>CM061534.1:161706371-161766634 GCA_030545055.2 Neoaliturus tenellus | reverse complement strand
AAACTAAATGGGCCTGGAGGGCCATATCTTTCCCACTGAGCTAAGTTCATAAGAAAATAAGTTAGTTTTAATTTAACTTTTTAAACAGTTAAATTTTAAGAAGACTTTTTAGACTGAAAGATCCAAACAGAGTCAAAAAAACAAAATGTCAAAATGATTATGATAAATCTAGGTTGAATCTAAGCAAAATCTCGCGGTTCAATACAAAGACGGAGTCTGATTTATTCTTTACTATTGGTTCATATGATAGGGGACTACAATTTATTAATATAAAATATACAAAATAATTAATGATATGTAAATTCACCTTGACGATTGATAAACGTAAAACAAATAGTTTTCTTTTAAGAAAATAAATAGAAAAATAGAGATTGTTGACCTAAAATCACCAATAATTATTTTCTCACTAAACCAGGTAACCACGAGATCATACTTATATCATCAATATCTGTAAAACTTATATGATACACGTAATTGTATGTGGAAACATAAATAAATATTATTTACTTTTACTATTTGTATAAGTTGATTAGCCTACTGTGGTAAAAGTTCATGGTAAAAGTAAAAATCATGACGGAGATTCGCATTCGTTATTAAACTGATTTACTTTGTAAATAATGACGTTAAGTTAAATTTCTTGTTTCGGTTAAGCAAAATTAATGTGATGTACAATTTAAGTTTACCTTATTATTACTTACCACGTATAACATGGTCATGATTGTCACTAAATTTTATAGATAAGAACTAATACATTATTTTATTGATTGTGTTTAAAGTAACCTTCAAAGAATACTAATATCTTTTTACAGTATGTAGCAGACTTCAAGTCCATATTTTAGAAGTCATTCCAAAACACAGACTAAAAAAACATTGGTATTCTTTCTGCAAAATGTAGTATTTAAATAAAACTATTGAATAGGTAACTTTATGTGGGAAAATATATCCATTTAAATTAATCCAATTGTTATTTTTAATGTTTTAAATAGTCTACAATTTTAAAAAGTTCCAAAAATTTAAAAAGAAACCCAAAATTGAAAAGAAAATGGTGTGGTTGACACAAAAAGGGCAGAAAATTGATAATTTTGCCCGTTTGTTATTCGTTATAAATTAACTAAAAAGTAATAAAAACCCATTATTTTCATAAAAAATTAGAAACAATAAAAACCTCTTGAAGTAATATTATAATTTTAGAAGGGTATAAGTTTTATCCGGGGTTCTAAGAGATTTTCAACCCTTTTCTACAAATAGAGCTACACAGCATGTCGAGAGGAAATGTTACAAGGAATCCTCATGTTTCAATTGATTTTTTTAAGTGCGGGAAAACACCAGGTCCATGATGAAGAACGTTCTTGCATTATATTGCAAAAATATGAAAAAATTAATTAAAACAAACTATTAAAATTTTATGGCTTAATTTTTCTAACTGAAGTCTTAAAAAAATATAAATAGGATTGAAAAATGTTTTCCCAGATTAAATTTCCGTAAGAAAAGTTTCTTTTTTATTTTGACCTTTAAAACCTGCTATTATATGACTGAAACGTTTGTTTTGATACGACTCACATGAAAACCATCCATCCCAGATGAACTGTCCAAAGGTTTTTTTTTACCTTACCGTTTTAAATATATAAATGATAATTCCTGAAGAGTTTAATCAGGTTGACAAAGGATTACTAAATGGAGTTTTCAGACTCATCAATTAATGTAAAAATTAATTTAATGAGTTATGTACGTAAAGAAAAAGTCTTTCCTCAATGTGTTGAATTACCAGATACATATTTACACTGTTTAACCTCGTGTAATAAAAGGACATCTGTATCCTTTACAAAAAAAAGTTACAGAACATGGCTTTATTGTCTTTGACGGCTCTCGTTAGGTTGTGCATGTATGTTCGTTTCATCGACTTTAGACATACCAATAATGCATTTGAATAAATCATAAATCTAATTAAATATTTCCCTAAAGTTATAAGTAATACCTCATTGCTATGATCATAGAGACATGTAACATACTAAAAACTGAAACTAAAAAAAATGTTACTTACATTATAATAAGAAGTGTATAATTCATTACATTTTAATTTTATTAAAGTGAATTAGCTATATAAAAAAGTCTTTATATTATTTGTTATCACTCATTTGCTATCTGCAAAATAAATATCTTATAAAATGAAGGGAAAAAAATTACTTGATAAACTAACCTTCTGTTGTATGTTTCTCTCTTATTTCAGTTTTACCAATAAAATAATAATAATAATAATAATAATAATAAAGGTTTTTTTATTTTATTGCAAGATGTCTGTTAAAATGTATGATAACTGCATATATGTAAAAATATTTCAAAATTGCATTTGCGATTTGGAGATGCCATAAAATATAACTTCACATCGTCGGTGGACGAATGTGATTTGATCACGCCACACCGAATAATCCGACCTAGAGCTATCTTGACATATTTTGATTTCCGCATATGTAGTCAGTTTAAATATGTTACAAAAAGTTATTTTATTGGTGTTGCTGTTTGAATTAGTCAATCATATTTGGGTCCCCTTTAAACATTAAACGTAGCATAATACACTTCACCGATCACCAGGCAAGAAGAGAAATTGCGTAATCAACTCCTCACACGATCATGATTCCGCCCTACCGCTACTTGTTAACAATGTTATAGTTCAAGGGGAAAAATAGTACAAAATGAAATGTTATATTTATTTTAATTATTTATATAGATCACAAAGTAATATAAGAGTTTTTTACAATCTGTACCAAGACTAACGAAACACAGAATGTAATGAAAATGTTCATAAATTGACGAAATGTTCATTATAGTAAAAAGTTACAAAAATGGATTTTAAGCACTTCTTTACTTTATTACTTTATTACTTTTCTTAAGGATAAGAAGTTCAAAGTTGAAGTTCAAAAGTTGTTTCAGTTGAAAAGTTCAGTTTATTCCATAAAAGCATTTTAATTTTATGGTACGGCAACAAAGAAAGAATTGTCTGCTCTAGTTTTATGTTATAAACGAGGTACAGTTGGTTGCACGAGACGTGAGACAGCCCGCCAGAATTTGTGCTACATATGGGCAAGTCTGCTCTATCTCATGCAACATGGCGAGGATTAACCATCATAATAATATACAGTAAAACCATTATTAAGGTCTTCATTTCAAGTTTAGGCTGTTAAACTCCCCATGTGTAGCAAAAATCCTGGCAGGCTGTCTCACGTCTCGTGCAACCAACTGTAGTTATTATCATCTGGAAAACCTTACTTCTGTTCAATATGTCTTTTTATAATACTTGATTGGATACGAAACATTCCTTTTATTTAAAATTTGCTTATAGTTTTATTTCAGAAAAAAGTTCGAGTAAATGTCGAGTAAATATCACAAATTAAAAATAATGTGAAAAATTAAAAATTCAATCGTAGATTTTGGCAAAACGAGTTCATTTTACGGTAAATATCACAAATTAAAAATAATATGAAAAATTAAAAATTCAATCGTAGATTTTGGCAAAACGAGTTCATTTTACGGTGTAACATTTTTTAGAAATTAAAAGATGAAAAACGTGTTTTCAATATAAAGAGTAATCCATATAAATTAATCATAATTTTCTCTTTGATTCGTACAAACAGTTAATGATGTCAAATTATTTGTCAAAGAACTGTAACACTAAACGATGGGAGTCGCTTAACTAGTTGGTGATTCTATTTACACTGTGCTTTTATCTTTTTTTAAATGTATATTTTGAGTTGTAGAGTTGAGATAAATTACTTCATCGCCTTTAATTTCTCAAAATGTCGATTCAAACTAATATAATACAACAATTTTAGCATCTTAAATGAAAACTTAATGATTGTGTGATTTTTTATAAATTAGAATGTCATCCTATTTGAGGTGTTAAGCATTGTCTTAAACACTCTAATAACAGAGTATTTAAGCAAATAAGACTCAAAAAGAGATACGACATGAACGGAGACTAAAAAAAAAATTTGATAAGGGTGTCTTCCTATTATGCTTATGGAATTTTAAAGAGATTATTGGTATTAAAGTACTAACTTACATTGCTGAAATATGTACAAATATCAACAATGTCATACCACATGTTACCTTATGTATAAATTAATAGGCAAGCATGTTTCTTTTCCTCCTTTTTTCTCGGCTTGTGTGCATCGTAGGGAAAATCCGTTAGAAAGGTGTACCGTTAGAAAGGTGGTGAGCAGAATCACATTATAATCCACATCGGCCCCTAGGGCTACGCCCTACAGGCTTTCTAAGTTTCAATGTCAATCTTATGGATAGGATAATTGATTGAATTATACAGCTGTTGTAATAACAAATGCTAGCGAATCAGAAATAACAGATGTTTCAGTTTATAAAACAATTTAAAAACTAATTTGCTCAAGATCAACAAAATCTTTGGTCAAATTTCGACCAGAGGGCGATCTCTAGTATTAAATATTTTGTAATTGTTTTAAGGAATATGACTTTTAAGCCGTTACAAAATATTAAAACAATGATAAATTTATTGCCTTAATAAATTAGTGACCATTTTGGATGTATCCATATCTGTAACTTTTATGTTTAAAATTATTTATTGTTTTTAATTATTTCAAGGTATTTTTGTTTGGTATGTGTTGTTATGTGATTTTGGAGTGGTATCGGTAAGTATTGAAACCCTTTAATATAAATTATTTTCCTTTTAGATAATCACACGAAATATTTATATTTGTAATATACAGTATCATTATGTACCTGCAATCCAAAACCTCAAAAACCAAACTGACAAAACTTGGCTCATAATAAGTTTATTTTCAAGCAATATGCCACTGAGCAAAGGAATAGATTTATATTTTCCGCAATAAATGACAAAAGTTTTTTTTCTATTACCTCAAACAAACAATAGTGCGATAGATAAGCGTGCCAAGGATCTGATGATGGATAGCAAAATTACCTTAATTTTAAATGTTTGGAAAATAATGAAAAATGTCTTAAGTTTAAATTTTTTGAGGTTGCAATTGAAACCAAGCAACTGAAGAGTGAAAACATCGCAGGATAGCACATAGTGCGGGACTTTGGTGTGATTCTCACAACATCTTTGTACCTTATAGAACATATTAACACCATCTGTGCCAAGGCAACAAAAATAATGGGGATTACCCGCTGGCGTCTTTCTCTCTCTGTTTCCACTCTCAGGCCACTACTCAGGCTTATACAACGCCTTGGTTAAGCCAATCCTATAATATGCGGTTGTTGCTTGGATGCCCTATCAGGCTAACCATTGTGCTTTACTCAACAATATGCACAAACGATTGTTAGGTTTAATTGGAGTGAAGCTTGGCTACTCCTACTATGAGGTGTACCTAGCAGAAGTTCAATATGCTTTTAATATTCACACTCTATTTGCACGGAGAACAATGCTAGATTTGATTTTTATATTTAAGACTATCAATTGATTCTTTCATATTCGACACCACAGGCACCACCAACAGTTGTTTTCAAAGGACCACGCTATTACAAATCATTTGTTCTATAGAACGATGCAACGTCTGATTATAACTGGTAATATCCTGTGCAAAGAGCTGGATTTTCATGGACCAAGTTTCGAAACCTTCAAAAAGTCACTTTTAACTGTTGTCCTACAGCGAGATCTGTAATATTAATATTTTGTGATATTGGTATTGATATTAATTCCTACCATTTACCATTTTGTATGTCATGAATTTGCATCTCTATATTGTCTAAGTGATTTGGTTAATGTCCCTTGAAATCTTGCATGTAAAATGATTTTTTTATTTTCATTCCGAGTTAATTCTTGCATGCATAACTAAACTATTGTATCCTGATATTTGGTATGTTCGATGTTTTGTTCGGGTCTTGCTGAGACTTTCTTTTTATTTTCATCGTTTTGTAGACGATTAGCTTATTTCATGTTGTTATATCAGATAACTGGTTATTTATTTAACCTTTCTAATATTGTAAATTAATGTATTGTGTATGCTGTTCTCCTTCACCCTCTATTATTATTTATAGAAATATTTATTGCCACTTGTTGACTTATTATGGCAAAATTGTGCATTGTCGTGCATGTCAATAAATAAATAAAATTAAAAAAAAATAAATGAGAATCGCCTGACGGACACGAGAAGGCTGGATTTTAGCTTGCAGTTCGTTGCCAACAGCCGAAGCCCCGCAGGTATAATTGAGTGCTGCTCAACCCCTCTCACGTAAGACGTTTTGCACTTCAGCAGCCTCGGTGTAATGTACTACCTACGAGAAATCATATAATTGCTGTCTTGATCCGACATTTAGATCTATTTTTTGCAAGCCAAGATTCATCATAGGGAGTACATAATGAAAGATAATCAAAATAAAATATGTGTGATTCACATAATACCTAGCTTTGTTCTTAGTTAGTAATTTGGAAAAGAAAATATAATCGTCATTAACCTTGTAATAATTTTTTGATTTATTATAAACGTTTTTACTGCACGTCCAAAAATAAAATACAATATAGAGACTCGTACTTCAGTAAAATGAAAAATAATTGTTTGCAGCTTGATTTTTCAGAATAAATTACTTTTTCTAGCTAAGGCAATATCAATTTCTGGATAAAAACATCAGTCGTGGCTATGTTTAAATTCTCTTGATTCTAAACGGAATGTTTAGTTTAGCTTTATTGAATCGATTTTACTCGCTTGGTTAAAGGTGTATTAACGATTGGGCGATTGATACTTTTATAATATCACAATGAAGTTTTAAATTGTCATTATATTTGAGATAACTTTGTTTTTAATTGCTAGAGCGGAATTCATTTCTTACTCTATTAAGAGATTTTTACCATAACATCCTTCATATAACACCAATCCAATGCAATCAACATCTAAATATTCAATGTAAGGTAATACAATTTCTTCTTTGTGATAGCTATTGTACTTATAAAATAAACAATCAACATTGTATTTCAAATAAAACATACTATTAGACTGCAATAGTGAAGTTGTTGTTTTGTTACATTACACGTTATTTTTTTACAAATCCACAAACAAGTCGTGTTATTACAATAGACGTAAAAGTTATACTTAGAGAGATATACAAACAGTGGAAAATACAAAAATATTTTCATTTTGCTATATTTATACTCATAACAGGTATATTTATATCTGAGTACATTTTTCAAGCTGAGTTATGAATTTTACTACATTAAATTCGTAGTGATAAATACCACTCGGCAAAAATCTAACTTGTGATAAACTTTCAAGAAATGAAGAAGTTATCTCGATAATTTGTTTCCCTACGACCTATGACCGCACTAATCTTTAAATTACTAATGTTAATTTTTAAAGTTATTTTTTTAAAGGAATATATAAAATCTTAACATGTCGTTTCCTTTGATTTCCTAAAGGTATATAATATCATACTTCACCGGAAAAAAAATTTGCAACCAATTATTTTTTCATTTAAACAATTAGTTTTCATAATATTTTAAATGATTTTAATTAAATTGAATTATTTGTCATGCAAAATTTTTTCTAACTTTGCAGTTTACTCAAACATTAAGTTCACTATAACATAAGTGCTATATTATATAGCAGTGAACTATAGAATAATATTGATTTTAGAATTTATTTTTTTAACATAGAATTTGAGTGATGTTTTTGGTATAATTTTATTATTGTGGACAGTATAATGTAATGTGGAAGACGCGGACCTTACCATCACATTAGATAAGCACTGCAAGACCCCTTACTTGACTCTCCACTGCATCCAACCAACTATACCCACTCTCCCCACTTGGTTTTAATGTTTTGCATTTAATGCTACAATCTCAAAATTGTTATCTTCATAATTTATATTTTTAAAATTTAACTGAAGCAAATCATTATTCTAACACATTATTTAACAACATTTCAAAACTTTGGAAATAACAATGTGATTGTTATTTCGGGTACAACAATATATAATCATACAACCATAATATGATTTTTCTATAACTATTTACAGATATGAAACAAACAACAATTTAATATAATGTTCATCAGTCTGTGGTAATATGGTCACCGTAGTCATTGTTGATGAGAAAAGTTATACACTATAACAAAATACTATACATCGTTATAGGCCATCATGACAACTGCAGTACAGTAAGATAATTGTGCAACATATTTTTAATTATTTTATCAATCACCTCCATCTTAATTTAAAACTATAAATTTTATTAATTTTAACGACACTTCCTTGAATTAAAAATCAAATGATATATTTTTACAAATGTTTGATTCTTAATATTTAAGTAAGGTAAAGAGGCCATAGCAAGTAGCATTTTCAAGTGGCATATAGATATTTAATATAATCGTGGGCCATCATACTTCCAGTTCTTACATGGACGTTAATTGAATTAAGAATTTTAATCATCGGAACAATGAATATTCAAAAGACTAAGAAAACACGGTAGCTGGGACAAGCTATGCATTTACAGTGGAAAGGGAAACTGAGGGGGAGACTGCTGTTACAAGTTTAGTAAATGTATAAAACTTTGTACAACTTCGCAGTGTCTAAAAACAGTAAAAAAATCTAATATAGTGTAATATAATAAAGTGTAATAATTTTAATTTTTATTTATTTGTTTTATTTATGTGGATGTTTTAACTATGATCATTTACAGATTTTTGTTAATAAATATATTAATTAAATATAAATTGTAAAATTAAAACTAATATTTTAAAATTTTAAATGTTTGATTTCTGTTAGATGCATTTTAATCATACTGATACTGGCGATGAGTCACTATGATATTAATTTATTTGGAGATTTTCCTAAATTATCATTAAACCCATACAGTAGTTTTACTGGACGTTATATCACTGGGGACGTATTTTATTCACTAATAAAACTTTTATACATGGAGATATATAATAGTTTTTATATTGAGTGAAATTTGAAATTTTTAAGTGAAAGTTGAAATTTTTATATTGAGTGAGAAAAGCGAAACATAAGTGTCAGACGTATCTCAGGAGTTTCTTCTGTAAAATGACGTAATCAATCTTCAGTTGTTCTCGGTTTTGTAAACAGCTCAACCTTGCAAAAGAATCCATTTACTTTTGTCACCTGGATTCAATAAAATATTGTTCCTATTGTTGAGATAAACAACTGTGCCAAAGAATAATGGATATATATTTTTATTTACTTCGGATAAAAATGTTATATCTTAGGATTATACTCTAGATAACTTTGTAAGGGAAACTACAGTTTTTTTCTGTTTCAATGTTTCGAGTGAATTGTCAAGTCTAGCTTTATTTTGTAACCAAGCTTATACAAATATTTTTATTATACAGTTTGTTTTTTACATAAAATTTGTGGTTGACAATTGATGGTCAAGAGATAAACCAATTCTGTCAGAACAATATAGGTAAATTAATTTCACACAGGAAAGAAAAGCTATAAAATAAGTTATTTAAAAATAAAAATAAAATGAAAATTGAAAAAAAGTTTATTAAATACTGTTTGGTTGTTTATGTTCAAACAAACACATATTTAAATATACCGAAAGCTGTCATTAGGAATGAAAAATAAAAAGTTATTTTAAAAAAAGCCTTGGAGAAGATGAATAAGTAAGATGAGATTTATAAAACATGCTATGTGAGAGGAAAATATAAGTAGAGTGATATATTGTGATGCACAAGGCCCATAAGTATAACATTTCAGCAGGAATTGTCGGTGCAAGGCGACCTACGTGACCAGACTTTATCAACGTCTTCATGGACATATCTTACGATGCCAAAATGAAAGCCTAGGGTTAATAAAGGGTAAAGATAATATAAAATATTAAAGTTTGTGTCCTTTCATTGGGTGTTACTTGATAATAATGAAATTGTGCTTGGTCATAATGAATAATGTGTGTTTTGGTATAGTTTTAACATTTTCTCCCCTGTAATCCCACATGGCTATCATTTTGAATATTTGTATAAGAGTGATTAATTTCAGTACTACATTTCCATAAAACAGAAGGGGTAATTTTTTCGTATATCAAGATGACTACAGATTATTTCAATTATTCTCATATCAGTATCGTAATTATTATAAAAATTCAAGACAACAACATCGTGGAATATAAAATGATTTTGACGAACTTATAAAAATCTTTGAACAATCCATAATGTAAAATGTATTTTTTTGTTGACATTTATACATTTATTATTTTTGAATCATTGTTTTTACTAATTACTGGCATTGTTGGAACTAGTTAAACATTTCAAGTAAACCATATGTTATACAGCATATGATCTTTCGCAATGTAGCTATAGAGACATGAGTAGTAAAGTAGTATTTACAATTTATTAAAAAGGTGTTTGAGTTTAAGGTCAAAATTATTTACAAATAAATGTTCTAGCATTAAAAAAGTTCATAAAATATGGAACTTGAAAACCCACATTAATAGTCTTTTTCTTGCAGTTTGAGTTCTATACAAAAATAGGTTCCTCTTTATCTCCTCTATTCATTGTGATATTGGTGTAAGCCAATAGTTAAAAAAATGGCCTCTAGGAGCAGCACCAACAATACCAACAAACGGAAAAAGCTGTTGGACTGAGAATGATAGTGATGTCAGTCACACACTGGAGTGACAAGCTAATGTATACTGTTTCTATTTCGAGAGTTATTGATAACATAGCTGTGATTTTATGATATTCAAGTGATAAAGAAGGGTAATTAAGATGAAGTAGACGAACCAGTAACATAATTTTGTTGTGCATGTCACACAAGTCATAGCGACAAGTGGTGTAAATCACTCAAATCTGTAAAAAATCAACCTAAAAATCTGCCTAAATGTGTTTTACGCTAAATCAACAATTCATTAAAATATTAGGCTTTTATACGATTTAGAATACAATAACAGAATAATTTAGAATACGATTTAGATTACAAGATTTTGTAACAGCTAGTTTCACAAAAACGTTAATTACTCAAACTAAGATTCAGTGACTTACACAATTCTAGGCAGCTAATTTTAAACGCAACAATTATCTACACAACCCATTTCATCTACATTGGCCATTTCAAGTTTATAAATTTAGATGTGCATTTTGTAAGCAAATGAGGTGAAAAGTGTAGCGGAGATATTGGGATACATTTTTACTGAATTTGGATATTTCGTACTGTATTTACATCTTTCGCATAAGAACAATAAAAAATTCAAAATTTTATAGTTTTTTGAATGATTTTTTTAAAATATTTTTTTATAGTGCTAAGTTACTTAAAATATTTTATGTTATTAAAAATAAGGGATAAGTTATTAGCGGGCCTATAGGAGTCCTGTTAAGATCTAATATTATATCAAACTTTTATAACAAATGTTTATCTGGTGTTCCATCTGTTAGGTGTTATGAATTTTTCACAGAATATATTTTATTGTTATAATCATGAAAAACACGACTGTTCCCTCCTAAAGAGATGAAATGAATGTCGATTATCAGATATTTGTATTAAAATACCTATATAAATACTTCAGTCATACCCGAGGATTGTTTTAGTAGCAACAAAATGGATTGAATCTTTGTGAGCGAGGAAAAAAGTTGTAAAATCATTATTTCGAGATGTAGGAGGTAGATAAATTAGCCACCATGAAGAAGAATTTAATATATGTGTAAATTTTATTTTGGAACTTAGTCGTCTTATTACTTTCTATAGCACCTTGGACGTACAACTTGAACTCATACGAAAAAAGGCCACTTTAGAACCTAGTTATGAAGTATAATATTTGTGAACAATTTTCATTTTCATCATCATAGGGAAAGACAAACTGTGTATTTTACAATAAAAAAGAGGGACATAAAATATTTAATTTTGACAAAATCATAGATATAACTTTACAAATTTTACTTTGTTTTTAATGTTATTTAATTATTAGATTACTATATTACCAAAAAAGTGCATAGTTTTGTTTTTAATGTAAACTAACAGCTGACAATTTATTTATTTAATGAAAACAGTGAAGAGTAATACAGACATATAAAAAATACTCATATTATTATCTTTGTTTTGATGTTAGGTTAATGGTATCAAAGTAAAAACAATTGTTGTATAGCAAAATATGTCATGGATTTGAGTTTCTAAGAAAAACATACAATTATCAGTATTGAAACCCATTTAAATATTTTAACCATGAGTATTCTAAAAATAGTAAATAACAAATACAAGTATTAAATATTTTGAAATTTTTTATCTTTGGCAAAAAAATGGTAATTATTTTAAAAACAAACATAACTTAGGAAATAGAACAATTTATTTTGTTAATAAACAAACTTAATATGACATTTACATTCTCTCTGAACTACTTGTCTATTGCTCTCAATAAATATTTCTTGCATTATTTTAAATAGTTCTCTAACACTTTTCACTAATTTTAGCCAAAATACAAAGTTCAAGAATGAGTTCATATTTGTTTAAAATAAGTAATGTAGTATAGTGAACGTAGAGAAAATGAAAAATATGTTCAAATATAGAGGCATTATTTTTATTATTGCTCTTTTACTAGGACTTAAGTAGAAAATTGCACAAAATCACAAGTTATCATTTGCATTGAAGTAATGAACGTTCAATGAAAATATCTCATACTCATTCATTACTTTGCTGGATAAATAATGCTACAAATAATTCATTAATGTTGAAATAAATTAGTATGTTAATATATTTTTATTTTACTTATGATCATTTTAAACCCATATACTTCATATATTTCATGTCGAGGAAACATTAAATATTACTTTTACATCAAAAAATATTTCACAACATATATTTCATGCGAAATTCGCTACGTGATTCGTTATATAATAAATCAATAACAATAGAGAGTTCTTGCAACACATGTGTATATCTTACGTTGTACAAACGTTATTTATATACTTATTTGTACATTTATATACAAGATGTTGTTCAGGATGGTCGAACAGTGCGGGAAAACGTTTAATATTTACTTATGATGATTTGTCAATAGTTTTTTTTTTTCAGAAGTAAAATTTTTTTTATTTGCCAAAATTGAAATATTGCTTAGGGTTTACCTGTATCAGTTATGGTAAGTGAAATGTCTACTATTTAGAATACCATTGTCGTTATTTTAAGGTAATTACTATAATGACAGTTTTTATATTACAAAATTTTGTACATTTTTGTAATTAAAATAAGTAATATTTTTGTGTGGTTTTTGTTTGTATATTTCATGGTTAGATATTGTTTTGAATATTTCAATTTTGAGATGAATCAAACATAAGGAAAGAAAAATAATTTAATTCTCTTCATGTGCTTAAAGTTGTAACAACTCATATGAAAAAAACCTTGTTGGTCAACTAAGAGCACGATATATATAGCACGGTAGAGATGCGTATGAGATTTTTTAAAAGATACTGAAATTAATTGATCACTAACAGATCGATCCATGATTTTTTTACCTAACGATTGTGGGTGCTGGATCAAATTTTAAATATAAAAAAATAAAATGAAGAAGATGGGATGAAGAATATCACAGAGCAACAACAATAATAAAAAGCTAACCGGAAAAATAAAAAAAAAAAATTAAAAACAATAAATGTGATTTATTAGTTTTGTAATAATATGGAAGACATTTTAGGCAAATTAGTTTAAACAAAATCTATTATAACTAGTTTAAAAATCCAACTAAAAGAAAATTAAAAGAAGAAAATATAAGAATGTTAAATAAGTGAAGTTAAAACATTGTAAAAGTTGTTTACAAATTGAGACAGCTGATAAAATGAATACGTAATGAATTGATGGACTGTCAAGACACCAGAATTTACGCCATCATTTATCATGTCCAATGTAAAATTACATTCTTAAAAAATATTACTTTTAAGGATAGGCCACGATTTTATTTTCAATTTATACCACATTCTAACAACAATATCCAAGACTTAGTCCATAACATGTAATTTAATAAAAAAAATTAGTAATTCAATTACAAAATAGTAGCTTTATCCTCTTTATCTCGTCGCTACACTCACTCGCCTTCAAGCTCACCCTATATATAAAAAAATTGGTCAATTTAATAAAATTTGAATTTGACATTTAATTTGTTTCTTAGCGACGGATAAATAAATAATAAAGTATATTTATTTGAAGATTTTTTGACAAATAACTTATATTTTTATTTTTCGTAAAAATATATTTTTTGTAAACAATTCCTTATATTACTTGTAATACTTCCAAGAATACGTTTAAAAAAGTTTCATAATGCTCTGTTTAGTAGTTTTCGCGTGAAAGCGTAACAAACATACGGACATTCACATTTATGATATTATTAGGGAATAACATATTACTAAAGAGTAACTTCAAATATGTAAGCCTTTTTAAGTTAACCTATTTGTAAAAAAACATACCTAATCAAACGTAAATGCATTGTCAGAACATTCCATTTGAGCAATTTGCTTTGCTTAATGAACCACAGAACAATGAGGGAATCGAAAAACAAGTTGTCTGCAGACAATTAACTTTGCTTGATGACTCTCTAAATTAGATACCCTTTTCCCAAGTGATTTAATGGAGTTTCAGTTCACTAAAAACTGACAAAAAGCGCCTTTAAGTTTAGTTTTGATTTTCTGAATTTTGTTACTGTATTATACATTTTACAATTAATTATAAAGGGAAACCTAGCAGGAAAAGGAAATCACGTCCCTACTACTGTCTCTGAACGAAGAAGAAAATAAAATGTAAACTTTAGCCACACATACACATACACATAGTTAAAGTAAAACCACGGTAACTAATCAACATGAGTTTTTAGACATACATGGAGTAAGGGTACAGAACCTCCATAGAGCTATATACATTTTAAATTAACATTTCAAATTTCCAATAAATAATAATTTATTAAGGTGAGGCCCTTCGCATTCAAGGAATGCATCTTTTAATGCATTCCTTGAATGCGAAAGGCCTCACCTAAATAATGTATTATTTATTGGAAATTTGAAATATTAATTTAAAATTCATACAATATTCCAATAAGAAGAGCTGTTGAAATTACGCCATAAAGCTGTTTGCAAGAATTTCAGGGTTAACAATGAACATCTTTTAGTTTAATTAAACCCAAGTGATACTAATTACGAAATAACTTTAGAGAACCTTTAATACAACCTACAATGCATTCCAATAAAAAAAAAAACACTGTAGTTTTATTTGAGTAGTAATAAATTTAATAATAACGTTTTTCTACAAAAAGAAGTTTTGAAAGTTGTATAATTCAGTTTTGTAAAAAACTCTCCAGCTTGTCGTCCATGTGCTTGCTACAGTGTTTGTAGTTAATCACTGTGACATATGACCGAATCTATTTGTGAGAGACTAATAAATGGCTCCATCAGAGTGTCGGCATCTCTCATAAACTACCTCCTTCAATTACATACAAGCATATCTGTACGAGCTGCTTTAAATCTCTTTATAAAATAGTACAAAGGGGCTGTGTAACTCTTAGATTAACAATTTAAATCGTATTTTTAAGGTAACATAATTCAAAGTCTTAAATACAAATATTTTATGTATAGTAAAAAACTATTCTAAGTTCAGCCTATAGGTAATGACGTACTTGTTGAAAAACTCATGAACCTAGTAAAGCTTAATTCGATTGAAATATTTTTACTTTATTATTTAAATGTTCATTTCACATGGTAGACTATCAAAATATCCAAGATCTGCATGTAGTTTTACTCTGTTTGTCGGCTTTACAGTCAATAGGTATTGTCTTTTTGAAATAAGTTTTCTTGCAAGATTTTTTTCAATTACCAATGTGACTTAAATCTCTTAAAAATTGTTTATACTTTTAACTTCTTCAAACCACTGTACTAAGTATAATAGATGAAATTGTTACATTAATTTAAGTGATAAAAATATTATTTTACTTACACTTGTTGAGTCCTTTATCATTAATAAATTTTTTTCATTTTTTTTCCCGCAATAAAGAATATTTTATAAAAGAATGCTTGGTGGATGGAAGAGAGATGTTAACAGAGAACTTTCTTCTAATTAAAAGCCTGCACTTTTGTGCTTAATAAGCGAGTGGACCAACAACTATGGTAACTATTGGATTCTGTCTACTTGGAACTCTGTTGTCTTTGATTTTAAACAGAGTAAATGGAAATAGCAAATTTATCTTGAAAATAATTAAACAGCAAATCAACTGGGAATGACCATTTCATTTTATGTATCGACGAAAAACCGAAAAAGTTTAATTCATTAATTAACCGTTCTTAGTTCACTCTTAAACTTATTAATACATTAAACATGTCTCTTAAAAAGCCTCAGTGGGTGTATTTATGATTTTTCAGCCAAAATTAAGAATCTTTTCAAAATCTAGCAGGTATATTAACTCCATTAAAGGACATTGCATTCAAATTTTATAACACACAACACATGTATTGTTAATTATTTAACATTTTAGTTCTATTTGGCATACAATTACATGTTCATTTCCTGACGTTACACAATATAAATTTTACATCATTCTAAATTAAGCCATGTTTTCTTCATTATTTAAAAATACTTCTTTATTTGTTTAAATTACCTTCAGTTTTATAGTAGCAGTCAGTAATAATCCAATTTTGCTGTGTGTGTGTTTTAAAACTAGAAATTTGTAAAAAACTTGAATTGTGTGTAAAATTATTTGTGTAACCTACTGCAATGAATGATTATCATAAATTTTACATATTTATATTATCTATATTTTCCTTTGTTGCTGCTTGTAACAATGTGTATTTACTTTTCAAAGTGTATGGTATACTTAAACAACTGAGACCACAAAAAACCACAATTCCAAAATAGCATTTTTAAAAACCACAAAATTTATCTAATGTATGCCACATCCATAAAGGTTATTTATAAGCCTTATATACCTGGGACTCAAAATAACCCTGGACACGTGTGTAATTTGGTAAAACACAGTTTTAGTTTTCTTGAATATAATCATGATTTGATATGCATAAACAATTAAACCTCAATTAATATAGAACAAAACTTCAAACCAGACTCAATTGGCGTAATATAAAGTAGTCTACAAGTATTAAGAAAATTATGGTTTTTATATTACTGGTAATAAGAAATTCTTAACTTGAAAAAAAGTTATTAGGTCAAAATATTCTTAAGGAAAAGTTACAGAAATCATTGTCAGGGACATTTCGGACACTCGTCACGTGTTCAGACATGGTATGACACAACATTTTTCTCCCCTTTTCTTTTCTTAGGTTCCTTATCTCTATTTCTTTTATTTTATAAGTTATTTTATTTTACTACTGTACGTAAAAAACAGTTAGTAAACATAAAAAAGCAATTATTTTAAGATCTATTTACTTTTTGTATTTACTTTACTATATTCGAGTAAAACATGCACAATTCAACCTACAAGTTGGTTGTATAAAGCTAATAGTCTGTAAACGTGATAATGAGGCTGACGTAGAGTTACATTGTAGAAGTTTCCAAACTACAACTTTTGAGTTATAGCCTTATATAAATAGGGTAACCCCAGGGTTTAGTGGGGTGGGACATTTCCGGGGATTTTTTTGGGGATTTTTTCCCTGAATCGGGTAATACTATCCCTCATCAATAAAAAATTATCCCCCAAAGTTTCCCTGCAAAATTCCCTATGGGGGGTAAGAGGGGGTAAAAAAGGGGAAAAATCCCAAATTTGTTATTTTTTGCGATAAAAAAAAATCCAAGATAGCCAAAAAATTTCTAAAAAATATATATGTTGCATTAAACATAAAGCATTCAACCCCCACTCACCCCACTAAGGGGTGGGAGGGGGCTAAAGTATAGGTAAAATACGAATTTTGCATACAGATGCAAAATGGAAGAGGGAAACCCCGTTACTAACAAGAAATATGACTATAAATGTCTAATCAATATTATAACCACGTAAGACACTCTTAGCCACCCCTATTTTATGATTGGGGGTAAAAATAAGGGATGAAAATAGGTTTTTTGTGAATAAAGTCTGAAAAAAATTCAATTTACCCCTAAAAATGTTAGAAATGTGTATTAGCATTATTCCTCATGTTTTCAACCCTTATTGACACCTCACTTATAGGGGTAGTGGTGGAAATGGGGTAAACCCATAAAAATACCATCATCCATCAAAAATAGTAAATAATTTAGAAAAAGAGCCAAAAATATTATATGGTGGCTATTTCATACAATTAATACACATACACCCCCTACCGATCCCATCCATATGAGGGTTAAGAAAAAAAAGGGGTTAAACGCCAAAAATTTTAAACCTGTTAAAGTCAAGTGGTTAGTGGGGTGGGGTATTTCTTGGGGTATATTGATGAATTTTATATAAGAATTGGGTAATACCCACCGTAATTTACCAAAAATGTCCAGCAAACCTTTTCCACCAAAATATCTTATGGGGTTGGTAGGGGGTAGAAAAAAGGGAAAAAATCATAAATTTTTATTTTTGGTTATAAAAAAAATCCAAGATAGCCAAAAAATCTCTAAAAATATAGATATTGCATTAACATGAAGCATTCAACCCCCACTCACCCCACTAAGGGGTGGGAGCGGGGCAAAGTATGGGTATAATACGAAATTGGCATACAGATGCAAGATGGAAGAGGTTAGTGGGGTGGGGTATTTCCTGGGGTATATTGATGAATTTTATATAAGAATTGGGTAGTACCCACCGTAATCTACCAAAAATGTCCAGCAAACCTTTTCCACCAAAATATCTTATGGGGTTGGTAGGGGGTAGAAAAAAAGGGAAAAAATCATAAATTTTTATTTTTTGTTATAAAAAAAATCCGAGATAGCCAAAAAATCTCTAAAAATATAGATATTGCATTAACATGAAGCATTCAACCCCCACTCACCCCACTAAGGGGTGGGAGCGGGGCAAAGTATGGGTATAATACGAAATTGGCATACAGATGCAAGATGGAAGAGTTTAGTGGGGTGGGGTATTTCCTGGGGTATATTGATGAATTTTATATAAGAATTGGGTAATACCCACCGTAATCAGCCAAAAATGTCCAGCAAACCTTTTCCACCAAAATATCTTATAGGGTTGGTAGGGGGTAGAAAAAAGGGAAAAAATGATAAATTTTTATTTTTGGTTATAAAAAAAATCCAAGATAGCCAAAAAATCTCTAAAAATATAGATATTGCATTAACATGAAGCATTCAACCCCCACTCACCCCACTAAGGGGTGGGAGCGGGGCAAAGTATAGGTATAATACGAAATTGGCATACAGATGCAAGATGGAAGATGTTAGTGGGGTGGGGTATTTCCTGGGGTATATTGATGAATTTTATATAAGAATTGGGTAGTACCCACCGTAATCTATGGGTAAAATACGAAATTTGCATACGGATGCAAAATGGAAGAGGGAAAACCCGTTACTAACATGAAATATGACTATAAATGTCTATTCAATATTACATCCACGTAAGACACTCTTAGCCACCTCTGTTTTAAGATTTGGGGTAAAAATAAGGGATGAAAATAGGTATTTTGTGAGTAAAGTCTGAAAGAAATATAATTTAGCGGTAAAATTTTCAGAAATGTGTATTTAGCATTATTCCTCATGTTTTCAACCCTTATAGACCCCTGTCTTATAAGTGTAGTGGTGGAAATGGGTAAACCCGTAAAAATACCATCATGCTTAACATATTGATAGATAATTTTCAAAAAAGAACCAAACAGAATATTAAAATTTTTCTAAACAATGTATTGATTTCAATAACATGATACATTGAAAATTAACGTAAACCCCTACTTGATGGGGCTAGGGGGGACAAATTTATTTAAAAAACCAGAAGAAATATTTTAAACCCCGTCATTAATGAAATAATAAATTAATTGTTGAACTAACCAGAATAACTATACCACATGTTAATTTTTTTTTCTGCCTATTATTTTGGCATCACCCCCGTATTCAATCCCTTCAGGAAGTAGGGGTCAGATTACTTATAAAAATAACGCATTTGTGTTCAATTTTTTATTTTTATTTTTATTTTTTACTAATAAAGATAAAGATAGCTGTACGAAAATAGTTTTACAACTTTGTTTTACTACTTTGCAAACATAAGAAGGACTTAAATTAATTTTCTGTAATAATCCTTACCTATGTTGATAACTATCGCGTTATATAAAGGTTACATTTCATTTGTTGAAGAGTGGTCGCGATTTAAACACGTTCAAATTTCCCCCTTACCGTCTTGTCAAAGCGCGCGCTGCGGCGCACTCGACCCGGATCGACCACGTGGTTTAGCAACGTTGGCAGTGACTGATAGAGGGAACGTGAACAGTACTGTCTACCAACCTGCACTATACAAGTATAATTAGCACTCCTAATGATTAGCACGAGCTTTATTTAAAAAAAAATAGAGGTTTTATCACTATCATCCACTTATGGTGTTGTGTTAACGGATATTTGGCTGATATACGGTACATTGAATCAGGCCCGGCGACAGGATTCTCGGGCCCCTGTGCAATTATGAAGCCCGGGCCCCTAGATTCAGGCAACCAACCTACCTACCTTGGAAATTCACTTCCCTTCAACACATCGAAACCACATATTGGATATATGTTAACATTACAAGCAATATTTTAACCCAAACTTACCATTGTTACCTAACTTAGTTGTTATTAAATTATATACTTTTCTTCCAAAATAAATATTATGCCAAAGCCATGATCTTTAATTTTTGTATTTATTTATATATTAGTAAATAAATAAAAAATGGAGGTTCAGCGATTAAAATTTTTTTATTACAACGCAGTATGGGTTTTATAAAAAAAAAAATTATAATAGCATAAAATTGTATAAAAATTATTAGAGAATTATTAGGCTTATGTTCATTCTAACATCACACATCATCATAATAAACTTGTCTAGCCGTGGCGAGGTCTTGTTCTAGCCTTCTTCCTTGCAAAGTGGGAACGGGGCATACGAAAACTACGCTAGTTTTCATAGGCCCAGAGTCACGCCGCACCTGCGCGGGGCCCGTGAGTGCGTGTGTGCGACCAGCGCTAGGCAGGCACAACGGTTCTTGTTCGAGGGAATTTCTCACAGTAGCAACACCAACCTCAGTGTTTCAATTATTTGTTTAAAATGAACCTAAACTAATCGTTCTCTGCTCATTTACTAAAGAGAAGCCGTAAAACATTCGAACTTAATCTGTCATTTTATCTTTTAACAATGAGTGTTCATTTTTGGATGTTTTTAATCTACAAAATGTTTTTCGTCAGCCCGGGCCCCCTGTGAGCCCGGGCCCCTATGCATTTGCCCCCTCTGCCCCCCCTTGTCGCCGGCCCTGCATTGAATTACTAATATTATTTCGACACCACTCCCATGTATTGTAACCAAGCCATGTATGATGTAGGATTAACCTAGCCTTTTAATTTATCATCCTATTTTATTAAACGAGGAAGGCTTGTTGTGGGGTTTGTGTTTGGAAGTTATTTCCCAAAGTCCAAGTGGAGCGTATGGCGTATAGTTCTGGAGTACATTTACAGTGGAAAATAATGGCAGTTGAAATTCATCATAACGGACCTCTTGAATTACTTTTTCAAGTGGTTATTATTTTTCATAAGACAAACTAGGAGAGATCACCTCGTTATAAACCTGTATTAAAAAAGACTAGAGATCGCCTCCTGGTCGAAATGCGACAAAAATTTCAGTTGATCTTGACTTACACTAGCCGTCACGAGAGAAGTCCGTTGAGCTGTAACCAATAGAAATTAAGCGCGGTGTTGCCACATTGAACGCCGGTTACCAATATAAACGTAAATCATTGAAGCGATCACCTGATTATAAAACTGTCTCTAATGTGTACATCCCGTGTTATAAACATGTAGCCTATTGTACATTGAAAACAAGAAAGGTCCGTAGTTCATGTGTTTATGTTTCATCATGCATTTACAAAACTACAGATTGAAAACCGATATTGAGGGTGAATAGCTTGTCATAATTTATCTCTTCTTTCATGTCTTGAGTTATCTTGAAAACTTAAGTGGGTACTGTTCTCTGTCGTAATAAGACAACTTTTTACAGTAGTGGCTCGTGGCCCGTGCGCTTGAACGGAAGCGCCGCTCCCGGTGGCGGGACCGGGAAGCGAAAGTCAAAGAATGGCTGCAGCTTGAAAAACCAAATGAAAAGAAAAAACAGCAGTTTGATAGTTAAAAGGATTATTTTTCATCAAATTATTTATCTTGATGAGGCAAGAGTGCAGATCAAGTGTCTTGTCTCAGTTTGAAACTCTCGTTTAAATACGTGAAAGACCTCCCCCCCTTAAAAGACTTGAGCACCCTAATAGATGGCCGGTGCCTTCATTTGGATGTAGGCGCCGCCTTTAGATAAAAATGTGCCAAGAAGTTCCTACACTACTTCTAAGTTACGTGCTCATTGGGGCGGTTCGGTACGGGCGGGCCGAAGGACACGGCACTGGCGGACATCCTTCTTTACATCGTCCTGAACATTCGCACTCCCCATCAAAAGAGATTATCAAAGGAGATTTTTCAAGAGGAATAATAAGATAAAAGCAATACTTCCATCATGTTTGTAGGCCTGTTATTCCGAGAGAAGTCAAGTACTCTAAATGCCTCATAATGTTCAACTTGTGGTATTATCCATTAAAACTATCAACTTAAATATACCCATCTTTGTAAAGTTGTTTTCACGTAATAACGACAATCCCGTATCGCCGACCGGAGGGTACGCACACCTCAGGTCGTAAAGCCGGCACGGCAGCTTGAAAACTTCCTAAAATTTGTCGTCCAACTTTTTGCAAGGCAGCGGAAGGTGCAGATTCTCAGGGAATGTTTGTGCAGTACCGTACTGACCTAGTGCACTCCCATAAAATTCAATATTCTATTTTTTTTTTTTTTTATTAACAAAAGTATTAAGTTAATTTTGTATAGAGTTAAGTTTTACTCAATGTAATGTATGTACAAATATTGTGTAAATAAAGCACTTCTTCTTCTTCTTCTTCTTCTTCTAAAAATTCAATACTACTGACTTTTGAAATTTGCCGTAACACTTGTCAGTAACTGTTTGTGCCGACCCGCGCCCGTTGTTCACGTGACGCCTATTTCTTTACGGTTGAGAACGCCCTCTTCATGGACACGTTGCTGAAATAAAGGCTCCCCATGTTAATATAAGGCTGTCAAAAGATATGCCCTTATTCCTTCTAAGAAACCCCTTGGTTACATTTTCCTTTAACCCTTAAATCAGAATACGAAATCAAATGTCAGTGTTAAACTAACATTTTTAAGCGTTTACAATTGATCGAGTTGTCCAAAATTTATCTTTCACCTTCTTAAAATTTTTTTTATTTTGTTAGGAATTATTCAAACCGCAGACTTAATAGTACCAGATACAGTATATGGAATCATAGTATATTTTGCCTCAGGACCTAAAATTAAATAATATAAAAAATAACGTATCACAATTATAGTTTTTTTAATTAAAAACTAAATAATTAGTTATTGTTTATTCTGCCCTTAAATAATGCAAGCAATCAAATAATACAGTAGACTTTGTCATATAGACTAGCTTTCTGGTTGCCTACAGTATTTTACTTGGACAGTATACCCTTGTAGTTTCGTGATTTGAAAGATCTTATTTCTACCGTGATTCATACCAACTAAAACTTAACCCAAATTTCTAGAAAGATAACAAATGAACAAATAACAAGTGGTAAACCTACATAATTAGCAAATAAACAACTGCCGGCTTACTGAGCTAAATATAGGCGGGCCTAAGTTAAAAATTATTTGACAAAAACAATAGGAACATTAAATAACACAATAACAGTAAAATAAAATAACATAATCATAAAAAAACAGACACATAATTTTTTGGATTTGAATATTGTCGACTACTTGATCCTTTATTCATTATTTTACACAATGTATTGATGCTTAAATTCTTGGAATCAGAACATCGTTGCCGGACTTGCAGTGTTGTCTGCTAGCCAAGGAGTCCCTCTCTCCTGTGCCGGCGGCCTCCATTTTCCAACAGTTGCTGTTCATTTTCCAACAGTTTATCCAGGTGTATTATTGCCCGGAGATTTCCAATAACTGTTTAACTTTTCTGATATTTTAATAGCAATATTTTAATCGGTCTTAGGGGGGAAGTTTATCCAGTTAATGACTGGGGACTTTCGTTTTCTTGGTTTTCCCGGTGTTGAAAAAGTTGGTGTTGACGACTCTTCAAAAACTGACAATATTGCCTACTTATTTATTATGTTAACTGTCTTTTTCACTAATCTCGCTAGCAATAGCACATTATTTTCCAGTTTGATTACAATTAACACACTCACGAAATGATGGAAAGGAGAGCGAGCTGTTTAAAAAAAACAATAAACGTTGTACACTATGTTCCGTTCTGCACTGTTAAAAGTTTTCTGTTTTTTAATAGCAAGTGTTGCGAGACTGCGGGAGGTGTTTTTTGATCCATATTGAAACAACCACAATATTTACACTAAACGAATATGATACTTAACATTCAACACTTGCTCTAAAAAAATAAGGACTTTAAAAGAGATTGTATTTTGGATTGTTTACATTTTGTAATGTTATTATTTACAACATGTGATTTATGCAATTAGGCTAGGTGAATAACGGCAACATCGCTTGAATCTCATTCGTTGGTCCAAAATCACGTGACCGCTAAGCCCCGCCCTCAACGGACTTCTCTCGTGACGGCTAGGGCTAGTGTAAGAAGCTTACGGGGACACACTATCCGGCGAAACGCACGGACGCCGGACTCCGTGTTTTCTGCCGGAACGTTCGAGATTTTGAAGAGCAGAATACACTATCCGGCGAAACGCCGGACGACGGAAACTGCGCAGTTGCGAGGCCGTCTGGAACCATCTAGTTGAGTCGCAGCAACCATGGTGTCTAGACGGAAGATAGCTGTGCTTTGCCTGTTAAGGCACAGAAGAAAAAGGAAACGCGAAAGAACTGTATGGATTCATCCGATTGTGGAGCAGAGGAGACTGCATGGCGTCTTTTATTCATTGTTTTTTAAACTTAGAGAAGACGATTCAAAGTTTTTTAATTACTTTCGCATTTTTTTTACGGGTCGCTCCCCCGTCTTTATGGTCCTCGCGCTTATAAAAATAAAATAAATAAAAAAAGATATTTATATTTTTTTATCGGTTATGCTTTAACTTGTATGCATTTTTCAAAATTTTTATTATTTACATTCAGCAAGAATTTGTTGTGAGTTTATAGAATAACCATTTTTCACAGTCATTAGCGAATAAATATTTTATATTTACCTTAAGAGTCTTCATCACCTTTGGCAAAATATCCATCGTACACTCTGATTTCCATTACAACTGTCCTAGTACAGTCAGGTGCGCCCAACTAGGGCGAGGGGTGAGTGGTCCCAAGTCTACGAATAAAATACATAAAATTAAAGTAATTAAATATGATCAGTAGATCATAATAATTTTGAAAATTCAAACGCAAATGTCGGTATTTTTATTACAACAACTATTACAAAATATTCCCGATGATGATGAAATCCTAAAATTATAAACAGAACTGCCTAAAATTTATTTGCGTTTTAATTGCTTCTTCATCACGTTATCGAATTGAGAACTGAAAAAATCAGGGTACTAAATTTCAACTCTCTTGCGTAACGAAAAAATTTTAGGATTAGTAATGAACGAGTGAGGGATTTGTCTTTTAAGGCGGTGACTCACTACCTGACTTTTCACCGGACCGAGCACCGGACCGAGCATTGTACCGAGCAAAAACAAACAGCAAGTCCTGAAGTGTGTCAGGGGTCCGTACAACGGACCAAGCGCTCTGGAGGCTGCTTTCTGGCTAAACATCAAAGAAAAGATTGGTCAGGTGTACGGTCCGATGTACGGTAGTGTCTCAAGGTCAATTTTTTTCCCGCCTTACCGAGCGGGGCCCCGAACGCTCGGGATTTAAAGCTCCTCTTCTCCACCTCATCATCTAGCGCCCTGACTCACGCTCTCCCTATTTGTCCGGTACGATGCTCGGTCCGATGTCTTGCTCGGCGAAATGTCATTATCAACGTAAACGTGTGTAAATCATATACGGTACATGTTTCTATTTATATTTTTCATCTTTCATCAATATGAGCGCGAAAACTACTGGACCAATCCTATACTATGATACGAGGAGTGTTTGAAGGAATGTATGTTCCACGACCTCGCAATCTAGCTGGTAAATTTTGCTTACATTTGGCATTTAAAAGTGTTTTGGCCCAAAAATAAGTTTAGAAACAGCCTCAACCCAAAGAAAAATCGAATTTTGTCTAAAATTAAGCTTACATAGCTTTAATAGTAATTTTTTACATTAAACTTATGGGTTGTAATTTTGGTAATGAAATAACAACTAAAATTAAAAAAAAAACATTAATTTTAAGCAGTTGCTTTAACACCTGTTATCTGTAAACAGTCTTATGTAAATTTACTTACATAGCTTTATCATCATGACGATATAAGAAAAGTAAATTAAAAATAACAAAAAAGGCTCAACCTGGAACTATATCTTTGGACAGTGAGAAATAATGTAAAAAATTATATTTAACATAGGAAACACTGGTAACGCAACTGAAAGCCCAACGTACGCGAAGGTGGCGTACAATGGCGTTATCTGTTACGTGGAAGTGGTGTACAATGACGTTATCTGTTACGCACATCCGTAGTCCCCTCCGCTTTTATATCACTCCTTGACCATTGTTGGTCGATCCATTCAATATATTTCATTATTGATTTGAAAACAACGTTAGAATTTAGCAATTTTTTTTTGCTCTTCTTTTAGACTACTTCAACTTCTACTTTTTTAATTAATCGATCGTATGAAATAAATTATTTTCATTTATTATATCCTCTCAGTTGAACTCACTTTTACAGCAATTACGAGGGTATTAAACTTACACTTTATTTACATTTAGCATTGATTGGAGATTCTCTTTTTATGTTGTCTTGATATAATAACTTCCTTCAATTATTTATGACTGTTGATATTCAGCCGAACTGCCAGCAGACAAAACGGTTTTATGACACTTTATGACTACGACACCATTCAATAATATACACATCAAGATTTTTTTAACTGTGCTAGAGTAGAGTAATTTACCTTAAGCATCAATAAAATAAACGTAATTTTGTTAATTGGTTTAAGTTTTGTTATCCTTTTGTTATAATTTTTTTTGTATTTCACAACAATGTGCGACGGGTTAGCTATTTACATTATAATTACCGGTATTCGTAATCACAAATGTATGTTTCATTGTACCTGTATTGCTGTAATTATATATTGTTATTTGGAATATTGTTTATTATTTGTAATTTATTTGATAATACTTTTCAAGTTTTGCATTACGTAAAAGATTTATTGTTTTCTTTTTATTAATTTTGTTAATTGAGGTTCATTATACTAATTGATGAATGTCAATGTAAGAAAGGAGATGGTGCTGTAAAACTGGTAGGCCTAAACGAATAACAATAATTGTAACATGTACATTTTTCAAATATGTAGAAATTTACTGTACATATTTAATGTATATATGTATATATTTTGCAAATATTTAATAATGTATATAAAGTGTACATTAAACATAGATTAATAAATTTGTTCTGTTTGTTATTACAGTTCCACCAACTTACTACTATCATTATAACCTTAATTAATTAATTAATTAAATGGTGGGGAAGATTGAATAATGTCAGGCCCTATGTAACAATTAACGGTAAAAAATTATAATTACTAGTCATATGTGAGTGTTTAAATTGCAGGCATTTGTTCCTCACACTACATTAGCGGTATGTCCTAAACATTACCTTCAACTAAATGAGGAATAACGTGAATGATTCTCTGTAAAAAGGCATTGTTATTGCAAAATATTTGCTTTGTTTGACGAAAACACGTATTTTGTTCACGACTGCCGAATATTGACATCCAGTGAAGTTTTATTTAGATTAGTATGATAGCCTACATGCTAACACGTAAAAATTGTATCTATAAAAAGTACAGTATGTATTTGGCAACTTTTGAAATGAAGTGCCATGGTCCTACTACCATGGTCTACACTATTTTGATTTTTTTATTGCCTTATGGGCCTTTTGCCACTAAAGGCCTCTAGTAAATAGATAATCTCTGTGGAATAATCTCTGAAGAATATAGTTCACTTTGAAAAATTGTACGCATAAAACTATCGGACAAAATAAAAATTATTTTGATACCAAATAATATACATACTCGACCTATCAATTATAATAATTTTAGCATAACTTAAAGAAATAATATTGCAGTTTTAATAAATTCTTCCTATCTCAGGATCTCAGGATGGAAAAAAATTTAGTTTGGCACAATCATGCAATATTGATAAAAAAAACTTTAAATATATCACTTATTAATTAGTTACAACAACTTACGACGGTAATAGCTATGAGTTTTGTAATATATTTACTAAAGGTAGCTCGTGCGTTCCCGCTATCAGTCACTGCCAACGTTGCTTAACCACGTGGTCGATCCGGGTCGAGTGCGCCGCAGCGCGCGCTTTGACAAGACGGTAAGGGGGAAATTTGAACGTGTTTAAATCGCGACCACCCTTCAACAAATGAAATGTAACCCTTATATAACGCGATAGTTATCAACATAGGTAAGGGTTATTACAGAAAATTGATTTATTCATTCATTAATAACAGGTTTTAAAGTATTTCTTCTGGTTTTTTACAATAAATTTGTCCCCCCTCCCCCCTCAAGTAGGGGGTTGCGTTAATTTTCAATGTATTATGTTATTGAAATCAATACATTGTTTAGAAAAAATTTTAATATTCTGTTTGGTTCTTTTTTGAAATTATCTATCAATATGTTAAGCATGATGGTATTTTTACGGGTTTACCCATTTCCACCACTACACTTATAAGACAGGGGTCTATAAGAGTTGAAAACATGAGGAATAATGCTAAATACACATTTATGAAAATTTTAGGGCTAAATTATATTTCTTTCAGACTTTACTCACAAAATACCTATTTTCATCCCTTATTTTTACCCCAAATCTTAAAATAGAGGTGGCTAAGAGTGTCTTACGTGGATGTAATATTGAATAGACATTTATAGTCATATTTCATGTTAGTAACGGGTTTTCCCTCTTCCATTTTGCATCCGTATGCAAATTTCGTATTTTACCCATACTTTGCCCCGCTCCCACCCCTTAGTGGGGTGATTGGGGGTTGAATGCTTCATGTTAATGCAATATCTATATTTTTAGAGATTTTTTGGCTATCTTGGATTTTTTTTATAACCAAAAATAAAAATTTATGATTTTTTCCCTTTTTTTCTACCCCCTACCAACCCCATAAGATATTTTGGTGGAAAAGGTTTGCTGGACATTTTTGGTAGATTACGGTGGGTACTACCCAATTCTTATATAAAATTCATCAATATACCCCAGGAAATACCCCACCCCACTAACATCTTCCATCTTGCATCTGTATGCCAATTTCGTATTATACCTATACTTTGCCCCGCTCCCACCCCTTAGTGGGGTGAGTGGGGGTTGAATGCTTCATGTTAATGCAATATCTATATTTTTAGAGATTTTTTGGCTATCTTGGATTTTTTTTATAACCAAAAATAAAAATTTATGATTTTTTCCCTTTTTTTCTACCCCCTACCAACCCCATAAGATATTTTGGTGGAAAAGGTTTGCTGGACATTTTTGGTAAATTACGGTGGGTATTACCCAATTCTTATATAAAATTCATCAATATACCCCAAGAAATACCCCACCCCACTAACCACTTGACTTTAACAGGTTTAAAATTTTTGGCGTTTAACCCCTTTTTTTCTTAACCCTCATATGGATGGGATCGGTAGGGGGTGTATGTGTATTAATTGTATGAAATAGCCACCATATAATATTTTTGGCTCTTTTTCTAAATTATTTACTATTTTTGATGGATGATGGTATTTTTATGGGTTTACCCCATTTCCACCACTACCCCTATAAGTGAGGTGTCAATAAGGGTTGAAAACATGAGGAATAATGCTAAATACACATTTCTAACATTTTTAGGGGTAAATTGAATTTTTTTCAGACTTTATTCACAAAAAAACCTATTTTCATCCCTTATTTTTACCCCCAATCATAAAATAGGGATGGCTAAGAGTGTCTTACGTGGTTATAATATTGATTAGACATTTATAGTCATATTTCTTGTTAGTAACGGGGTTTCCCTCTTCCATTTTGCATCTGTATGCAAATTTCGTATTTTACCTATACTTTAGCCCCCTCCCACCCCTTAGTGGGGTGAGTGGGGGTTGAATGCTTTATGTTAATGCAACATATATATTTTTAGAAATTTTTTGGCTATCTTGGATTTTTTTTTATCGCAAAAAATAACAAATTTGGGATTTTTCCCCTTTTTTTCCCCCCTCTTACCCCCATAGGGAATTTTGCAGGGAAACTTTGGGGGATATTTTTATTGATGAGGGATAGTATTACCCGATTCAGGGAAAAAATCCCCAAAAAAATCCCCGGAAATGTCCCACCCCACTAAACCCTGGGGTTACCCTATTTATATAAGGCTATAACTCAAAAGTTGTAGTTTGGAAACTTCTACAATGTAACTCTACGTCAGCCTCATTATCACGTTTACAGACTATTAGCTTTATACAACCAACTTGTAGGTTGAATTGTGCATGTTTTACTCGAATATAGTAAAGTAAATACAAAAAGTAAATAGATCTTAAAATAATTGCTTTTTTATGTTTACTAACTGTTTTTTACGTACAGTAGTAAAATAAAATAACTTATAAAATAAAAGAAATAGAGATAAGGAACCTAAGAAAAGAAAAGGGGAGAAAAATGTTGTGTCATACCATGTCTGAACACGTGACGAGTGTCCGAAATGTCCCTGACAATGATTTCTGTAACTTTTCCTTAAGAATATTTTGACCTAATAACTTTTTTTCAAGTTAAGAATTTCTTATTACCAGTAATATAAAAACCATAATTTTCTTAATACTTGTAGACTACTTTATATTACGCCAATTGAGTCTGGTTTGAAGTTTTGTTCTATATTAATTGAGGTTTAATTGTTTATGCATATCAAATCATGATTATATTCAAGAAAACTAAAACTGTGTTTTACCAAATTACACACGTGTCCAGGGGTTATTTTGAGTCCCAGGTATATAAGGCTTATAAATAACCTTTATGGATGTGGCATACATTAGATAAATTTTGTGGTTTTTAAAAATGCTATTTTGGAATTGTGGTTTTTTGTGGTCTCAGTTGTTAAGTATACCATACACTTTGAAAAGTAAATACACATTGTTACAAGCAGCAACAAAGAAAATATAGATAATATAAATATGTAAAATTTATGATAATCATTCATTGCAGTAGGTTACACAAATAATTTTACACACAATTCAAGTTTTTACAAATTTCTAGTTTTAAAACACACACACAGCAAAATTGGATTATTACTGACTGCTACTATAAAACTGAAGGTAATTTAAACAAATAAAGAAGTATTTTTAAATAATGAAGAAAACATGGCTTAATTTAGAATGATGTAAAATTTATATTGTGTAACGTCAGGAAATGAACATGTAATTGTATGCCAAATAGAACTAAAATGTTAAATAATTAACAATACATGTGTTGTGTGTTATAAAATTTGAATGCAATGTCCTTTAATGGAGTTAATATACCTGCTAGATTTTGAAAAGATTCTTAATTTTGGCTGAAAAATCATAAATACACCCACTGAGGCTTTTTAAGAGACATGTTTAATGTATTAATAAGTTTAAGAGTGAACTAAGAACGGTTAATTAATGAATTAAACTTTTTCGGTTTTTCGTCGATACATAAAATGAAATTTTCATTCCCAGTTGATTTGCTGTTTAATTATTTTCAAGATAAATTTGCTATTTCCATTTACTCTGTTTAAAATCAAAGACAACAGAGTTCCAAGTAGACAGAATCCAATAGTTACCATAGTTGTTGGTCCACTCGCTTATTAAGCACAAAAGTGCAGGCTTTTAATTAGAAGAAAGTTCTCTGTTAACATCTCTCTTCCATCCACCAAGCATTCTTTTATAAAATATTCTTTATTGCGGGAAAAAACTGAAAAAATTTATTATTGATAAAGGACTCAACAAGTGTAAGTAAAATAATATTTTTATCACTTAAATTAATGTAACAATTTCATCTATTATACTTAGTACAGTGGTTTGAAGAAGTTAAAAGTATAAACAATTTTTAAGAGATTTAAGTCACATTGGTAATTGAAAAAAATCTTGCAAGAAAACTTATTTCAAAAAGACAATACCTATTGACTGTAAAGCCGACAAACAGAGTAAAACTACATGCAGATCTTGGATATTTTGATAGTCTACCATGTGAAATGAACATTTAAATAATAAAAGTAAAAATATTTCAATCGGAATTAAAGCTTTACTAGGTTCATGAGTTTTTCAACAAGTACGTCATTACCTTTATTATAATGAAGGGTGAACTTAGAATAGTTTTTACTATACATAAAATATTTGTATTTAAGACTTTGAATTATGTTACCTTAAAAATACGATTTAAATTGTTAATCTAAGAGTTACACAGCCCCTTTGTACTATTTTATAAAGAGATTTAAAGCAGCTCGTACAGATATGCTTGTATGTAATTGAAGGAGGTAGTTTATGAGAGATGCCGACACTCTGATGGAGCCATTTATTAGTCTCTCACAAATAGATTCGGTCATATGTCACGGTGATTAACTACAAACACTGTAGCAAGCACATGGACGACAAGCTGGAGAGAGGAATTTCCGTTTCTGGTTATATTACTCTCATATCATATCTTTTTTATAGAATTTCATACATTTTTAGCAACGTATTCTTTTTATATCTACAGGGAATACTATTACGGAAACAACTACCAAAGTGAATTCCAATTATGTAAAGTAATGTTGGGACCATTGTTGACATTAAAAATAAATAGTTCTGTAAACAAAGTATTTATTAAAATCACTGTATTAGTAGAGGGTGGCAGGCATGGTTGAAAAAACTCACTTTCGACACCTTGGTCAATGTGAAAATAGGTAAAGAGAAATTTTGGGTGCCAAACAATTCATCCATGTAATATATTAATTACAAAATTTAATTAATTATTAAACCATGTAGTTCTTAATTAATTAATTAAAATTAATTATTTTAATATTTATTTAAATGTGTGATTTAAAAAAAAAAAAAAAAAAAAAAAACGTAAATAATGCTACGAATTATTTTGGCCTTATTAAACCGGCATTTCAAACCAGGATTCAAATTATTACCTATCAATTGGGTAGCAACCCGCAAAAGTGAGAGGTAAAAATAAATAACATAAATGGCACATGAATAAATCAAAACCATGATTATTTTAATTATATAATTTTTCTATTAAGCAAATACTCATCAGTAATATTGTTTCTATAAATAGCTCCTTCTCACAAATTCCTTTTTTTCTTTAGAAGTTAAAATGATTAGAGGAAGTTGAATCTCCGTTTCTGTAAATAATTGTTATAGGCCTACTATTTAACTCCAAAGAAGATGAGCAATCTCAATCCACACGAATTGTACTGACAAGATATTAAACAGTACAATCAAGTGATCAATGATATTTTAATATGTCTTAACTGGAGAAATCTCTATTGAATTTAAATTAATATTATACAAAAGGTAATATCTGCTTTACATTGCAAAATGTGGGGACAGTTTCTCCACCACTGGGAGCTGGGGTCAGAGCTGGGGGGATTTCTCAACTAGATCCGTGTCAGAAACATGTCGTAGGTAATGCTGAACCCACAACATCACGCATGTTGAAATTATTAGGGGTCGCCAGTTCTTTGGATTTTGTGCTAGTTTCTGTTACAACACTAGTATGTGGATAGTGAAATCCCAATACCTGGTTTTGTACTTTTATTCGCCCATAATTCGAATAAAGAATTTTGAAACCAGTGACAACCTTCACTTTACGAATAATTATAAATCTAAAAATTAAAACTTTAACTGAATTAACATTTATAGTAAAATTTTATATAGCTATTTCAAAAAGTTAATTTAAATTTGTTAATTTGAACCGTAGATTTATAACTTTTAACAGTTTTAATAATCCTACTGCTGCCATATTTTCAAAACCGTAATAAAAACCAATACTTGGTCATCACGAGGACATTTGTTGACATGTATGGAATTTTATTTAAATATTAAATATATATCATTACATACAATAAATGTTTTGCATTTTTTTTTTTAATCTCATAGCCTTTCCCCAACCGAAGGAGAAGATTTCTCCTTAGGGTTGGTCTCGCGCCGACCACCAGGTTGATATCCTTGCGGATCTTCCCAAGGATGCCAGTGCAAGTTTGGTCAAACACTGCTTCCAAGAGAACGATGGGAGAACGGGTATTGGTTTTGGTTTCTTGGGCACGAACCGCTTGTTGTTTGCTGTAACCGTAGTCACCAGAGTGGCTTCCATCACAGCTTCATGTGGTTTATTTTTCTTTTCTTTTATCCATGGTTTGGGAAGGACGCTGGAAGGAGAACTTCCACTATTACTCCTACTAATGACTTAGATGGTTTTTAAATTCTTATTGTTATCAGCAACTCATCTTTTTTAATAGGGCATATATTTTTAATACAAAGATGTACAATTTCAACATATGTATCCATAAAAATGATTTGCCATGGGAATTAATGAACTATAATGAAATAAATTGTTCAGATTTTTCTCAAATGTCTGGTCATTTGAAATAAGTCTTAAATAAATAAGAAAGTAACGTTGACTTAAATAACTGTTATCCTAGTTTCATTGATAAGAGCGAATTAATGTGTTATTAAACGATTATTTCCAATAAATATTGTCAATGGGTTCCCAAAGTGAGAATATGTCGCTTTATTGCCTCAATAACACATTTGGAGTTCTCGGTTATAGCTTATAACTGAAGTAAAGGGCCTACCTTTTATCATTAAATATTGAAGTTGTCGTGAAATAACTGTAATAAAACATTGTTAAATCTGCTATTAAAAATTTTAAAATGCATGGAGCCAACTTAAATAAAATATATATAATACAGCTATATCAAATATGGTTAATATTACTATTTTTGTAAACAAATTTTGGTATAAGTAACCCATTACGGCTGTATGTTTAGAACACTTCAATAAAACCTCTTATGAAAATAACATGACTTGAATTAGCAAATGTATGCTTAAAAAAGACGTGGTATTTGTGACTTTCGGGGTGGTAATAAACATATAGCTAAGGGGGCCCGTGCACCTCAACGCGCTGCATATATCTGATTAAATGTTGATTAAACCTAGCTCCATGGTTATTTAACGATTTGCTTTGTTAAGAATTAAATTAAAATAAAAACTATACTACACCGTGTTGGTGTTTCATCAATCGACCTCCACTACTAACTCTCCATTTTCTAATGTGATAAATGAGATGTGACATAAATTTATGAGTGTTGAAATTTTGTGGTTGTTATTTTAGGTACAAATTAGCGAGGATTAAATTACCAATTTGTCTAAGGGCCTCTGTCTACAAACTCCTATTGTATATAGAATAAATTCACATATTTAACGTTTAGGTAGTTCATCACACATAAAACGTAAATGACAACAGAGGGAAATCAATACCTTATTACCTCTCCTCGTATGAAACCTCTATTGTGAGCTTTTTTTTAAGTAATAGAACTTTCATGTCATTTTGTTTAAAACTTTCATTGCTTTTTATCATGTTTTGTACCATAGTGTTAATTTTTATTCTAAACCCCATAGGCACTGCAAACAAATTAAAGTCACAGACTGTTTTGAACTATAAGTTAAATTATTACTTATTTGTTATGATTATAGGCCTGAGTTGGCGAGGTTAGGGCTGGTTGTCAATTTTAGGGATATAATATCTACTGGTTGGATAACTTTTTTGTTATTATTTATTTAGTTTCTTTAACTAATTGTAAATAAACAGCTATTGACAGTTTATATTTTACAAAATCAGAAATTTTAGTAAAGATGAACCGAACACGGATACTCACTGATTGTTGGTTGTCAGCCGCTGTCGCGTGGATTGTTGCGTCTGCGATCAGCTGTTATCAGCTGTCTGTGTGTCAAGGTCAGCGCGCCGGCGCAGCGGCCGGTGTATTGTTGAGTTACACATGATACGCGACGTAGGCGAGATGAGTAATGACAACATTGCCGCCTGTCAGTACTATAGAGACATACCTTCGTGGATATCAACCAACGGCATTCCACATGGGTCTCCAATAATTGTTCACTTGAATATTCGTTCTATTAGAAAATATTATGACGACCTTCTGTTATATTTAGATCACTATATTCGAGACGTAGACATAATAATGCTCTCTGAAATAGACATTGATGACTCTATCACAGGCATGTTTGATATCCATGGCTATTTTTGTCATTTTAAATGCAGAACTGCAAAAAAGGGAGGTGGACTAGCAGTATTTGTCAATGAAAAATATTCAGTCTCATTTATAGACATTAGTGCCACCATAACACCAGTTACATTTGAATACCTGGTTATAAACTTAAATATACTTCATAATAGATCTCTAAAAATTTTATATATATACAAACCGCCCAACTCAAGTGAAATGCGTTTTTTGAAAGAATTAGAAAATACAATAAAAATCATAGACGATACCAGTTGGTTCATGGTTCTGGGTGATATAAATATTAACTTAAATAAGCCGCATAAGAGCGTAGTTATACAATATGAAACAATTCTTGCTTCTCATGGCTTGCTAAAATGTATCACCCTTGACACAAGAGAGGAAGTTAGAGACGGAGTTTTAATTAAGTCATGCTTAGATCACATATTTGTGAGAGCTGATCCAGCTATTATAAGCCCCGCTGTTTTTAATTACAAGCCCGCTGATCATTTCATGATTGGTTGCTCGATAACGTTGAGGCAAGAACAAGTCCCGGATTACAATGATGGAGAAAGAGTACTAAATAATCTGATGGTCAATTCTGAATTGTCAAAAATTAACTGGCATGAATCACATAAACATAAAAATCCTCAAGAATTGTGTAAGTACATTTTGAACACTTTTAGTAACATATATGAACGATGTAAGGAATGCAGAAGGACGTCTAATCGAATCAACACTCAAAAGTTAAAGAAACCCTGGATGACGAGAGCATTATTGGAACTTATACTTAAGAGAGATAAACTGTTTAAAAAGTGGAAAGGTGCTCCCACTAATAACACTCATAAATCTGAATATATTAACCATAGAAATTTAGTCAATAGGATGATTTTAAAACGAAAAAATGAGTATGTAAGAGATGAATTTTCCTCCGCCCAAAACGATATGAGAAAGTGTTGGGCTTGCATAAACAAGCTCATTGGTAATAGAAAAAAACTTAATTTGGATAAACATATAACTAGAGCTTTTGGAAATCTACCTGTTGGCACTATACAAAATAATTTTGCGGACTTTTTTAAGAATAGTGTTGAAAGTATTAAGCATATTTGTCAAACTCACTTCAGTAATTACGCTATTAGATCCGAAACCAGTTCTTCTTTTTATATTCCAGTTGCAACCAAAGAAAAAGTTTCAAAAATAATCAAGGCGTTGAATTTTAAAAAGTCACCAGGAATTGACGGAATACGAGTTTGTGATATCCAATACATTTGTGAGAATTTTAGTGTAGTCATGGCTAAATTAATCAATTCATCAATTAAAAATGGAATTTTTCCAGAACCATTAAAATCATCAATAATAAGACCTATTTACAAGTCGGGACCAAGAAACTCTGTATCAAACTACCGCCCTATAGCAATTTTGTCGGTAATAGAAAAAGTACTGGAAAAATATGTAACATTTTATTTTAATAAATACTTGGCAGAAAACCGTGTAATTTGTAGCAATCAATATGGATTTCAGAAGGGGAAAAGCACAGAAACCCTATTACTGGATTTTAACGATTATATTAACGGCTGTCTAAACGAAAGAAAACATGCTATAGCCATTTTTGTCGACTACTCTAAGGCATTTGACACCCTTGATCATGACATTCTTTTAAAAGAACTTGAATATATTGGCGTTAAAGGAAAGCTCTTAGACTGGTTTGATAGTTATCTGAGGAATAGGAATATTTATGTAAAAATAAATAATTGCTATAGTTCTAATAGATTAATCAATCAAGGTGTACCACAGGGAAGTGTGCTTGGACCTATCCTTTTCAATATATATGTAAATAGCTTAGTGTCCTGCAATTTCCGTGGAAGACTGTTCATGTATGCCGATGACACAGCACTCGTTGCTTCACATAAGGATTTTGCAATTGCAGAGAATTACATTCAGAAAGACTTTGATACTCTTAACAAATGGGCACATGATAAAAAACTAATAATTAACTCTAAGAAAACCGTCGTTCTGAACTTTCATTCGGCCCATAATATTCCTCCGTACCCTCCTTCAGTCCGTAGCCATACTTGTCAGTGTCTCCAAGATAACAATATGAATAACTGTATGTGTCCAATGTTAGACTTAGTGACAAAAACTAAATACTTAGGATTAGTACTGGATTCAAAATTAAAATGGGATTTCCATATTAACAACACCATTAGTAAACTGAAACCCATCACAGCAAAGTTATTTTACTTAAGGAAAACCCTCCCTCATCGAGCATTAGTAATAATTTATAAATCAATGTTTGAGTCAGTTATTCGATACGGAGTTGAAGTTTGGGGAGTTGCATCCCAATGTTTTATTGGACGAATTGAGGCTTTGCAAAAGAAAACGTTAATCATGATTTCCAAACAAAATCACCCAGGATTGCAAATATTATCAAGAACTTTTCAGGACTATAGTACTTTGTATCCAGGCGATTTCTATAAGTATAAAATAATCAAGCTTTTCTATAATAAATGCTGTTTCAGAATCCCGAATGTAAAGGAAAACTACACGTTTAGAAATTTAGAAAAATACAAACTTCCACGCTTTTGTAATACCTACGGAAAAAACACCCTTAGTCACGCAGTTCCAAGATTTTTTAACGAGTTGCCACACGAATTGGAAAATGCAAAGTGCTTTGAAAAAATAAAGTTAGATTTATTGTCATGGATGCTTAGGAATAATTTGGATAAATACTCAGTTATTTATTAGCGAAAAACATTAATAATAGTAATGACACGAATTTCAACCTCCAAAGCTACGCCAGGATCCTAAGCACAGCTGGTATGAATGATCAACAATTTTTAAGTAGATTGTAATTATTAGAAAGCATAAGTAGGTTTTTAATAGCTGTTTATACTAAATTAATTTATTATACGTATGTCTGTGTGTGTAAACTGTATGTACGAATATGATTTATGAATAATTGAATGTGGGTGTAGGTATTTTATGAGATTTTTCTTTAATTCGTATTTTTGGAAATGACTATGTGTTTCCTTGTATCAAAGCTCCATTCGTTTTCCTTTTACTATTTTCACAAATGTGTGTTATTAACTCGTTTTCATGATACGAGCAAAATAATAAATAATAAAATTTTTAAAGTAGTAGTTGTTTGTTTATATTTTGTATTGTTGTAATATTAAATCTGATTAGAACTAGTAATTATTGTACTACTTTCCAATGTTCAGTTGGCAGTAAATTTAGCATATAGTTTTGCACCGTTTACCATGAGCGCTGTATATATTCTATTGTATTAATTTTGTAATTGTTTTGTATGTATGTTGAGCACCCAACGACAAATCTTTTAGATTTGTTGGGACTCCATGATGTACTGTATTTTTGGGAAATAAACTTTCTGATTCTGATTCTGATTCTGTATATTGAAGATATTGAAGATGAAAAAGGCGAAAACGAAGACGAGGATGAAGGTCCTCTTGGGGTGAGAGGTCCTTCTCTCTCCAAGAGAGCAAGGAATTGACTCAATGTTACATACCGTTGTAATGTTTTACATTAGGATAATTCAAGTTGCTATAGCAATCAATTGAGTTTTTAGTTAGTAGTCGTAATTCATCAAACTATCTTAATATCACTTGTACATGCACAAAGATGTTTGTAGCAACATGTCTTCCCATTATAAAGGTTTGGATATTTATTATTATGTGTCTTTATTGACAATGAGCAGTGATAGGTACGCCAGAACGCAATAAGTTTGTTCAGTGTGTCTAAAGTATCAACCAATCTCGAAAACTAAAGGCGTTCTTTATAGCAATTGTCACTAGAGAAAAATTATAGATATATTGTTTTTCTATTTTACTGCTGAGTACAGGAAGGAATAAAGCAACGTTTCTAAGACTTTCTCAACCATATCCAACATACCAAAGGGGCTGTAGGATGGCGGCATCTCCAGGTCACCTTTCCCTTACAAATATAAGCATCCTTTGTTTCTGCCAAGGCTGTGAATAAATACTACTTAACCGGCAAGCATTGTCAGTTTCCAGCATACCTGCGGACTTGCGTGGAGTACTTTTTTAGGAGCCTTATACCGGTAATACTCCTACCCTAATTTGTTATTCGGTTTTGTTATTTTAGAGAGAGAACGACGTTTTCTAACTCTGTATTTCTCAAGATAGGAATGTTCTCCACCCATCCTAAATCAACATTATTGGATTTACAGGAAATAGGGTAGTAACAATGCCATCCAAGAAGGCACTCTTCATGATGGAAGGGGGAGTTGGGTACCAAGCTTCTTGTTTAAACTTCTGTAACTAACAACTCAAGGGTCAGAGTCGTCATAATAACGAAGGCTCCTCCAACAGCCAGCCATATCATTTTTTTGACTGCAAACTTTACCAAAAAAACCTGTGTAACTTCCAGCCCTGATTGTATTAAGTCTGACTTTCATGCAGACTTTTCTTAGGTACGCAATCTTTTAAATCCACAAGTAACAAGTTTCTGTTGTCTGAATTTTCTTCTTGGCATCGACTGATTACACATTGATACGATTAGCTAATTAGTAAATGTTACTTAAGACGATGCCTCAGTTATGCCAGGTGTAGCAGAAAATCCTACCATCTTCTGCGGATGACATGACCTTGGTGAAATTTTTAACGTTCAGTTTTCCTTTGTTGTAGTTACGTTCAGCAGTCATGGACAAAGGTGCTCATCCAGATCACTGTAGAGGGAATTCCCCACTCGACAATTCCTAGCTTTGCAATCAACGCTTTCTGTGTTGTTAATCCTAAATGGATGAAATTCACTTAAACATATTAACTCAAAGTTTATAAGCACGTTAAAGGCAGGTTACTTTGCCCTATGTGTAAAATATTTTCTTGGTAAAAATTATGTTCAATAGGTTTATTAATAAAAAATATATTTCTTTAGTCACTTTTCATTTATATTTAGTAAATATTACCACTGGATGACAAGAAACTTCTATTTACATAAGGCTATAACTCATAAGTTGTAGTTTGCAAACTTCTACAATGTAACTCTACTTCAGCCTCATTATCACGTTTACAGACTATTAGCTTTATCCGACCAACTTGTAGTTTGAGTTGTACATGTTTTACTCGAATATAGTAAAGTAGCTACAAAAAGTAGAACGACCTTAAAATAATGTTTAATTTATGCTTATTAACTGATTTTAACGTACATTTTAAAAATAAAATAACTTATAAAATAAAAGGAAATAGAGGAAAGAAACCTAAGAAAAGAAAAGCGGAGAAAAATGATGTGTCATATCATGTCTGAACACGTGACGAGTGTCCGAAATGTCCCTGACAATGATTTCTGTAACTTTTCCTTAAGAATATTTTGACCTAATAACTTTTTTTCAAGTTAAGAATTTCTTATTACCAGTAATATAAAAACCATAATTTTCTTAATACTTGTAGACTACTTTATATTACGCCAATTGAGTCTGGTTTGAAGTTTTGTTCTATATTAATTGAGGTTTAATTGTTTATGCATATCAAATCATGATTATATTCAAGAAAACTAAAACTGTGTTTTACCAAATTACACACGTGTCCAGGGGTTATTTTGAGTCCCAGGTATATAAGGCTTATAAATAACCTTTATGGATGTGGCATACATTAGATAAATTTTGTGGTTTTTAAAAATGCTATTTTGGAATTGTGGTTTTTTGTGGTCTCAGTTGTTAAGTATACCATACACTTTGAAAAGTAAATACACATTGTTACAAGCAGCAACAAAGAAAATATAGATAATATAAATATGTAAAATTTATGATAATCATTCATTGCAGTAGGTTACACAATTAATTTTAAAAAGTTTTTACAAATTTCAAGTTTGAAAACACACACACAGCAAAATTGGATTATTACTGACTGCTACTATAAAACTGAAGGTAATATAAACAAATAAAGAAGTATTTTTAAATAATGAAGAAAACATGGCTTAATTTAGAATGATGTAAAATTTATATTGTGTAACGTCAGGAAATGAACATGTAATTGTATGCCAAATAGAACTAAAATGTTAAATAATTAACAATACATGTGTTGTGTGTTATAAAATTTGAATGCAATGTCCTTTAATGGAGTTAATATACCTGCTAGATTTTGAAAAGATTCTTAATTTTGGCTGAAAAATCATAAATACACCCACTGAGGCTTTTTAAGAGACATGTTTAATGTATTAATAACTTTAAGAGTGAACTAAGAACGGTTAATTAATGAATTAAACTTTTTCGGTTTTTCGTCGATACATAAAATAAAATGGTCACTCCCAGTTGATTTGCTGTTTAATTATTTTCAAGATAAATTTGCTATTTCCATTTACTCTGTTTAAAATCAAAGACAACAGAGTTCCAAGTAGACAGAATCCAATAGTTACCATAGTTGTTGGTCCACTCGCTTATTAAGCACAAAAGTGCAGGCTTTTTATTAGAAGAAAGTTCTCTGTTAACATCTCTCTTCCATCCACCAAGCATTCTTCTATAAAATATTCTTTATTGCGGGAAAAATTGAAAAAAATTATTATTGATAAAGGACTCAACAAGTGTAAATAAAATAATATTTTTATCACTTAAATTAATGTAACAATTTCATCTATTATACTTAGTACAGTGGTTTGAAGAAGTTAAAAGTATAAACAATTTTTAAGAGATTTAAGTCACATTGGTAATTGAAAAAAATTTTGCAAGAAAACTTATTTCAAAAAGACAATACCCATTGACTGTAAAGCCGACAAACAGAGTAAAACTACATGCAGATCGTGGATATTTTGATAGTCTACCATGTGAAATGAACATTTAAATAATAAAGTAAAAATATTTCAATCGGAATTAAAGCTTTACTAGGTTCATGAGTTTTTCAACAAGTACGTCATTACCTTTATTATAATGAAGGGTGAACTTAGAATAGTTTTTACTATACATAAAATATTTGTATTTAAGACTTTGAATTATGTTACCTTAAAAATACGATTTAAATTGTTAATCTAAGAGTTACACAGCCCCTTTGTACTATTTTATAAAGAGATTTAAAGCAGCTCGTAAAAATATGCTTGTATGTAATTGAAGGAGGCAGTTTATGAGAGATGCCGACACTCTGATGGAGCCATTCATTAGTCTCTCACAAATAGATTCGGTCATATGTCACGGTGATTAACTACAAACACTGTAGCAAGCACATGGCCGACAACAAGCTGGAGAGGGGATTTTCCGGTTCTGGTTATATTACTCTCATATCATATCTTTTTTATAGAATTTCATACATTTTTAGCAACGTATTCTTTTTATATCTACAGGGAATACTATTACGGAAACAACTACCAAAGTGAATTCCAATTATGTAAAGTAATGTTGGGACCATTGTTGAAATTAAAAATAAATAGTTCTGTAAACAAAGTATTTATTAAAATCACTGTATTAGTAGAGGGTGGCAGGCATGGTTGAAAAAACTCACTTTCGACACCTTGGTCAATGTGAAAATAGGTAAAGAGAAATTTTGGGTTTCAAACAATTCATCCATGTAATATATTAATTACAAAATTTAATTAATTAATAATCCATGTAGTTCTTAATTATCTAATTAAAATTAATCATTTTAATATTTATTCAAATGTGTGATTTAAAAAAAATACGAAAATAATGCTACGAATTATTTTGGCCTTATTAAACCGGCATCTCAAACCAGGATTCAAATTATTACCTATCAATTGGGTAGCAACCCGCAAAAGTGAGAGGTAAAAAAATAACATAAATGGCACATAAATAAATCAAAACCATGATTATTTTAATTATATAATTTTTCTATTAAGCAAAGACTCATCAGTAATAGTCTGGTTGCCAAAAAGCATTTTATACCTAAACCCGGAAATATGGTCCACACAATGTTTTTTATTGATTTCTGTTTCTTCAAGACCTAAATAATCTAAATCTGCCGGGTGCCACTTTGTCATCCTTGAGCAAATTGAAATATCCAAGATGGCGGCCAAGATGGCTTAAAAACTGTACAATGGCTATGTATTTCCCAATAGAACTGACAGGATAGCCATTTTTGTGTCTATTATTGTATTTAAGGGTCAGAGAACAGCAATGATGGATTATCATGGCGATAAAATTTATCGGCATGTTATAAAATATAGTAGAATGTAGTTGGTAAATTGGAAAATAAAATCTATTTACAATACAAATTTTATTTACATTATTTTAATGCTACAGTTGTACTTCTTATATCTAAATTGTTATAATAATCTTAAGTAATTAAGGTTATTATAGTAAAAAACTGTTATTGAGACCAAAACATAAAAGTAAAGGCACAAAAACATTATGAACTAATTGTTAATCTCTTCATCACTAACATCATCCACAATGTCATCAGGTTCAGTTGGTACGAACTTTGTCCATGGATTACAACAAACTTCTTTGTCGTAGCAACCGCAAAATGGTGTACATGTTAATTTGGAAAATACACAGCTGCACCTACCGTTAGAGCAAGGATCTTGTTTTGCACAGCCACATCGTACCATTTTAAGTATCTCTGGTGGGGCGAGATCAACTCCACTTGGTACAGTTACTGGAATGAGGCTTTTGTTGGCAACATCTTCTATCCAGCCAAATTCTTTTGCCTGCTGTTGAGGTGGATTTTCTTCAAGTGCAGATTTCCAAATACAAACTTGAAAATGTGCCCGTTTCACATATTCGGCAAATGCCTCAGTAGTAGGCGGTAAGGTGCACAATTTTACAGTCTTGTTGTTCTTCTTTCCAGTTCCCATTTTTGTAATCATTTGTAATCCCATTTGTAATCATTTGTAAATACGTGTAATCATTTTTGATAGTGAAAATATTAAAACAATTAATGTGAAAATAATTACAAATTTATGTTTTATCTACGTTTTAGCTAGATTCCCCTTAAAACATGATATTAGACGCAGAACTAATGTGTAAAAAAATTCCCGGAACGGCTGAATTTTTTTTAAACGGAATTGGTTTGAGAAATTAAACTTTGCACATTCACTCCTATGTAAAAAAACTACTTTCTGAAGTGTTTACTGACTCTTGGCCCCCGGTGGGGGACGGCCCACAAGGAGTAGGTACACAATCTTAAATGTAAGCATAGGTCGATATGCACATCATTTTAAAGTGCTCTTCAAGTAGAGTTCGATGCTGCAAACCGCACTTCAAAAGGTACATTCATTACAAAGTGGTGGTTGATTCAAGTTTTCAACAAGAGTTCATAGGCTTAGGTCTTTTGGGGGGGGTGGTGGAATACAAGTTTTAATAAATCAAATTTCGTATCAAACCTAAGCCTATGTATTTTTGTTGAGAATTTAAATCACCCGCCATTTTTTAACCTATAATCCTTTTGAAATGCGGTTTGCGGCATTGAATTTTATTTGAATATACCTTTGAAATGATGTACGTAGTGACCCATGCTTACATTTAAGATTTTGTACCGACTCCTCGTGGGCCGTCCCCCATTGGAGCTAACATCCTCTTCGGCACCCTAAAAAATGTATAGCCATATGGGTTTTAAGCCATCTTGGCCGCCATCTTGATTATTTAAATTTGCTCAAGGGTGACAAAGTGGCACCCTTCAGTTTTTTTATTATGTTGGTTTTGAAGAAACAAAACCCACTATAAAACATCGTGTGGACCTCACTTCCGGGTTCTTTAAACTGCAACCAGACTATAATATTGTTTCTATAAATAGCTCCTTCTCACAAATTCCTTTTTTTCTTTAGAAGTTAAAATGATTAAAGGAAGTTGAATCTCCGTTTCTGTAAATAATTGTTATAGGCCTACTATTTAACTCAAAGAAGATGAGCAATCTCAATCCACACGAATTGTACTGACAAGATATTAAACAGTACAATCAAGTGATCAATGATATTTTAATATGTCTTAAACTGGAGAAATCTCTATTGAATTTAAATTAATATTATACCAAAGGTAATATCTGCTTTACATTGTAAAATGTGGGGACAGTTTCTCCACCACTGGGAGATGGGGTCAGAGCTGGGGGGATTTCTCAACTAGGTCCGTGTCAGAAACATGTCGTAATGCTGAACCCACAACATCACGCATGTTGAAATTATTAGGGGTCGCCAGTTCTTTGGATTTTGTGCTAGTTTCTGTTACAACACTAGTATGTGGATAGTGAAATTCCAATACCTGTTTTTGTACTTTTATTCGCCCATAATTCGAATAAAGAATTTTGAAAATAGTGACAACCCTCACTTTACAAATAATTATAAATCTTAAAATTAAAACTTTAACTGAATTAACATTTATAATAAAATTTTATATAGCTATTTCAAAAAGTTAATTTAAATTTGTTAATTTGAACCATAGACTTATAACTTTTAACAGTTTTAATAATCCTACTGCTGCCATATTTTCAAAACCGTAATAAAAACCAATACTTGGTCATCACGAGGACATTTGTTGACATGTATGGAATTTTATTTAAATATTAAATATATATCATTACATACAATTAATGTTTTGCATTTTTTTTAAATCTCATAGCCTTTCCCCAACCGAAGGAGAAGATTTCTCCTTAGGGTTGGTCTCGCGCCGACCACCAGGTTGATATCCTTGCGGATCTTCCCAATAAGGATGCCAGTGCAGGTTTGGTCAAACACCGCTTCCAAGAGAACGAGGGGAGAACGGGTCTTGGTTTTGGTTTCTTGGGCACGAACCGCTTGTTGTTTGCTGTAACCTTAGTCACCAGAATGGCTTCCACCACAGCTTCATGTGGTTTATTTTTCTTTTCTTTTATCCATGGTTTGGGAAGGACGCTGGAAGGAGAACTTCCACTATTACTCCTACTAATGACTTAGATGGTTTTTAAATTCTTATTGTTATCAGCAACTCATCTTTTTTAATAGGGCATATATTTTTAATACAAAGATGTACAATTTCAACATATGTAGGCCTATCCATAAAAAATGATTTGCCATGGGAATTAATAAACTATAATGAAATAAATTGTTCAGATTTTTCTCAAATGTCTGGTCATTTGAAATAAGTCTTAAATAAATAAGAAAGTAACGTTGACTTAAATAACTGTTATCCTAGTTTCATTGATAAGAGCGAATTAATGTGTTATTAAACGATTATTTCCAATAAATATTGTCAATGGGTTCCCAAAGTGAGAATATGTCGCTTTATTGCCTCAATAACACATTTGGAGTTCTCGGTTATAGCTTATAACTGAAGTAAAGGCCGTACCTTTTATCGTTAAATATTGAATTTGTCGTGAAATAACTGTAATAAAACATCGTTATATCTGCTAGTAAAAATTTTAAAATGCATGGAGCCAACTTAAATAAAATATATATAATACAACTATAGTTAATATTACTATTTTTGTAAACAAATTTTGGTAAAAATAACCCATTACGGCTGTATGTTTAGAACACTTCAGTAAAACCTCTTATGAAAATAACATGACTTGAATTAGCAAATGTATGCTTAAAAAAGACGTGGTATTTGTGACTTTCGGGGTGGTAATAAAAATATAGCTAAGGGGGCCCGTGCATCTCAACGCGCTGCATTTATCTGATTAAATGTTGATTAAACCTAGCTCCATGGTTATTTAACGATTTGCTTCGTTAAAAATTAAATTAAAATAAAAACTATACTACACCGTGTTGGTGTTTCATCAATCAATCTCCATTACTAACTCTCCATTTTCTAATGTGATGAATGAGATGTGACATAAATTTATGAGTGTTGAAATTTTGTGGTTGTTATTTTAGGTACAAATTAGCGAGGATTAAATTACCAATTTGTCTAAGGGCCTCTGTCTACAAACTCCTATTGTATATAGAATAAATTCACATATTTAACGTTTAGGTAGTTAATCACACATAAAACGTAAATGACAACAGAGGGAAATCAATACCTTATTACCTCTCCTCGTATATTGAAGATATTGAAGATGAAAAAGGCGAAAACGAAGACGAGGATGAAGGTCCTCTTGGGGTGAGAGGCCCTTCTCTCTCCAAGAGAGCAAGGAATTGACTCAATGTTACATACTGTTGTAATGTTTTACATTAGGATAATTCAAGTTGCTATAGCAATCAATTGAGTTTTTAGTTAGTAGTCGTAATTCATAAAACTATCTTAATATCACTTGTACATGCACAAAGATGTTTGTAGCAACATGTCTTACCATTATAAAGGTTTGGATATTTTTTATTATGTGTGAGGAACCAGGCTATAGGGACCATGACTACAATAATCTAAAATGAGTATCTATATTTAGACGTCCCAGTACTCACTTTATGAACATAAAGGTGCATAATTTGGCTAATGAGTTGGCTGGGAATGGTGAGAATTAGAATGATTCATTAGTCGACAATCGGCACAAAACTTCATATATTAAGGCTGAAAATTTAAATTGCTATAAAACATTAAGGAAAAGAGATGGAGCAGTAAATTAATTATATTATTTATGTGAATTTAACTATCTGCAACCCTATGGCAGATATTTTTGTTTTTGGTGCATCGTTGAAGAGTTATCCGGTCAAAAAGAGCAAAATATGTGATGGAAAAGTGTTTTTTCCCATATTTCCAACTTTCAAGAGCTGATATCTTGAAAAGTATGCAAGATATTAAAAACGTGCTGGGTGGTAAGTTGTAGCAAATTTAATCAGCTTTAATTTTGTATATTAAAGTTATGTCGCTAGGACGCATAGTCCGAAATATAAGCGAAAAACAACAAAATAGGAAATTTAGACACCCCCCTCCCCCGGCTCAAAGGCTAGAGGCGGGGACTTTTGATATGTTCACCTCCTAACTATTCCAAACAAAGTTATGAAGCAAAAATTGTGTTCCATGACTTTCCCTCTATACATTTGTTCGAGTGTTCATTGCCTGGACTATCGGTCCTGTACAGGTGTTTTAAAATGTGTAGCATTTAGAGTTAAAATTGTTATAGTATTATAATAAAGAAGTAATATACCAACAACTCGTATCCTAGTTTACAGCTGTTACAAACCCATGCACAAACATTTAGTGTTCTATATAAATGTTTTTACTTTTTTTGATTTTTGATACTAACATGACTACCAGTAAGAAATAAAAATTTCAATTTTAACCTTATTTTACTCAGGAATGTGAACTTTTCTAGAGTTTATTAGTTGCTTTTGTTTGCACTTTAATGGAGAACGGTCCAAACCCCGGTCTTGTTACTATCTATCATCAACCAAGTGTTAGAAAGCATCATTAATTAATATCCCCAAGACAAAGGGCAACTTGATCCGGAATCGAACATTTTAAAAACTACTAACTTCTCTCAGGATTGGCGAATACCATAACCAGTCAGCTACCAACCCAGGGGTAAAGTTACTCAACTTATTTTTGGGCCCAAATAAATACACATAAATTCAAAAAGTTCAAGAAAAATATACCCATGTCATCTTAATAAAAATTGTGTAACTTGATAAAAATGGTTGATTGCATTAGACACTTCTCATATTATAGTATAAATTTTTATGATATTTCAATACCAGTGTTCAGCCGAATGTGACTGTCGAATGTTTTGGAATGTCCAATATAACGTGTTTTTATGTTTTACTATCAACAGCTGTTTAATTTTGCAATTCATTAAAAAGTGTTCCCCATGTTAATCTAATGGACAAACAAAGAACTTTAACGGCTTCCCGTTCCCTTTAGAATTAAAATAGCAAAAATCCTCAACCTTATTACACAACTACAAACTAAGACTATTCTTTTTACACATCGAATGTTAGAATTTTTCTATAAATAGGGTATGAGTTGTGTTAACAAAAACACCTTCACTTATTCTATATACTTGTAGAATAAAATAGATATGTAGATCTTATATAAATTTATTAATTGAATAATCAAACAAGCTTTGTCATGAAAATTGTACGTTTACTAACAATTTATATCACTTGTATTAACTAAGATAATGTAGTCTGTACCACATAGATTAAAATTAAGATATTAGCAAATAAAAAACTAGGACTAGTGAATTACTTATTAAATTCTAAGAAATACATTATTTAAGTTATAGCTTATAAAGAAAAACATCTTGTATAGGACAAAGGGGTTGGGATTTTGCTTGAATGTTCCTCTTTGCTAAATGGTGCACCGAAGAAATGGTTTTGCGGAATTCCTTTACGGCTGCACCCCACAGGGCTTTAAACGTCAGAAGTTTAATTTAAATCTTATGGAAGAAACTTTATTTGCATTTAAAAATATTTTATTTCCCACTAGATCAACCCACAATCCTGGGGGAAGAAGTGACAGGTATAGCAGCTAGTATTTTAATAAAGTATAACCAAACCTTTACACTTTAATAAAAAATAAATAAAAAAAACCCTAGGCAACAGGCAGGAGAATAATTTGGAATAAACCATTACTATGTAGTCCGTCCAATATAACAGTGGGTTATATCCTTAACTTGTCCTGCTGTAGACCGAGATCATATCTTATGACTTGTGAAGCTGTTTACTACACATTAGCATTTTAACGACCTCCCTATCGTAATGCGACTGTTTATGCAACTCTGTCAGTTTCACCACATTACATTTTCTCCTAGATTTAAACAACCACAAAAAATTAAAATTCATCAGATTTAAAAAAAATAATAATTAATTCAATGAAAACATTTTGTCTTAATTAAATTGTTAAACTTTTTTATATTGAGTAGTTTTTACCACTTGGTGGATTGGTTGGATAAAATAATACGTGTAATGTCAAACAAGTTTTAAATAAAAAAAAAACGTATCAAAATTAGAGCTCATTTTTATAATAAAGCGTAACGGAATTTCGAAAATTGCAACAGCAGTAAAATAAAAATATAACAAAAGTAAGTATAACAAAACATTTTATGTGTATATTTTATTTTATTTTATTTTGAAATACTTATTTGATTAGAACACCGGGTCTTTCAAGTTTGTTTTACTTTAATTTCGTTTATTAACTTATCATGGTAAATAAGCTATTAAACTTACACAAAATCCAACTATCCCTTAATACAATAAACAATTGGTTTAAAATAAATGCATAAAAGTAGTGTTCTTTTAGTTTTGTTTCATTTCGTCGTTTTATTACCAAAATGGCTTCCTATTTTATAATACAAAGCTAAAGATTTTAAAATTTCCAAAGCTAAAAATTCTAATTTATTCAATGAAAACGGTTTTTCCTGTGGTTGAAGCTGTTTCAAAACTTATGTTTAGGCAAAAATGATCTTAAATCCAAATCTCAAACATAATATAGACATGAAATTTTGAGATCAAATGAACATACACCACTAGAGAGGCTACTCGTATTATAGTATTGTGTTTCGATGAAAATAATCTGTTGCGAGGGGTATGTGTCCCCCAAACATTTGGAAAATTGGTTGCAATAATATGAAAATTCTGATAATAGGTATATTTATAATACAAATTTGTTGTAGGTGTTCACCAAATATTTTATTCATATTGCAACAATTTTTTCAGCCTTTTGGTTGTAAGTAAAAATTATGTAATTAAAAATGTATGTTTACTGTAAAAGGTTAGCCATATAACGAATATCTTTTTATTCTCCTAAAACCCATCCCCAAATAATAACAATCACCGAGCATGGCACAATAAATGATATATTTTTCCATATTTTATTGGAACCAAAAATCCTTGATTGATTATTTCTTACTCCCAGAATAACGTTAAAGGTAGAATGTATTACATAATTTCTCTAGTACTGTAATTACGTGTTTTAATCAAATAATAAAATTGTGATAACTCGTAAAATCTTAATATATTATATAAAATTATGAAGAAAATGTAGTATTAATAACGAAGTAAAAAACTTCAAACTCTCATTGAAAACTCATTAAAAACAAATATAATTACTTTTTTAGTATTATAATTATTACCTTAAACGATATTCGTTTTGTTAATTAACGTTGATGGGTTGATCATGGATTCTCTGAAATTTTTATTTTGCAACTAAATATATAATTGATAAGGGTTTTTATTTTTAACCTTGACCTTATTTATTTCGGTATCCAGTTTATTATCTTTTAAAGATCAAAGATCATATTATAATGTTGCGTAACTATTCTAGAGTATCGTTGTGTTACCTAATGGCATTAAAAGACACGATGAAAATATTTTTCTATTACTAAGTTTAAGGGAAAAAATATGAGACTAATTCATAAGCAAAGAGATTGTTTATACGAAAAAAAAAAAACTACCAATATAGTTTTTTGCAATTGAGCATTCAGATAATGATTATTTGATCAATATTTTGAAATGTAAGATAGTAAGAACATTAAACAAAATACATAAAAGAAACTTATTAAATTTATAATGGTTTTAAAGTATCATTGTACAAAACAAAATGTTTTTTAGCCGATTCAGAGAAAATACTTATACAATGTAAAAGAGTGTGTCTTTTATATGAAGTTATAAGAAGTGTTTATGTCATTAAATGAGTCAAAGACGTTCCGCACCATCAAATCGACTAGCAGCCCCCTCAAGGAAAGTTTGTCAAGTGTTCTTTATTTTGTTTTTGTCTGAAATACAGTGAAATAATTAACTTCTGTATTGAGAATTATTATTACTACTTTAAGTATAAGTGGTTTTACAAATTAAGAGTCTGCAGTGCATCCGCCATCTTGATTTATAGTCCAATAAGAACAATGTTAATTATAGGTGTCTTTGTAACACTTTATCTCGACAATCTTCCATGGGGTTGGCATGAAAGTTGAATATGTTCACCATAATGGTATGGTGGTTCATATGACATGAATGCATTTTTTCTTTAACCTCCTAAAAATGGTTTAACATGTTTTGAAAATGGTGATAATATACATTATTTGTATTCTTTATTCTATTGGATATTTTTTTAAATTAATTTTTTATTACGTCAAATAAAAGATACCATGGTAACATTTAAAATGACATCAAGTTTGTAATTTTGAGACAAAAAAAAACAAAAAAAAAACAAACTCACAACAATGTTTAAAATGAAAAAATTTTCTTATATGAGAAAATACCGAAATGGTGTAGGTACTGCAGACTCTTAAGTTCTTCTAACAAGAGTCTATAATAAGAATGTTTATAAAGGTGATAAAAATTGATTGAAATACCGTTCGCTCTACAACTTAAACAAAAAAAGCACAACTTGAGAACAAGTGCTGTAACAGAAACACTATTTCAGAAACAGTGTTAGTACGTCAGTGGTTTCAAACAAAAACAACTGTAATAATTTTAATTAGTGTTAAAACTTAATATTTAACTTTTATATGAAAGATTACTTATTCATCATGATCTTTAAAGATCAATTATAATTTAATTGTTTTGCAAGACATTAGAATTATATCCTTATTTATCATGATATAACCTGCTCAAGAAATGATGTAACTACATCAAGTACGTACAAGATATATTCTGATCAGGACATGATAGATGCTGATAAGATCATGAGTAATCATTACTCATTTACTCTTTTAGAATCTGATACTAACTTATGACTTTTAACTTATTTTTAAATTTATGACTATGATGTTTAATTGTATGGGAGGATCCCTACTCATTATATATAACAGTATTTAATGAAAACCTTCCAAATCAACATTGTCGAACAGAACCAGTTTCAACGCATGTGCAGGCTGGACGGAATTGGATTGATAACAATTTGAATTGGCAAATGCGACTGTGTGACACTTGGAAATGTTGGAACTTAATGATTCTTTGAAGTACGTTATTTTCTATACAAGTGGCAGAGTTTAAATCGTGTTTTACCCAGTAAAACACAATTAATAATACCTACTACACAGAATACAGTAGAAGCCCTCTTAACCGACTTCGGATCAACCGCCTGTCATATTATCCGACCATTTTCCAGGCATGTACAAAATTCCACCATGAGAGCCGATGTGATAATTGTCTAAAAATAAACTCATTTTCAACAGGTCAGTCCTTTCTGTGGCAAGTAAAATTTAGTAATTTGGTCACAATATTTCTTGCGGGCAGTTTTTATTAGTGTGTGTTTGCTGGTTTTGTTGTTTAATAGTCTTTATACCATAACTGTATGTTTACTTTATTAACTAATTGACTGTGTTACTAACAATTAATTGTATGGCAACAATATTAAATATTTACAACTTGTTTTACTGATTTTAACACAAAATTCAGGATATCATTCGAATCAACTGACCTTTTTTGTCATCCAACCATGGTCCGATCTGGAAGGGGTCCGTTAAGAGAGCTTGAACTGTATGGCGTAGGGAGAGTTGGAGACGTTGACAGTTTTTTTTTTTTTTTTTTTTTTTATAATTTTTTAAGAGGTTGGCGGATCTCTTTTTGTCTTACTTTGCCCCGTCAACATAGACTAATGATTTATGCTTGGATCGTATTAGACAAAGTAAGGGGGTGAGCCGCTACAGTACAATGGTACTGATAAAAGCCACTGGCAGAACGCGGATTTGAACCCACGACATCGCTCCTATGGTCCCGAAGTCTGGCGCGCTAACTACTACTCCACTGACTCACCAAATTTGATGTTAGGGAATATTTCTACTCTAGAAAATGACTTGAAACAAGTTCAAAAGTGTTCAAGGTCCCTCAAAAGATGTTTTAAAAAAATTGGAATCATTTAAAGTTTGTATAATTTAATCAAATGAATCATATTTCATAATATCTACGTTACGTCAAAGGACTAAAATGTTCTATTTACTATTATAAATTGAAACATCAATATTATTCTAAACATAACATTATGAAACGTCTTATAAATTAATTTAGCACAAATGTCTTAACTTTTTTTATATATATTGGAAAACCAACTGTATTTTCATCCCAATAGGATAAGAGGCTTTGAACATCGTCGTCGTGGGGGGACGTGATCAATCTTAAGTTTGTCGCCGATGTGTAAACAGCTCAAACTTACTGAACAATAATTCATTGTCGCCCCTGGCTGCCTCTACTACTTTTATCAATCCTACTGTTTACTTCTTTATTTAGAAATCTAAAGATTTCTGGAATGAAAATGCTGTTTTGATTTTCATAAATGGCATGGTTGTTGAAATCAAGAGTATTTAAGTATTACCAGTTTACTTGTTGCTTGTACCGAGCAATTTAATTTGGACTATCACATGTCATTGCTAAAAGTGTTAGATTTAGCTCTAAATCAGTTTACCCTACACTAGACCAATCCAATATTGTGATTACCAGTTATCACCTAAAATGACACTTATTTATGGCTGGACATTAATAGATGTTAAAAATTGTCTATACAATCCCAAATGATTCGAATGGGAAAATAAAAAATTTCAATGATTTATATTTCCTTTATTTAAATCCAATAGTCATCATTTTCGACTGAAATAATGAAAGTTAAAACGACACCCTATCTAAAACGACACCAAAAACTTGATAATTGGTTGTAATTTAAAAGAGGAGGTTTTAATTACATAAAACACTTTATACAACTTATTAAATTCCACTTAGTTGACAATATTCTAACAACATGTTTGTCCTGGAGCACGTGGTCAATAATTTGACAATTTTCAGCTCATCAGACGTTTTATAAGCAATTCTTTACTTTTTTTACACTAATATTTTTCCAAAGCGGTAAGGTGTTTTAAAAGTTTCAGTGGTCTCAAAATGTATGAAAAACCCTAACGACTTATATTAATACTTAAACTTTGCCATTCCTTTAGCAATGGATAGGTTATACAGTATAACAATAGAAATTAATTCTTTTAATATGGTTACAAAATGCAATATGGGAATTACAAAATCCAGAGATAATTTAACAGATTTTTAAAAATATTGATATTTATTCCATTCCAGTTGTCTTTATTACTGTTACTGGTATTATCGATGGTATTCACTTTATTTCCATCTCCTTCTTTACTCTTGGTATTCCTTCTCGTGTTTTTATTTCTGATCTCTTCATAGTCTATACCTTAACCTTTTCGTACTTCATTTTTTATACCAGTCAGTAAAGTTAACTACCCGTTTAGGTATCAACACATTAACTAAGTCGTAAGTTAATTGTACAGTAAATGAAATTATCTATAAACACTATCTATCTTCACATAGTAACCAACAATTTATTAAATAGCCAGGTGTTAAATATTCATTTTATTATTTTCAAAATAATTGCAATCTTGGTGTCTTTGCTTTTATTTGTTATCTATCAATGATCATTGAATTGAAGTTGCCTGCCTTGTTTACTAAAACTATTTTGTATATCAGCAGTGTTATTATATTTTAGTTTTAGGGAATGGAGCATCTGGAGCATTAAGCAAATCGATGAAATAACGTATTAGAATGGTCTAAACAGAGTTGTAAGACATTTTATTGAGGAATTATATGAGGGGCCATAATCATTGACACCAAATCGTCACAATTCGTTCAATAGTTTTCTCTAATAGACGCTTAATTGCACTATCTTATGAAATAAAGTTTATCCCAAAACAAAGTTATTTGCCAAGTTTGAGAACAATTTTGATTCATTTGGGAAAAAAGTTTACATACATGTATGTTTATACTTTTTAGTATATTACATATCATTATTTGAGAATTAGGTGGGAATCCTTATACGGACGTAGTGTGCAACTCGCCAGAGCTATCCCACTAAACCCACACCTTTACCATTCTATTTTCCTACCGGGACCGTTTGTCACATTATATCGGGGGGGGGGGGGGGGGGGAGAATCTCGTTTTATTGGATCACTGATGCTTGATTGGAATTTTCCAAGGTGAGCCTAAAAATGCTACACGACAAGGAAACATCGACATGATTGACTGCTACTGATGCGACTTGCGGGTTTAGTTCACTGAAGAGGAAGTAGAGACCCGATTTGGAATAAGTTTTAAAGTCGGTCTATTGTATCTCCACATTAGTAGCAAAGAGCGGGCAGATTCTTTCCCCTTCACTATAGGAACTAAGGACTGTGGTCCTCAAAGACACCATGAAGATGAAAAATGTATTTCAGATATGACCAAATTTAAGAACCCTGGTGGCCTATTCCTTAGAAAGGTCAAAGACCGCCATCTTCAATTATTATCTCTCGTCTGGTTGGAGAATGGAGACCTTGCAAGTCTCAATGGGTCTTCAAAACCTTTGTGTCAGGCACCTTGAACTCAGGTGTCTCTCGAGGTCTCACGCCTCGATAGAGTCTCGCTTGTCAGGGGCGATAACGTTTCCTGCTTTCCCTTCTGCCACCTCGAAGACCGTGATGAACCTGTCGGAGACTTTTCCCAGCCGGGGAAGAAAATGTAAGTTCGGGGTCGGTCTAAGGCTCTCATACAGAGCGGCCAGCTCGGCAATGCCGTGCTGGTGACGGTGCAGTAAGTGCCGGAGGTCCCCGAGGTAATGCAGACTTCGACCTCAGCATCCATGCCACACCGCATGACAAAGGACCAAAGTGGTTAGCATCCGACGACACACCAAAGGAGACCATAGGGAGTACGAGGCATACATTAGCCTCTTTAACACCCCAGGGACGCTCAAGACCTCCAGGATGTGCCGGACACTACCTTTTAGTCGCTTCTTACAAAAGCAGGGAATCCTGCACAACTTTTTAATCTAACCCGAAGCCGGCAAGACGCCATATTATATTATTAAAAAACTATCAATATATATTATAAATAGAGGTAAATTTTAAATTATACCATTAAATTATTTGGATTTGGGTGTTTTTTTTCTTTTTTTACTATAGTAAGATATTGAATTATGTTACTTATTTATTAAATTATGGGATATCATAATTTTAGGCGTATTGTTTTAAATATGTTCTTTGTTATTTATGGGTTAAAAAGGCCCACAATATGTATACACTGTAAATATCTGTCTTTGTCAGACAACTCACTCGTCACAATTTGATTCCGTGTAACAATCTTAGTTATATATTTCACTCATTAGGTAGAATAAATGGAAGGAATCATAATAAAAACAATAAAATAGCCCCCAGTGGTTTTCCAAATCTATGATGGAAGATGAGTAAAAGTGAAATAGCCATGAAAAGTATTTCAACCGAAAAGATTAGAGTGGAACCGGCAGCTTTATGTATATTTAAGCGTAATCTCGTGATACCTTACTCATAGTGGAAAATGGCCTAGAAATTATGTTGCTCTCTTCGTTAAGTTTTATAAAAATTATAACCCATCATCACGAAATTCTTAGTCCTTTCTTAATGCCTGTGTTATTCACTCAGAAAGAGTAAAATGATCATAACATTTCACCAGAAGTTAGATATCATTATTAGACTAAGTCGTAAATATCCACACCAAAATTGTATATGTTAAGATAAATCTAAGCATTACTCTCAATTTTATCAACCCAGTATTTTCAATGAAATACATATTTTTATTTCAAATGATACAAAGAAACTAGGATATTAGCATGCAATCTTCTGAACAATTTTACTTGTATGTACCATAAAAGATCCATACTGTTGAGGGTGTACTGTAGAACAATGTGAGGGAGCAACAATATCAACCATACGTTGCCGGTGCCCCGGTTGGTGTGCATTAGCTTTTAATTTAGTGAGGATGTAAATCTAGTAGTTAATAACAAGCCGCTCTTCAATGGTACTGCTATACGTAGTGTATGATTAATTATCATCGGATGAAACAAGTTGCTTTAACTTTTTTCTTCTATTAATTGAATAGTTAAATACGAATAGGTTAGTGACATTTTACGAAATTCGTGCATAGTCGCCAAAAGAAATATTCATATTTTAAGTTAAGATTTGATGCTAATTGCTAACGATTCGGTTGTTTACACAGCAAATACTCAATGGCGGATTCACTTTTACTATATTACTAATTTATGGTTTATTTTTTTAAAGACTGGTATTGGTTGGTAACTTACCTTTTCTGTGTAGCCCCCCTTCTTCACACATTATTATCTTAGATTTTACAATTATATTATGATTATATAAAATGTCCCTTACAGAGAATTTCTTAGGTGTGATTTTAACACCATTATGGTATGGTAGCCTATATATTCATGGTACCATTGGTATAAGGTTTTTTATGGGTAAAAATCACGATGAAATCACAAACCTTTTGAACTCGCGTATAATTACATAAATAATTTAAACTTATAAAATAGTATAAAATTTTTTTTATCAATTTAAACATTTTCTTTACAACCATATCATGATTCTAAAACTCACTCGTTAATAATTCTACTTGATCACAAAAACACAAAAAATGTATTCTAAACCAACAAAACTTTAAACAAATAAAATACCTACAGGTCGCATAGGTAGAGGGCGACAATATTCAATCCACAATTTAAAAATATAACTTTTTAATATTTTTCGTCATGTTTAATTTTGTAATTTACAGAGGACATAACTAATTTCAAATTAATTAATTCAAATAATCCAATAAATTTATTCAATTTTTGATGAGGCTTTTGGTTATCAAAGATAACATCATCAGACCAACACAATGAAACTACTATCAGTATAAGTAATTTCAGTTTTGTTGGTCTGATGATGTTATCCTTAATAACAAAAGGCCCTCATAAAAAATGAGGTAAATTTATTGGATTATTTGAATTTATCAATTTGAAATGAATTATACGTAATTACAACAAGAAGAGCATTATGAAATTAATTACAGTCGACAGTTGAATATTCAGAAAACTAGAATTAAACTCGTTATAATTGTAGATATTTTTATTTTTTGAGATTTTAAACGAAAATTATGTTAAACAAGGTATAAGCACTATTCATATTGAATAATATGCTCACCAATGTTTACACCATTTTCAAGTATTCGTTGAGAATTTAAACTCTCCAGAATATAAAATATCATATTGTAATATGAGTTTGTT
>CM061534.1:161594713-161706271 GCA_030545055.2 Neoaliturus tenellus | reverse complement strand
ACAGAACAGACAGACCAGTGTTGCCACCTCGTAACTATAGTTTTACCCTAAACAAGAGGAAAAATTACCCTAAATTACCCTAGATCTTTTTGAAATTACCCTAAAAATTACCCCCAAAGCTTAATTGGTACTTTTAAGTATCAAAAAACTGTTATAAAACATCTAAAACAAGAGAAAGGCAGTTAAATAAATTAAATAATGCTTAAATAAATAAAATCCAACATAGTAAAATAATTTTAAAATTTTTTACCAAATTTAAATGCATTTTTGTGTGTAGGGCAACTAAAATAAAAACCTTTCCCCCCAATTTCTATTATTTTAAATTTTTATCTTTATCACAGTATTTCTGGCATGTTCACCTCATAAATGCCTAGGCTACTCCAATGTTTTTTCTCTTTGATATAACAAAGGCTACATTATGATTTTTTTTAAACATTTCTCCTAGTTTTATTATCATTATGTTTTGGCCTAGTTATCATTCTTATATGCTTTCCAACTAACAATTTTAAAGTTACCTAAGTTCAATGTCATTACTGCTTGTGCACTCCTAAGGTTTCCTATTTGTTACCGTATTAGGTATCTTAAAATTACAATGTTATTCACTTATGTTATTATAACTTATAAGTGTTGTCATTTTATTTCTTCTAGTTAAAATTGCCTAGTTACAATTTTCCAATAACTTACAAATAATACTGAATATTATTATTATTTTTAAAAAGGTTAACTGCAAAAACCTATACTGGTGGGCTGTACTAACATTTTTCGTATTTAAATAAAAAAATTATTATTTTGTTGAACTTTTACTGTTTATGTTTCACGTTTCTCAATAGTTTTTCATGTTTTTTCAATAAAATGTTGACTATTTGCAACATTTGTAATTTTACCCTAAGATTACCCTAAATTTTCTATTACCCTAAAAATTACCCTAAAGCCAGTAAATTACCCTAAAAAAGGGTAATTACCCTAAAAGTGGCAACACTGAGACAGACAGAGACGGAATCCGATCCGGACTCCGGAGGAGAGACACCAACAAACAATCGACAAACAGATATCAAGGTGACTGTAGGCCAGGGCTTGGTGAGCTGAATCCCATAAGAGCAATGGTGTCACTTTCCGCGACATCCGTGGATGTCGCCACGGAGGTTTTGTCCTCCGTGTAAAAAAGTGTTAAAAATTCAACATTTTACTCTTTGCTACCTGCAAGTGTTGCCAACGCTGCAGGAAACAAAAATCGTTCTCGTTTGAGTTGGAAATGTTTTGTATCAACTATTACTAATATAAGGAATTTCAAAGCAAACTAGGGTAGAATATATGGTTTTATATTTACCTGGATTGATAATTGTTAATTTGGTCATTACCTAATATGGTTTGTTATTAAGAGTCATCTTCACCCCTGGGCCAGTAGCCCATCGTTGCGCAGTCGGCAATGATAATCATGCGGCTTTTATGCTAAAACATGGTCTTGTATTCCCCTGTTCCGGACGCCGTTTTTCAACCGATTTTCTTCAAACTTGGTAAGTGTTTAGTTGAATAGTTACCTCCCAGATAGCACAAAAACGTTATTTTCACGTGAAAATAACGTTTCTTTTTTTACATTTTCACGTAAATTTCACGTGAAAAAAGGAGAAAATCACGTTATTTTCACGTAAAAATAACGTAAAAATTGCACTGAATTTCACGTGAAAAAAAAACGTGAAAAAAAGACGTGAAAATGACGTTTTTGTTTCACTTAATTTTTACCTTTTTAACTTATGTTTTACTGAACATTTAACAATTTTTTTCAACAAAATTTGTAAATGAATGCTTTTTTTCTAACCAATACATTTAAAAAATGTAAATAAAGTCGATCAAAAATTTCTCACCCTCATCTGGATTTGAACCCACAACCATTCTGTCGATGTCCTAGCGCCTTAAAACTCTCAGCCACTTTTGCTGTACCATAAGCAGATTTAAATTACTATTTATACATTTAATACTCAACCTTCCTTGTACTTAAGCAAGTCAAAATTAAAACTCTGGCCCAATTTGAAATAACTCTGTGTTTGTTAAAAATAATAATTTTTTAAATCTTTTATAACTATATTTACTATTGCGTATTAAATATTTAAAGTGTTATTAAAATTAATATAACCAACGCATGAAATTACATCCTGTTGGAATAATGTAAAGGCTAAAAAATATAATTATAAATTGTTGATACCACAAATTGAAATTTAAATTGTTATTTCGAAAGCTATAATTAGACAATATCCCTACATAAGTAAATCTGATACTTTGACAGTCAAATAAAATTATCAATAACTAAAAAGTAAAATAAAATTTGAAAATAAATTTTTTAATTTAATTTTTTTTAATGAGGTATACATTTTTACATACATTTTAAATGCAAAAATACTTACTCTCTCGTTTACCCGTTTTTTAGATTTAAATTTTGCCACATAATTTGTACATGAGAAATATTCTATTATTCGCCTTTTTCTCATTTGACATTTTTCACATAATTTTCACGTTAAAATGATATTATATTTTCATCAGTTTTTGACATTTTACATGTTTAACGTAATTTTGACGTGAAAAAATATTCTTCTATTTACTTTTATATAGTTTTTACATTTTACACATGAAAAAAACGTGATTTTCACATTTTGTGCTGACTGGGCAAGATTGTGCCACAACCATCCTACTCATCTCTCATTCATATTTAGGTTAAAATACCTACTGTGTGAAGTCCCTGTCTTAAAAAAGTGATTTAGTGAATATAAAACATAAAGTAAAAAAAATGTAAACAAATTTTGGTGAAAGTCACGTTTTAAATTTCACGTTTTTTTACTTTCACATTTTTACGTTATTTTCACGTGAAAAAACGTATTATTTTTCACTTTTACATTTTCACCTTTTTTCACGTGAAAATAACGTGATTTTCTCATTGTGTGCTGACTGGAGTAGTGTCAAATTGTTGGTGCTGGCTCAGTTCAAGGTCACCTGAGGGATGACGTCATCGAGGTCAATGACCTCACCGATGACGTCATCGATGACGTCATCGATGACGTCATCGATTGCGTCATCGATGACGTCATCACTAATGACGTCATTTCTATGACGTCACACCCATGACGTCACAGAAATGACGTGCTGATGACGTCATCACCCCTTACGTCATCAAAATGACGTCACCGACGCCACTGAGGTCAAGGTCACGCCGAAACTTAAAATTTTTTGGCACTTTTGCCGTTTCTCGCACTACGCTCCGAGTTTCAGTCAGAGTCCCCGTGACCTTGACCACTTGGAGCGAATTTTCGACGAGAAACGGCAAAAGTGCCAAGTTAAACTCGAGTTTTTGACATGACCCTGCCTAAATGGGCAATCGGTTATCCCTCAGGTGACCTTGAACCAGCACAACACCAACAATTTGATATTACTGTGACCTTGAAAACCTAACAACGGAGCGCCGACACCGATGCGCACCCCACGACAGCCACCGAGTGACTGACTGTCAGGCTCTGTGTACTCTAGGTATATGGGGAAGTGGAGGGGGAAATCTCAAGGTCATCCAAATGGAGTTTTAAAAAAGTTGAAGAGTAGAAAGACTACTCTTGTGCTTCCTGGGCGACTTCATCAATTTCCAACGGATCTGTAAACCAATCCGATCTGTAGCGGCAGGAGTCCAGAAAACAGGTGCACCACCCATCAGGTTGTCCTTAGCACTTCCGACAATTGGTAAGATTGGAGAAGTGAAATTTAATACACCGCTGCGGACAACAAGTATAAAAGTATTTGGATTTGTAGATTTTGAAAGTTTGTAGTACCGGTGGTGGCAGCTGTTGGTTCTTGCATCTACACCTGCAACATCCGAAGCATTCACATTGCCGGGAGGCCAGCCCATCCACTTGCCACTTTGGTAAGAGGAAACACTTATCCTCACAGCAATAGGTTGTCCCCGTCTCTTCCTCCCAACGCTTCTTTGCACAATATGTGACGCCTTGTATCTCCAAACACCTATGCTCGCAACATGAGATGCGCTTACTTTCCATAGTTGATGTTGCTTTGACGAGGGAGCACGATGAAGTGATGCTGTGGTCAGTGGAAATGGGGTTTATATAAACTAAGGTGAGTGGAGGGGGAAAGGTCAAGGTCATCCAAATGGAGTTTTAAAAAAAGAAAAGAGTAGAAAGACTACTCTTGTGTATCTATAGCGATTTCATTGATAGTGAGTGCTTCTGTATGCCAAGTTGATCTGTACTGACAGGCTCCTAAATAATGTTTGCAAAAACCTGCAAAATGATTGTTGCACAATTTGCAGCCAGTTAGCTGTTTTAGTGTGAATTCAATGCAACGTTCAGGGCAACAAGTGTACTTATGCCCTCTCATCTGGTACACATGGAATGTCTTCAACTCTGGTTTAGGCTTCTTCCAAGACTTGCACTTACACATGCATTGACCAAAAGCTTCACATTTTCTACACGCCAGGCCATCCGCAACATCAATGTCATTTGGCCATGAAAAACATTTCCGTTTGCAACAGTAGTTGAGTTGACTCTCCATGTTGCTGTGGTGAAGGTGCGCGATGAAATGATGCTGCAGTCATTGAGAGTGCACCTTAAATAAACTCAGTGGAGGGGGAAAGGTCAAGGCCATCCAAACGGAGTTTTAAAAAAGATAACTAGTCGTCCTCCTCCTCCTCCTCATCCGTTGTACTTAGAGAGCTGTCAGACGAAGAGCCCCGTGCAGGTGCTCCCCAGATGAAAAACAAATCAATTTTAAAACGAAGACCAGGATCTTGCATCATCAATTCCTTTAATTTGTCACATACTAAGTCCACCTTGTGTAAGGTGTCAACAACAAGCTTCCAATTTGTTGGCTCAATATAACTTGTAGTAGAGTCTGCCTTGCTGATAACCACATCCTCCGGCCGTATTGGAGTGTAAAGATGTGTAAAGTTCTTCGGCTGTAGCTGAGGTTCAGGCTGGCTGGAAGTGGAAGGTTGAGTGTGGACCCCTGTCGCATCGAAATCCATAGTCATTCTACATTCAATGTTGGGGTTTTCGTTTAATACATACACCAATTTCTCATGCAACATATCCACTTCTGCCGAGTCTTGCAGATGAACATTCCAGGAAAATGGCCATTCTTCATCCGTAGTGGAGTCAACTCGAGAAAGAGTGCTGTCCGCCATGATAGCTAAGCAAGGAATGATGTGAGCTACAGACTGTGGTAACAGTATTGAAAAGTAGAGGGGGTAAACCAAAAGTATGTGGAGGGGGTGTTTTCAAGGTCATTTAATTTGGGTTTTAAAAAAAAGGAAATAGTGGAGGGGGAATTCTCAAGGTCATCCAATTTGGGTTTTAAAAAAAAGGAATGAAGGTTACTCCTCTTCAGCCTCGTTGTCCCCCACATCCTCATTAGCCTCATCTTCATCGACGTCAGACTCGCCGTAAGGGTAGATCGGGGACATGGGCGAATATTGTGGAGATTGTTGACCGTTGTTATCGTCCCCTTGCATTCTGACTTGGGACCAATCATAATTTAAATTCATTTGTATTATGATTCCAGGGTTGTCCCGCAGTATTTCCTTCATCCGTTCGCAAATTGTTTCCAAATAGTGTACACTATCGATCGACAGTGTCCAACCCGTACTTGTACCGACATCAGTAGTGGAGTCAGCTTGGCTGATGGTGTTGTTGTCTGCCATGGTTGCTTGTCGGACAAGGAATGACGGTTGATGTGATGCTCATGCAGGAACATGGTGAAGTGGTGGGGGGTGTGGTGGAGTAGTGGGGGTATTTTCAAGGTCATCCAAACGAAGTTAAAAAAAAAAAGGAAAACCTACAAAGTAACATTGAAACTTTCCAATTGATGGTGGCGAGCGTTTTCTTCTGCAACCTTGCCGACACATGTGACTATGCCATACAGTATGAAAAGTACAACCATAATAAGGCCGAACAATAAAAGATAACCGTTGACTATCATGATATTTTCTGAGTGTATCTGCTTTCTTCGTATCGCCCTCTCCTGCATCCTCTTCTCCAACTCGTGGACGAAGTCACAGCAAACATGAGGACATGTTTTATCCGTTGGTAGGTTTGCCATTGTTAATGTTGTCGGTTTGGCTGTTGAAGATGGAATGAGGTTTCCAATTGTGATGTGCCATGTACATCAATAGTCAAGTGGTGGGGGTAGCAAAGCAGTGGAGGGGGAAGTTTCAAGGTCATCCAAATTGTGTTTTAAAAAAACCTATCCTGTTACTGAGCTTATATGTCAGTAACAAGATAGGTGTTTTTGCTCTTTTACTTCTTTAATATAATGAAAAAATATACATATTCTATTATTGTAAGAACAAGGAAGACAACTGCTAGTCAGCTGAAGTAGTCCAAGTTGTCTGGCTCGGTCTTCATCGACGCCGGTGAGGAAGCCGTGGAGGAGTGTCCAGGCTCTTCTTTTGACTGCCGGGTGTTCCGTATGTTGCAAGCGTAAACTTGCACGTTTATACGGTAGCCTCGTGCCACCATGAGCTGCAACTCCTTGTACAAGTCGTTTAGCTCCTGCTGAGTCTTGATGCTCACCTCCTCGTAACTTGCGCAACTGACGTTCAGAGACATCCTGATGTTGCTAGGTCGGCTGCTGGAGTAGAAATGAAGCCGAGGCACAGCGTTTAGAGGTACATGAAAAAGTGGTGGGGGTAATGGTGGTGGGGGGTATGGAAGATCCAATTAAACACTTCTAAACTTTTTCCATTGATACAGTGGGATGGAACAAATAGCACAGGTGTCCTTGTAGTTTTCAAATCTAAACATCGGTGCTAGAAATCCGAACTGTTTTCTACCACCTTCCTGTACGAACCGTCGAAGGTCTCTGACGGCAGCATTGCCACAAGGCCTACAAAACTTTTCCCCGTCTTGGAACCTATACCAGGAGTATCCCGAATACCCTCTATTATCTTTCTTGTACTCTTCGATATCCTGTTTTACTGTTATAGGGATATTATCTCGTAAAGCCGTCTGGAATAAAGATGCGTCAGTTATAACTCGTTGTAAGCAAAGCTCGTACAAGGTGCTCATCGTTTGCTAGTTGGCAACAGAATGACCGTTTTTCGCATCCAAGCAGGTTTGAATCCTAGTGCGGTAGTGGGGGTAATTACGGTAGTGGGGGTAGTTGTGAAATGCAAAGGTCAAGGTCACCCGCGAAGTTTAAAAAAAATGCAACATATCAATACGTGAAGTTTGTCACATATTGATATGTTGCATTTTTTGTTTTTTGTTATTTTTTTTGTCTTTTATGATTCGTTTATTTATAAAACATTACAACAACAACATATGTACAACATTAAAACTTAAATCTAACACTGCTGCTTGTCAGCGATGTGGATGGTCAACTCTGTAGAATTGCTACCCGTGCAGCCGTGGGACACCAGGTATAGACACCCGGGTTGAATAGAGCGAAGATCCTCGTTTTGTAGAAGATGGACGAATCTCTTGGGCAGGTACACCTGGAACTTTGGTTCATCCCCCGGAGTAAACGGTGCCTCGCTGAGACTGCAGCAGATGGCCTCCCCAACTGTAGTCTCCATCTTCTTCATAGCATGGATTATGTAGTGCTTCTCGTCTTTTAGTTCCGAGCACTTCTTTACAGGTAATATTGTTGACTTGGAGTGAGCATTGAACTGCTCGACCAAAGTCTGAAGGAACTGGTGAGATGCCATGGTCAGGTTACAGATCGTCTTCTTGCTCGGAGATGTTGTCGTCTCGGAATCTCGAGTAATACTCATGCCAGGTCCCTGTCTGCTCCCCACTTATATACTCTCCGTTACCCCCACCACTCCCCAATTCCCCACTTTGAAGGTAAGAGGCGAGTTTATAGGCATTTTTCAAAGCGCAATGTCTATCTTTATCATGTTCTGGGCTTTTTGTACAAATACATATGGTTTCCAGCATGTATTGATAATTCTTATCCAATTCCACATCATTAACCGGAACATGAGTAAATCCTTCGATCCATCTTTTCTTTTCCAGCCCTTTTGTGTAAATATTGGTAAACTTGTCTGAAAAGTGATGCATAATGTGATACAAGTCCGTGTAACTTGTAAAACCATCATACCAATCAATATGATGGAAGTGTTTTGAAATCCATCTGTTGGTAGTAGCGGCTTTACTAGTTAAAGACGAATAAGAACATGGTGGTTTAAATAAAAACGAATAAGGAACACTTGTATTCATGTCCAAAAACACAAGTTCTTTTATAATGAATCTATCATCATTACCACGAAACGCTTGAAACTCAATAATACCAGGCTTGGACTTTACTTGTTCTTCTTCTCCCTTGTCCATTTTGAAGGTCACACGTCTGCTCATTACGAAGTCAGGAGGTCAACTGATTTCCACACCACGGTAGGTACTACTTTTATACCAGGCCGTACAGTTGTTGGCGCATTGGTGTATATTTAACGTGGGCACCGTCCCCAATAGGCCTAACCCCACAAAATGTTGGTTATTGTTTTAAAAACTAACCATTGTCATTTAAGTTTCCATCTTTATATTTTCCTTGTTTTCATTTTCATCACTAACACTTGATTCTTCTCCTCCATCTTCCTCTTCTTCCTGTTTTACTGATTTCTTATGTAGTTGAGCGTACTTTTCCAATTGTCTCCACATCTGTACTTCATGAGGAACTCTATTAAATATAGAAGTATCCACAGGTCCGTATAATATAGGTGCGTCCGGTTGTTTGTCCAAAGTGTCTTCCAGATAATCTTTAATAATCGAACTTGAAAACACCAGTTGTCTCAAATATCTTGTTATTGGTTCAGTAGCACAAGTTAAAATGAAAAACTCCTCTCGATTAAGTTGAATTTTGTTATCATGTCTTGTTGTGTCTCTAAACCGCAGCTGATGATCACCACGATGCTTAATAATATCGATTTCCACATTTGAATCCAAAAGTCCTACTCTTGTCTTTCTTCCAAACATGTTACTACTTAAATAGCATTCTAGCAGATGCAAGTGTTTCATAAACGATTCCCAAGCACTGTCCGTAAACAAAATCATTTTGGGTCCATGAGTTAAAATTACAGTAGGGGAATAATCTGTCGATTTCATAACACCGATTAAAACACTTTTGTCCAAACTGGAAGAGATTGGGTAAAATATTCGCAAAAATACCTCACTCAATATGTTTGGAGAAATATTATCTTCAATATCCCTTTTTCTCTTTTGTATATTCTTTCTTCTTTTACCTTTTTCTTCAACATTATTACTGGCGTGAAGTTGTCCGCAAACGTTTTGTTCACCTCCTTCCTGGTGACCTTGAGGATCTAAAAACTCAGATATCTCCTTCTCAATATCTACCACATTTTCAGGTGTACCACTAGGAGAAGCCATATTGAATACGATGCTACCCATACAACAGTAGGCAACCAACTGATGAGGAGCGGCCTGTACGCTCTGCTTTTATACTCGCGGAATGAAACAAAACCGGTTTTTACAGTACATTCTTAACAATTCCAGTTAAAGGTGTGTATGTTACAATTTTATCATGTAGAATTAAACAGTATGCAGTTGTATTTGCAGGTATAGTTGCAGTAAACTCCATTTCAATCTTTATGTCAACACTTGATGATTTTACTGATTCATTTTGTTTAGAACAATCAATTACAACTATTGTGTAACCATCTAAGTATTCTTCTGGTGATAGTAAAGGTGTATTTGTTTTACCGTAATATGAATTTTGGAATCTCGCATACATATCGTATAATATACTGTACTTTTTATTAGCGAATGACACATTCAAATTGTCATAGGGGAAAAATTGTGAATTCAAATAAACTTTAATGTTTTTTAAGTTGCAATGATCAAACTTGCCTGCATGTTTTGTGATGCTGTCCCTCCTACCTGTTTGTAAACCAAATATAATATACCTGGCTCGTTCTACGTAATTAGATGTTTTAACAGTCCAAGTGTGACGATCCGTAGCTGGCAAGCTTGGATGTTCATGGAATTCCCAACTTCTAAAAGGAATTACAATATCACGATCAGCCTTTAACTTCCTTAATAGTAGCATTCTATGCTCGTCAGCTAATTTAACATGTGGAACTCTCCATACAATTTTGTCTAATGTTAATTTCCATTCTAAGTTTGCATCTGTTGTACCATCTGGAGCTTTAATAATGTCTTTATCGTTAGAAGATCTCAATAAAACTAATTCTTGTTTAACATTTAATATTATTTTTCTATAGTCTTCAGCAAATCCAAGCAACAAACGTAATGGGATATGAAAATCAAAATATCCATTTGTATTTGGAGTGATTGTATCATGTTCAGGTAAAACCCATCCGGCAGGTTGAAGTAAATTGGTTTCATTAGGTGATATAGATGTTATCCCTTTTAAAGTTGTTGTAATACCTACTTTTTTAGTAGAATCAACTGTTACACCTGATATTTCATATCTAATTTCATCAAAAAGGAAAGCCATAGGATTATTTATAAATGGAACTGTTGTACCAGTAGTAGTACCGTCCTTTTTAGTAACTTTTCCTTCAATATACAAGTAACTTTCACATGGTAGTGTGTAAATGTCTTGATGTTGTATGGGAATACGAATTTCATCGTTATTGTTTAATTTCGATGAAGTGTAAGGGTTGTGGGTGTGATATTCTTTTTCCCATAGGGTTTCGTCGAATGTTGGACCCTGCGCTATATCCAGTATATCCATAATCGGTTAATTTTAATCCAACTCTCTCTAAGAAACGAATGTTCTCGCGTGTTAACTCCTCCACAGCTGAAGAGCTACTAATGCGGTTTCCCGTAGGTTGTTCGCTTTTAAATGTTAAACCCATGGTTTTGTATTAAAGTGTCGATTTTAAATGTAATCTAATCGTAATAGGCTCTTCTCTGAAGTCTACCAAGTTACCGTCTTGATCCAATACGCTCAACACGATGTCTGAAATGAAAGTGGTGTTCAACGGTAGATATACCAGGTTTTGTGGCTTTTCAACAATTTTAAATCCAGGTGGTACACTTGGGTAAAATGTATGTATGATATGTGTGTTAGCCCCATCCCTGTAAGCTCCTTGTGTAATGTTGCAAGTTATGTCTATACTATTGACTTTTAATATTGTTACTGTTTTCTTACCGGAATGTGTTACATCTGGTTCTAAAACGGGCTGATCGTTGGAAAATCCTAATAAATCACCAATTGAGTGTAGTTGAGTAAAATCTATATAATATTTGGAAGTAATTTCAGCTTTCATCGTATTATTATTACCTTTTAATGTTATATTGTCTTTTCCCATTTTAGTTTGCAAAAATTCATTTATGTGATCGATTTCATAAGAACCTGTGGGTAACCTACACTCTTGTAAGTCTGTAAATTTCCCACTGGCATCTTTTCCCTTATAATAATGCAATACGTTATTTTTACCTTCCGTAACATTGGGAATAGAGTTGTAAGTTGTAAAATCCAATAGTGCCGCTTCCCAAAACCTTCCTTTTTGCAAGCGTAACGCTGGAAAAAGGATACTTCGTAAAGTGGACGATTTTCCTGTTAATGATACCGTATAGGAAGACATCTCAATAGTGACTGATACTTTTAGCTAAAAATTCCAAACATAAATGGACGCATATTGAAGTATTATCAGGTTGTTCTCTTTTATAGTTATAATATATGTTTTTAGCAGATTTAAAGTAATTTTGAAGTTCTTTTGGTGGTGGCAAATTACCGAAACTATCAAAATAATATACATTGTTATTTAGTTTCTTATAACAAACCCAATGGGTGCCAGGCCCTTCAGTATTATCCAAATTTACAATTCCAGTCTCATTTTGCCACATTTTCTTTGGTAAACTGTCTTTCATGAATACACCGCGGAAAAATGGTATTTTTAAACAGGAAATATATTTAAATAATTCAACATTGGTTAATGCTTTATGTGGTATGACCAATTGATTTCTTTCATTTAATATGCACGATAAGGTCTTAGGTAAAGTCCTGCCCCGTTTTTTACCATTGACCACACGGTGGGCTTCTTCTTGCCTTTTCTTGTAGATCGCCGTCTTCTTTTTATATTTCCTCCATGTTTTCTTGTGGTTGACCTCCTTTTTACTCTCCTTCTCCTCCTTCTTCCACCTCCTACTGCTGTTTTAGCCTTCATACCTGCTGTTACTGCTAAAGCTGCTGCTTTTTCTGCTATGCTAGCGTCACTTGATTTTACTCGTTGCCAAGCTATGTCCGCAAGCTTTCTGTCTGCTATCGATCTATTTTTTGAATCGGCAAACGTGGAATATGCGATATCGTGTTCTTTACAAGCCTGATCTAACTTATTTATGCCTGGATCGCCTCTTTCCAGTCGTTTTTTCAATTTAGTTCCTGGTCCGCAATACTGATAACCTCCTGGTATATGAAATTCGTATGGTAATGCGTCTATTGCTCTATTTACTATGGATCCTACTGGAATTCGATTTAAGGCTTTACTTAATAGAGAAACCGCTGTGGACGTGATCCCACCTCCTTTCCTTACAGTGTCTCGATATGGACTGATATATTGAAATGTCATAATGCACTTTTATTATTGAATTTCGCAACGTATGTGTTACCTCTACGACAAGTTAAACATAAATGGCTTTATTTATGCTTTTGATCAATTAAATACTAAAAGGACCCTAAAATGTGGATCCTTAAGGTTGTGGTGTTTTATTAAAGAAATACTTATAAAGGATGTCTTGTTTTATCCATGAATTTCTCATTTTTTCATCAACACGATTATATTGTCCGCTTGCAATATAATTATGCATATCAAACATTATATTACCTATCACTTTAACAAGAAAATTAACAGTTACAGCGTCATCTACATAATCAGGGTCTGCAACTCTTGTTAATCGTTTGTTATTGCAATTCCACCATCTATGTCCAGTTGGCTCTAATTGTATTATCTGTTCAAAAGTAACAACATTACCAGGCAATGTCGCGGGAGCTATATGTATCATTTGTTTTCCTTTACCATCCCAAACATTATTCCTTAATACATATCCATCAATAACTTTATTCTTTTCTTCAAGTAATGTAAACTTTTCATTTCCTTGTACAAACACATCCCCCTGCCGTGATACCACTTGGTCTTGTTTTACAAATCCAGATGTCTCTTGTTTTAAAGTCTCTTTCATTTGACCCACTGTTGCACCATCTGATGGCGCCGAACCATCTTTAACATTTGCTAAACAATTATTAAAACAATCTATAACCCCTACATCACGTATGATACAATGATCTTTAATATATTTTAGATTTACAGCGTCGTTTTCAGTTTTTGGATAACCTATATCATTAATAACAAATTTATAAAAAGAAAATCCATCTTTTGTCTTTTCAGGTATCAAGGAATGTAAATAGCGTCTATTTACGCTGTCTTTTGCATCTTTAGGGTCATCTACGTTGGATATACGTTTATTGTTGGCACTATACGTTTTCCCATTGAATTTTAACGTATTTTTTAATTCAGATGACAAATAACCTTTGTTTATCGCATCACCGTTTTGATTTGGTTTACCAACGTTGATAGTTCTATGATCTTCTGCGTCATATGTGTTATTTTGTAGTTTTAATGTTGGCGATATCTTTTCCTTTAATATTTTTAAGTTTATTGCATCGTTTTCATCCGAAGGAACTTTTATGTTTTTTAACCTTTTATTACTAATATCATAATCTCCTTCAGGTGTCTGTGGTAAACCAGCACTTCTTTTTAAACTATTCGCGTAATATAATCCATCCGAGGAGTAACGTCCGAACTTGTCGACACTCATGGTGCAACTGAATAGTACTCTAGGAAGTAACGCATTTTTATGAGATTACCCCACGGTTTCGGAGTTCATCCACTAAAGCCACCCATTCGTTTTCCAATCCAGTATGACCCGCTTCTTTAGCTTCATGTATTAGTTTCATTCTATCCACCAATTTATTGATATTATTGTAATAAATCACATTTGTGTTCTATAATTTCTTCATTAAACCTGTACCCGTAACGGACTTACTTCTTTTTCTTCGTTCCTGAGCATTTACATCCAAAGTGGATGCCATAAATCTTCGTTTTACAGGTTTTCTTTGTGTTAACGGCATTGTTTGTCTTCTAGTTGGTATTAACTTGGATACAAATGCTTTATATCTTAAAGACTTAGATCTAAAAGGAGGCTGGTCAGGTAAATACTTTCTCCTATATGCATTTGTCTGTTCCAAAATCTTTTTATATGCTTCCATGTCTTTTTCTTTCACTAACGATACTGAAGGCTTATTTTCAAATAATAATTCAAATAATCCTTTTGTGCCCTTATACCTTTGATCACCAATAACAATATTATCATGTTCGTCAACGTTTAACGGGCTATTACCTATCATTAAACCATCTTCTGTTAATCTCGCTCCATAACTATGGTAATTCTTATTAGGAATTGTTCCGAGTAACATTTTTACCATGTATTTCCTTCCTAAAGGTCCTTTGTTATGAATGTTTTCACCCAACAAGCTTATGTTTGACGGTCCTTCTCTTGCCTCTTCTCTTTTTTCCTCTTCACTAGCAGTTGGTGCTTCTTCAGGTCCCCTTTCACTATAACCTGGTGATTCTAGCTCTCTTTCAGATTCTGCTCCGGTAAAGCCACTATATGTAGAGGATTCCGGGTCTTCATCACTAAAACCTTCATATTTTACACTTTCTCTTTCAAACTTTGTGATAGGTGCAATCGCATCTCCTTCCAATACAGGTTTAGCGAATTTTTTGTTTAATTGTTTTAAAGGTTCAGTAATAGGTTTAAAAGTAGATTCAAGGAATTTCTCCCTCTCGCTAATACCTAGTTTTAACGCTCTGTTTTTAGCCCGAATAGAATCACTAAGTGATTTTATTTCTTTTACTAATTTTTCTTGGTTAACCATGTTTGTAGCAAGACGTGTTGTACAACAATGAATGTTTTATACCATGTTCAATGTATTAATATAAATTTATCAAATCCTATCCTGTATCGACCATTGTTTAGCGGTTGTTCCTTCATAATTGTTAGGAACCCATACTTTTCAGCCCAAGCCTTTCCACATAACTCTTTAAATCGTTCAAATGTCATATCCGCATTTACATGATCAAAATATATATGTTTTAGGTTGGTTTCGTCCTGTTTAAATACAATTAACATGTTTGCATTGTCTCTAATGAGTTGTTTTGGTATTTTGCTGTAAGTTTGGCCAATATAAATGCTATCTATGTTGTTATGTCGACCCATAGCGAAGTCATTCCTTATTGTGTTTTGGTTTTCACAAGATACATCGTCAAATATGAACACAGAGAATGGTTTAGCTTCTTGTGGTTGCATGACACTCTCGATTGCATTAAATTTTAAGTATTTAACTTCAGGCACATTATTTAGTATCTTTTCCAATAATTGATATTTTGGTTGTTGTAGTGATTTTGAAAATACATGTAGATTATTAAAACGTAATCCTTTAGGGTTTGTAATTAAATTGAATACTACATTAGTTTTTCCACAGTTGGAAGGTCCGGTAACCAGACAGCGCACGGTGTTTGGTAACAAATTGCCATGTTTCCCACTATTAAATTCTGAATTATCCACTGTGAGTTCATCTATATTATTAATAGTAAAACTCTCCTTTTGTGGTATTATCTCCATCCTTTGTAATGGTTCAACCTAAAGTGATTCTCTATCGTTATATCAAATCCTTTTTAGGTATCCAAGAATCTTCCGTCTTATTAAATCCTAACCATCGTACTTTAACCTTATCTTTTTTCCGTTGCAACACCTTTTCAACTAAATATACATCGCCTACTGTTGATTTTAACATTTCATGTCCATAAAACCCTCCTTCAAGCAATTGTCCTTTATTATCTTTTAAAATATATGTCTCGGGTACTGTAGGTTGTACTTTGAATACAGTAAAAACCTCATTGGTCCAATTTGGCAGATATCTTTTACTGAATACACCTTTATATTTACTTATTCGCACTTTATCACCCACATTAAATGTTTTAGGCTTTAGTTTTTCAACTTTTGGTTTGGTATTCATTTTTATACGTTTTAATACAAGGTTTTCATTTTTACTAGTTACTTGGTTTGGTTTCATTCCGATAGTCCTATGAAATTTGTTATTATAATCGTTTATAAGTTTTGGTAACATATCAATCCATATGTGCGATCCTCTGTTGGAAAACATTTTATACATTGCACTTTTTAAAGTTCTGTTGAATCTTTCAATTATTGAGGCTTTTACCTCTGAATTGGTTGAGTAATGGTTTATATTGTGTTTTTTCATTAAATTTGCAAATTCCTTATTAAAATATTCTTTTCCATCATCCGTTTGTAAATGTTTAATGGTATGTTTGTCTCTTTGTATAGCTGTTTCCATTGCTTTTGTAACACTTTTGCCACTTTTATCTTTTAGTGGTAAAGCATCTGCCATTTTTGAAAAACAGTTAATAACACTCAATATGTATTTATATCCTTTATTTTGTTTGCTATAAGGAATCATTTCGATTAAATCCGCTTGATATAAATCATTAATTCCTTTTATCACCGTATTTCTTCGTGGAAACTTTCTTCTTGCAGGTTTATGAAGTTCGTTGACAATTTGTTGCTTCAAGTCCTTCATATTGCAAGTTTCAATGTTTGTTGTGCCACATGTATAATCACAATGAATGTTGTTTTAAATATTCACATCATTTATATGGGTCAAGGTCATCCAAATTTGTGTAAAAAAATGGGGAACACGGCGTTGGACTTGCCGTGTTCCCCATTTTTTTACGGAAGGAGAAAGGAATAAGGTCGAAGTTGTAGAAGGACGAAGAATAGGTTACTAGTTGAGAGGGTTTAAAGAGTAATGGCCGAAAGGAAGAGTGTGGATTTTGTCGGGCATAATATGTCTTTTATCATCCCGGGCTGACAGTGCTTTTTTAATTTCGGTGACACTGTAGACTTGATGCTTGAAGCTTCGGATATTGTTGAATGTTGCTGATATCGTAGTATCTTCAAACACACAAGTCTTGTAGTGGTCAAATGTCACGTGTTTTTTCAAATAAGATGTCTTCACTCCTTTTGCTTTCTTGACTGTCGGTGTGTTGTTCTCGTGGTACATCTTAAATGAATACAATTTCGCCATCAGCGCCACTATTTCTTCTAAAGGCATTCCATTTGCTTCATCTTTGAATTTTCCAATTACTTTTTTATTTCTTTCATTAAAATTTGGATGGTTCTTCGGATAGTCAGAAAAGTCGAAATCTTCTTTGTATGGAAAAGTCCTTAGGTCTTCATACATGTCCAAAGTTTTTATCCAGTAGATAAACGCGTCCGTATCCATGTATGCGACTCCAATGTTTTCCCTTCCGTAGTGTTTAACCATTTTGTTATAATGGAAATCATACATCAGGGTTTTACTGATGTCCAAAATCGACATACCTATGTATAACGGACGGTCCATGACTATTGTTGTTTTCTTCATACTGACAGCGACTAGATTTTCGTTTATAATCATGGATGTTCCAAAATTTGGTTTTCGCACTAATTTTTCTAATTTCCTAGGATCACTTACTAATTTTACATTTTTGTGTTTTCTTTTGTTCTCCAAGGTTTTTCCAAAGATGGCGTTGTTCATTAATTTATAGAAGTCCTTTTCAAATGCTGTTGTCGCTGCAGCTCTTCTTGTAGTGTTGGAATCAATATATGGTTTCAACCAACAAGACTGGGTGAATTCAATTGCTCTATGAATTCTCACTATACGTAGACCCAATTCAAGAGCCTGTTGAACTACCCAGTAGTGAGCCACATACCGATCTTTATTCTCCAAGGTCATCATCAATTTTGGCCATCTTCCTGTCGGTGAAACTTCAGTCTTGGCTAGGAGAGGTAAGTCGTAGTGATGGTCATGAAGGTGCTCCGGGTATTCAAAATCACAGTCCAAAATATAGCCTTTTGGACCATCCTTTGGAATCTGTGAGATGTCTCCGATGGTGGCCGGGTCGATCCATTTGAAGTCAGCGTAGGGAAGCGGATTTGACATTGCCCAACCATAAAGGTTGTTTGCGTCAAAGTAGCCAAGGTAGACCGATGGTTGTTGCTCGTCGAAGCCGGAGATGTACTTGTTGTTGGCTTTGACATGACGTGTTACAGCTTGTGTCAAACCGCCCCGTACACCAGATTCCATCATGAGCACCATATCAATATCTGTTAGAAGTTCCAATCGACAGTTGGTTGACTTTAGCATAGCTTGCCATGCTAATCCTGGAGATGTGTACGAGTGTAGAGGGTCCAGTCCATAGGCGGAGAAGCAGGTGTTTCGAAATTCTTCCATCACATCGCACAGCAGAGTTACGTCCAATTTTATATAAAAGTCGGAATATTCCCCTAAGGTTTGAATGTTTAGTTGGTTCCAAACATTACAAGCATGATTGTAGTCTTCAACGGAGATTTCACTTTCGTTTAATTTACTGTTGAAGGCTTCAATCGGTGGCAGACTGGTTTCTTCAAACTTTTCTGTAGATGTTATATAATCATAGGGGAAAACTCCTTTCCGTAATACTAGGTCCAATTTATCCTCAGATACAATTTTGCTGGTTTCTTTTAAGTCTTCTCTTCTTAGGTTCTCTGACAATTTGGCTAAACTAGATGGCATAAATCTGTAAGAGTCTACGAAGCGAAGTTTAATTTTACCTACTGTTTTTGAAAAGCTGATGTACTTTTCCAATGTTGTAGCAAGAACATCAATTTTACCATCATCTCTTCCTAACTCTGGAATAATAAAGTGGGAGTCGTAGCCGCTAAGATTGTGTAAAACGACAGGAATAAAGTTTGGCAGTTTGTAATTTATATTGCATGAATTACAAGCAGCTCCTCTGTATAACCCTGTCAGGTGATCGTGATCTCTTACTTTTGGATTTTCTTCACTGAACATCTTCTTGCATAAATAGCATCTTGTCGCTAAGTTGTATTCTTCTTGTTGATTTTGGTTTAAAGGTTCCATAGGTACAATATTACCGAACAAGCGTTGACCCTTTCCAGCAATATCGTACAGTTGGTCTACAAAATACTTAGCGGCTTCTTCACCACGGTAGAGTATTGGAGTGGATGTTAAACCATAGTCTTGCAATTGGTTTTCAGACAAGGTTGATTTAACTAGTAAACAAAAACTGTTGGGCTGATGCAACTGATATTTTGTTCTTCTAGTCACTTCGCCGTCCGGCAGCTCCTGTGGTACTAACGTTGATTCAAAATCTGCGTAGACCACTAGTGGAATTCGGTATTGGTGAACTGTCTTGTTAAATTGTATTGAAGCTCGGGTAGGCGGTGGAAGACTTCTTTACTTCATAGTTCTCGTTGCAAACTCTTTTATGTTCCAATAACCAGTCCAATCCTTCACGTCTTGAATCTTTCCAAGAAAAGCAGAAACATCTCTTGCAAACTGTAATCCTATTTACTCTTTTAGTCAATTGTTTTACAACTAACGCTTCAAAGTCTTTTATCCATACATAATGGGAAATTTCACCCTTAGTTATCAATAGCAAATCCGTGTGGTTTCTTTGCTCCACCTTTACTACCCGCAAAGGATAAACGTTGTTGGAATCATCCAGACCAAAAACATTGACTGAAACGCCAGGATTTTTCTTTTCAAATTTGTCAATATCTTTTAAAGTAACTGGGTAAGTAAGACCTTGAAAGTTGTAGCGGTGTTCATTTTCGTAGTATTCTCTACCAACTCTACAAGGATTGTTTTTAACATACTTGGTTAGCATTGCATACTTGAAACATTCATTACCCTCATTTTGAACATTTCTACACGAGTTAGTGTTTTGGATTTTCTTTGGTAGAGGGATAAAACTACTACCTCTTAAACCATATCCATGTTTATGAACCCTAACATCCATACCTTCGATTGATGACAAAGTCCATCCAGATCCTCTTCCTTCATGTTCTTGGAGTTTGGTTATAAGTTCCTCCAAGCATTCTTCAATAATATCATCAATGTCGGAGGTGAAGGTAAGGGTTCGATTTTTGGTAATGAATGCTCTCAATGCTGTTTCACCATCAGTATTGTTAAACATAGCCTCTAACACCATTCCAAATTTAATAAAATTTAGCCTTTGTAGTTCTTCCCTCAACGTTTGACCAACAAGTTCCTTAGCCTGGGTTATGAATGTTTCCAATTCCAATTGAACGTTATTAATTTTGAAATGTGTTACAACTCGTCCTGGCAAGGCCGTGGTGCGCAGTTGTCTTACATCTTCCAGTTCTTCTTCTTCCATATCCTCTTCTTCGGTGTCCTCTTCTTCGGTGTCCTCTTCTTCAATAGGTCTTGTAGCAGTAGATGGTCCAGCACCAGCAAATTGTATCACACTAGGTCTTCTTCTTTGCATTTGCTGTAGATAGCTGTCCCAGTAGTTCGTCTGCTTCTGGTGCTCTTCCAAAAACCGGTCAATTGAGTCTAAGTCTATTTCATCCATGGTAATATCTTCTTTTCTATCTTCGTCTTCATGTAATTCTCTGTGTAGGGTGAAAAGATCTTCGTCTTGAAAGATTTCCCCACAAATGTCGCAAAGAGCCATTTCAAACAGTTTGGCTTTGAATGCACACTCTGTGAATGTCCACGCAATAATGAGCAGCGCGCTCGACCGGGACCCTTTATATCCGAGGCAGATAGGTGGGGAAAGTGACGTCATATAAAACAGGTTATCAATCATGTGCTAAATTTAGCCTTTACACAACCGTTTGTAATAAATTTATCAGTAGGCTTGATAAAATGATGATATTTGGTCTAGATTCAATAATTTGTACAAGTTTTTTTAAAGACGTCTGTTTGAGCAAAATTTATATAGGTCAAGGCCATTTGGAATTATTATTTTGAGCGGGGGATAGAGCACTAAGCAGCATCATTTACTACAAAGTGCTCTATCCCCCGCTCACATTCTTTTTTTAACTTTTTGTTTAAGCTTTTACAAAGGTGAAACATCACCATCAGAGTCGGAATCATCCTCATCACGGAATAGGCAGCGATGACAATACATAATTCTTCTGGCAACTAACATCCTATCCATTGGACGATGAGGAGTGTCTTGTTCTTCTTCTTCTTCTTCAATTTCCAATTGGAATTCCATTTCCGACTCAGATGATGACTCTAATGTTTCGTAGGCGTGCAAGTCCACTTCATTGTCCGTTGAACCAGCTTCGTCAGAGTCCGTTTCAATATCCATTATTTCTTCCTCCTCCTCTTCCTGATCAACCGCAGGTAGTTGGTCCTCTGCTTCTATAACTTCTACAGGTATTACCTCCAGAATTGAAAGAATTCTGTCGCGATGGAACACGGTGTTGTCAAGTGGAGCCATGGTATGAAAGTGGTGTATCTATCCAATTGGTTTGCCCTTTTTATACCCCCACCAACTATACAATTTATGTGGGTCAAGGTCACGTAAAAATACCCTTTGAGCGGGGGATAGACCACTAAGCAGCATGCTAGTCCATTGCCGCAAAGTGATCTATCCCCCGCTCTGTTCTACACAACCTCCATCAAGTCCAAGTTCGAGTCCTGTTTAACACATTTCATTCTAATTCCATATCCAATTTAAAAATTTCAATTTCACAAGGTTTACATTCCTGATGTATCAAACACTCCAGCTCCCTAAACATATCGTCCAGTTCGTCCAAATTATGATGTCCTACCTTTAATACATGGAGGTGGTTCATGCTTTGCATTGTAGCATGACCATCAACAAACAAGTTTCTTTTCCACGCTAACATAAATTCGCAGTTTTCTTGAAAAATCCTTCTCACCAAACACTCATACACAGCCGTCAACATGTCTCTACAGTTTTCATAATGCACCATCACAGTATACCTGTCCAAGTTGGCACCAAGAAGAGATCCACTCATTTTTCTAGCGTTCTACTGGAAAGTCCAAAGCAGAATGAAATTAAGATGTACAGGCCCCCCTCTTTTATACCAGTTAACCGGTTGTCCTTGCTTATAAGTGGGTCAAGGTCATTCAATGCTACCCTTTGAGCGGGGGATAGACCACTAAGCAGCATGTTAGTCCATTGCCGCAAAGTAGTCTATCCCCCGCTCTGTATTCTATACACACACATACACATGTCCCTGTCTTTTCATTACATACCTAATATATATTCACTACCTTCATCGTCACTATCACTCATCTCCGTTTCTACAAACTCCACCGGATTAAAGTTAAATTGTTTCAATTGTTCTTTTAAGTTTTCAATTTGTTGATCCTTTACTTCTAAAACACTGTGAAGGTGTGATATGTAGTCTGCTGCCTCGTTGATGCTTACTACTCTGGGATCGCCTAACTTCAAGCTGGGAACTACACCCTGCAGCCTGAAGTACGCCATACGCCTTTCTTGCTCCTGCCGTTGACCAGGACTGAGCAAGCCTTGCCCGTCTTGGCTCACCTCCAGCAAGGTCCGTAGCATCGGAGCTTTGCAAGCATTTGCCCGAGCAACAGTTATGCTATGGAATGGTCGAGCAGGTCCACGAGTAGCAGGCAGGACGTTGGCAGCACGCCTTCTTGAAGAAGAAGCCCGAGAAGTTTTGCAGTTGGAAGCCATGTTGAAGTGCGGTATTCAGCTAAGCGATACAAAGCAGAATAACCAAACTGCACATCAATACCCGTATATATACACTTATCAGTGGTGGGGGTACTAGCTAACCTTGGTAAAGTGGGTCAAGGCCATCCGAAAACATTACCAGAACGGGGGATAGATCACTAAGTGGCATGTTAGTCCATTGCCACAGAGTGATCTATCCCCCGCTCTGTATTTCACATTCACGCACACATTCATACAAACACACAAGTCCCAGTCCAAGTCTTTACCCCACACAACTATCCACTCTCATCCTCACTATCATCACTGTCCAACAGGCTTTCACACTTCCTAATTAGTTTTTCCCATTTACTCCGGATATGAAGTAGCTCACTGCGAGTATTCTCTAGCATTCTGTCCCTTTGCTCTATGACTTCGTTGTACCACTCGATGATGCTTGGTGAAGTCTGAGTTGATGCATCCGTCGTGGTTGGTTGAGAGGCTCCGCTGCTTCGCAACTCCTTCCTCACAGGACCAAAGCCGGAGAACCGGACACGACTCCTTGATGAAGGCCCCGATCGGATTGGCCCAACACCTGAGGTGGAGTTAGAAGAAGAAGCTGAAGCGTTGCCAGACATGCTGCGAAGCGTTCGGCTTAACAGTGTAAAGCAGAATGAGAGGACAGTGGATTACCACTCCTATATATACCCATTTTTGTGGTGGGGGTTGCTCAAGGTCAACCTTCCCTGGTATCAAACCTGGTTATTATAAGTTTGGCCTCAATTTTATTCTCTTCAATAAACTTGCTTACTTCAAACACCCAGGAGAACAGTTCGTCTATATTTTTGTATTCAATTTTAGTGTAGTGTGTAATGTTTAAGGTTTGTCTGTTTATAACACATAAAGTAAACATAGCCCTATCAAGTCTTATCCAAAACTCAACATCCCTTCTCAAACCGCTTAAAAGTTCCCATGCAGTGTGTTCATCTAAGTTGTATTTACCACCTTTGTAGGAGAACGGTGCCATGTTTAGTATCAAGCGCAGAAATAGACTGAAGCAAAATGAACAGCTCATACAAGCTAAGCAAAACGTTAGAGTGGGGGTATCACATGATACACAACCTTGGTTGCCAGGTTAGCTCTTTACTTTTCAGAATAGTTAATATAGGTCAAGGCCATTCAAAATTTGAAAAATTTTTACCTCCAAACACTTGTGGCTTACCACAAGTGTTTGGAGGTTTTTGTTAAAGATTAACACTTAGTCTTTACCCTCAAGGACACGGTTTGAGATTGTCCCAGTGATTTTACATCACCGCCAGGTTAAAGTATTATACAAGTCAAGTTTTTTTTTTTTTTTATTAGTTGACTTGTATAATACCCCTCTCCCTTACTTTAAGAGGGTTAGGACTAAATTTGGAAAAAATAATTTGGAAGAAGAATTTTTGTTTTTTAAATATCGTCCAACACAACCTAACAATTTAGAATTTCTTTTGGTAGGCCTACATCCTAATCCATTTCCCACACAGATTGGCATCCTTCCCTTCGTATTAGATAGCCTTTTTTATGGATGAAAAATTGTCTTTGTACCATCCGAACGGGTACTTTCATTGTATGAAGGCTGCCATCACCTTTTACAATGATTTCTACTTTGGCATCGAAAGCTCCATAAGTTTGAACAATAAAATAATATTTTTCATCCACTTTAAGTCTTCTAATATCAAGCGGTTGCGGACTGTAGGGATGTCTGGGTTGGGATGTTTTAGACCTAATGTTGTTAAGACTGTAGGGTCTTACTCTCGGAAGATTGATATTTTTGTTCAAGTGCGTTTGGCAACGGTCTTCATCTAAAACAGCAAACTTCTGACAGCAAAGAACCCCAAAGTCTTTTGACATATACACGTAATCGCATTTATTACCCTTGCCAGCAGGGACTTTAACACGCTTACGTTTTTGTGTTGGACGCTTTACTGGAGTGTTTTGGAGCTTGTCCGGTTTAGGCTGGCTAGAAGGAATAGGGGTAGAACGCTTTACGCGGTGAAGAGGAAGGGAGCAAACAATTTTGGGTGGGGTAGGAGAACGTGTTAGGTCGATGGTTGGTAAGGTAAATTTGGATGTCATATCAATAGTAGGATAGGGAGCATCAGGAGAAAAGATGGATCGACGGGGTGGTTTAACAGGTGTTGGTGGGATAGGGGATAGAGGTAGAGGGCATTGGGATTTGGTGTATGAAAGGATTTTTTGTGAACGGGAGTATGGGGTGTACTTCGGCTTTGAAGTCTTCTTCTTCTTCTTGTCGTCCTCCTCCGTCTGGAAAACGGCAGCATCCGAGTTGGAGTCCGAGGAAAGGGAGACAGCTGGAGAACAAATCAATCCTCGGCTGGTCCCAGCGGCAGTTGTATTGGTTAGCGCTGGCATCGATGGCAGAAGGCTGGTCACAGTCGTGATTACAGCCAGCGCTTGCCGCAGGACCGAGTACTGCATTGTAGTGGTCCCAGACGAAGAAGGCGGAGTAGACTGGACAGCCGAAGTGGGGTTAGCAGAAGAAGCAGAAGCTGGAGGGTAATTCTTCAATTTCAAACCCTTCAAACCCATTTTAAAAGTGAAGAAGTGAAGTGAAAATATGTAATATAAAGATGCAATATAAAGATGCAAAGAGCAGGAGCACCCGGTCAACACGAGTGTGCGTGGTCCAATGAGAGGTGCATGCAACCCGGCCGCCTTATATCCCCACCGACCATGGGTGAGCCCCACCCTAGGGTATAGAGGTAGGGGTAGGGGGGGGGGTGGAGGTGTGGGGTGGAGGTGTGGGGTGGAGGTGTGGGGTGGAGGTTGGGGGGGGGGTGGAGGTGTGGGGTGGAGGTGTGGGGTGGAGGTGTGGGGTGGAGGTGTGGGGTGGAGGTTGGGGGGGGGTGGAGGTGTGGGGTGGAGGTGTGGGGTGGAGGTGTGGGGTGGAGGTGTGGGGTGGAGGTGTGGGGTGTGTGAGTGTGGGGTGGAGGTGTGGGGTGGAGGTGTGGGGTGGAGGTGTGGGGTGGAGGTGTGGGGTGGAGGTTGGGGGGGGGATGCTGGAGCAGTCTTTCCTATAATTAGGTCAAGGTCACAAAATAACTTTAAAAAATAAAGCCCCACCTGGGGCATTTAGGTTGCCATCGCTGTAGCCTCCAAAGAGACCCAACTATGGACAACAGCAGACTTGTATGTTAGTAATACCTAACCATTAAGGATTTAGAAAACTACTGTATTTAGGTCAAGGTCACGGCAAAATTTTAAAAAAATAAAGCCCCACCTGGGGCATTTAGGTTGCCATCGCTGTAGCCTCCAAAGAGACTCAACTATGGACAACAGCAAACATTCCAATGTTGTCTGTCCTTCACCACGCAAGACTTTTACACATTACTGCATTGCTAACAAATAACTTTTCAAAAGCTAACAAAGGTCATTTACATAATTTTGAGAGAGGTTGAGGACAACCCTAGTGGCTTACGTCCTCGGTCCGAGTGCAGAGGCCGCCGCAAATTGGCCACAGCTGTGGTCTGCATGCCAGCGTACAAACGGACCGGTTCCCAAACCCAGCCGCAATATTGCCTGCCTGAGAGGACCCATGCTAACATTGGTATAAAATGATTTTACACGGGGGCCTACTCCCGTTCCCTATCTTTAATATTTAAGTTTAGCAATGCATTAAATTTGTATAAGTCGTTACTAGGTCAAGGCCATACAAACATTAAAAAATTTCGGCCCCCGTACATCCATGGCGAACCACGAATGTTCGGGGGCCTTGGGGACAAAAAACACAAATAGCTAACAAAGTTTCATTACGTAATTTTGAGAGAGGTTGAGGACAGCCCTAGTGGCTTACGCCCTCGGTCCGAGTGCAGAGGCCGCCGCAAATTGGCCACAGCTGTGGTCTGCATGCCAGCGTACAAACGGACCGGTTCCCAACCCAGCCGCAATATTGCATGCCTGAGAGGACCCATGCTAACGTTGGTAAAAAATAATTTTACACGGGGGCCTACTCCCGTCCCTATCATTACAATTTACTTTGAGCTGTGAAAAAGGCTCAGGGGGGAGTGCTAAAACAAGCGTATACACTTTAGATAGATATAACACACACTTACAAAATAGGTTGAGCTCAACATGGTAAGTGCTGGAACAAGCATATACACATTAAACACATATGGCATAAAAGACAAAACAAGACACACAGGATAAAACACAAACAAGACACATAGGAGACATGGGGTACAAGTAAAAACACTCACATATAAAACAATTCCTAATACCCAAACGCAAGCGCAATGTCTTAAAAATAATACAAGTCTTAAAGTTAGAGTAGACTTCGCTAAACAGTGAAGGCGCCTTTCAGTGTTTAGTGAGGCCTATGGCGGTCCGTCCCGATCGTTCACGTTCAACGCTCGGGAGCGGACTGCGAGCCGGCTGTGGCCGGGCCGCCTTATATCCCCACCGGTCTCCCCCGAAGGGGCGGCATGGGGCGGAGGTCCACCCCTGGGGTGGAGGTCCACCCCCATGGGGGGGGTGGAGGTGGAGGTGGGGGGGGGTGGTGGTGGGGGGGGGTGGAGGTGGGGGGGGTGGAGGTGGGGGGGTGGAGGGTGGGGGGGGGTGGAGGTAGAGGTGGGGGGGGGGGTGGGGGTGGAGGTGGAGGTGGGGGGGGGGGTGGAGGTGGAGTCGGGGGGGGGAGGTCCACCCCTCAGGGGTGGTTCAAGGTCACCGACTACACTTCTACTCTAAGTCTGGTTCAAGGTCACCCACTACACTTCTACTCTAAGTGTTGACAATACCCCCACCATATTCGAGTCCCTAAGCTACGCGACGGCGCTTAACCAGTATGTCTCAGGCTTGCATGCGGTAAGCATCGCTACTTTTCTACTCTGTTCCTGTAAGTGTTTTACAGATTTTTGCCTCAAGGTCATTACATTTGGACTCTGGACAAACTTGGTTGGATTTTTTTCTCTGATTTTCCCCAAGGTCACTGCACTTTAACTCTGGGACGATATCGACTTGTAGTATTTCTGTGTTTTGACTCAAGGTCATCACACTTTAACTGCGGCGTTGAATTATCGTACTAGAGGTGCTCTGGGGACGATATCGACTTGTAGTATTTCAGTGTTTGACTCAAGGTCATCGCACTTTAACTCCGGCGTCGAATTATCGTACCAGAGGTCCTCACTAACCTAACTTGTAATGTTTGGGGTGGCGTTTTCACGCCACGTAGTATTACCATGAGTGTCCAGTCCAGATTTTAAGTTAGATTAGTTCTACTGTGATCTTTTCCATTTCCAATTCGTTTTGCCAAAGAGTGAGGTGTCGCTTTATAAAGTAGTATTTCTCTAAAGTTATTGGGGATTGCAGGGATACAATTAGTTTATTTAGAAGACTCTTTATCTTGGAGTTAAACAAAACTTCCACTTTGACTTTACCTTCCCTCGCCCCTCACAGCCTAAGCTGTACAGGAATGTTTCTTCTAGTGCCAACTCGGGCCAAGAGAACAGTGTGTTGACTGTAGGACAGCTCATGGTGAAGTAATGCGATACTCCAGCGTACAACCTCACCTTCCCCCACCACTGTGACCTTGGCCACTCCTGCTGTTTCCCCCACCTCTTTTCCTTCACTCATGCGCTACAAGCAGTCTCTCAGTATTGCTCGGACTTTTGTGAGGGGAAGCCATGTCGCGGGACGCTTTAGGTAAGAAGCTTAGCCGTGTTAAGACTTTATTAGTTGCTCACTGTCCACCAGTCAAAGTTAAAAGGGTTTCGACTTTAGCTAAGTGGCGCAAACTGTTGCGCGGACACCCTAAGTTTTATACCAAACAGACTAATGTAAGTTTTACTGATGGAGATTTGTTTAGAATGTTGGATGAGATGACTTTTCCTTGCAAAATTCAGTTAGTTACTCCCATTCCTGACAGTTTGGAGTCTTAGTCTCTCAAGCCGATATACCTAGAGTACGCGGAGCCTGGAGGTCAGTCGCTCGGTGACTGTCGTGGGGTGCGCATCGGTGTCGGCGCTCCGTTGTTAGGTTTTCAAGGTCACAGTAATATCAAATTGTTGGTGTTGTGCTGGTTCAAGGTCACCTGAGGGATAACCGATTGCCCATTTAGGCAGGGTCATGTCAGAAACTCGAGTTTAACTTGGCACTTTTGCCGTTTCTCGTCGAAAATTCGCTCCAAGTGGTCAAGGTCACGGGGACTCTGACTGAAACTCGGAGCGTAGTGCGAGAAACGGCAAAAGTGCCAAAAAATTTTAAGTTTCGGCGTGACCTTGACCTCAGTGGCGTCGGTGACGTCATTTTGATGACGTAAGGGGTGATGACGTCATCAGCACGTCATTTCTGTGACGTCATGGGTGTGACGTCATAGAAATGACGTCATTAGTGATGACGTCATCGATGACGCAATCGATGACGTCATCGATGACGTCATCGGTGAGGTCATTGACCTCGATGACGTCATCCCTCAGGTGACCTTGAACTGAGCCAGCACCAACAATTTGACACTACTGACTGGGCTATACTAGGTTTCTCATAGCTCGAAATTTTGAAAATTTAACAAATATTACTCTCTGTGACGTCGCAAAGTAACTCGATTTTCCTTAGTAAAATTTCAAAATTTGGTAAAATTTTAAAAATTTCGAGGTATGAGAAACGTAGTATAACTATTCAACTAAACCATGATATAGTGATATCCATGAAAGTGATTAAATTTTGTGTAGAGGAGCTTGCAACTTTGCTTACTCATCTCATCAACACATCTCTCAGGTCGGGTATTTTCCCCAAAATCTTTAAACAGCAAAAATTAAACCAATCTTCAAAAAAGGTGACAAACAAGACATCTCTAACTATAGGCCGATAGCCCTTCTTTCTTCAGTTTCTAAGATTCTTGAGAAAGTCATCGCAATTCAAGTCTATGACTACCTGGAATCCAACAATCTCTTCTTTGAGAAACAGTTCGGCTTCAGGCCCAGTAAATCGAACCAAACTAGCTTTGACTTCTTTCATCAACGATTTGTCTCGGGGCCTTGGACGGGGGCTGCAGCATCCTCGGATGCTTTGCGGACCTGTCCAAGGCTTTCGATTGTGTGGATTTGCGGATTCTCATTGAGAAATTGGCAGCCCTAGGAATAATTGGGACTCCCCTGTCCTGGTTTTCATCATACCTTTCTGATCGCAAACAGGTAACTGAAATCTCAGCTTCAGGTGTAAATGGCACAAAACTTCCTACACCTCGGAGGTTCAAAATATCAACTGCGGAGTGCCGCAGGGCTCCATCATTGGACCCCTTTTGTTTATCTATATATATAAGCGAAATCCCACTCACTGACTCATCACGAAATCTCAGGAACTACCAAACGGATTTACTTGAAACTTTGAACATAGGTTCATCTTGCCCCTTAGGTGCTCACTAAGAAACGATTTTGCAAAATTCCTTCAGGGCTCCGCCCCACACGTCTTCAAAGTTACCATGTTATTCTTATGGAAGCAACATTTTTGTATTAAAACATATGATTACATTTAGGAATATTAATTTTGTAAACAGCTGTTCTCATTGAAATTATTGAGGGAATATTGGTATATAATAGAAAACTATAGGATATTATAGAATTGCGGCAAGTGAGCTCAGTGAACAAGCTAAACCTGACGGGAAGTGATTACTGACTCATCACAAAATCTCAGACACTACCAAACGTATTTACTTGAAACTTTAAACACAGGTTCGTCTTGCCTTTTAGTTGCTTACTAAGAAACGATTTTGAGAAATTCCTTCAGGGCTCCGCCCCACAGGCCCTTGATGTTTCAATATAACGGTAGCCGTATGGCCAAATTTAAATTCGAATTAGAAACCTGGAATTCGGAGTGATCTCTTTTCTCTTAGGTGCTCAATAAAAAAAGCGCTTTGAACATCCCCTTTAGTGCTCCGCCCCACAGAAGCTCACAATTAATTACTGTGTAGCATACGTGTTGAAATTTGACATGGATGATTTTATTTACTTATAGATACTTATTAAGAAACAGTTTACAAGTATAGTTTTTTAATCACTTTAGGGCTCCACCCCACTGGACTTCAGAATTACTTTAATGCCTCCGGAATTGAAATTTGACATGGATGTTTCTTTTTGCTCATGGGTGCTCCCTAAGAAATGGTTTTGCAAATATAGTTTTCGAAGTTCTTTAGGGCTCCGCCCCACTGGACTTCAAAATTATTTTTGGGCCTCCGGGGATTAAATTTGAGTCGCACGTTCCTCTTTGCTAATAGGTACTTTCTAAGAAAAGGCTTTGCAAATATAGTTTTTTTATTCTTTAGGGCTCCGCCCACATGTTTGAAAATTACTCTAGGGTCCACAGGGTTCAAATTTGACATGGACGTTCCTCTTTGCTCAAATGCTCATAGGTGCTCACTGAGAAATAATATTGCAAATTTCCTTTAGGGCTCCGCCCCATGGTACCTAAAAATTACAATAGATCCTAGGGGGTTTAAATTTAACGTGGATGCTCGTTTTGCTAACAGGTGCTCACTACGAAATGGTTTTGTAAATATAGTTTTTTAAGTTCTTTAGGGCTCCATCCCACATAACTTAAAAATGATTGTAGGGCCTACGGTGTTGAAATTTGACATGGACGTTCCTCTTTGCTCATAAGTGGTCCCTAAGAAATAATTTTGCAAATTTTTTCAGGGCTCCGCCCCATAGAACCTCAAGATTACCAGATCCCAGAGGGTATAAATTTAACGTGGATGTTCCATTTTGCTAACAGGTGCTCACTATACGAAATGGTTTTGCAAATATAGTTTTTGACGTTCTTAAGGGCTGCGCCCCACATGATTTCAAAATGACTATAGGGCCTACGGGGTTGAAATTTGACATGGTCGTTCCTATTTGCTCATAGGTTCTCAGGACTTTTTCTATTGAAGAAACCTTTTCTCACTAAGAACAGGTTTTGCGAAATTCCTTCAGAGCTCCACTCACACTACTTCATTTTTTTCAATGTCATTCTTAAGGAAGTAGATTTCGTTGCTCTTTAAAAAGATTTTATTACCTATATAATACATTCAATCACGGGCGAAGCCGTGACGGGCAACAGCTAGTCATCTATATTAATGACATTTCTGACTACGTCCCTGGTGATAGTGTGGTCACATATGCGGATGACACTACCCTTTTTGTTCAGCACAGGGACATTGAACAACTTGAAATCTCTGCCTTCCTTCAGATTAACCAACTAGCTCAGTATTTCTCAGATTGCAAACTTGCTCTCAACACAGAGAAAACAAACACCATCTTCATTCAAACCAGGCAGAGGCAAAACTCAAGAGTAAACTCCACCCCTTGTGTCCTCATTGGAGACCACCAGTTGGAACTCTCCTCAACAACCAAATTCTTGGGTGTTGAGCTGGATTCTAATCTTTCCTGGAATGCTCATGTATCATCACTTCTCTGCAGCAGGATTTCCGCGGGTTTGTTCGTGTTGAGGTACATGATGTCGCGTCTTGACTGCATAAATCTCTGCAAGTTGGTATATTACAGCCTCATATAATCACATATTAGTTATTCAATAATTCTCTGGGGAATGTCCTCCAAAATTAACATTGAAAAAATCTTCAAGCTCCAAAAGCGAGCAATTCGGCTAATGTGCAAACTTAAACCCAGAGATCACTGCTCTGATTCTTTCAAAAGTTTAGGCATAATGACTGTTCCAAGCCTATACATCTATGAGACTGTAATGTATACCAAGTTTCATGACCAAATTTTTGTCCCTCCAACTCATTATTATAACACTAGAAATAGAAATGTAAGAACTGCTGTAATGCACAACTTAAAACTTTTTGAATCCAAACCGGGTTATGCTGGGGCAAAGTTTTTCCAAAAACTGCCAGTTGAACTCAAATCAGTTGAGAATAAAAACATCTTTAGGCGTAGGCTCAAATCTTTCCTCGTTGAAAGATGTCTTTATAAGATTGAGGACCTTTGATTTGGAGTTTTGATTCAACAAATTCATAAATTTACATTCTCTTTTCCTATCCTGAAACTTGACTGGTCTCACGCCACTACGTGGTCAATCGGGACGACTCTTCAGAAGTAAGTAAGTAAGTAAGTAAACACTTACCAAGTTTCAAGAAACTCGGTTGAAAAACGGCGTCCGAAACAGGGGGAATACAATACCATGTTTTACCATAAAAGCCGTATGATTAACATTGCCGACGGCGCAACAATGGGCTACTGGCCCAGGGGTGAAGATGACTTATCTAATATTCCGAATGTAAAATAGAGTAATATGGTGTCGTTACGATAAATATCGTACCAGTGGCAAGACTGCTTCATTCTCTTTTTTTCAATCAGCTGTGTAATGTTAAAGAAATATTATAACGTAACTTGACTTCCGTTTTAGTTTAGTCGCTTCATATCCGGAACACAAAAAATAGCTATTCAGCTGACCTGGGAAGAAGTTATGCTTCTTCCTTTACAGACCTTGAACAGATATGAGAAAACAGAATAAAAACAAGTCACAACCCCCGACCAATGAGTAACACGTTTATTTATTTATTCTCAACGGCAAACACCATTTGCACAATAATTATAATTACAATACATAATAATAACAATTATAATTACAATACATAATAATTACAAGAGTAAAAAAAAACATAGCATTACAAGATGGTGAAACAAACAAAAACGTAACAATACAACAATGTTCAACGATGCAAATAACCAATGTAACAATAACAGTAACAATAACAGGTAACAATAACAATATGCAGCAATAAATATATATGACATGGTAACAAGCAACAATGTGGCAATGTGTAACAGTAAAAAAATTCAACATTACAACAATAATAATAACAGTGAAGCAATAACAGGCAAGTGAAACAATTGGTACTTTAACATGAATGGCACTTGATTGACGATAACAAAGCGGATAACACACAATAACACGACTCTTCACTTAACTGTCGGGGCCATTTTTTTCTTGAAGGATTGGGTAGATTCTCCAAATAAGTCGATGTCCTCTGGGGCCTCACTTCCAAAATTGAGGAGCCTCGATAAGCCGCTGTGGTATGCGTACAGGGTCGGAAGATAACGCCTTCTGAAGATAGCTTTTGATCGAGTTCCTCTTGAGATTGTGATGTCCACCTTGGCTAGCAAGGAAGGACTATTCAGAAGACCATTTACCAACTTGAAGAGCACAAGAATATCAGCATGTTTGCGTCTCAGTTGCAGAGGGAGAAGGTCATAATGCCCCTCAATGATGTTGATTGGTGTGTTTCTGTAACAGTAACCAAGTCTAAGACCCAACATTCTCACAAAAAGCTTTTGGATGTTTTCAAGAGCACTAATGTGGTTTAGTTGATACGGGGACCAGACAGTAGAACCATACTCCAGAACTGGACGAACCAGGGACTTGGATGTAAAGAACTACTAGTGCCGTAGGTGATCTGAAATTCTTTGTGGATCTAAAGATGAATCCTAGCAAGGAGTTGGCACGAGATACGATGGCGGATAGATGGTCAGTTGGGCTCAGAGTTTGATTAAGTGTTACCCCTAGGTCCTTCACTGTAGTATCTTGCCTCAAAATCGAGCCATCGATATTGTATACTGCTGGAATGGCATCAGTAACCCTTCGAATGAGACAACTGAACATTTGGATGCATTGAGCTGTATCGCATCGGACCTGCACCACTCACTAATGTTATTGAGGGAAAGCTGGAGAAGTTCTTGGTCAAAGGAGGAACTTATCTTCGAAAAGACCTTGATTTCATCTGCAAACAGAAGGTGGTGAACTAGAATGACCTTGCCAATGTCGTTCATAAGAATGTTAAACAAGAGAGGGCCCAGGTGAGATCCCTGGGGCACACCAGATGTAATTGGAAAAGGAGCATTAGTAGAGCCATCACACTTGACCATGAGCAATCTTCCATTCAGATAACTTTTGAGCCACATGAGCAGAGGGCCTGTTACACCATACGCCTCTAGTTTAGAGATCAATAGACGATGATTTACTTTGTCGAAAGCTTTGGAGAAATTAGACTGAGTCAACTTGAAGTGAGTTCATGAATGCTGACATAACAAAGTCCTGGAATTCAAGAATATTTGTAATCGTAAATCGGCTCCGGAGAAACCCGTGCTGCTCGGCTGATATGAACCTTCTGAGATGAAAATATAGGTGGTCAGAGGCGGCTCTACATAAAGGCGAACAAGGCGGTGCCTGGGGCCCCGCGTTTTTAGGGGCCCCGCTCAGCCGCCAACTATGTAGAAAATGTAATAACGCCATAGTTAAAATATGCGAAAAATTCGGCAAAACTTCGTTCCAACACAACAAATTTTTAGGTTTGTTAGGACGCGGTTGGTGAGAGCTTGCAAAACTATTTACTTTTAAGGACAGGCTAACTAACTGTAGTTTTAGCGTTCGCCACACTGGCGACAGTGGCGACCGCAGTGCTGGTCGCGTTGGCTGTCTTCTGTTAGTCTGCCTGCTGTTTGTTTCCCGCACGACTCACTTATCACATGATCTAAGCAAAATTTCTTGAGTAAAATTGTGGACGATATACTAATTACAGGAAGATGGAAGGGGTCTCAAATTAAAGGTCTCGGTCGCATGCACGAGGGAAAATTATTGGTGTGTCCATAAAATTACCAGGAAATGAGAAATAACGCAAAAACATCTTCCATAACAATAGCGTGAAGATTAAAAAAGTCTGCTTTGTGTACATTAGAACATGTGTTTTGGTTTGATTTTCAAATTAGAACCAGATGTTGACAATGAGTGAAGATGATCTATTAATATGCATCTTAAGTGGCGATATACTATAATAACACTATTTTTTACGTTTAATGAGTAAAAATTCAGTAGGTGCGTTACTAACCTTACCAACTACATATTACAAATTGACTGCAGATTTTTACTTCGCCATTTAATTAGTAAAAAAAATTAAAATTTACTGATTTGCCAAAAATGTTGCATAGCCTATATATGCAAATCATAAAAGCATTTTATCGTGATAGAGGTGCAAAGTTGTTCGGGAACCGCCTACTTTAATAACATTGAAGCATGAGTTTTTCTTTTATTTAAAAACAAGATTCAAATGATCATATTGAGTGAAGGGGATATATTAATTAAAACTTTATGCGTGGCAGTCAACGGAAGTACTGATTATGTAAGTGGAATTTCCCTATAAAAATTGAGCATTTTACAGATTGCAGAGTAGAAGAGAGTTCAACTCAAAGATGTTTGTCAAACAGATGAAAATGAAATGAATGAAATGTTGAAAAACAGCAGCATAATCCAAATACCCCCCGTCGCAGCAGACCTGCGTACTCAGCAAATTTCCAAATTACTAATATTAATTTTGACCAGATAAACCTGTAAACCAAATATGATCACACGCCCATAAATAAGGAAATAAATGTCTATTCTCCTTATGATAAATATAGGGAATGAGTATGCAGGTATGCTGCCATGGGGAACACCAAAAGTAGGTTTTTTAGCATAAAATTTTTTTTATTTCGACCATATGAAGCCATATACTAAGTTTCATCAATATCTGTCCATAAACAAAGAAGTTTGCCCATTCTCCATTTGATTAACATGGGAAAAGAGTATGCAGGTTTGCTGCCACGATAAGCACAAAAAACAAGATTTTTTTACTATAAATGGATGAATCTCAACCAAATGAAGCTGATTACCAAGTTTCATCCAAAAATATTGGTTAATTAGTGAAATATTAACACATTCTTATTCTCCATAAGATTAACATTGGAGCCCCAAAATACAATGTACTGTCTTTAGACTTTTTTAATATCTCGGTAACCAATGGAGATAGAGCAAAAATTCAAGATACTAAATTGTGTGTTTTTTTTGAGCTAATCCAATGGTTAAAATAAAAATTTAAAATTTTTAATAATTACATATAAAAAATGCAAAAAACCCATTTTTAGGGTACAAAACCCCCCAAAACTACCCCTTCCGATAGGTCGATATGTCTGGTTTACGAACTCATCCGAATAAATGTAGGATTACACATCTCTACCAAATTTGGTGTCGATCGGACCATTTTTACGAGAGTTATCGTGTCTAGGGACACATATATACATATATATATAAAAATTTTAATGACTATTATTTTGGTCTCTGGGCACCTCAAAACGAAAAAGTAACATGGTCCCGGGCTTAGGTCTTACCATGAGACCTACGGTAATAGCTTATTCCCTATGGGAAATTCGCTAAAATTAACAAAAATCTGAAATAACGATAAAGATCCTCCATTAAAAGTATGGTGATTAAAAAAGGCTACTTTATTTTACAAGAAAACACGTGTTCAAGAGAGCCGAGTATTGGTAGTGAGTGGTAATCTACTTTAAGGTGCTGGGTTAAAAAAAACAAAATCTGACATGAGCGAAATATTTATATACCGAATTGAATTTTACTTTGAATATTCATTCATATTCAACTTATAGACAAACAAGACAATAAAATGGGTATGACTAACACTACTTATTTAAAATGTATTAATCATAATAAGAGTGGCGCTGTCATTGGTCACGGTTTTTTTCATATAACCGTTTAACAATAAATACATAACTAAGCATTTATAATGTGTGTTTTAATAGTACATGAGTGTAAAGAGTGTTTTGGAGTGTCCTATGAAAAAATATAAACAGCAAAAATATTATCAGTAAAAATTAAATTCTCTGTAAAATTTCGTCGTACTGGTCAATAAAATTTTAATTTCATGGTTAGGGGCTTTTGCCCCTAAAAGAATAGAATAGAATAGAATAGAATAGTTTTATTTTTCTCAGAAACAAAGATACAACAAAATACATACATAAATAATAAATTTACAATTGCATCTGTATTTAGTGTTAAGGATATTCTTCTTCACTCTTCACTGTAACCATAAATAACATAAAACTAATCATTTACATATATACAGAAAAATAATAAACATTAACCATACCTTAACTTTTAACAAAACTTAATATTCTATCTGAGAAAAATAGGGCCTCTGAAGGCAAAGCCTGTTTTAGAGGTTCCTACACTACATTTAATTACAATAATAGCTCAGATTACATTAATTTAAAATGAGAAAATTATACATTTGCTACCCGCTGCAAAAGGCTCAATTAAAAAAATGTGACTTACTATTTTTAATAAAAAAGTAGTGATATGCACCATAAAAATAATTTAAAATACTTAAACCTCACAGAGTATTTTATTTGTTGTGAGAAATTAATGAACCAATAAAATGATATGAACTAATATTATTTACTATAGTTCTATTTGCGATTTAACTTAGGATAGAACATTTAGTAGGACTTCTATGTCTTCCTGGTCAAAAAGCCATTTTTTAAGTGTTTTTAAGAAAATATTTTTGTTTATTGATTTTTTAATATTACCTGGAATTGAATTGAATATTTTAGGTCCAAGAAAACAAAATGTCTTAGTAAAAAAGGTAAAGTTGGGTTTTGGTATAAGCATGACATTGTTTTGTCTCAGTCTACTTTTGTAGGATTCACTGTTTTGTGGTAAGTTTCCCCTTTTTTCATAAAATATATTTAAAACTTTATAAATAAATAAATACCTCAAAGGAAGAATTCTTAATTTTTGGAAAAGAGGCTTTGAACTGTCTTTCTTGCGCTTGCCAGAGATGAGTTTTACAAAGTGTTTTTGTTGCATAATTAACGTTGTGAGGTTTGACAAATAGTTACCCCCCCAACAAATTATCCCATACTCTAATCTACTTTGAACCAATGAAAAGTACAAAGTACGCAAAACATTTTCAGGACACATGTCTTTCAAAAAATAAAAATATCTCAAAACCCAATTTAAAGTATTTTTTAATTTTGAAACATGAATCCTCCAATTTATTTCCCTGTCAAGTGTGATTCCTAAATATTTTATACTATTTACTTTTTCAATTTGAACACAATCAACAGAACAGACATCCCCTTTTATCAGACACTTTGAACATTTGTAATAAATTGGTCCAGAAAAATTAACATCTTTCCTTAAGTTGAAATTTATAAATTTGGTTTTCTCCGGGCTAAGAAGCATGTGATTTTTCGTGAACCAGAATTTTAACCCCATTAAATCATTATTCATATTTTCTCTTATTACTTCCCAATCATCCCCTATATAACAAAAAGCTGTGTCGTCTGCGAAGGAAGTTATTCTACCGATAAAGTATGCACTGCAAAGATCATTTATATACATTAAAAATAAGACTGACCCCAAAACTGACCCCTGTGGAACCCCATATTTGATCTCCCCCATTTCACTTACTACCCCATTAATTTTGACACACTGTTTTCGACCCCTTAAATAACTTGCTAACCAATTATATGCTATCCCCCTAATACCCGCATTTGACATTTTTGAAAGAAGTATATCGTGATCCACCGTATCAAAGGCCTTTTTAATGTCTAAAAATAAGCCACTAACTTTTTTGCCCTCATTTAATCCATTATAAATTGTTGAAATAAAATTTTCTAGTGCATTTTCTGTGTTGACTCCCTCCCTGAACCCATACTGATTTCTACTAAAATAACCAATTTTGTCCAAAAATTTAATCAGTTTTCCCTTCATGATTTTTTCGAGGATTTTCGAGAAAGTAGAAAGCAAAGAAATTGGCCTATAATTGCTACAAGTTGTCCTTACCCCATTTTTGAAAATCGGAATGACCACAGCTTCCTTCATTTTCGCCGGAAAAACGCCAGATTGAAAACTTAAATTAACGATGTAACATAACACATCTCTTATGTTAGGAAACACAGCCTTTACTAAAGAAGAATTAATTCCATCTATTCCAGGCGAAGTCCCGTTTTTTAAGGACTGTACAATGCTTGACAAGTCATCAGAAGTTACTGGATCAATAAACATTGAATCTACTTGAAACACATGATTTATAATTTGTTCAAAATTTTGCAATACGCTTTTACTGATATTATTACTATTATTTTTTAAATCATTCACAACACCCAAGAAATATTTATTAAACTCATTTGAAACGACCATGCGGTCACTTTCAATTGATCCATTAACTTCCAAACAAAGCGAGTTATTTACAGAACTATTTTGACCAGTCACTTCCTTTACTAGTTTCCACAACGCCTTACTGTCACCCTTACAGCTATCAAATCGTGTTCTAAAATAAGAATTCTTATGGTTGCGAATTTCGCTATTGAGCTTGTCTCTATATTTTTGATAAAATTCTCTTAGTCTCAAATCTGCAGGATGTTTCTTTAAGGTTGAAAAAATTTTATTTCTAATTTTAATTTTTAAACACAAATAATCGTTTATCCAAGGTTTTAATTTAATAAACGTTTTCTTACTATTAAGAATTGTTTTACTGTTATTAATATTTTCTTCAAGAATATAGAAAAAAACATCAAAAGCATCCGAAACGTTATCCTGGTTATAAACCGGTGACCAGTCAACGTTCAGTAATCTTTCATTGAGCAGGTTGTAGTCAATGCGATAAGAAGGCAAGTGCGCGGTGGATGAGTCAGGGCGGCCGCGACCCCAGGCCCGCACCACAACACAGCAGAGCGAGTGGTCGGTGATCCCCGCGTGTACCACCGCTGCCTCGACCACCGTCATAGACTTGTTCGCTACACGTGTATAGACATGGTCTAGACATGTAGCTGATTCCTCCGTTATCCTTGTTGGCTCTGATATGAGGCATTCAAAGCCATTATAAGCCATTACTGACTTATATTCATCTACTACTGTGCTATTTTCTAACAAGTTAACATTTATATCGCCTATGACAAAAACGTTATTTATTTTCTTAAAATCTAAAAAGACACTAGGTTATAATTAAGTTTGAGTGTTGGTTTGTGCTAAGTGATGTTTAGTGAGTGAGAAGAGAACGGCATTTTAAAAAACTTAACTTTAACTAAAATAGCAGAAACAGGGCGTGGTAGTAATAAACGGGAACGAGCATTCTTCTTTGGCAATATTATCCATTGAGAGAGATTTAGCCTCTAATCTTAGGTACAAGAACATTATTGATCAATTTAGAATTGCAAAATCTAGAAAAGTAGTTTTGTAACAGTTAACTATAATGATATTCATTTCTATTAAAAACTTATTCCTTGTTCCTTGGTTAAGCACCTTTTTCTTACTGAATAGGCTAGTTTAGATTTATTTCAGGTATTTAAAGAGGCCCGCGCTTGAACTTCGCCTTGGGCCCCGCAAACTCTAGGGCCGCCACTGTAGGTGGTCACAGACGATGCTCTCGAAGACTTTGGCTAGTGCAGACAAGATGGCAATAGGCCTGTAGTTCTTTACATCGCAACGGTCTCCAGACTTAAAGATGGGAACTATATAGCCAATTTTGAGACATGAGGGGAACACTCCAGCTGACAAAAAGCTGAGAAAAACACAGCAAGGTGTGGTGCCAGAACGGGAGCACAGTATTTAAGAACCAAGGGCGGTATGTCGTCCGGGCCTGCACCTTTGTTTTGATCGAGGGATTCCAATCTGGCTTGAACATCAGTAGCAGTAATAACACACTGAGGGATGGACTCATTCCAACCAAAGTCCAACTGAGGGATGTCCACAGCTGCATCATTAAACACAGAAGAAAAATGGTTGGCAAAGAGCTCGCATTTTCCAGGAGCATCACCAGCAGAGAGGGTGCCAAAGAACATTATTGTCGGGGGGATCGAAGGGTTGGATCTCAAACCATTCACATGAGACCAGAAAGCTTTGATGTTTTCAGGAATACTCTGTTCAATTCTGTCTATGTATTCAGCGTGGCGCTGACTTGAAAGAGCTTTACTCTCTCTTCTAAGCTGACTGAATATCAAGAAATCATGCCTCCCAGTTTGCTTGAAACGTTTGTGGGCAATGTTCTTTCTGACGACTAGGGTTTTGAGATCATTAGTAAACCATTTTGGGAAGGAGGAGGATCTGACCATTTTCAACGGGGTGGCGAACTTGCAATCCCAGCCATGAGAAAAAACTCGCTGAATTTGAGCTCGGTGTTAGCAACATTGGTAACAAGTGGGTGCCGACGTTCCTGAAGACGGTGAAAAATTCCATCAAGATTGCACCTTCGGAAATCAGGTATTACCTTGGAGTGCTGTGACCTGGTATATTTAGCGATACGGTGAGAGCAGGATGGTGTCTGTCTTCCTCGACAAGCAGTTCATCAGCTGGAGTGACTTTAGAGTCAGAGATGTTTGAGAAAACAAGGTCCAAGCAGACCTGAAGATAGTTTGTTATTGAATTTATTTGTTCAAGGGAGTGTGTGTTGGCCATATCGAGCAAGTGTCGTTGTGAGTCAGTACACTGCAAAAGATTTACTATGTTCCAGTCAACATCAGGTAAGTTGAAGTCTCCTAATATGAGAATATTTTCGGTGTCCTTGAGGGAGACCACAGCCTCATCAATGATGTCTCGAAAGTCAGCGTAAACAGAGCTAGGTTGGTTGGGAGGTATGTAAACGCAACCAATAAGAAGGCGATTTGAAAAGCAGGACACGAGGACACATTCAGTATTTGAAGTAGAAGGTGTGAGATGACGACATGGTATAGAGTAGTTTCGTATAGCTATTAAGGATCCTCCACCACTTGATTTGCTGCTGGTGAGTGAAAACCTATCACATCTAAATACATTAAAATCGTGTAAAGTAAATTCAGCTTCGGTAATATCAGGTGTGAGGTTAGTTTCGACAAGAGCAATCATGTCATATGAGGCAGTTGCAGCCCTGACTGATAAATCCTTAAATTTAGTTTTGAGCCCATTAACGTTCTGGAAATAACAATTGAGCAGTAATGGTGTGCCGTTGATATTTAACCGTTTTAGCGAATTTCCCATAGGGTTAATACAAACCATTGGGTAATGACAAAATTAACAATTATCAATCAAGGTAAATCTAAAATCATAAATTCTACCCTAGTTTGCTTTAAAATTCCTTATTTTAGAAATAGTTGAGACGAAAATCTCCAACGCAAACGAGAACGATTTTTGTTTCCTGCAGTGTTGGCAACACTTGCAGGTAACAAAAAGTAAAATGTTGGTTTTTTAACTAACAAAAACTGTAGCGACATCCACGGATGTCACAGAAATTGACACCATTGCTCTTAGGCCGCTTTCACATTGGGTCGCTGCGACCGAGTGGCAGCCCCCTGACAAGTAGAAGTCTCAGCCACGCTTGCCATTTCACATACACGGTGGGTGCGACCGAGTTCTCACGATGCGCAAGTGACAGAGAGGGAAAAGGAGGCAGGCAAACGACGTAAACAAGCTGCGCGCGCATCCCGAAAATGTGGTGGCAGGTTGGGCCGCAGTCACCTAGCGTGAAAGGCTCCGTATGTTTCAGTGCCCCGCTAGCGACTTGAGTCGCTAAAAAGCAGGGTCGCTGCCACCGCCGGGCGACGCAGTTCTCTGGCGACCGAGTCGCTACCACCGAGGTGGGTCGCTGGCGACGCATTAATGTGAACGGCTCCTTAAGGCTCAATGTATTTTCAACAGGTAAAGTGCCCGACGGGTGGCTACCACTCGGTCGCAGCGACCCAATATGAAAGCGGTTATGGGATGTAGCTCACCTGGCACTACAGTCATCTTGATGTGCAGGGGGTGGGTCGTCTTTGATCAACACCTCCTAGAAAATAAGAGAAGGCCAGACGACTGAAATTCATCACGTCATATATGTAGGCTGATGTGTTTTGTTATGATGTAAGAAACTGAAAACAAATGTGCTTCTGTCAGTCGACAGGGGTTTCATCCGGGGCCTACGAAAACTAACTCGTAGACCCCGTTTCATCTGTCATGACTATTTGTTTACATACAACAAAGAATCAAAACAACATGATATGTTTATCGGCTACACATCGTTCTTTCTCAATTTTTAGGTTAGGTCAGTTCCTAAAATAATGGAATTACAAAATTAAATCGTGTTTTTATTTTTTATATTTGTCATTAAGAGTATTTCCGTTGATTTATATTGCATAGGTTTTTTCGCGTTTATGAAAATGTTACATTTAAACTAATTTTGTCCATTTTAGAATTAAACCTATATGAAATTAGTTCATAAAATTGAAAGATATCTAACTTAATTTAGACAAAAATCCTAAGTAGTAAATCATTACTGGTTCCTTTTTGTGTTTCCTTACTTGCCTGAGCCACCATGGCTTCGGGCAATGTGGACGACGATATGGGTGATAAGGAAATATATGGTGACCATAATTATTCTCAGGGCACACCTAAGTTGCCGGACAGTGATGCTTCTTTAAGTTCCCATGTAAATTTTCCGTGCCTTCCTCCAAATGAGACAATTTTGTTTAATAAAACCGATCAGACCCCTAAGGCTACACGAACGGACCACACTGGTGGTTGGTTTAGGTTGAATAATTCTAGTGTCGGAAACGTCAACATGCTTACGCTGAACCTGGTAATGGTGATGGTACGCAAGGTCTAGGTTTCGAGTCAGTGACAAAAAATGCGTCCAGCCCTCCTCCTAAAAAAGAAAAGTTGAAAAGTACTCGCTTGTATGACATCTTTAATTCAGGTCCTTATGAAGTAGTAGTCGCCTCTAAGCTAGGAGTTAAGATCAACCCGTTTAAGGTAGGAAGAATCATGGAGAAGTATCACTCGGACATTTTAAACATCACCAACTCTGGAAAGAATTTGATTGTGACATGTAAATCGCATTTGTCAGCAAACAGACTGGTCAGTTCACCGCATTTTCCCGATTTTGATCTTTTTATCCCTCCTTATAGGGTTGAGGTAGTTGGACTTGTCAACATTGACCCTGATATTGAAATTGAGGAAATTATTGAGGATGCTGTAAGCCCTCTAAATATCGTTGATGCATACAGAATCATGAAACACACTCAAAATGGTCCTGTAAGAACGCACTGGGTTAAGGTCACTTTCCTTGGTGACAAAATACCGAAAGAGATTAAGTTAAATTATGTTCTCTTACCCGTTAAAGAATACGTACAACAAGTTCAACAATGTTATAGGTGTTTTAAGTTTGGCCATCCCTCTAAAAAAATGTAAAAACACTCGTATATGCAAAGTTTGTCTAAAAGACTTCCATGGTGTTCAGTGTAACTCTCCAGCAGTATGCCTTCATTGTAAAGGAAACCACGACAGTGCCAGTAAAAACTGTCCTGAATATAAAAGGCAGCAGCAGATTAAGGAACGCATGTATTATATGAGGGAATGTTTCGTCACAGCAAGTAAGTCGGTTCCTAAAACTTACTTACAAACCAACAGTGTCAGACCAACCAGTTACGCTCAAGCCTCTTCTACTCAGCCACGAGTTTTTGAAAACAACGCTGTCTCACAAAAAATTCTCTACCGACTAGCGGTGCCCTTTCGTCAAACAGATTTAGTATCTTGAAGGCGGATCAGTCTTTGCAATCGAATATGTCTGACAATATTGGGTCGGTTTGGTCTTATCCTAAGTTTAGGAAATCTCAATATAAAATGACGCACAAATCGTCCAAACCTATCAAACCGTCAACGCCACATCCTTCAGACAACAGTTGTTTATCATCGACTGTGGCTAATCAACCTAATGGTAACTGTCAATTTGAAGTGAAAAGGTTGACTTCAAAGACAGATGAATATCTAAGAGAGTTGTTTGAGGATGCTAAATTTAAAATAATATACAGCGAATGGTCAAGAAGGATGTTTAATAATTTGAAGGAAAATCCTCCGGATGACACAGACCCCTTGAACTCCGCTTTGCTTCCTCTTTTACAAGAGTTTTGTTCTATAGTTATCAGGGACCTTCCTTTTTTCAATGCCGTTTCGTCTCATGACACCTCTTAAGATTGTTCATTGGAATACTAGATCCATTATTAAAAAGTGGGCAGAATTTGGACAGTTTCTTCACAAAAACAAGGTGCACGTAGCTGCTGTTCAAGAAACCTGGTTGAAGAAACACCAAAATATTAGGCTTCACAATTATGAAATTTTAAGGAAAGACAGAGAGGATGGATGGGGAGGTGTTGCCTTGATCATATTCATCGCTCCTTAAGTGGACTGAAATAGTAGCTCCTGGTGTTGGTCTCTCTGTGGAAGGCCTTGCAGTTAAGCTGAACTATCCTAACAATAGCTCTGTTTGTGTGTATAATTAGCTATATTAATCAAAACAAAATTCCTCCCGATGTCTGGTCACAGATTTTCGCCGATAACGACGACCAGAGTAGGATCATAGTTGGAGATTTTAATGCTCATCATACTCATTGGGGCTGCGAAAAGGTTTGTTCAAGAGGAAGACTCATTTTTAATGCTGTTAATGATTCTAACCTAGTTTTTTTAAATGACGGTAAACCAACCACAGCTCCAATTCCGGGGCTTAAACAGAGTGCAATAGACCTCAGTGTAGTTTCACCAAATCTTCTTGATAATGTTGCTTCTTGGGAGGTATTGGGTGACTCGAGAGGAAGCAATCATTTTCCAATCATGATATCACTTGAATATAATTTTCACTCGCAACCACAATTTTATAACCCTACATTTTCTTCAAGAAATATCAAATTGGCCGACTGGAAAAAATACTCTGAGCTGATTGAATTTAGATGCTTTGAAGAATCTCAGCAAAACAGAAATATGACTTTAGAAAATTTGTTGGATATCATCGATGATGCGGCAAACGTTAGCATTCCTAATAAGAAAGTTTGTACAAACGCAAAGGCTAAATTTGTCCCCAAGTCGTGGTGGACTACCAAATGTTCAGAAGCTGTGGCCTTAAGACGCTTGTATTTCAAAAGATTTAGATTAAACATGACCCCTGAAAATTATGATATGTATAAAGATAAAGAACGTCAGGCTAGAGAAATTATTACAAAGTACAAGGCTTGGGAAACTTTATGTGCACAATTAGGTTCTAAAAATGTTACTAAGTCGTGGAGGATTGCCAAATCGTTTAAAGGTAAACCTTGTAACAGTTCAAAGTCCCCCATTTTTCATAGTTTTGCTTTAGCTGAAAAGTTTATGAATATAATTGCTCCAGATTATGTTCCCCAGTTATCTGAACTCACGTGCCCTTACTTCCAGACTACGGATGGGCCTACTACTTTGTCTGGAGCATTTACTAGGAATGAGTATGAAATAGCTCTAGAATCGAAGAAATCAGACTCATCGCCTGGACTGGACAATATTTCATATTCTATGATCAAACATTTACCTGATGTAGGTCACCAATACCTTCTCAACTTTTTCAATGACATTTGGTTGGCTAACGGGACAGTCATACCCTCACACTGGAAACATATCAAAATTGTTCCACTTCTAAAACCAAATAAGGACTCTGAAAAAGAAGATTCATATAGACCTATCTGGTTGATGTCATGCTTTGCAAAAATATTAAATACCATGGTTAAAAATCGTTTGGAATGGTTTGTTGAACACAACAAGATTTTATCTCCAACCCAGTTTGGTTTCAGGAAAGGCCGGGGGTGTGTGGATCATATATCTACTCTTTTGTCGGAGATTCACTTGTCGAAAACTAAAAACAAAACGTTGGCTTTAGCCTCGCTTGACCTAACTCAAGCGTATGATAATGTTTTAATCCCTGTTCTGGTTCAGAAAATGTTTATTTACGGGGTTCCCACCCCTATTATTAAGTACTGTTTTAACTGGCTAAGCAACCGAAGTGTTTCTTTGCGCACGCAACAAATACTAATTGAAAGACGTCTATATCGAGGCTTGCCTCAAGGATGTGTACTAAGTCCGATTCTTTTTGCCATTTACATAGCTGATGTAAATCGAAGTGTTTCACGTGATTGTTTATCGCTTCAATATGCTGACGATATCATAGTTTGTTCTTCGCAAAAGTCTGAAATTTCGGCATGTGAAGATTTGCAACTGTCTTTAGATAGTCTATCCAAATACTGTTTATCTTTGGGTCTAGTATTTAATCTAAAAAAATGTGGGGTGATGATTATTTCCAGGAAAAAAACGCCGATTACTCACGATTTTATTATGTATGGTGAGAAGATTCCTTTGGTGAATAACCTTCCAATTTTAGGCATAATCTTCGACAATAAACTGAAATTTACTGCTCAATTGGAAAAAATCACTCAATGCTGCTGGATGCTTATGGATGTCCTAAAGTGTTTATCCTGCAGGACTAAGGGGACACATCCATCGTTTTTATTGACAATTTATAAATCTTTGATTCTGTCAAAAATTGACTACTGTAGCTTTATTTACGGTGACCTTAATGACAAATTTTTAAATAAATTGTCTGTGATTCAAAATTATGCTTTAAGGCTTTGCATGGGTGCTATAAAAACCACCCCAATTAAGAATCTTGAAAGAGAGGCTTCCATACTACCGATTCCTCTTCGAATTAAACAGCTGACAGAAAAATTGGCCATTAAAATTTCATCAGAACATCCAGCATTTTTAAATTTGGCAGAGCTTCTAATGTTATGTGATCATCACCCGTATTGGTCAAAAAAGAAAGTTCCTGGTATAGTTTCAGCTTTCAAAAAACGACAGGAAATTCTCGATGGTGGTTTTTCCGAAGATGGCTCATTATCAAGATATGTTTTCCCTTCCCCTCTACAACTGATTAAAGTGGACTTCAAGCTCTTCAGTGATATGGAAAATTTTGGCGGTTCCAAGAAAGAAACAAATAATATAGTGTTAAAACAGCTTTCTCTGAGCCAAATGAGATTTTATCAGGCTAACTCTTTCGCGTTGATTTTTACTGATGACTCCAAAAATTCAACAGGGGTTGGTTCCAGTGTGTATGATCCTGACCTTAACCTGTCTCTCAGTTATCGATTACCTGACGCAGCTTCCAATGCATCGGCTGAATTATATGCAATATTTCAAGCCCTTTGTCATATATCTGGAGACAACAGAAGTAGTGGAAAAAGGGGGCTGCTGGCTCACTTCAAGGTCACCTGAGCGATGACGTCATCGAGGTCAATGACCTCACCGATGACGTCATCGATGACGTCATTGATGACGCAATCGATGACGTCATCACCAATTACGTCATTCTGTGACGTCACACCCATGACGTTGCAGAAATGACGTGGTGATGACGTCATCACCCCTTACGTCACCATTATGACGTCATCGATGTCACAAAGGTCAAGGTCACGCTGAAACCTAAAATTTTTAGGCACTTTTGCTGTTTCTCGCACTTACGCTCCGAGTTTTAGTCAGGTTTCAATGACCTTGACGACTTGGAGCGAAATTAGACGAGAAACAGCAAAAGTGCCAAGGAAACTCAAAGTTTGCAACGTGACTCTGCCTAAACCGTCATGTGACACCGCTCGAGTGACCTTGAACCGATACAACTCCCGCGTTTCATCATTACTGTAACCGCGATGCGCACCCTACGACAGACACCGAGCGACTGACTGTCCAGCCCCGCGCACTCTAGGTATATTGGCTCGAGAGACTAAGACTCTAAACCGTCAGGAATGGGAGTAACTAACTGAACTTTGCAAGGAAAAGTCATTTCTTCCAATATTCTAAACAAATCTTCATCAGTAAAACTTACATTAGTCTGTTTGGTATAAAACTTAGGGTGTCCGCGCAACAGCTTACGCCATTTAGCTAAAGTCGAAACCCGCTTGACCTTGAGCGGTGGACACTGAGCAGCCAATAAAGACTTAACACGGCTAAGTTTCTTACCCAAAGTGTCTCGCGACATGGCTTCCCCTCACAAAAGTCCGCACAATACTGAGAGACTGTTGGTAGCGCATGAGCCAGGGCAAAAGTGGAGGGGGTAATAGCAGGAGTGGGGAAGGTCACAGTGGTGGGGGAAGGTGAGGTTGTACACTGGAGTATCGCATCACTTCACCATGAGCTGTCCTACAGTCAACACACTGTACTCTCAGCCCGAGTTGGCACTAGAAGAAACCTTACTGTACAGCTTAGGCTGTGAGGGGCGAGGAAGTAAAGTCAAAGTGGAAGAACTCCAAGATAAAGAGTTGTGTAAAATAAACTAATTGTATCCCTGCAATCTCCAATAACCTAAAAGAAATCTCCAATAACTCTAAAGAAATACCGATATATAAAAAGAAATCTCATCCTTTGGCAAAATGAATTGGAAAAGATCACAGTAAAATTAATCTAACTTAAAATCTGGACTGAACACTCATGGCGATACTACGTGGTGTGAAAACGCCACCCTAAACATTACAAGTTAGGTTAGTGAGCACCTCTGGTACGATAACCGGCGTGCTAGAGTTAAAGTGTGATGACCTTGAGTCAAAACACTGAAATAGTACAAGTCGATATTGTCCCAGAGTTAAATTGTAGTGACCTATATTCAAGACTTGTAAAAATACTTACATATAGAGAGTTAGAAAACAGCGAGGTGCACCGCATGGAAGCTGGAGACATACTGGCGGAGCGGTGTTGTGCAGCCTAGGGACTCGGTTGTGGAGGGGGTATAGCTAACACTTAGAGTAGAAGTGTAGTGGGTGACCTTGACCCACTTGACCCCCCCCCCGACAAAAAGTTTAGCGAGCCCCCCCCCGAGAACTTTTTTTCGGAAAAATTTTTGACCTTGACCAAAAAGTTTTTTGCTCCGGACGAGAAGTGCCCCCCCCCCCCGAGAACTTTTTTTTCGAAAAAATTTTTGACCTTGACCAAAAAGTTTTTTGCTCCGGACGAGAAGTGCCCCCCCCCACCCCCCCCACCCCCACCCCCACCCCCACCCCCTCCCCCTCCCCCACCCCCCGAGAACTTTTTTTTCGGAAAAATTTTTGACCTTGACCAAAAAGTTTTTTGCTCCGGACGAGAAGTGCCCCCCCCCCCGACAAAAAAGCGAGCCCCCCCCCCCCCACCCCACCCCCACCCCCACCCCCACCCCCACCCCCACCCCCTCCCCCTCCCCCACCCCTGATATCCTGGGCGTGGCTGCCCCGGTGGGGATATAAGGGGGCCCAGCCAGAGCCGGCTCGCAGTCCGCTCCCGCGCGTTGAACGTGAACGACCGGGACGGACCGCCATAGGCATCACTAAACATTGAATGGCGCCTTCAGTGTTTAGCGAAGTCTACTCTAACTTTAAGACTTGTATTAGTTGTAAGATATTGCGCTTGCGTTTGGGTATTGCGAATTGTTTTATATGAGAGTGTTTTACTTGTACCCTATGTCTCCTGTGTCTTTTATCCTTTGTGTCTTATTTGTTATATGTGTTTAATGTGTATGTGCTTGTTCCAGCATTGACTACGTTGAGCTCAATTGTGTGTTGTAAGTGTGTTATATGTTTCTAAAGTGTATACGCTTGTTTTAGCAATCCCCCCTTGAGCTTTTTCAATGCTCAAAGTAAATTGTAAAGTCAGGGAACGGGAGTAGGCCCCCGTGTAAAGCCACTTTTAATAATTGGTAGGCTCCTGCCCAGGCATGCAAAGGTTGCGGATGGCATTTGGGGAGCATGTCCGTTTGTAAGCTGGCAAGCAAAAGGTTGTGGCGGCCTCTGCACTCGGACCGAGGACGTAAGCCATTAGGGTGTCCTCAGTATGTTTCCCTTCTGGAAACTCAAAATTATGTAATGAATCTTTGTTAGCTATTTGTGTTTTTAGTCCCCAAGGCCCCCGAACATTCGTGGTTCGCCATGATGTACGGGGGCCGAAATTTTTTAATGTCCGTGTGGCCTTGACCCACAAAGACTTGTAAAAATTCAATGCATTGTAAATTAAAAAATATTAAAGATAGGTTACGGGAGTAGGCCCCCGTGTAAAGCCTATTTTAATTATCGGTAGGCTCCTGCCAGGCATGCAAAAGGTTGCGGATGGCATCTGGGAGCATGTCCGTTTGTACGCTGGCATGCAAAAGGTTGCGGCGGCCTCTGCACTCGGACGAGGACGTAAGCCACTAGGGTGTCCTCAGTTTGTTTCCTTCTGGAAACTCAAAATTACGTAAATGAATCTTTGTTAGCTACTGAAAGACAATGCAGTAAATGTTTACAAGTCTTGCGTGGCGAAGGGTACACGACATTGGATGTTGCCTTGTTGTCATAGTTGGGTCTCTTCGGAGGCTACAGCGATGACAACCCAAGTGCCCCAGGTGGGGCTTAATTTTTTTAAAGTTTTTCGTGACCTTGACCTAAATACAGTAATGACCCCCCCCCCGAACTTTTTTTGAGAAAAAAATTTTGACCTTGACCAAAGAGTTTTTTGCTCCGGACGAGAAGTGCCCAAACAAAAAATTTGTACAAAGTAGTGGATTTAGACCAAAGATCATTGGTTTATCAAACCTGTTGAAGAATAAATTGAAAATGGGTGTTTAAAAGCCAAATCTACTACATGATTGATAACTGGATGTATATGACGTCACCTTCCCCCACCCTTAAACCTCGGGTATAAAGGGACCCAGTTGAGCGCGCTGCTCATTATTGCGTGGACATTCACCGAGTGCACACTCATAGCCAAACTGTAAAAATGGCTCTTTGCGATATTTGTGGTGAGTTTTTTCAAGACGAAGACATCTTTGTTTTACACCGAGAATTGTATCATGAAGAGGACAGAAAAGAAGAGATTGTTGTAAGTGAAGAAGACTTGGATGCGTTTGATCGGTTATTGGAAAACTACCAGAAGCAGATGGACGACTGCAATAGCTATCTACAGTTACACCGAGAATTGCATCGTGAAGAGGACAGAAAAGAAGAGATTGTAGTAAGTGAAGAAGACCTTGATGCGATTGATCGGTTTTTGGAAAAACCCCAGAAGCAGGAGGACTGGGCTAGCTATTTACAGTTAATGCAAAGAAGAAGACCAAGTGTTATTCAATTTGCCGGAGCTGGACCATCTACAGCTGGAGGATTTATTGAAAAGGAAATGGAAGAAAAAAAAGTGGAAGATGTAAAACAACTGCGTACCCAAGAAGAGGATATGGAAGAAGAGGATACAGAAGAAGTGGAAGATATAAGACAACTGCGCACCACAGCCTTGCCAGGACCAGTTGTAACTCATTTCAAAATTAATAATGTGCAATTGGAATTGGAAAACTTATAACCCAAGCTAAAAATTTAGTTGTAAAAACATTGATGGAAGAATTGGCAAGATTGAACTTTATTAAATTTGGATTGGTGTTGGAGGCTATGTTTACTAATACCGATGGTGAAAACTCACCAAGAGCATTCATTGCTAAAAACCGAACCCTTACAACCACATCTGATATCAATGAAATTCTAGAAGAATGTTTGAATGAACTGCTAATGAAACTCCAAGAACATGAAGGAAGAGGATCTGGCTGGACGCTATCATCGATCGAAGGTATGGATGTGAGGGTTCACAAGCATGGATATGGTATGAGGGGTAGCAGCTTTATCCTCTACCAAAGAAAATTAAAGACACCAACTCTTGCAGAAATGTTACAAACGGGATAATGAATGTTTTAAGTATGCGATGCTAACTAAGTATGTAAAACATAATCCTTAAAGAGTTGGTAGGGAATATTATGAAAACGAACACCGCTACAACTTCCGAGGAATGTCGTATCCTGTGAGTCTTAATCAATTGCAAAATTTGAGAAACAAAATCCAGGTGTTTCTGTTAACGTGTTCGGCTTAGATGATTCGAACAATGTGTATCCACTACGAGTTGGAAAAGTGAAGCAAAGAAACCATACTGATTTATTATTGATAACTAAAGGTGAAATTTCACATTATGTGTGGATAAAAGATTTTGAAGCTTTGGTTGCACGACAATTAACCAAAAAGAAGATTAGAGTGACAGTGTGTAAGAGATGCTTTTGTTTTACAAATAAAGATTTAAAAACATGGAGGATCGGACTGGTTGAAGGAACACCAAAGACTTTGTAATGACAACTATGAAGTGAAGATTAGTCTGCCGCCGCCATCTCGAGCGTTCATCAAATTCAACAAAACAGTTCACCAATATCGGATTCCAGTAGCTGTCTACGCAGATTTCGAATCCACGTTAGTACCACAGGAGCTTCCGGATGGTGAGGTGACTAGAAGAACCAAATATCAATTGCATCAACCTAACAGTTTTTGCTTATTGGTGAAATCAACTTTGCCTGAAGAACAGTTGCAAGACTATGGTTTAACATCCACTCCGATACTCTACCGTGGGGAAGAAGCCGCTAAGCATTTCGTAGACCAGTTGTATGACATTGCTGAAAAGGTGCAACGCTTATACGGTAATGTTTTACCTATGGAACCTTTGAATCAAAATCAACAAGAAGAATACAATTTGGCAACAAGATGTTATTTATGCAAGAAGAGCTTCAGTGAAGAAAATCAAAAAGTAAGAGATCACGATCACCTGACAGGGTTATACAGAGGAGCTGCTTGTAATTCATGCAATATAAATTACAAACTGCCAAACTTTATCCCTGTCGTGATACACAATCTTAGCGGCTATGACTCCCACTTCATTATCCCAGAGTTAGGACGGGATGATGAAAGAATCGAAGTATTAGCTGAAACATTGGAGAAGTACATCAGTTTCTCAAAAACAGTAGGTAAAATTAAACTTCGCTTCGTAGACTCTTATAGATTTATGTCAACTAGTTTAGCCAAATTGTCTGAGAACCTAAGAAGAGAAGATCTAAAAGAAACCAGCAAAATTGTACATGAAGATAAATTGGACTTAGTAATGCGTAAAGGAGTGTTCCCCTATGATTACATAACTTCTGCAGAAAAATTTGAAGAAACCAGTCTGCCACCGATTGAAGCCTTCAATAGCAAGTTAAATGAAAGTGCAATCACCGTTGAAGACTACAATCATGCTTGTAATGTTTGGAACCAACTAAACATTCAAACCTTAGGGGAATATTCCGACTTTTACATAAAATTGGACGTAACTCTGCTGTGCGATGTGATGGAAGAATTTCGAAACACCTGCTTCTCCGCCTATGGACTGGACCCTCTACACTCGTACACATCTCCAGGATTAGCATGGCAAGCTATGCTAAAGTCAACCAACTGTCGATTGGAACTTCTAACAGATATTGATATGGTGCTCATGATAGAATCTGGTGTACGGGGCGGTTTGACACAAGCTGTAACACGTCATGTCAAAGCTAACAACAAGTACATCCCAGGCTTCGACGAGAGACAACCATCGGTCTACCTTGGCTACTTTGACGCAAACAACCTTTATGGTTGGGCAATGTCAAATCCGCTTCCTACGCTGACTTCAAATGGATCGACCCGGCCACCATCGGTGACATCTCACAGATTCCAAAGAATGGTCCAAAAGGCTATATTTTGGACTGTGATTTCGAATATCCGGAGCACCTTCATGACCATCACTACGACTTGCCTCTCCTAGCCAAGACTGAAGTTTCACCGACAGGAAGATGGCCAAAATTGATGATGACGTTGGAGAATAAAGATCGGTATGTGGCTCACTACTGGGTAGTTCAACAAGCTCTTGAATTGGGTCTACGTGTAGTGAGAATTCATAGAGCAATTGAATTCACCCAGTCTTGTTGGTTGAAACCATATATTGATTCCAACACTACAAGAAGAGCTGCAGCGACAACGGCATTTGAAAAGGACTTCTATAAATTAATGAACAACGCCATCTTTGGGAAGACCTTGGAGAACAAAAGAAAACACAAAAATGTAAAATTAGTGAGTGATCCTAGGAAATTGGAAAAATTAGTGCAAAAACCAAATTTCGGAACATCCATGATTATAAACGAAAATCTAGTCGCTGTCAGTATGAAGAAAACAACAATAGTCATGGACCGTCCGTTATACATAGGTATGTCAATTTTGGACATAAGTAAAACCCTGATGTATGATTTCCATTATAACAAAATGGTTAAACACTACGGAAGGGAAAACATTGGAGTCGCATACATGGATACGGACGCGTTTATCTACTGGATAAAGACTTTGGACATGTATGAAGACCTAAGGAGTTTCCCATACAAAGACGATTTTGACTTCTCTGACTATCCGAAGAACCATCCAAATTACAATGAAAAGAATAAAAAAGTAATCGGAAAATTTAAAGATGAAGCAAATGGAATGCCTTTAGAAGAAATAGTGGCACTGATTGGCAAAATTGTATTCATTTAAAATGTACAACGAGAAAAACACACACCGACAGTCAAGAAAGCAAAAGGAGTCAAACATCGTACTTGAAGAAACATGTGACGTTTGACCATTACAAGACCTGCTTGTTTGAAGATTCTACAATGTCTGCAACGTTCAACACTATCAGAAGCTTAAACATGAGGTCTACAGTGTCACTGAAGTTAAAAGAGCACTATCAGCTCGAGATGATAAAAGGCATATTATGCCGGATAAAATTCACACTCTTCCTTTTGGCCACTACTCTCTAAACCCTATCGACTAGTAACCTATTCTTCGTCCTTCTACAACTTCGACCTTATTCCTTTCTCCTTCCGTAAAAAAATGGGGAACACGGCAAGTCAAACGCCGTGTTCCCCATTTTTTTACACAAGTTTGGATGACCTTGACCTATATAAATGATGTGAATATTTAAGACAACATTCATTGTGATTATACATGTGATACATGAAACATTCAAACCTGCAATATGAAGAACTTGAAGCAAGAAATTGTCACGAACTTCATAAACCTGCAAGAAGAAAGTTTCCACGAAGAAATACAGTGATAAAAGGAATAAATGATTTATATCAAGCGGATTTAATCGAAATGATTCCTTATAGTAAACAAAATAGAGGATTTAAATACATATTGACTATTATTAATTGTTTTTCAAAATGGCAGATGCTTTACCACTAAAAGATAAAAGTGGCAAAAGTGTTACAAAAGCAATGGAAACAGCTATACAAAGAGACAAACATACTATAAAACATTTACAAACTGATGATGGAAAAGAATATTTTAATAAGGAATTTGCAAATTTAATGAAAAAACACAACATTAACCATTACTCAACCAATTCAGAGGTAAAAGCATCAATAATTGAAAGATTCAACAGAACTTTAAAAGGTGCGATGTATAAGATGTTTTCTAACAGAGGATCGCACGTATGGATTGATATGTTACCAAAACTTATAAGCGATTACAATAACAAGTTTCATAGAACTATCGGTATGAAACCAAGCCAGGTGACTAATAAAAATGAAAAACTTGTATTAAAACGTATAAAACTGAATACTAAACCAAGAGTTGAAAAACTAAAGCCTAAAAGGTTTAATGTTGGTGATAAAGTGCGAATAAGCAAATACAAAGGTGTATTCAGTAAAAGATATCTTCCAAACTGGACAAATGAGGTATTTACCGTATTTAAGGTGCAACCTACAGTACCAGAAACTTACATTTTAAAAGATAATAAAGGACAATTGCTTGAAGGAGGTTTTTATGGACATGAAATGTTAAAATCAACAGTAGGTGATGTATATCTAGTAGAAAAGGTGTTGCAACGCAAAAAAGATAAGGTTAAAGTACGATGGTTAGGATTTAATAAGACGGAAGATTCTTGGATACCTAAAAAGGATCTAATATAATGATAGAGCATCATTTTGGGTTGAACCATTACAAAGGATGGAGATAATACCGCAAAAAGACAATTTTACTATTAATAATATAGATGAACTCACAGTGGATGGTTCTCAATTCAATACTGGGAAACACGGTGTTTTGTTACCAAACACGGTGCGTTGTCTGGTTACCGGTCCTTCCAATTGTGGAAAAACAAATGTAGTATTCAATTTGATTACAAACCCTAAAGGCTTACGTTTTAATAATTTATATGTATTTTCAAAGTCACTACAACAACCGAAATATCAGTTATTGGAACAAATACTCAATAATGTACCTGAAGTTAAATATTTTAAATTTAACGCGAGCGAGAGTGTCATGCAACCGCAAGAGGCTAAACCATTCTCAGTATTCATATTTGACGATGTATCTTGTGAAAATCAAAATACAATAAGGAATTACTTCGCCATGGGTCGACATAACAACATAGATAGCATTTATATTGGTCAAACTTACAGCAAAATACCGAAACAGCTCATTAGAGACAATGCAAACATGTTAATTGTATTTAAACAGGATGAAACCAACCTAAAACACATATATTATGACCATGTAAGTGCGGATATGCCATTTGAACGATTTAAAGAGTTGTGTGGAAAGGCTTGGGCTGAAAAGTATGGGTTTTTAACAATTATGAAGGAACAACCGCTAAACAATGGTCGATACAGGATAGGATTTGATAAATTTATACTAATACACTGATCATGATGTAAAACATTCATTGTTGTACAACACGTCTTGCTACAAACATGGTTAACCAAGAAAAGTTAATAAAGGAAATAAAATCACTTAGTGATTCTATTCGAGATAAAAACGGAGCATTAAAATTAGGTATTAGCGAAAGGGAGAAATTTCTTGAATCTACTTTTAAACCTATTACTGGACCCTTGAAACAATTAAACAAAAAATTTGCTAAACCCGTTTTGGAAGGAGATGCAATTGCACCTATTACAAAGTTTGAAAGAGAATATGTAAAATCAGAAGATTTTAGTGATGAAGACCTGGAATCCTCTACATATAGTGGTTTTACCGGTGAAGAACCTGAAAGAGAGCTAGAATCACCAGACTATAGTGGTATAAGAGAATTATATGAAGTAAAAGCTAAAAGAGGACATGAAGATGTATCAACTGCTAGTGAAGAGGAAAAAGAAGAAGAAGCAAGGGAAGGTCCGTCAAACATAAGCTTGTTGGGTGAAAACATTCATAACAAAGGACCTTTAGGAAGGAAATACATGGTAAAAATGTTACTCGGAACAATTCCTAATAAGAATTACCATAGTTATGGAGCGAGATTAACAGAAGATGGTTTAATGATAGGTAATAGCCCGTTAAACGTTGACGAACATGATAATATTGTCATTGGTGATCAAAGGTATAAGGGTACAAAAGGATTATTTGAATTATTATTTGAAAATAAGCCTTCAGTATCGTTAGTGAAAGAAAAAGACATGGAAGCATATAAAAATATTTTGGAACAGACAAATGCATATAGGAGAATGTATTTACCTGACCAACTTCCATTTAGATCTAAGTCTTTAAAATATAGAGAATTTGTATCCAAGTTAATACCAACTAGAAGACAAACAATGCCGTTAACACAAAGAAAACCTGTAAAACGAAGATTTATGGCATCCACTTTAGATGTAAGTGCTCAGGAAAGAAGAAAAAGAAGTAAGTCTGTTACGGGTACAGGTTTAATGAAGAAACTATATAACACAAATGTGATTTATTACAATAATATCAATAAATTGGTGGATAGAATGAAACTAATACATGAAGCTAAAGAAGCGGGTCTGGATTGGAAAACGAATGGGTGGCTTTAGTGGATGAACTCCGAAACCGTGGGGTAATCTCATAAAAAATGCGTTACTCACTAGATTACTATTCAGTTGCACCATGAGTGTCGACAAGTTCGGACGTTACTCCTCGGATGGGTTATATTACGCAAATAATTTAAAAAGAGGAGCTGGTTTACCACAAACACCTGATGGGGATTATGATATAACTAATAAAAGGTTAAAAAACATAAAAGATCCCACAGATGAAAACGATGCAATAAATTTAAAAGTATTAAAAGAAAAGATATCACCAACATTAAGACTACAGAAAAACACATATGACGCAGGTAATCATAGAATTGTCAATGTTGGTAAGCCAAATCAAAACGCTGATGCAATAAACAAAGGTTATTTATCATCAGAATTAAAAAATACGTTAAAATTCAATGGAAAAACGTATACTGCTGAAAATAAACGTATATCCAACGTAGATGACCCTAAAGATGCAAAAGACAGCGTAAATAGACGCTATTTACATTCATTAATACCTGAAAAGACAAAAGATGGTTTTTCTTTTTATAAATTTGTTATTAACGATATAGGTTATCCGAAAAATGAAAATGATGCTGTAAATTTAAAATATATAAAAGATCATTGTATTACACGTGATGTAGGAGTTATTGATTGTCTAGGTAATTGTTTAGCGAATGTTAAAGATGGTTCGGCACCATCAGATGGTGCAACAGTGGGTCAAATGAAGGAAACTTTAAAGCAAGAAACATCTGGATTTGTAAAACAGGATCAAGTAGTATCACGGTCGGGTGATGTGTTTGTACAAGGAAATGAAAAGTTTATTTTACTTGAACAAAAAAATAATGTTTGGGATTGCAAAGACATGAAATTATCAAATGTGCAATTAGCTACAGATGCTCATGATGTTCCGATTTTATCACAAGTTTTACATACTAATCCAAACAATTATCATAGAAGTTGGTTGGGTACAAATAGAAGAATAATTGACATATTTCCAGGTATCGATGATTACGATTGTGTTGTAGTAAAACAATCTTTAATATTAGACAAACCAAAAGGTAGTACTTTCAATGCGAAAAATAAGAAAATAGGTAATTTGGCACAAGGAACAGATCCAAAGGATGCTGCAACTGTAGGACAAACATTACAATATGATAGTGCAAATCAAGAGTTTATTTATAATACCAAAAGATTTAAATTAATGGATGTAAATGATTATCAAAATATATTAATTGCAGATCCAAATTCATTTAGCGGATTTAGAAAATTGTCTGGTGAGGAATTTATTCATAAAAATCATGTATTTAGAAATGAAGCAGACAGATCATTAATTAGTGCAGATTTAAAATATTTTAAATGTCCCGGGAAAGATGCAAATGTAACTGATGAAGACTAAGAATTTGTATAAAAACTGATATGGGTTAGAAATCGGGACTAATATTATAAAAATGGGTTACACTCTAGAATGTTATTCAGTTGCACCATGAGTGTTGACAAGTTCGGACGGTATTCATCAGATGGATTATATTACTTTAATACTTTAAAAAGAGGTGTTGGATTACCACAAACACCTGATGGAGATTATGATATTAGTAATAAACGGTTAAAAAACATTAATGATCCCACAGATGAAAATGATGCAATAAATTTAAAAGTATTAAAAAAAGAGATAGTACCAACACTGAAATTAGATAAAAACACATATAACGCGGGTAATCATAGAATTTCCATCGTTGGTAAGCCAAATCAAAATGCTGATGCAATAAACAGAGGTTATTTATCATCGGAATTAAAGAATACGTTAAAATTTAATGGAAAAACGTATAATGCTGAAAATCGGCGTATATCCAACGTAGCAGACCCTGTAGATGAAAAAGACAGCATAAATAGACGCTATTTACATTCTATAATACCTGAAAAGACAAAAGATGGGTTTTCTTTTTATAAATTTGTTATTAACGATATAGGTTATCCAAAAAATGAAAATGATGCTGTAAATTTAAAATACATCAAAGATCATTGTATTACACGTGATGTAGGAGTTATTGACTGTCTTGGTAATTGTTTAGCGAATGTAAAAGATGGTTTTGCACCATCAGATGGTGCAACGGTGGGTCAAATGAAGGAAACTTTAAAACAAGAAACCTCCGGTTTTGTGAAACAAAACCAAGTAGTAACACGTCAAGGAGATGTATTTGTACAAGGAAATAAAAAGTTTACTTTACTTGAAGAAAACAATTATGTTTGGGATGGTAAAGGAAAGTTATTGACAAATTTAGGTATTGGTGAAAAGCCTGGTGATGCTGTTACTTATGAACAGATAATACAATTAGAGCCAACTGGAAAAAAATGGTGGAATTGTGATAACAAACGATTAACAAATGTTGCAGACCCTGATTATGCCAATAACGCTGTAACTGTTAATTTTCTTGTTAAAGTAATAGGTAATTTATTATTTGATATGCATAATTATATTGTAGCAGGACAACATAAACCTATTGACGAAAAAATGAGAAATACATGGATTAAACAAGAAATTCTTTATAAATATTTTTTTAATCATAACACACAAAAGTTTAGATCATCAGATTGGGGTACTTTTGATATTTAACTAAATAACACCATATATTACATCATTTATGTGCAACCTGTCATAGAGGTAACACATGGGTTACGCTTTTCAAATATAAAAGACAATCATGGCGTTTCATTACACCAGTCCATATCGAGACACTATACGGAAAGGAGGCGGTATCACGTCCACAGCGGTTTCTCTGTTAAGTAAAGCTTTAAATCGTATTCCAGTAGGATCTATCGTAAACAGAGCAATAGACGCTTTACCATACGAATTTCACATACCGGGAGGTTATCAGTATTGCGGACCAGGAACTAAATTAAAAAAACGACTGGAAAGAGGTGATCCAGGCATAAATAAGTTAGATCAGGCTTGTAAAGAACACGATATCGCATATTCCACGTTTACCGATTCAAAAAATAGGTCAATCGCTGATAAAAAGCTAGCGAATATAGCTTGGCAACGAGTAAAGTCTAGTGACGCTAGTATTGCGGAAAAATCAGCAGCTTTAGCGGTAACAGCAGGTATGAAGGCTAAAACAGCGGTAGGAGGTGGAAAAAGGAGGGGTAAGAATAAAAAAGGATCAACCAAGAGAAAACATGGTGGTAATATTAGACTAAAAAGACGTTCTCCGAGGAAAAATAATAAAAAACCGACAATATGGTCAATGGTAAAAAACGGGGCTGGTCTATACCTAAGACCGTATCGTGCATATTAAATAAAAGAAATCAATTGGTTATACCACATAAAGCGTTGACTAATGTTGAATTATTTAAATATATTTCCTGTTAAAAAATACCATTTTTCCGCGGAGTATTTATGAAAGACAGTTTACCAAAGAAAATATGGAAAAATGAGACTGGAATCGTAAATTTGGATAATACTGAAGGGTCCGGCACCCATTGGGTGTGTTATAAGAAACTAAATAGTAATGTATATTATTTTGATAGTTTTGGAAATTTGCCACCACCTAAAGAACTTGAACATTACTTTAAATCTGCTAAAAACATATATTACAACTATAAAAGAGAACAACCTGATAATACTTCAATATGCGGCCATTTATGTTTGGAATTCCTAGCTAAAAGTATCAGTCACTATTGAGATGTCTTCCTATACGGTATCATTAACAGGAAAATCGTCCACTTTACGAAGTATCCTTTTTCCAGCGTTACGCTTGCAAAAAGGAAGATTTTGGGAGGCAGCACTGTTGGATTTTACAACTTACAACTCTATTCCCAATGTTACGGAAGGTAAAAATAACTTATTGCATTATTATAAAGGAAAAGATGCCAGTGGTAAGTTAACAGACTTAGAAGAGTGCAGTTTACCCACAGGTTCTTATGAAATTGATCATATTAATGAATTTTTGCAAAATAAAATGGGAAAAGACAATATATCGCTAAAAGGTAATAATAATACAATGAAAGCTGAGCTTACTTCAAAATATTATATAGATTTCACTAAGCCAAACTCAATTGGTGATTTATTAGGATTTCCCAAAGATGGAGCAATTTTAGAACCAAATAAAACACATTCCGGTAAACAAACTGTAACAATATTAAAAGTCAATAGTATAGACATAACTTGTAACATTATACAAGGAGCTTACAGAGATGGAGCAAATACTCATATAATACATACTTTTTACCCCAGTGTACCACCTGGATTTAAAATTGTTGAAAAGCCGAAAAACCTGGTATATCTACCTTTGAACACCACTTTCATTTCAGACATCGTGTTGAACGTATTGGATCAAGACGGTAACTTGATAGATTTCCGAGAAGAGCCTATTACGGTTAGATTACATTTAAAATCAACACTTTAATACAAAATCATGGGTTTAACATTTAAAAGCGAACAACCTACGGGAATCCGCATTAGTAGCTCTTCAGCTGTGGAGGAGTTAACACGCGAGAACATTCGTTTCTTAGAGAGAATTGGATTAAAAGTAACCGATAATGGATATACTGGATATAGCTCAGGGTCCAACATTCGACGAAACCCTATGGGAAAAAGAATATCACACCCACAACCCTTACACTTCATCAAAATTAAACAATAACGATGAAATTCGTATTCCCATACAAAATCAAGACATTTACACACTACCATGTGAAAGTTACTTGTATATTGAAGGAAAAGTTACTAAAAAGGACGGTACTACTACTGGTACAACAGTTCCATTTATAAATAATCCCATGGCTTTCCTGTTTGATGAAATTAGATATGAAATATCAGGTGTAACAGTTGATTCTACTAAAAAAGTAGGTATTGCAACAACTTTAAAGGGATTAACATCTATATCACCTAATGAAACCAATTTAATACAACCTGCAGGATGGGTTTTACCTGCAAAAGACACAATCACTCCAGATACAAATGGAAATTTTGATTTTCATATTCCGTTACGTTTGTTGCTTGGTTTTGCTGAAGATTATAGGAAAATAATATTAAACGTTAAACAAGAATTAGTTTTGTTGAGATCTTCAAACGATAAAGATATTATTAAAGCTCCAGACGGTACAACAGATGCAACTTTAGAATGGAAATTAACATTAGACAAAATTGTATGGAGAGTTCCACATGTAAAATTAGCTGACGAGCATAGAATGCTACTATTAAGAAAGTTAAAGGCTGATCGTGATATTGTAATTCCTTTTAGAAGTTGGGAATTTCATGAACATCCCAGCTTGCCAACTACGGATCGACACACTTGGACAGTTAAAACATCTAATTATGTGGAACGAGCCAGGTATATTATATTTGGTTTACAAACAGGCAGAAGAGACACCATCACCAAACATGCAGGCCAATTTGATCATTGCAACTTGAAAAATATTAAAGTTTATTTAAATTCACAATTTTTTCCATACGATAATTTAAATGTGTCATTCGCTAATAAAAAGTACAGCATATTGTACGATATGTATGCAAGATTCCAAAGTTCATATTATGGTAAAACGAATGCACCTTTACTATCACCAGAAAAATACTTAGATGGTTACCCTATAGTTGTAATCGATTGTTCTAAACAAAATGAATCGGTAAAATCATCAAGTGTAGATATAAAAATAGAAATGGAATTCAACGCGCCTATATCGGCTAATACAACTGCATACTGTTTAATTCTACATGATAAAATCGTAACATACACACCTTTAACTGGAATTGTTAAAAATGTATTGTAAAAGACCGGTTTTCCTACATTCCAATGCATTCCGCGAGTATAAAAGCAGAGCGTTCAGCTCGCTCCTTATCAGTTTGTTGCCTGTTGTTGTATGGGTAGCATCTTATTCAATATGGCTTCTCCTAGTGGTACACAAGAAAATGTAGTAGATATTGAGAAGGAGATATCCGACTTTTTAGATCTTCAAGGTCAACCGGAGGGAGATGAACACAACGCTTGCGGACAACTCCACGCCAGTAATAATGTTGAGGAAAAAGGTAAAAGAAGAAAGAATGCACACAAGAGGAAAAGGGATATTGAAGATAATATTTCTCCTAACATATTAAGTGAGGTATTCTTGCGAATATTTTACCCAATCTCTTCCAGTTTGGACAAAAGTGTTTTAATCGGTGTTATGAAATCTACAGATTATTCCCCTACTGTAATTTTAACTCATGGACCCAAAATGATTTTGTTTACGGACACTGCTTGGGAATCGTTTATGAAACACTTGCATCTGCTAGAATGCTATTTAAGTAGTAACATGTTTGGAAGAAAGACAAGAGTAGGCCTTTTGGATTCAAATGTGGAAATCGATATTGTTAAACATCGTGGTGATCATCAGTTGCGGTTTAGAGACACAACAAGACATGATAACAAGATTCAACTTAATCGAGAAGAGTTTTTTATTCTAACTTGTGCAACTGAACCAATAACGAGATACTTGAGACAACTGGTGTTTTCAAGTTCAATTATTAAAGATTATCTGGAAGACACTTTGGACAAACAACCGGACGCACCTATATTGTACGGACCTGTAGATACTTCTATATTCAATAGGGTTCCTCACGAAGTACAAATGTGGAGACAATTGGAAAAGTACGCTCAACTACATAAGAAATCAGTAAAACATGAAAAAGAGGAAGAAGAAGGAGGAGAAGAATCAAGTGTTAGTGATGAAAATGAAAACAAGGAAAATGTAAAGATGGAAACCTAAATGACAATTAACTACACAGCAATGGTTAATTTTTAAAACAATATCAAACACTTTGTGGGGTTAGGCCTACCGGGGACGGTGCCCACGTTAAATATACACCAACGCGCCAACAACTGTACGGCCGGGTATAAAAGTCGTACCTACCGTGGTGTGGAAATCAGTTGACCTTTGGACTTCGTCATGAGCAGACGAGTGATCTTCGCAATGGACAAGGAAGAAGAACAAGTAAAGTCCAAACCTGGTATAATTGAGTTCCAAGCGTTTCGGGGTAATGATGATAGATTTATCATAAAAGAACTTGTGTTTTTCGACATCAATACAAGTGTTCCTTATTCGTTTTTATTTAAACCACCATGTTCTTATTCATCTTTAACCAGTAAAGCCGCTACTACCAACAGATGGATTTCAAAACACTTCCATCATATCGATTGGTATGATGGTTTTACAAGTTACACGGACTTGTATCACATTATGCATCACTTTTCAGACAAGTTTACCAATATTTACACAAAGGGGCTGGAAAAGAAAAGATGGATCGAAGGATTTACTCATGTTCCGGTTAATGATGTGGAATTGGATAAAAATTACAAGTATACGATCAAAAATGTTTGTATTTGTACTAAAAGTCCAGAACATGAAAAAGATAGACATTGCGCTTTAAAAAACGCCTATAAGCTCGCATCTTACCTTCAAAGTGGGGAAATGGGGAGTGGTGGGGGTAACGGGGGTTATATAAGTGAGGAGCAGACCGGGACCTGGCATGAGTATTACTCGAGATTCCGAGACGACAACATCTCCCAGCAAGAATACGAAGAAGACGATCTATATCTCGACCATGGCATCTCACCAGTTCCTGCAAACTTTGGTTGAGCAGTTCAATGCTCACTCAAAATCTACCATACTACCCGTCAAGAAGTGTTCCGAACTTAAAGACGAGAAGCACTACATTATCCACGCCATGAAGAAGATGGAGACTACAATTGGAGAGGCCATCTGCTGCAGTCTTAGCGAGGCACCGTTCACTCCGGGGGATGAGCCCAAGTTCCAAGTCTACCTGCCGAAACGGTTCGTCCATCTCCTCCAGAACGAGGATCTGCGCTCCATCCAACCCGGCTATCTCTACCTGGTTTCCCACGGTTGCACGGGTAGCAATTCCACCGAGTTGACCATCCACATCGCCGACAAGCAGCAGTGTTAGATTTAAGTTTTACTGTTGTAAATATGTTATTGTAACGTTTTATAAATAAATAAACCATAAAAAACAAAAAATACAAAAGACAAAAAAATGCAACATATCAATATGTGAAGTTTGTCACATATTGATATGTTGCATTTTTTTTAAACTTCGCGGGTGACCTTGACCTTTGACCTTTGCATTTCACAGTTACCCCCACCACGCTACAAGTCAAACCTGTTTGAATGCAAACACCCCCACCACTTTTTCATATACCTCCAAGCGCTGTGCCTTGGCTTCATTTCTACTCCAGCAGCCAACCTAGCAACATCAGGATGTCTCTCAACGTAAGCTGTGCCAGCTATGAGGAGGTGACTATCAAAACACAACAGGAGCTGAACGATTTGTACAAGGAGTTGCAGCTAATGGTGGCAAGAGGCTACCGTATAAATGTGCAAGTCTACGCTTGCAATATACGGAACACCCGGCAGCCAAAGGAAGAGCCTGGACACTCATCGACAGCTTCCTCACCGACGTCCATAAAGACCGAGCCGGACAACTTGGATTACTTCAGCTGACTAGCAGTTGTATTTCTTGTTCTAACCATTGTAGAATATGTTTATTTTTTCATTATATTAAAGAAGTAAAAGAGCAAAAACACCTATCTTGTTACTGACATATTAGCTCAGTAACAAGATAGGTTTTTTTAAAACACAATTTGAATGACCTTGAAACTTCCCCCTCCACTGCTTTGCTACCCCCACCACTTCACTATTGGTGTACATGGCACATCACGATTAGAAACCTCATTCCATCTTCAACAGCCAAACCGACAACATCAACAATGGCAAACCTACCAACAGATGAAAGATGTCCTCACGCATGCTGCGACTTCATCCACGAGTTAGAGAAGAGGATGCAAGAGAGGGAGATAAGAAGAAAGCAGATCCACTCAGAAAATATCATGATAGTCAACGGCTATCTTTTATTGTTCGGCCTTATTATGGTTGTACTTTTCATACTATATGGTATAGTCACATGTGTCGGCAAGGTTGCAGAAGAAAACGCCCGCCACCATCAGTTGGAAAGTTTCAATGTTACTTTGTAGGTTTTCCTTTTTTTTAAAACTCCGTTTGGATGACCTTGAAACTTCCCCCACCACTTCACCATGTTCCTGCATGAGTATCACATCACCCGTCATTACTTGTTCGACAAGCAACCATGGCGGACAACACCATCAGCCAAGCTGACTCCACTACTGATGTTGGAACGACCTTGAACTTTCCCCTCCACTCCTTCCTTTTTTAAAACCCAATTTTAAATGATCTTGAAATTTCCCCCTCTACTTTTCGATAATGTTACAACTGACTGCAGCTCACCTCATTCCTTGCTTAGCTGCCATGGCGGAAAGAACTCTTTCTCAAGTTGACTCCACTACGGACGAAGCATTTCCCTTGCGGTGGACTGTTCATTTACAGGATGCGACAGAAGTGGAAGTCTTGTATCAAAAATTACTCAATGTATTAAACGGGAACCCTGGACCTCTTGAATGTAGAATGGATTTGAATTTTGATGCAACCAGGGTCGGCACAGAACCTTCAACTTCAAGCCAGCCTCAGCAACGAGATTTTACACATTTATACACTCCAATATCACCGGAAGGTGTAACTGTCTGCGAGGCTGACTCAACTACACGTTATGTTCAGCCGAAGCCTTGGGTGTTGATTATTAACAATGTGTACAAAGTGGAATTGGTATGTAATAGATTAAAGGAGTTGATGGTACAAGATCCAGGCCTGCGCTTTCAAATAGATATACATTTCATCTGGAGAGCACCTGCGCGGGGCTCTTCGTCTGACAGCTCTCCAAGTACGACGGACGAGGAGGACAACTAGTCATCTTTTTTAAAACTCCGTTTGAATGACCTTGACCTTTCCCCCTCCACTGAGTTTATTTAAGGTGCACTCTCACTGGCTACAGCATCATTTCATCGCGCACCTTCACCGCAGCAACATGGACAGTCAACTCAACTACTGTTGCGAACAGAAATGTTTTTCATGGCCAAATGACATTGATGTGGTGGATGGTCTGGCTTGTAGAACATGTGAAGCTTTTGGTCAGTGCATGTGTAAGTGCAAGTCTTGGAAGAAGCCGAAACCGAAGTTGAAGACATTCCATGTGTACCAAATGAGAGGGCATAAGTACACTTGCTGCCCTGAACGTTGCATTGAATTCAAACTAAAACAGCTAACTGGCTGCAAATTGTGCAACAATCATTTTGCAGGTTTTTGCAAACATTATTTAGGAGCGTGTCAATACAGATCAACTTGGCATACCGAAGCACTCACTATCAATGAAATCGCTATAGACTCACAAGAGTAGTCTTTCTACTCTTTGACTTTTTTTAAACTCCGTTTAAATGACCTTAAAATTTCCCCCACCACTTCCCCATATATCTAGAGTACGCAGGGCCCGGAGGTCAGTCGCTCGGCGGCTGTCGTAGGATGCACATCCGTGTTGTGCAGTCTGCTGTGCAGTTTTGATTTTAACCAGTTCAATGTCACCACACTTGAACTCTGGCGAAAACGTCAAGCTGTTAAACACAATCCTAAGCCCCAGGTTCACAGTCAACCTCAAGGTCATCACACTTTAACATGTAAATTTAAGGTAGCACCAAAACGGTGCTACCTGGCTTGACATTTTCAAGTTTCCCGAGGTCATCGCAGTTCCCCCACCACTTCCCATATACCTAGAGTGCGCGGGGCCGGACAGTCAGTCGCTCGGTGTCTGTCGTAGGGTGCACATCGCGGTTGTAGTACTGGTCTAAAGGGGGCTGCTGGCTCACTTCAAGGTCACCCGAGCGGTGTCACATGACGGTTTAGGCAGAGTCACGTTGCAAACTTGCAGTTTCCTCAGCACTTTTGCTGTTTCTCGTCTAATTTCGCTCCAAGTCGTCAAGGTCATGGGAACCGGACTGAAACTCGGAGCGTAGTGCGAGAAACAGCAAAAGTGCCAAAAAATTTTAGGTTTCAGCGTGACCTTGACCTTTGTGACATCGATGACGTCATTTTGGTGACGTAAGGGGTGATGACGTCATCACCACGTCATTTCTGCAACGTCATGGGTGTGACGTCACAGAATGACGTAATTGGTGATGACGTCATCGATTGCGTCATCAATGACGTCATCGATGACGTCATCGGTGAGGTCATTGACCTCGATGACGTCATCGCTCAGGTGACCTTGAAGTGAGCCAGCAGCCCCCTTTTTCCACTACTACTGTATGTCCTACAACACAAACCATCATTTTTTTCCTTAAAGTACTTTAGTACTAGAATTAAAACAAAATCATATAAGCACTAAAATATAAAATAACATAAAATAATTTTCAAGATGTTAAATCTAAGGTGACATAAAATAACAGAAAGTTACGACAAATGAATATTAAATTTAAGGGGGAAATAGGGTCCCAAAGGCAAAGCCTGATCAGGGATTATGAGGTAAGTTTATTATTTGGATAAAAAGTTCATATTTTTGTAGATGACACTAAAAATAAGTATTATTACTATTCCATATATTTATTTATAACTAAACTTCTAGATTTTTTTACGTACAATATCAAAATAATTAAATTAAAAAATCCTAATTTAAATTTAAATAAAAGACTTATTTGAGAAAATGATGTTATAACAACTATCATTTTTGTTTACTGAACTAAAATGACAAAAACTCTACTTTTTCTTTGCATAATGAAGATTGAAGAAACTTATTAATATGCAAACCTACCACAGTAATGTATATTATAAAATAATAATAAATTTCTTACTGTAATAGTTAAAAGATCCTCGAAACTATTTCTGTCCATACTTTAGAGCCAATCTTTGACACTTCTGAGGAATTTATTTTATCTTTTTTATATTTTGCGGCAAACTATTAAAAAGTATTGGTGCTGTGAAGTTAAATGTTTAAGTGTAAAAAGTTTAATTTTGGTTTGGGAACTATAAAATTACAAGCACTTTTGAGTCCTTGTCTAAAAAAGTGAATATTTGATGGTAAATTTCCACTTGTTAGATAAAAAGATTTCGAACCCTTAAATATATACCGTAAATACAACGTAACGGCATAGTTTTCAAACAAGCAAAACATGGATGGGATGGTTCTTTTAACCTTTTCTCCAGAATTAACTAAACATACCATTTTTAATGTTCTCTATAGGTTTTATTTTTGATTTGTACATTCCACCCTAAAAAATTATAGCATATTACTGTTCACTAAGGCAAAATGTAAACAGCGCAGAGTTTGGATTGGACATATGTCACGCAAATTTTAAAAAAGACTTATTACTGGTATACGTTTTGAATTTAGTTTATAATGTTTTGAAATGTACATAGATATAACTCTAGAAGGTGTTTTTATATAGTTCCAAGAGCTACCAACAAATTTTCCAAAAGGACGAGGCAATATTTGATTCCTCACTTGTTTGACAGTTTGCCAAATCAACAGAGAAATATAAGAACTTATAGAGCTTTAAAAATGAATTTGAAGAGCTTCCTTCTTGAATAATTTTTGTTTTTCTTAATATATATTTTAAAATTGTTAAAAATCAATGACTATTAATTTTTGTTATTTTTCTTGTTACTCATTTAGATCTTTATTATTATGTTAGTTATATTTATTAAATAGTTTATTATAGTTATTGTTATATTATTAAATTAGTTATATTATTTAGTTTGACCAAATAGTGGTGGTTAAATAATAAATTGTAAAAAAGCTAATAGAAAGAAAAATTCCAATTGAAGAAATATTGGATATAAACAGATTGTGTTAGTTGCCTGGTGGACCTGAGAGATAAGGACTGGACTGACTAAAGATAAGACTATTGTGTTTCAGACTTGTTTTTAAATATGAGCTGCAGACAAGCCACATCTGGCTTTTGCAGCTAGTAGCAATAAGAATTTGAATGTAATCTGTTTTTAGTGAATAAATAAATAAATAAAATAGTTCATGTTCAAAAAAAAAAGTTTAATCATATGTGTTTTCCAGCTTAATTCCTATCCAGAATTACACAAAAGTATTTTACGTCTTTGACTGCTCTGATTTCTGAACAATTTACACAACTATTATGCGTATTTAAACAAACAAGATAAACATTTATATATAGTTTGATTATTAAAATCAGTGTATCCCCTTGACTGAAATTAATGCAGTTGCTAAAATTAATAGTACAATTACAAAGAGGACATATCAAATATGTTTCACAATGTTTTTTCAAGATCGATTTTTGGTCACAGTTAACATTTGTTTCGAATGGTATTAAAGTAAAAAGTCCTAATAATAGGTAGCTTTTATCATGCGTTAAATCAATTTTCCACAGTCTAGACTTGAAACAGGCAACGGTTTTGTTTGGTTAAGTTGAAAAGTTTAAACGCTTTCTTTCCTAGTAATCCTCTTGGAATCAAGGCGGACCAAGTAAAAACTGAACGTGAACCACAGATTAACAGTGTTGGTGTCAATACGATTGGCAACGTGTGGTGGAAACTAGGCTGCATAGTTCATACAGCGTATAAATGTCCCTAATTATTTCGCATTTCTTAAGATATCGAGACCAGGGTTGCCAAATAAAGCACCCAAAAATAAGGGACGGTAGTTTGTAATCAAGCCTGTACTAATTCTGAGTCGGAAATGGTGGTTGAATATTAAAATTCATTGATAATATGAATTCAAACTATTGTGTCAATACATGTCAAAAGTTTTTTATTGCTAGTTTACTGCTCCCCATGGGTTTAATAGAGGATTTTTAAATTTAAAAATTATTTTTTATCCCCGCAAAAATATTAACACTACCACTTAATAAAAAGCTCGATTTTCTCACGGTTTTTTACTTATTATTTTTATTGGCTAAATCTTGCATTAGGCCTATTAACAAACCTACCCAATATTAAAGTTAATTTATCCAAAAATCAACAATTTAGGTCAAAGCAAAAATGATGATATCTTTTAACATTTGAAAATTTGCCAATGTTCATATTTTAGGTCGGTTGTATTAAAAAAAAATTATTTTAAAAGATATATTACAACACAATCATACTAATCTACACTTGTAATTATTACACATAGTAGGCTACTGTAGAGAGGCTGTTGTGATAAAAAAAAGACATTTGGCTTTAAACACGGTGCAGCAGCAACAACTTGGCGGGGCCCGATTTGAGTGCGAAGTTGACACGCTGTGCACACAGAAGTTTTCTGAGACTTTAGTCACAATAATGAAGGTCCCGAAAAATTACTATTATCATTTACTATTAAAATTACATATCAAAAGAGCGATGACACTTGCCATGGAGGTCGGTACACTGTTTGTGTGCATGATAAATTGAGGTTAGATTGCAACTCGCATGGTACAGTAACTAAATTTGCCCTGAGTAAATTTCTGATTTTGGCCAAATACGGGACATTTACCGTCCCGGATGACTTCCCTCCGGGATGCGGGACAAATTTACTAAATAAGGGACTGTCCCTTAAAATCCGGGACGTTTGGGAACCCTGATCGAGACCCAACCATCCCCGAACTATTGATCCCCGATTATTGATTAACTTTTACTACTTTTTATGTGGTTAATATTTTTTACTGCCATCTAAGATTTGCTATATTGAAATGAACTTTTTTTATTGTAAAGGTAGAGTTGTGACCCTTCATTTCAAAGTTTTTTTTGTGTTGAACACAACCCCGCAATCCGCTTTTAATTAAATTGTTTTCGTTTTCGAGTATTAATAGTATATATGTATATACCGTATAGATGTCAAAATAAAAAATTAAAAAATAATTGGTTTTATTGAATAATATAAATAAAATCTACTTTTTATCATTAGATATCGCACATAAAAAATAAGAACATATTTTTGATGGGGCTTACAGTTTTGGCCGCCATCTTGGATCCGCTATATAGAAATAAACTTTTATTTTTTAAACGTAAAGGTAGGATTGTGATCCATCACTTCAAAATAACTTTTTGCGTTGTACACGATGCTGATGTCCGTTTTTAATTATCCGTTTCATTCTCTAGGTATTTACAGTAAAAAAATGATTCCTTCCACTTTTTTTATTGTCTTTTCATTATATTGTATCCCATTTTAGTTGTTGCTAATAGATGTTTAGTAAGTTAGACAACTGTCATCTTGGGTACACTATTATTGTTTACAATAATAATATTTTTTAATACCGTAATCTTGTTAAAAGGATTAATATCAATAATAATTTAACTTGAGTGATCACAAAGTTAAATAAGAGCTCACAAAATAAACTGAAATATTAATTTGTAAATTATATCTCGATGAAGAACATTAAATAATTGTTGGTGCACTAGTTAACATCCTCATTTTAATTTATTTCACGTATTATAGTTTATCTATCAATGGTGAGACACTTATAAGTATTTTAATCAAACTAATATCTCACAAGAGATATTTTAAGCTGCAAAACAGGGACAACCTCTTAAGAGGATATATAAAATGTCCACTGTGAACCACTAAGTGAACTAGAGCTTTGTCAAGACATACAGGTGAGAAGGAAACATTCGTGTGTTAGGCTAGTTATGCGAAAGGAAATATTGGTTGCCTAGAAAGTAATATTCAATTAAAGTTTATTTCTCTGAAAGTTGTTATGAGTTAATAAGTTAACATAGATACATCTTTTTAGATGTTAAGTTAATAAAGTTAATTAATACCAATTTTAAAGCATATAAAAACATTGATGACTTTTAACTCTTAAAATTTTAAGAATTATTTTAAACAAGTCTTTTGATACTTTATCTAAGAAGAAACTCCGCAGGAAAGAGATAATCAAACCTCTTTACTTCTAAGCTCTTTCTCGTGCTGGATTCTAATTCCTTATTCCTAGAAACTTTTACTTTGCTTTGCTTTAAATAGTAAACGGCATTAAAGCCCATAACTTGTAGTAAGACTCTGTTTATTTTTTTTTTAATATAATATAAATAACAATAAAAAAATATTGACAGGGTGGCCGAGTAGTTGTAGAACTAGGCCTGGATTATCCACTAGGCCAACCTATAGGCCATGGCCTAGGGCGTCAGACAGTGGGGCGTCAAACGGGTCTTTTTTATACTACGTTTTAGTAAAAAAAATAACTCAAATATAATTCAAATCTGGTTTTTTTCACAATTTTTTTATTAATTCCTTTAATAACAAGAGTATATAGAATTTTCGGCAAAATATAAAGAAGAAAGATCTATTTAGGCGAATTAGGTGACCCCTAAATTGCCGGGGCCAGGGGGCTCCTTCATCATGGATCCCGTGATCTGCCGTAAAGTCTCCTTAATTAGCGGTCAAGAGCATAACCCCTTAATGGTGGTAAACATCGCCTCTAATATACACCAAATAGCACCCTTGACCAGAGTTAAATCATTCCCCCGACCATTGGTAAGGAGCGCCCTGGTCGACTGTAAAGAACGCCCCCAATAGACCTAAGCGTAACAATGGCAAAATGGTACATTAAATGATGCAAAAGGATTACGTCCACGGTTTAAAGTGACGAAAATTATGATATAATCACATTCGTTAAATAGTTCTGTGGTTTAATACAAAAGTCAAAGAAATTACAATTAAAATAAGTCCATAAATCGGTTTGTTTTTATGGGGGGGGGGGGGGCGTAATTTGGCTTAGGGCTTAAAAAAGTGTTATTACGGGCCTGTGATTTCAAATCGAAGGTTGCCGATTCCATATTTAGAAAGGTTCGAAGATTTTTAAGGGTTCGAAACGGGACCCAGTTGCCATTGGTAGTTTGAATTGAGCGTCCCGTCTAATGAGTCTGCTGATATTGGGTATTAACGCTACACAAGGCATCACACCCACTCTACATTTATCCCTTATTGATCTCCACTCTAAAGAGGTATCGTCTCTCACGAGTGATTAAGCGATTTGAATTTGTTAAAGAAAAGAATGTAAGTGGATATTTATTTACTATTCTTATCTTTTATTTTTCATGAAACCCTCTTTAATTTAATCAAGATGGGACTTTTTCATATGGGTGATTTCAATAATTTTTACCCATCTATAACGTGTGTGTGTGTCTTTTATTAGAATAAATTTATAAACGATAATTTATTACCGGGCCTTTTTACTTTTTATGAATGGTATAAAAAATATTTTCTTAAAGACTATGACAAAACACAAAAATATTTTAGGGATTTGGTAATTCGATCTATTAAGCGTGCTGTTTGCAGTATTCGTTTTTATTTTTTTATTTTGAGATTTCATTTAAATAAAAACTGCTTCAATAAAGCTTCTTGAGCATTTATTCGAGTATAGAACCATAAGATTTAGTAAACCAGGCAATTTGGGTGAAAGCGATAAACAATTTTTGGGTTGATCATTAGACATCTTGTGATTATTGTATTCTCCGCACATTGTACTTATTTACAATAAAATTCTCAATTTAGTTTAAAGTTTATTTAGTTTGAAATTTCAAATAAAACAAAATAATAATGGGTAACTAGAAACTATTAAATCTAAAACTAAATCAATTAAAATTTCTGGCTCGTTTAATTTGGGAGCTCAGGAATATAAAAAAAATCCTGGTTGAGTAATACCTAAAAATCAACAAATGTACACTCCAAAATTACTAGCACAAAGATTGGTTTGTTGCTGTTAATCCTCGAGGAAAACATTTAAAATGTAATTGAAGAGCTCCTCCAGCGAGAGAAGTAATTGTTTATTGTAGAGTTTCTCTTTGATGGAATATCTTGAGACTGTTTGTTTCTCAAGATTAATCTTTGATTAAAAAGGCTGTGTTTTTACCTCACGGACAAAACCTGTTATAGATTTCCGTGGTCTTGATTAGAAAGTGACATTTTTACTTATTCTTTTTTTGTGCGTATATGAAGTAAAATCAACTTATGTTAATGACAACTAGCTTACATTACATAATGGTATATTAGTATTGATATTTAAGTGATATAAATGTTATAAAATTATGTTTATTAGACAAATCATAAAATTTAAATAAGTTTTGTTTTAACAGAACAAGAAAACTGAGTTTTTAAACCAACGGAGTTCTTAATAAAATACGAGTACTACTCTAAAAGAATTATACTGTATAGCATAGTTAAAAATAATAAAGTTCGTGCCGGGTTAATACCATTATAGTTGTGAAGGGCAGAAGCGAACTTGAGCAACTTGACACTTAAGCTAATGGTGGGGTAGGAGCCTCTCGTCTCAAGTAGAACTAACGGTCACTAACGTGATTTCCTTTCTGTTGCTTAATCTTCAGTTTCTGTTGCGTTTTATACAACTAATAATTAGCTTTAATTAATGTATGGAATTTCCACAAATTATTCCAATTTTAAAAATAAGAAAGGCTTTTATTTCTCAAAATATATTGTTTTTATTGTTTTGGTTATATCGAGCATGTGCTAAAGTTTTGTGATACTCGTAATGTTAGTCGACTTTGTTAGTTTTTGTTGATATCCTGAAATAAAAAAGCATGTCTGCTATGCTATAAAGAAGTGACCCTTATGTACTTTGCAAATGCCATCCCCCTCAGGTTCCCTTACTTACTTCAGTAACCCTTAATTACATAGCTCAATTGATTAGTAATTTTAAAGTAGAATACCACACACAACACCCTTATCGTTATAATTTTTTGGCATCATTTGCGGCATTTTGGTTCACCAAATTACTAATCCTTCAATATCCATTTTTTTTAACAAGTTTATTTCCCTAAAAGTAGAATTGTTTGACATGCCAAGTTCAGAATCCCCATCAAAACTTCAAGAAACACTATCATTATTTACTCTCTCACAGTTTATTTATTACATATCTTCTTATCTGATTTCCTTTATGTATTCACACAGAGATAATTCCTAAAACATTAAATCGAGTAATTGAAGTAACCATTGTATCGGGTACTACCAGTTAATGTTTTTGGAAACCCCCAATTTAAACATTCAGTACATGTAATCTAGGATTAGATTAAAGACAATTTAAGTTGAATAGCTGTGCCGAGATATTGTGTGTTTTGTACTCAGTGAATATTACGACGTAGACTTCAGGTCTTTGCAAATCTTCACTGGTCTTGAAAAAAATCACTGGGCCAATTTGTTGTCTTCGAATAGTCGTTGGAGTCTGATTATCATATAGGAGCTTGTTTTAGTTGTTTCTTCTTTACCTCTAAATAATTACAGAAGGTATTAGGCCAGTAAAAGTTAAAATCCAACGAAGGATGGTAGCAATAACATCTATGAATTAAAAATTACTTTAAAACTTTACCTAATATGTTATTATGTTGTTGTACCTATTGGAATAAAATATCTTATAGAGTTTAAAAATAATAAATAACTTTAAATAAATCTTGGTTGCATCAAATCAACAAGATCTATTCTTTGTTATATTTACAAAGCAATAAATTTTATCTTGCATGAATTTGCTTAGAAAGCATATTTGTTGTAAGAAGTTTTAAATAGTTAGGTGAGTGGAGCTTTTCGTTGCCAAAATAAAGCACTGCTTTAAACTCCTGGCCTGGGGCCATACCGGGTATCAATCGCAGTCTCTATCTGAATGGTGATTCAGCGTATATTTATATATTTTTTAAACTATACATTTTTATTTGTTGTAATTTAATAATGCATTAATATTGATATCTTATCTTATACTCTAAAAAAAGCTCCGTTTGTACGGGCAAAGTTTTTTTTCGCTAAAAGGATTTTTGATTTTTTGATTGAATGGGGTTTTGGCCACCAGAAATCGATTCTAGCTGGTCCCATGCCTGGGAAAAATCCGGTTTTCGCGCTAGAGCCCTTCAAAGTTTCCATGTTATCCTTATGGGGATTTTTTAATTTAACACAAAACAGCTGATAACTGTAGATAAAATAAACCAATGTGTTACATCTTTAACCTGTAGTTTAAGAAAGTTATACCAAAGTGCAGCACCCTTCGGCTTGGCGAGTGAGCGAAGCGAACGAGCTCGTCTTTAAAATGGAAGAGGGCGAGTGAGCGGAGCGAACGAGCTTTGTGTGAGAATAATTTTACCGAGCTTAAGCTCGGTCCCCCTGGTACTGAATATTAGTTGTAAGTATAGGCCTACCTATTCGTTTTTAACGGATATTAGTTTAATTTTTTACATTATATGAAATTGCTTAATACCTATTTGAAATCATACCCCATACCAGCTGCGAGTTAAAACAGGCCGTGCAGTTTCTCCTGTGTGACGTGAAAAGCGAGTGAAAGGGCATGGCCGCAGGTAGGGACTAGCTAGGGTCCTGGGAATGGGAATGTTGCAGGGGTTGGTGTGTGTCCCGCACTGCCGATGGTCTTCCCCAGCGTGTCGTCAGAAGCCAACGATTTAGGTTGGACTTGTGATATTGTGCGTTACATCTTAATATAAATTGTAATTAGTTGAATAAAGTTAAAATTACAACTAAAATAAATCTTTTATACACCAACTAACATGTCTTTTTATCTAGGCCTAAGTGAAATTACCAAGTTTATAATACATATCAAATCCTTTGGTATGCTTTACAAATAAAACACCAGATAAATAAATTTTGAAAAAGAAAACATTTTTTTATCTGTATAAAATTTCTACATTTTAAAGCTCCGCTCTACCATTGCTAGGCAAGTTTTATGGATGCAGAGGTTTACGAGAATTGTGTTTTAAAATTAACTAATTGACTATATTAACTTCTTCTAAGAGTAGAAAGATGGATCTATTTGTTGTATTAATATAATCTTTTTATAAAATTTCTAACTTTAGTTATAACTGTCTAAAATCATCTATGTTTCTCTAGTGATGAGTTATATAGCTGCAGAGGATTACGAGAATCGTGTTTTAAAATTAACCAATTAAGATATATATTGACTGTTAACTTATTCTAAAAGAAAAAACAGATTTCGTCTTTTTTGGATTTAGAATTTCTTAATAAAATTTTTAATTAAATTTATATCCGTCTAAAATCACCTGTTTTTTATATATTAATTTGTTTTTTTAACTGGATTCTTCTACTAGCTTCGATTAAATAATTACAGTACAAAAGTGTAGAAGAAGAAAATTCACGTTATTCTCGTTATTCTTCTTAAGTATGACATCTTATTTATAACTCTGGGCCGCATTTAGCAGAGGATAACTATTAAAAAAAAAAAAAAAAAAAAAAAAAAAAAAAAAACTCTTTAAACACTGATTGCATTTTGTGGGGCGACAGGGGTAGACCGGAGCCTTAAAAGTCATTAACGGTACTATTGGAATAAATTGTGCAGTACAAAATAATTTCAACTATTTTTATTAATAAATCTCCGAAGATATTGGGTATATATCCGAAGATATCCGAAGATATATGCACCAATCCCTACCTCCCCCTTCACACAAACCACAAAAGTCAAACGGTAATACAATGGAAAATGAGAGTGGAGCTGTAAATTAAATCAAAAGGATGGAAGACAACCATGTTACTTTGGTATTTTCTCTGCAATAAAAATACAATCCAAAAATCATCAAATGTGAGACAAAAACGTCATCCCTCAAGTCCTATACCTCTAACAAAATTCACTTGGTCTAGTTATTAAGATGGAATTTTTTAATTTAATTTTCTTATTCGAATACTATTTAAGTTAACCTTGTTTTTAAATTAAATAATCTGTGTAATTTCTAATTTAAAATTCCATTATTAAAAAAATACTTGTCTTATTTTTATACTAAAATAAAACTGTATTTTTTTTTAATATTGGTATTGTTTTAATTTGAAATTATATTAAAACCAATATTACAGCTCCTTGATCATGGTAAATATTTGATGATGAATTACCTTATTGCTGTAATATTATGATATGGTGTTAACGATTGCAAACATATTTTGCCGTCTCATTTACCGTATTAATTTCTAACTAGAGATCGCCTCCTGATAGAAATTCGACCAAAATTTCAGTTGATCTTAACCCAAGAATTTTAAAACATTACTGAAACATCTTTTCTTCCTTTTTTTTGTAGCAGTTGTTTTTAGAACAGTTGTCTAATGATTTCATCTAATATCCTTCCTCCATAAGATTAACATTGGAACTTTGAAAGTCTGTGAGGCGTGGCCATGGTTAACAATGTAAATTAGAATGGGATTCTGCTCATCTACAGGACTATGCCGTTCTCACGATATGCTCGGATTTCTCCTACGATGCATACGAGCTGAGAAAAAAGGAGGACACGGAGGACTATAAATATAAAGATTCTTAATGAACAATTATTAAAAGTGGCCTAAAACATTATCAACAAAAATTACAGATTTTATACCATCATTTGAGAGGCAAACCGTTAATCCTTTCAACCTGAATAACGAATGTTTCCTTTGGGAATATTACTCGTTTTAACCTCTCCCATGAATCAATTAGTTAAGATTTATAGTCATATACGATCTAAAGCTATTTACGCCTATTATTTTATTTAATATGGTTTCGAACATGAACTTCAATATACTACAAACATATACTACAAATAGTATAAATATACTACAAATATTACTCGAGCTTCGTTAGTTTTTAGTGCAGCAATGTTTGGTGCGTTTTAATAAAAAGAGTTAACTAGTCTAATGTTTGATATTATGCATTTGAACATTAAATGTGTGGTGACAAAAATTACCTAACAACCTTCATAACTATATTAAACTTTTTTACTATTAGTGGTTTATCTCGTTTCAAACAAAATCCTTTCGATACGAGTTTCAAAAATATTTCTGATGATGTATAATAAACATTATAGCAATAATTTATATGGATGTAGAGTTCATACATTTAAAGTTAGTTGAAAATGTATTGAAAAGGAAAATATTGTTTGAACTTTTTGTGAATTCCCAGTTTTAATGGTCCTAACACGTCTAAGAACGAGACATTAAACTTAACGCAATTCATAAAATTATTTAAAATTATAAACACGATTAAAGAAAATAGTAATTATACAGGGTGTCCAGCTTTCACTGGCCAAAACTTTTCCATGTTATTCAGCAAGCCAAAATAAACAAAAAAGTTGGTATAAACATATGACCTAAAATGGTTCTTTAACCCACTAGCCGCCATTTTGTTTTTTACACTTAACAATTTTAATTTCCATAACGGATAGATGGATTGGGTTAATACTTGGCATGGACCTTTATTACAAGAATGTATATTGAACATTTTTGTGTATTTTTAAAATGGCGGTCATTTTAAATCATAAACCCCGAATATCTCAAAAACGGTAAATTTTATCATAAATTTACAAAGAACAAAAAAGTTGCAAAATTAAATTATTGAACCAATAGCGCCAAGATTGTAATGATCTGGCAATAAATAATTGAGTTATTGAGATTTTTTGCATGAAACATTGATTTTCCTTTAAATGCATGCAGGTTTAGGTTAATTTAGAAGAAAAATTACAATTACTCCGCTACCTGTTAACATATCATTATCAACTTGGTGGGGGGTGGTGTTGTTCGCGTCCGCAGCATTCCATTAAAGCTGCACGTACTCCCCGGGTGGTGCTAAACGAACAACAATTTTTGGCAGTTGAACTATTACACAAGTGATCTCTCAGCTATGCCAGCTGCCAAACCAAATCCAAACGGAAATTTCCGAGGCCGCTTTTAAACGTATTGACGCAGGTGCTTTTGCACTGCAGAACATCTTTGATTTATTTTATTGTTATTATTTAAGTTGGTAGCTGGCTATGATATCCATACGATGTATATGTATCAACTGGGTATTATTTGTTAGATAATTTTATTTTTCAACTTTTTGTGTGAAGTTAAATTATGATAAAATTGAGTGGTTTTAAGATATTCAAGATTAAAAATTTAAAATGGCTGTCATTTTGAAAATACACTACCGAAAAAAATCATTTTTTTTCTTTCAATAAACATTTTTATAATAAAGGTTCATGCCAAATATGATCCCAATCCACCTATTCTTTATGGAAATAAAAATTATTAGGTGTAAAAAACAAAATGGTGGCTAGCGGTTTAACCGAGCATTTTAGGACATATGTTTATGTGAACTTTTTGTTTATTTTGGCTTGCTGAAAAACATGGAAAAGTTTCGGACAGTCGAAGGTGGACACCCTGTATAACTTATCACATTTATCTAATCCCCTTTCTACAAAACTTATTTTAAAAGATTTCATTAATACGCAAGTTGTTCAGACTATTATTATTTTTTTTTTTATTTCTAACATGAGTGCCGCTTGTGCAATATAAGTCACACGCAATGTAACGGGGAACCAAGTCAGTTCCGCATGTTCATTATTTTTATAATATGTAAGTAAGCTTGGGATTTTCCACAGCAAACTAATTAGGAATCTTATTTTGAAAACAATTTAAGGTTTAATTCCTTTCGCCCTGGAGTCCTAGAGATTAATGTAATTAGAAACGTGCTTCACTTAATACCATTTATCTTTCCATCAGAAAAGACTTAACTAAATTGCACAGCCTTATCTTAGGGTGTACGAGCTACATACTAAAAAAAAGATGCCTTAAGAGGCAGAAAATGTGATTTTGAACGAAAAATTAAAACTATTTCTTTATTTACTTGTTTGGTGAATAATACATTTTTTCTATGATCTGTTTTTTCTAATGATTTTAGCTAGCAAAAACTATTTAGTTTTTTTCCCAATCAACTGATTTATTACACATGAAGTGATAAAATAATAATTGTACTAAACGTATCGTCTGCCGGATGGTATTATTAGAGATATGTGTTTTGTGGTGAACTGACAAATGAAAATATTTGAATCTGATTTGAATATCAGGGGCTGGATCTGATGATTGGACTAAAATTTGTTTTGAATCTAATCTTGTAAACTAGAATGTAAAACTTTTAATTTTTAATTCGTCATTGAACTTTAAAAATTTACATTCCAATAACATATTAAATTTAGTACTATCATGCGTTTGTTGTTAGTATTTTTAATAAGTGAATAACATTATCTCACAACCATTCCATATAAGTTCTGATTCAGGCAATATTTAGAGGATTATCTACTTTTAATGTAACAAGGCTGCACCTTGCAGCGGATTGATTTTGTGTGAAGTTGTTTTGATAACGAATTTTGTGTTCGTGTAGTCCGGGAGGGTATAACTCGCCATGCACAAACTTCGCACGCAGAGATCCATTGAAACTAACTGATGACTTCCTTAAATATCTGAAAATGTTTTGTTTTGTATTTCATTTTAAATACTTTCTATAAATTGTTTTACATCGATATAATTTATGTCTTGAAATTTGGGACATGACGGTTTGTCGAAATTTTTTGTTATATACATAATATTATTTCAGCATATGAAAATGTATTCAGTATCACTAACGCATGGGCATACGTCAATGAATTCTATAGGTTATGTCTATTCATTAAGATGAAAAAGATTTAAGTATACTCTATTATCAAGATGAAATCTTTTTAAATTTCTTCAAACTCCAATCCAATATAATCTAAAGTACATCAATATGGAAAGTAACCGATAATCTAAGTAACCCAACCTACACAATAACACAAAAAATGTATGAGACTTATAAAGCAATCTATATTTAAAGGTAGGTTAATACTAAATGAAAACAACTATATAGTATTTATACAAAAGATAGAGGTACGTCGTAACAAACCAATATGTTTAGGATTCAGAATCCTAGATCTAAGTAAACAGTATGAACCAAATATGTTAAGACAAATTGGAAAAAGACAAACACTTTCCTCTTTCTATTTAATATACACAGACAACGATTCATTCGCATTACACATATATTTCACTAACGATCCCGTTACAAAAGAAGACTTTAAACTGTACAACAAACATTGATCATTCAACAACTCAGTTGCAAGTCAATCCCATATAAGATTTTTATAACGGTAAGATGTAAAACATACGGGTAGAGAACCAAAAACATATCACATTTTAAAAACCTACCAAAATTATTCAATATTACAAACTACAAAATCTAAAACTATACGGTACATGTAAAAAAATCATAAACAATATAGTTTACGAAATAAAACAGAATAAAAGTCTCATCCAAACCCTCCTCATTCAACCACCAGATTCGTTATAAATATCTGATCCTACTCTAGACCAATCAACAGATAATGTCAACTAAACTGGTCCCATTCTAGATTAATTTTCCGATCTTATTCCATATCCAGACTCTGATCAGATTCAAATATTTTCATTCGTCAATTCACCACAAGGCACACATGTTTAATAACTAAGTACCCGGGGGCCGAGTATTTTCTTGGTGAACTCATACAGTAATATTCCTTATAGTAATATCAGTTAGACAGTGCTCTAAAATGCTTAGTGCAAAAAGGCTAATTTCTTGTTTAACACGAACTCGTTCGCTCCGCTCACTCGCCTTCACGACTGTTTCGATGTAGGCTTACGGGTACATGCGGGGCTTACAATTAATTGTAGTGTATACTTGTTGAAACACATGTTGCATCTGTAACACTTGTATTCCAATTATTTCGTTAACAACTGTTTTGACAATCTATCTTACTAATTCCGTAAGGAATTTCTTGTGAGCAGCAAAACTATTATTTATGAACCGATTTTGATGGTTGAGGTGTCAAATTAAAGTTAATTCTCTGTAGACGTCATGGAATAATTTTTGTCAAACTCAGTTCAATGTGCTTCGCTCCATTAGACTTTCAAATTTCCATGTATTTTATTGAATACAAGACAAAATTTAGCATGTTTACCTAACATATGATTCATTTAATGAAAACAAAGAGCTGTCTTCATAACAATAACCTGTCACCCTTCTGTCATTTTATTTTATTTAGTTTTTCTGTTTACTTATCAGTTTACTTTCAAATTCAAATACAACAATCAATCAGACTGGAGCTGTATTCGTCGAATATCAACTGGCAACGACTCGTTCTTAGTAATGTTTTTATTTTGTAATTATAATGCAACTCTACAAATAGTTGTTTTATACTTTTACATGACTTTTATTTATCCAAACTAGTCAACCAGCATAACTAGCAGTATGAAATACGATTTAAAAAAAAATTAATTATTTTTACTATATCGTAGTACCATTTATAATTTAGTAACTGGTTACCATTCAAAACCACATGTTTATACTGGAACACGTGGTCTGCACTTTGACAGTTAAGTCAGCTGTTTTAATTATTTCTTTGTTTTGGTTTTAAAATTTTGGTTTTAACATTAACATTGGTCTTAACTCCGTAAGACCAATGTTAAAAATGTTTATTTCAATTGAAGATTATCAATAAATAAGATTTTTTCCTGACATAGAGACCTCTGTTTGTATTATTAAAGAACTACTAAGTTATTGGCAAAGTTTGAAGAAAACCGTTCGAGCCGCTTTGAAGATCCGTGTGCAAATATACATATAAATATACCTTAGGCCCGGTTCACACGAGCGTCAAAACACTCTGCGTGCACGCTGCGTCGACGCGGCTGTGCTGCAAATATTCAGTTCACACGTAGCGTTAGTTAGGCGTTGACTTGAATTTAAGCAACATATGTGTATGAATTGCCATATTAGTCATGTGGATTTTAAAAAAATTTCTGTTTAGTTATGCTATCGAAATATCGATCAGTGCTCAGGTATAATGGAGGAATATAAAAGAGAACTGTAGTCTTTGCATTCTTAGATTATAATTATATCCTAACTATAAAGAATAGGAAGCACTGGGTACACCCTTTGGTGAGTTCCTGTTTAGTAAAAGGAGCATTTGTTAGACTTTTTGTGTCCTCCGAAGTGACGAGGTATATAAATGAGTACAATAATTATTACAATGATTACAAGAATTGCAACGAGTACAATGAATAGAAAGGTACTATAATTACAATTAGTGCCGGAGATCCATAAATGCACGAGTTCAGCCGGGCCCTCGATACAGCTACAGCTCCTTACGATGAGGAGGCGGAGGCAGAGTACTTTTTAAGGATGAGGACGGCCCTCATTGTTTTGTGTGGCCGGCGAGGTTGTTTTAAAGCTTCGAGTTGACAAACATGGCTTTCTGATATTTTTTTAATGTTGTTTGAAGTTGAATTTTAAAATGAAAAGGCTTTAAAGACAACGCTAACTTAACGTAGCCTATCAGACCATTGTGCCAAAATTTCAGACCATGAATTCTGTACTGCCAATACCAATGCCTCTGTAACGGAAACAGCAGATATGGGATGGTTAATATAGACTGTATTCTAGGGGCACCAGACCCTTCAATCAGTTACTGCATGGAAGATCATCGCTTGGCTAATTATTATTATTGCCTCAGGTAAATAGCATGTTTACAACAATCGAAAACGTACAATAGTCCAAATATACCCAATCTGCAGCTTTAAATACAATTTTTGAGTATTAAAACATAATACATAATTGGAATTTAGTAATGATCTCATTGAAAAGTCTTATTTTTCATCATAAAAATCCATATCCATTATTCATCATTAAAATTTTATAAAATATTAATTATTTATTTTTTCATCAATATTATTTTTATTAATATTATTCAAAATTATTATGTTTTTATTTATGAACATGTGGCACCACTGAGAGAAAAGGCAGTGCAGCTACGTTTGGGCAGTAACGCAAGTCTCGAATTTTGCAGCCATAACAACGCAGATGTGATGCTGCTGCACGCGTCTCGTGTGTACCGCACCATTTGATTACATACACTGCTTAAACGCCGCTGCAGAAGGAAGCTGCGTCGACGCAGGTGCAAAACGCTCGTGTGAACCGAGAACTCCGAAGCGAGCGTGAAGCTTGCAGCCAACTTGACGCAGCATCACGGCCGCTGCAACGCCGCTGCTACGTCTGTCGTGTGAACCACTCCATTTGATTACATACACTGCTCAAACGCCGCCGCAAGATGATGCTGCGTCGACGCAGACGCAAGACGCTCGTGTGTACCTTGCCTTACTCGTATTATATTAGGCCCATGTTATACGGGCAGCAAAAGCGCGGCAGCTTTTACGTCGCGTCAACGTCAAGCCTAGCGGGATAATGGACTTGCGTGGTGTGCAACTATACGAGCGTTTTAGCTGCCGCGTCTTACCCGGTAAACTCAGCGTCGACGTGTTTTACGCGTCCGGACCGGTAAACAGGCAGCAAAGACGCGGCAGCAATGACGCGAGTCGGTGTTATACGGGCAGCTTTGCCGTGGCGCCGTGGCAGATCTGCTTCCTCCCCCCCACCAGACACTGACCCAGCGCACTCACGTGGGAAAGTTCGCATACTCCAGTTGTTTACTAGTGTTTTTGTGACCTTCACCAAGTTTTGTGTATATACAGTAGTTATGTTTGACACAGAGAAGTTTATTTTGGAGGTCGAAATTCGACCACCGCTGTATGTATGTACGAAATTAAAGGAATATTCAAACAAACAAGTTATTCAATATTCAAACAATATTCAAACAAACATTTTTTGCACTGGAGCAGACAGCAGACGCCAACTACTGACAGTCCATTCGGGTGCGAATATGACGTTCGGCGACCTTCGGGCTCACTCGGTAATTGCCGCGGCGTTTTTCCCGCTCGTGTAACAGCTCCACCCACCGAGCGTGTGCGTCGGCGACGCGACGTTATTGATGCTCGTATAACTGCTACGTTTTTTATGTCCAGCGTCAGCGTTTTATACGTCGCGTTTTAGCTGTCCGTATAACATGGGCCTTATAGGATATGATCTTATATGAATCTTGATGTATAATAATTAATGTTACTGAATATCCATGTTTAATGGCCTGTGAGGAAACATTACGTAGCCTATCACACAACTGTATTTTGATTCAAACAAAGAACAACGTAACAACAATTTAACAAATATCAGGTAGGCAATTAATACGGCACTTGAATGTCATACTTTTAACAGCCACTATCACTAAAAACCTTTCAGTCATGGTAGTTATTGTTACATTGCGAAATGAATGTCTTCAGGCGAGTCTGACCCAACCTTCTCATAAAAAAATCATATAAAATAAAAAACAAAACTTCAAATAATAGTTCAATAGTTTTTTCTCTTACAAAAAAATAACTAGAATATAAAATATATGTTACCTGCAAAATATGAAGTCCAGACATTCTACCCAGACGTTCTACGGATTCTACCTAGGCATTTTATACAATGCCGGTGTATATTTGGCGAAGGATGAAATGGCGTACGGGTACATGGGTATTGTATATAATGCCTAAGTAATTTGTAAAATGCCTGCTGTTTTCCAGGCAAGGTATAAAGTATAGGCTAGTATTTTTTTTATTATATTAGAAAACATTTTATGCACAAAATAAAAAAATTGGAATACCTACTTTAATCAGTGTAAAAAGTCCATATCCACTTATAATTTTTTCAACATAGGCTAAATAAAAAACTTAGAATATAGATAATATTTTGGAAAAAAGATAAAACTTTTCAACCATTTGTAATATGGTGACTGTTTCACTGGAACAGTTTTGAATAAGTTAGTAGTAAATCTTAAATGTAAGTATAAATTTATATGAAAGCCCAAATTATGAATGAAATAATTAAGATAACTTAATCGTTTAGTATTGGCTTGATTAATTAAGAGAGACGCAAGTAAGAGAATGATTAATGAAATTTAAATTTACCTAATTTTAACACTATGCCTAATAAGGTACCTCTAACATTCTATAGAATGTCTAGGCAAAGTATATAGGATGCATAATTTCATGCTTTGTCTGCCAACTTTAGGCAATGTATAGAACTCCTAGTTATCCTATGGAATTCCTGGTTACATATATTTCCCGTAACATATACTAATACCAAATGCCACCTAACAATGGTTTATGACTCTATGAATTCAAAATAATTTCTAATTAATTTTGTAGCGTCGACCTGTAATCCAGCTAATTGGAGGTCACGAATTTTGGACAGTTATAAGCGATAGCTTGTGGATGCAATATTCCCTGGTGGGGAGTAACGTCCACACTAGTGAATACTAGTCCATCCATAAAGACCATCCTCATAATTAGACCAATTCGTACCAGAAGTCGAAATTGTGGTTCGGATCCCACGTTAAACTGTACGTCCCTAGATACCATTGGCTGTTGGGCTATTAATTAACAGTCCTGTCTAAGGAGAATGTCGGCTTTAGTCAGTAACAAAACTACAAGATCGCTCCACAGTCATCCTAAACTCTAAACTCATGTCTCATTCATATTCAGGTTAAAATACCCACTATGTGAGGTTCCTGTCTCAAACTAGTGATATAGAGATACTTATAAATAACCCAGATTCAAAATTAATTTTAACTTAATACAATATTTACTTAAAAAATGCAAAATTAATTACTAGTGTTCAATTTATTAATTATTATTTCATTTAACAGCTGAAATTATAATAGTCTTCATTTGGTAGTTAACAAGTGATTAAGTGAGTAAACTTGAAGTCGGTTATCAATAGATGGGCCTCCGTTTGTTGTGGTTATTAAAACATTGTTCTTAAAATTACAGAGCAAAGCTCTTCATCAAAGTTTAGTCATTTAGTTGTTACGCCAAAGGGACGTTTAGTAAGCCATTGGTAACTTTACTCTGCGCAGTTTATAAAACTTTCGTTTTTTCAATTAAATCAATAATATAAATTGAACCACCATTTGCTTTTCCGTTAGGATTAGGGTCACAAATGAAATTTTAAATATCCCTTAAAATTACTTGCAGATTCAAAAAATGTTATAAAAGTGTGAGTTTTTTTTACTTAAGTAGTGTGTTTTGGTTACTTCTGCGCCGGAAGTCGTGCCATCTGCCCGAGCAGCTGCTCGAGCAGATGGCGTCAGATGCTGGGGTGCAGATGGCGAGAGCATATGCCCTGAATTTGAAGTAGAATTGGGCATGAATGAAGAGTTAGTTGAAAACTGAAATTCAACTGTGTTAACTAAACTCTAAAAGTTGAACAAAAATTAAGAGTAAGATCAAAACTGAAATTGAACAGTTATAACTGGGGGCCTGGAAAGTATGTCAAGGTCATCCAGAGTAAGTTTTAAAAAAGCCTACCCAACTACCACCAGAAATAGTTTAAAGTTGAACTAGTTGGTGATAGTGGGATAATTCATTCGTGCCATGGGAGAGGTGTTTATTGTTTGAAAGTTGGCGATCGAATGAGAAGCGCCGCCTAGGGAGAGGGCTTATAAAACGGCAACCTTCCCCCACCACCCCTTCCCCCACTCCTTTAGACCAATAACCGGTTGCAGACTCTATGTGGTGAAACTGAATTAAACATGGCGGCCGCCATGGATAATTCTAACCTCAAACCTTAGCTCAGCTGAAGAGAATAGAGGAGCATGAAGTAGGAATTGTGGTGACAGCGCTTATATGAGGAATAGTAGGGGTAAAATAAAAAAACTTGTTGAACACAGTCGATAGGTGTAACAAGTTCAAAGTTGTTGAATTGTAACATAGAATGCAAAATGTTGTAAATAACACTATCATCAACATTAACCTGCGAAGTCTTTGAAGAGTATAATGGGTTAAAACTGTACTTCTTCCTAACTCTATTTAAATTAGTTTTACACTTTGAAATTGAAGGTTTAGAAGTACTTTGTAATATGTGTTGTGTTCGCAAAAGCTTTAATTTTAAACATTGTGCAGTCATCATAACCGATGTGTTAAGTTCAGAAGTTAAAAGAAGACTGAGATATAAAATGAAGTGTAAAAGAAATTGAAACAGAAAGCCAGAGTAGTAATTTTATAGGTTAGAATTTACGAAGGCTATTCCATGGATAATTCTAACCTCAAACCTAGTAAGTGAAGTAGTCATAACATAAAACTAACGAGAGATGATGACCGAGCGGATGCGAGGCAATGAATGTTTGTAGCGCGATAAACTACCCACCTTTATAGAGGCAATAACTCCAGCCAGATGGCGGCAGATGGCAAGCAAATGACTGGTTGACCGACTTTCACCTGAGTAGTAAGAGAAGTAGGGTTCTGTGTCTATCCCTACTCCTTGGGGTCAATGACCGACCGGAAAGGTCAATGACCTCCCCCCCCCTCCCCCCTCCCCCCCTCCCCCCCGAAAAAATGGAGCCCCCCCTCCCCCCCTCCCCCTTCCCCCACTCCTTCCCCCACTCCTCCAGGTCAATGGCCGGTCACCACCGGTTGTTGACTTTATGTGGTGAAACCAGACTAAATATGGCAGCTGCCATGGATAATTCTAACCTCAAACCTGCTGCGCATGCAACGAGTTCTCCGGATAGGAATGAGTCTATGCTATGCGCATGCGCCTAGTCCTGTATTACTCACTTTAGCGCTACTGCACATGGATAATTCTAACCTCAAACCTTGGTTTTGTGTTGTTGCGCATGCGCCGCTTCCCACTCCTTTACCTTCCTTTTACACCGCTGTGAATTGGACTGGATTGAACACTGTACTGGAGTGAAACAACTTCCCCCACTCCTTGAAAACCCGAGGAGCGATAGGAGCTATATCTTTGCTTCAGTCGCCAACAAACTTTCATAGCGAAAGGTTGTTGGCGACTCAGCAAGAGGTTTCAAATATATAGTAGGCCTATATATATTTGAACTTCTTATACTACGTTGCGTTTTTTAATGCAATGTGGTATGTGTGTGTGTGTGTTTAGTTGTAAGTTGTATTTAATTTAAGAAATAATTTGCGCATTGCGATGTTAGTTATAAGTTGGGTTTAGCATTAAGGTGTATTAATTTTAAGAGGTGTTTAGCATTAAGGTGTATTAATTTTAAGAATAATGATGGTATTTGGTTGTGTTGAATTATTTGGTTTTTAATAATGATGTGTTGTTAGTTTTAAGTGTTGATATTAATAATTTATGTTGTTGTTTTGCCTTTCAGCTAGATGTTAGGGGGTAGATTAACTGTAAATTCAGAAGTTCAGTTGAACTTCACTTAGAAGGGGTGGGACATCCGCAAATTGCGGACTAGGTTTTTTGCATTTTGTTTAGGAATATGATGGGTGGGATAAGTTTGGGTGGGTGTTAGAGTTGCGTTTCTGCATTAGCTGTTCCAGTTTCCCTGAAATTAATGGTTACGCTTTGATGCGGACGGGACGTTACGCTTTGATGCGGACGGACCAGGGCCTCCCTGCTGTTCCAGTTTCCCTGAAATTAATGGTTACGCTTTGATGCGGACGGGACGTTACGCTTTGATGCGGACGGCCCAGGGACCTCCCTTGCAGAACGTAACTAGTGGGTTGGGAGTGGGAACCGCTAGGCAAACAGGGTGGTGGGAACAGTATTACTGTTCCCATCACCTTGGATCATTATAAATCTTGAATGACCTTGACCCACTTTCGGAAGGGTCAATGACCCCCCCCCTCCCCCCTCCCCCCTCCCCCCCCGAAAAAATGGAGTCGATCCCCCCCTCCCCCCCTCCCCCCCTCCCCCCCTCCCCCCCTCCCCCCCCGAAAAAATGGAGTCGATTCCCCCCCCCTCCCCTTCCCCCACTCCTACCCCCACTCCTTCCCCCACTACGGGTGAACGACCGGTCATGACCTGAAAAATTAAAATGGCTATAACTTGATAACGGATTGACGGATTTGGACAAGCGATACATCATTGAAAAGGTCTATGTAAGACAAACATTTTGGTAAAAGAAGAATTTGGTTATCTTATTTTAGTCAAAAGTTATGCGAATTATTTTAAATAAATACCTTCTCTTTCCCCTTTTCCCCCACCTCCCAGGTCAATAATCAGTCTCGGCCAGCTGCTACCCCTCTCATTTGCATATTGTTATAAAAGACGCACCGACTGCGGCTAACATTTCATTCTGATTCCAGACGTTACGCTGCGAACTTGGAGCCACAACCATGTTATCTCTGCCAACTACAACTTCTACTTTAACTTCTACTTCGACTTCTATTTCTACTACGGCTGTTCCTGCACCTAAGAAAACTCTTCGCCTCAAAAACCTTCCTGATTGCTACAAGAATCGACTTGCATCTCAACCTTCAACTTCTGGAGCTATTCTTCCGCCAACTAACACTTCTAGACTTCGTAGTATTTTTTCACCGCCTTCGCCTTCAAAGGACTCCGCACCACCATCAACTACTATGCCGCCACCGCAGAAGCCAGTTCACCACCATCCTAATACCCCTTCCGTTGAAACCATTGTTCATCGTCTTAGCACACCCATTATCCCACTATCACCATTGCCTCCTACCCCACCACTTAGTACACCTGAAGATCATACCTATCACAAAACTGAATCCTCTCAACCTGCTACTAAATCATCTCCTAAATCAGCTCCTAAACCAGCTTCTAAACCAGCTCCTAAACTTACTCCTAAACCTACTCCTAAACCCGCTCCTTCAGAGCAATTTCAATTATTACAAGAACAGCGTCGTAGGGCATTTAGCCGTCCCACTACTTGCCCTGAAATGCTTACTAGGGGAATTAAGAAAGGATCACCTTGTGGGAGGAAATGTGTAAAAAACGAAAGTTTTTGCCGTGTACATGTCGTAAAACACATTTCTGAACTACAAGTGACAGAAACCCCCACTGTTGAATACCAATCCAAAATTATTGGTGTGAAAGGAAATAGGCTTAAGAGAGGTTGTGTCTATTTTTTTGAAAGTGTTATTGACAACGAACACATTTTGGCAACTTGTAACGGCGTAAGATATAATATTAAAGTGATTGAATCCTTGCGCAAAGAGAAATCCGTTTATGAGTTAGACTCTAAAGACTATCTCCTCAGACACAAACTGGATGGTATTACAAGGTGGGGGCGTAGCAAGTAAATTCACATAGCTTTTTCCAAATTATTGCTTAAAAAAATACTGGGGGAGAAACACAACGCGTTATAGCGTTGTGTTTCTCCCCCATTATTTTTTAACACTCTAAGTCTCGTGACCTACTAACCTACTTCCATCCAAGTAGTAAGAAAAGTACTTCCCCCACTCCTTTGGGTCGATGACTGGTCATGGTCAGCACCTACCCCTCATTTGCATACTATTATAAAAGCGGAGCGAGCGTTGGTCACCCCTTCATTTTTCTTCTACACGCCGCTCTTGTTGTTTCGTCTCTGCTGTTTACAATATTTCTTGCTTCAAAATGCCTCCTCATCTGAATGAAAATTTTAATTTTTCTGAAATTTCTGATGTTTTTGAACAATCTGAAGACACTTTAAGTAACGACAGTGAAAGTGAAGATGATGAGGACGATGATGATTATACTGTTGAACTTAGTGAAGAACGTGAAGTCATAGCAATTGATCCACAATTTCCATTTGATACAATAGAAAAGTTTATGGCTGAAGCTAATAAATGGTTGGACTCAGGATGTTATGTACGAATTGACTCTTTTATATTGTATGGTGATAGTCATTCTTTCCTTGTCACACCAAATGACAGAGACCGCATGTTGCAGTGGGCACAATCTATGATGGAGTGCTACGAACAAGGTGTGGACACTGGCGGCTATTTTCTTGCACAACTAGTGTAATAACAAATTACCCTTCCCCCACGTAGTGAAGAAGGAAAAGAAATATTAGGAATCTAATTATAATACTTCCTTCCACATATAAAGAAGAAGGGGAAAGGAGTGGGGATTATAAAGTGGTGGGGGAATGTGTATAAATGCAGGTTGTTTCAAGAGACTTTTATTATTATTGTGGCTTTAGCAGAAACAACATGGAGTTTAAATCTTCAGCAAAAATAAGGAATAATATAATAAAGAAAGAAATTCGCAAGAAAGAAAAGATTGAACTTATAAAATTACAACTTATAATACCTTCCATTGAAATTGGATGTAGCAAACTAAAGACTTTGGTGAAAACTAACGAATATTTGTTACAATTGCTAAAAACAATCGAAGAGTTGAAGAGAAAGAATGGACATTCTACATAGTAAAATTTGAACATTTTAATATAAATAAGTAAACTGAAAAAAGTAGATGTAGAATAGAGAGCGAGGAATAGATCACTTTGTGGTAATGGACTAACATGCCACTTAGTGCTCTATTCCTCGTTCTCGCGTTAAATTGGATTACCTTGACCTATTTGTTTGACTGTTAGAATTTGGTTAACACTGTTGAATTTCAGTTTTGAACTAATGTTTATTTTTATTCAACTGTTAGAGTTTTTTAACACTGTCGAATTTTAGTTTTGAACTAACTTTTAATTTATGCGAATTTTCAGTTCAACTCTAGTTAATTTATGCGCAAATTTAGTTCAACCAAGTGCCTGTGCTCTAGCCATTTCCACTCCAACATTTGTTCTTTTAACATCTGTCCCATAACATCTGTCCTAACAGATGTTAAAAGAAAGTTTGTTAAAGTTTGAATATAAAGAAGTATATACTAAAACTCCAATGGGAATAAAGAACACGAATGAACAATTAGTTTGTAGAAGGTTAATATTTTGTTGAAAATGTTTGATTTCCTAGGATAGTGAAGAGGATGAAATAGTGGTGGGGGAACCATTATAATAGGAGGAACGTGAGAGCCCACTTCATTTCTTGGTGAAATTTCGAAGAGTAAACATCTCAACATGTATCGTTGCGATAAATGTTCGGAATCGTTTCACGATGAAATTCTATTAGACTGTCATAAAGAACTAATTCACAACAACCCAGAAGAAAAACAAGAACAACAAGAACAACAAGAAGAACAAGAACAACAAGAAGAACAAGAAGAACAATATGAAATAACAGCAACATCTTCAACTACTTTACCAAATCTACAAGTATTTGCATTACCTGGTAAAGTAGTAATGCATCATAAGATTCAAAATGAAAACTTGAAGCTAGAAGAATTTATTAGAGAAGCAAAACCAATTGTAAGTAAAACTTTAAAAGAAGAATTAAAAAGATTGAACTTTCTTAAATTTGGTTTACTACTAGAAGCTATGTTTATAAATGTACAAGAAGAATTATCACCAAGAGGATTCATAACAAAAAACCGAACCATTATGGAAAGTTCAAACATTGATTCAATAGTAGAGAACTGTATAGAAGAAATATTAACAAAAATTCAGGAACACGAAGGAAGAGGATCCGGATGGAGTCTTACAAGTATTGAAGTATTAGATATAAGAGTTCACAAACATGGATATGGACTAATGGGATCAAGTTACATTCCTCTGCCAAAAAGAATTGAAGATACAAAATCTTGTATTAATGTTAAAAATGAAGACAATGAATGTTTTCGTTATGCAATGACAACTAAATTTGTACCACATCATGTGAATAGACCTGACCAAGAATATGAAAATCAAAGATTTAGATACAATTTTCAAGGAATCACTTATCCTGTATCACTGAAAGATATATCAAAATTTGAGAAGAAAAATCCCGGTACGTCTATCAATGTTTTTGCATTAGATAGTTCAAACAAACTGTATCCTTTACGTATTGCAAAAGAAGAGCTACCAGATCATACGGATTTACTACTACTAACGCGAGGAGATGTGTCTCACTATGTGTACATAAAGCAATTTGATCGTCTTGTTAACAAGCAACTTTCAAAAAATAGAAACAAAAAGATAATTTGCAAGAGATGTTTTAATTTTCAACGAGAAGGAAGAGAAGGAAGAGAATGGTTACAAGAGCACAAAAGACTATGTAACAATAATTATGAAGCAAAGATTAATTTACCTGCGGAAAACAGAGCATTCGTTAAATTTGAAAAGGTTCATCATCAATACCGTATCGCTATAGTTGTATATGCGGACTTTGAATCAACACTAATTCCTATAGAAGATGAAAATTGTGAAGCTAGAAAAAGTGTCAAATATCAAATGCACAAACCAAATAGTTTTTGTTTAATGGTTAAATCAACATTATCAGAAGAACATTTAAACAGATATGGATTAACTTCAGAACCTCTAGTATATCGTGGTAAAAATGTAGAAAAAATATTTCTTGATCACTTATATTCAATAGCTGGAAATGCACAAAGATTATATACAAATATTGTACCAATGAAACCGATGGAGGAAGAAGAAGAAATTCAACATGAAAATGCAACTCTATGTTTCTTATGCAAAAATGATTTTACTATTGAGAATTATAAAGTTAAAGATCACGATCACCTCACAGGTTATTACAGGGGTGCTGCTTGTAATAAATGCAACTTGAGCTATCGTTTACCACTATATATTCCTGTGGTTCTGCATAACCTCAGTGGGTACGATGCTCATTTTATAATACCTGAACTAGGAAGAGACGATGGTAAAATCGATGTGTTAGCTGAAACTTCAGAGAAGTTTATAAGTTTTTCCAAAGAAGTTGGAAACATAAAACTAAGATTCTTGGACTCCTACAGATTTATGCCGTCGAGTTTGTCCAAACTTTCAGAAAATTTAAGGAAACAAGATTTCATCGAAACAAAGAAGATTGTAAATAACGACAAACTGGATTTGGTACTTCGGAAAGGTGTGTTTCCATATGATTACATAGACAGTTTAGAAAGATTTAATGAAACATCACTTCCGGCTAAAGAAGAATTCAAAAGTAAACTTTATGACATGGACATATCTCAAGAGGACTATGATCATGCATGTAAAGTATGGAACGATTTAGGATTTAGAACATTGGGAGAATATTCAGATTTTTATGTTAAATTGGATGTAACTTTACTATGTGATATAATGGAAGAATTTAGAAATACATGTTTTGCGGCATATGGATTGGACCCTCTTCATTCGTACACTTCACCTGGATTAGCATGGCAAGCTATGTTGAAAGAAACAAATTGTAAAATACAACTTCTTACTGATATAGATATGGTTATGATGTTAGAGTCAGGAGTTCGAGGGGGATTGACGCAAAGCGTTACACGACATTTCAAGGCGAACAACAAGTATCTGCCCGATTATGATGTATCAAAACCAACAACATTCCTGGGTTATTTTGATGCAAATAACTTATACGGATGGGCAATGTCGAATCCCCTTCCATATGATAATTTTAAATGGATAGATCCAGAATCGATTGGAAACATAATGGATATACCGAAGCATGGTGAAACTGGTTACATTTTTGATGTTAATTTTGAATATCCTGAACATCTTCATGATCAACATTATGATTTACCACTTCTTCCGAAGACTGAAATTTCCCCTACTGGAAGATGGCCAAAATTATTGATGACTTTAACCGACAAGTCTCGATATGTTGGACACTACTGGATGATACAACAGGCTTTAGACTTAGGACTGAGAATTACAAAAATTAATCGAGTACTACAATTTTCTCAATCTTGTTGGTTAAAACCTTACATCGACAACAACACAAGAAGAAGAGCCGCCGCTACATCAAGTTTTCAAAAAGATTTTTTCAAATTAATGAACAACGCAATATTTGGCAAGACTTTGGAAAACAAAAGGAAACATAAGGATATCAAATTGGTAACTGATCCAGTAAAATTACAGAAATTAGTGCAACAACCAAACTTTGGTTCATCTGTAATTATTAATGAAAATCTAGTTGTTATTTCCATGAACAAGAAGTCAGTTGAAATGGATCGTCCTTTGTATCTTGGAATGTCAATCTTGGATATTTCAAAAACACATATGTATGAGTTTCATTATAAGAAGATGGTTAACTATTATGGAAGAGAGAACATTGGTATTGCATATATGGATACGGATGCACTCATTTACTGGATTAAAACAAATGACATGTATGAAGATCTACGCACCTTTATATATAAAGATGATTTCGACTTTTCCGATTATCCTAAGGATCATCCAAATTACGACTACGACAAAAACAAGAAAGTATTGGGAAAATTTAAAGATGAAACAAATGGTGTGCCGATGATGGAAATTGTAGCATTAATGTCCAAACTGTATTCATTTCAACTGTACATAAATGAAAGGAATGAACATCAAGTCACGAAAAAAGCCAAAGGAATAAAAACTTCTTTCCTGAAGAAGAATGTACAGTTTGAACATTATAAAAGATGTTTGTTTGAAAATTTTGAAAATGTTGAAACAACTGCAACGTTCAACACTATTAGAAGTTATAATCATCAACTTTTTAGTGTCAAACAAACAAAGTGGGCATTAAGCTACAAAGATGACAAGCGCCATATTTTAGAAGATAAAATTAATACTTTACCATTCGGCCACTACTCCCTGAACCCTATCGACCAGTAAACCTATTCTTCGTCCTCTACCTTCTTCCTTTTTCCTTTCCGTAAAGAAGAGGGGACATGGCAAGCCCAATGCCATGTTCCCTCTTTTTTACACTAATATGAAATGGCCTTGACCTATATTCAAACTATATAAATGAGAATTAACTATTCTATGGGTCAGTATTTTTACAAGCGGTGTACAAGAAACATCTGAAGATGGAAAGTGTGAAGGACAAGATTGTAAATGAACTACATAAACCAGCAAGAAGAAGATTTCCAAGAAGAAGTACAATCATTAAAGGAATGAATGATCTTTATCAAGCTGATCTCATTGAAATGATACCGCACAGTAAAATAAATAAAGGATTTAAATATATTTTAACAATTATAGACTGTTTTACTAAAATAGCTGATGCTTTACCATTGAAGGATAAGACTGGTAAAAGTGTTACAAAAGCTATGGAAACCACAATACAAAGAAATAAATTTAAAATTAAACATCTACAGACCGATGATGGAAAAGAATATTTTAATAAAGACTTTGGAGCTTTGATGAAGAAATATCAAATAAATCATTATTCTACAAATTCTGAAGTTAAAGCTTCAATAATTGAAAGATTCAATAGAACATTAAAAGGTGCGATGTATAAACAATTTTCAAAACGAGGATCATACGTGTGGTATGACATATTACCACAACTTATAAAAGAGTATAACAACAAATATCATCGTACCATTGGAATGAAACCTATCCAGGTAAATAGTGCTAATGCCAAAATTGTATTACAACGCATTAAAAATAATACAACACCGAAATTGGAAAAATTGCAACCAAAGAAGTTCAAGGTCAACGATAAAGTTCGTATAAGCAAATACAAAGGTGTATTTAGTAAAAGATATCTACCAAATTGGACTAATGAAGTATTTACAATTTATAAAGTGCAACCAACTATACCTGAAACCTATTTATTAAAGGATAACAAGGGTGAATTACTTCAAGGTGGATTCTACGGACACGAATTGTTGAAATCAACAGTTGGTGATGTATATCTTGTCGAGAAGATTTTACAAAGGAAAAAGGATATGGTTAAAGTCCGGTGGTTAGGGTTTGATAAAAGTGAAGACTCTTGGATTCCTTCAAAAGACTTAGTATAGTTGTTTAATAGCTCATTGTGTGTTTAACCTTTATACAAGATGGAGATTGTACAACAAAAAGATCGATTTAATATCAATAACATTGATGAATTGACAGTTGACAATGATAAGTTAAATCATGGAAAACATGGTGAATTACTACCAAATACGATAAGATGTCTAATAACTGGTCCTTCAAATTGTGGAAAAACTAATGTTGTTTTTAACCTTATAACTAATCCTAAAGGATTGCGTTTTAACAATATATATATTTTTTCAAAATCATTGCAATATCAATTATTGGATAAAGTACTTGCAAGTGTACCTGAAGTAAATTTTTACAAGTTTAATGCCAGTGAAACAATTATGCAACCAAATAAAGCAAAACCATTTTCTATTTTTATATTTGACGATGTTTCTTGTGAAAATCATGACACAATAAGGAATTATTTTGCTATGGGAAGACATCATAATATTGATAGCATTTACATTGGTCAAACATACAGTAAAATTCCAAAACAACTTATAAGAGACAATGCAAATATGTTGATCATCTTCAAACAAGATGAAACAAATTTAAAGCATATATATAATGATCATGTAAATGCAGATATGCCATTTGAAAAATTTAAAGAGATGTGTGGCAAAGCATGGAATGAGAAATATAGCTTTCTCGTTATTATGAAGGAAGAAGATATTAAAAATGGTAGATATCGTATAGGGTTGGATAAATTTGTATTTATGCGTTGAACTACCGATGCTACATCTAGTTACATGTTGAACTTCACAGTGTAAACATGGTGAATCAAGAAAAACTATTGAAAGAAATAAAATCACTGAGTGATTCTATTAGGATGAAGAATCGTGCATTGAGGATGGGTTTAAGTGAAAGAGAAGAATTTTTAGAGACTACATTTAAACCTATTACGGAACCTTTAAAACAGATATCAGAAACTATTGGTAAACCTCGTTATGAAGGAGATGTTTTACTACCAGTTTCTAAACAAGAAGTACAAGCATTAAAAAAAGAAGAAGATGATGATTCATATACAAGTGCTAGTGAGCAAGAAGAAACAAAAGAAGAAGAAGAACCAATTGTTGAAAAGGAAGAAGAACAGCCAATACCTGAAGCTGAACAATCTATTCCAAATTTAACTCAATTGAGTAGCGATATATTACAACATGGACCTCTTGGAAGAAAATATATAATGAAAATGCTACATGATATGAAATCAAACCCGAATTTGAGTAGATCACACGTATACGGAGCAAGAATTGATGGGAATGAATTGAAGATTGGCGATTCAAAGCTTGAAATAACACAAGACGATTACATCATTATTGGTGAGCATAGATATAAAGGAACAAAAGGATTATATGAATTAATTTTTAAAAACATACCACTAAGATATTCATCCAAAGATTTAAGTGTTTTTAAGGAGATTCTCCAAAATACTAACGCTCATAAAAGAAACTATGTAAAGGATGCAATGATTAATCGTTCACGTGCAACAAAATATAACATCGTTATAAAAAAGTTGTTTCCTCCACGAAAATTGCCAACATTACGTACTGCACCAGCGGTGAGACAACCACTGAAAAGAAAATCTTTATCACTTATGGATTTATCACTTCTTGAACAACATGGTAAAAAGAGTAAAGGAGATACTTCAACATCTGGTAAAGGATTGATGAAAAATCTATACAATACGAATGTGATTTACTACAACGATATCAATAAATTGGTTGATAGAATGAGACTATTGCATGAAGCCATGGAAGCCGGTCATACAGGTTTGAATAATGAATGGGTGGCTCTAGTTGATGAACTTAGGAATCGCGGTATAGTTGTATAATTGTCCGTGGATATAAAAGAGGTGCAAGCATAAGACGTATCAGTTCTAACATGAGCGTCGACAAGTTCGGACGGTACTCCGCTTTAGGAGTGCAAGTTGGAGAAGACAGAAAAAGAAGTGGATTACCGCAAACACCTGAAGGTGACTATAGCATAAGTAATAAACGTTTAAAACTAGTTAAAGATCCAGAAGAAGATACTGATGGAGCAAATTTGAAGACAGTAAAAGAAGCTACTTCAACATCATTAAAATTACATAAGAATACTTACGATGTTAAATCACATAGATTAATTAATGTTGGTAAACCAACTGAAGGTTCTGATGCAATTACTAAAGAGTACTTATCATCTGAACTTTTAAATACTTTAAAATTGCAATGGGGTAATAACTTAAAAGATGGACAAACGTATAATGCTGGAAATTATAGAATAACCAACGTGGGAAATCCCAAAAATGATAAAGATTCAGTTAATAAAGAATATTTACATTCTATAATACCTGAAAAAACTGAACATGGATTTTCTTTTTATAAATTTATTATAAATGACATTGGATACCCAAAAGAAGACGGTGATGCTGTAAACCTAAAATACATCAAGGACAACTGTATTTTACAAGATGCTGATGGAATCGATTGTCATGGAAAAACATTGACAAATGTAAAGTTTGGTTCTCAACCAAAAGATGCTGTTACTATGGAGCAATTATCCAAAGAATTAAAAAAAGAAACATCAAATTTTGTAAAACATGAAGATGCCGTGTTAAAGCGGGGAGATAAATTTATACATGGAAATAAAAAGTTTGATTTAATGCAAGGAAATAATGATGAATGGGATGCAGGACATAAAACAATAACAAATGGAAGATTTGGTATAAAAGATTCAGATGTACCTCTTATGGTGCAAACATTAATTGCAAGTGGTGGTAGATTAGATACATACGATGGTCGTAATAGAAGAATAAAAAATATTTATCCTGGTTATGGAGATGATGATTGTGTTACATTGAGACAAACAATAACTTGGGATAAACACTTTGGGACCAAATATGATGCAAAGATGAAGAAAATAATTAATATTTTACCAGGTGAAGATTCAAATGATGCTGCTACTATTGGACAAGTCATAACAACATCAAAAAGTGATTTAACCGCTTACACGTGTAATGATAAACGTATTATGCAGTTACAAGATCCTCAACATCCGAAAGATGCTGTAACTTTAGATTGTTTAATAAGAATAGTGGGTAATTTACTTATTGATACCCACAATCATATAGCTAGTACAACGAATCATGTGGTGATTCAACCCGATGAACGAGAAGCTTGGATTAAAAATAGAATCATAAATCAGTATATAATTAATTTGAATAACTAAGTCTTTAAATATAAAAGATTTTGCATAAGTTATTCATTTATGTAAAGTATCTCGTGGAGTAAACACACCAGTTATATAAGACAACATAATGAAGACCGTATCGCTCAGTCATCGTCAAGACAGCGGCAAGAGAGGACGTGGTATAACATCAGCTGCATTATCCCTGCTCAGACGGATTCCAGTTGGTGCTGTTGTAAATCGAACGATAGACGCTTTACCATACGAATTACATCTGCCCGGAGGTTATCAATATTGTGGACCTGGAACTAAGTTGGCAAAACGTTTAGCAAGAGGAGATCCTGGAATTAATAAATTAGATCAAGCTTGCAAAGAACACGATATAGCATATTCAAAGTATAAAGATTCAACAAATAGATCAATAGCAGATAAAATTCTAGCGGAAAAAGCTTGGCAAAGAGTAAAATCAAGTGACGCAAATATTGCAGAAAAAGCAGCAGCTTGGGCAGTAACTACAGCCATGAAGACAAAAGCAAAGTTAGGTGGTGGAAGACGTCGCAGAGGAAGACCTGCAAAGAGAGGCGCTCCCAAAAGAGGTGGAAACATTAAAGAAGGACGTCGTAGAACTCATAAGGCAAGTGTAAAGAAGACTTCTGTTTGGCAAATGGTAAAAAACGGAGCAGGTTTATACCTAAGACCATACCGTGTGTACTAAATAAGAAGAATCAATTGATAATTCCAAATAAAGCCTTAACAAATCATCAGTTAAATGATTATGTAAAATGTTTGAAAATACCATTCTTTCGAGGAGTTTTTATGAAAGATGCATTACCAACTAAAATATGGAAAAATGAAACTGGAATAGTAAATTTGGATTCCACCTATGGTCCAGGCACTCATTGGGTATGCTATAAAAAACTCGGACAAACCATTTACTACTTTGACAGTTTTGGCAATCTACCACCGCCAAAAGAACTGCAACATTATTTTCGAAACTCCAAAAACATTTTTTACAATTACAAAAGAGAACAACCTAACAATACTGAAATATGTGGGCATTTATGTTTGGAGTTTCTAGCGAAGAGTGTCAGTCAGCTTTAAGATGTCATCGTATACAGTGTCACTGAGTGGAAATTCATCCACATTGAAAAGTACGCTGTTCCCAGCATTGCGTCTATCCAAGGAAAGATTATGGGAAGCGGCATTACTTGATTTGACTACCTACAATTCAATTCCTAATGTTACAGAAGGAAAAAACAATTTACTACATTATTATGAAACTAAGGATGCTGCAGGAAAATACTCAGAATTGAAAATAATTACATTTCCTACTGGAGCATATGAAATTGATGACATAAACCAATTATTACAGAAACAACTCGGAGAAGACAATATCACCGTTAAAGGAAACAATAATACTTTAAAAGCAGAAATAACTTCGAAATATTATATTGATGTCAGCTTGGAACAGTCGATTGGCAGTTTACTTGGATTTACAGATACAAAAAAGAAAATCTTAACTCCTGGAACTACTCATTCAGGTGATTCAACTGTAACAATATTGAAAGTAAATAGTATTGATGTCACGTGCAACATTATACACGGATCGTATAGAGATGGAGTTAATCAACATATTTTACATACATTTTATCCAACAGTGGCTCCCGGTTTTAAAATTGTTGAGAAGCCACAAAACTTGATATACCTACCGTTAAACACCAGTTTCATTTCAGACATCGTACTGAACATATTGGATCAAGACGGTCATAGTGTTGACTTTAGAGGAGAAACAATTACTATACGGATACACATCAGAGCAGCAACATAAAAGTCAACATGAAATTATCATTTAAACCGCAACGGAAGAGTCGGGAGCTCAGTAGCTCCTCGACATTGGAAGAGTTAACATCGGAAAACATTCGTTTTCTACAGAAGATTGGATTGAAACTTAACAGCGATGGATATCCTGGATATATCTCAAGGACCAACGTTCGACGAAACACTATGGGAGAAGGAATATCACACGCACAACCCTTACACTTCATCAAAATTAAACAATAACGATGAAATAAGGATCCCCATTCAACAACAAGATATTTACACTTTACCGTGTGAAAGTTACTTGTACATCGAAGGACGGGTATTAAAATTGGATGGAAAAACTGCTTCAACAGTTCCTTTTATAAATAACCCGATGGCATATCTTTTTGATGAAATAAGATATGAAATATCAGGGGTGACGGTTGATTCAACAAAAAAGGTTGGTTTAACAACGACATTGAAAGGATTAACATCATTAACACCGCATGAGAAGAATTCAATAGTCACTGCCGGATGGGTTGCCCCCGATAAAGACACTATAACACCAGCTTCCAACGGTCACTTTGATTTTCATGTACCTTTACGATTGCTTTTGGGATTCGCTGAAGATTACAAACGGGTAATAATAAATGTCAAACAAGAATTAGTATTACTCAGATCTTCAACTAATAAGGACTTAATACTTGCAGACCCTGCAACTACGGAAGATAAACTGGAATGGCAACTACAGTTGGATAAAGTTGTTTGGAGAGTACCTCATGTAAGATTGGCCGATGAACATAGAATCCTATTATTGAGAAAGTTAAAATCTGACCGTGATATTGTGATGCCATTCCGAAGTTGGGAATTTCATGAATACCCTACACTACCTCAGACAGAAAGACAAACATGGACCGTCAAGACATCAACTTACTTGGAACGAGCAAGGTACATAATACTCGGTTTTCAAACTAAGCGAAAAGATGTTATCACTGCAAATGCTGGTCAATTTGATCACTGTAAAATAAAGAATTGTAAAGTTTTCCTAAACTCTCAATTCTTTCCCTATGACAATTTGAATGTCATGTTCAGCAAAAAACGTTTTTCCATTTTATACGATATGTATGCAAGATTTCAATCGTCATATTATGGAAAGACTAATACACCACTATTATCACCTGACCAGTATTATTCCAAGGCTCCAATAATTGTAATCGATTGTTCAAAACAAAATGAATCGGTAAAATCATCAAGTGTGGATATAAAAATTGAAATGGAATTTGAAGAACCAGTAGCGGATGGAACTTCGGCATACTGTCTAATTCTACATGATAAAATAGTTACTTACACACCGCTGACCGGAATTGTGAAGAATGTACTTTAAGAAGAATTGTATAACAACTGCAAATTTTTGAGGTTAGAATTATCTGCTTTAATTTTTGAGGTTAGAATTTCATTTGTGAAAGACAAGTTGAAAACAAACAATTATGTAATTGTATAAATTTCAAGGATTTTACGAAAAATATAAAAGCGAGAAAATAATTAGTAGAAACTTCATTCTATCTTCAACCGTCGTATGGGAAACATCATTCGCAAGATGAATTCTACTAACGGAGAAGAAAATACACCTCTAATGGATGATAATAGTTCAGATATAGAAAAACAAGTTGAACGAGAAATGGACGAGTTCCTAAAATTCAACAAACATAAGAAGAGAGAAGAAGAAAAAGCTGAAAAAGAAGTAAAAAGGAAGAAGGTTGAAGTTAACATTACAACCAATATTTTAACAGAAGTATTTCTTCGGATTATCTACCCAATTTCTTCATGCATGACAAAAAGTATATCAGTTGGAATTTTAAAATCAATGGATTATTCACCAATTGTTATTTTAAATCATGGAAACAAAATGGTTACTTTCAGTGAAACTACTTGGGAATCTCTCATGAAACATTTACATCTTTTGGAGTGCTATTTAAGTAACAACACATTTGGAAGAAGAACAAGATTAAGTTTATTGGAATCAAATATTGAAGTTGATATAGTAAAACATCGTGGAGGACAAATTGTTCGCTTCAGAGATTTAACTACACATAATGTTAAATTATATTTCACTAAAGAAGAATTTTACACTTTAAGTTGTACTACCGGTCCCGTCACCAGATATTTGAAACAACTAATATTTTCAAGTGCAATAATTAAAGACTATCTAATTGATACATTGGACAAAAAACCTTTTGTTCCAATTTTATACGGTCCCGTGGATACTTCAATCTTTAATAGAATACCTCAAGAAGTTGAAATGTGGAGACAATTAAACAACTATCACACCAATTTTAATATTGATGAAGTGGCACAAGAAGTGAAAGAAGAAGAACAATCCTGTCTGTTATAAACATCGGCTCATTCAATTTTTAAGTCAGTTGTTAGTAAGACTTCATCATGAATAAACGGGTTTCGTTTTCTAATGCGCCACATATAATGGAAGTTAAAAGAGGTATAATTGAATTTCAAGCTTTCCGAGGAAATGATGGTAATTTTATTATTAAAGAATTAGTAATCTTGGACATGAACACATCAGTAGTTTATCATTATTTGTTCAAACCTCCAGTACCATTTAATAGACTAACAACTAAAGCGAAAGTTACAAACAAATGGTTGAACAAACATTTTCACAACTTAAGATGGGATGAAGGTTTCATTAATTATAACATGATGCCGCACATTATGAATCATTATTGCAAAGAGTTTAAAATTATCTACACAAGGGGATTGGAAAAAGCAAATTGGATACAATCATTTACAAGCAACGAAGTGATTAATGCAATAATTGATAAAGATTTCCAATGCTACTTCAACGAACTTTGTATTTCATCAAAAAGTTTTAAACATCGAAGGTCGCAGTGCGCTTTAAAGAATGCCTACCGCTTGAACAATTTCCTTCAACAAAGTGGTGGGTGTAGTGTCAGTAGTGGGGGTAGTGTCGATTATAAAAGCGAGAGCGCTACCATGACGCAGCATGAGTATTACTCTAACCTCCGAAGAGACAACATCTCCGACGGACATTCTTATTAACAAGAAGATTAACAACAACATAAAGATGGCATCACAGAACTTACTTCAAAGTTTAGTTGATCAGTTCAACGCTCATTCTAAATCATCAATTCTACCTACAAAGAAATGTTCTGAACTAAAAGAAGAAAAACACTACATCATTCATACGATTAAGAAAATGGAAACTTCAGTAGGTGATGCTATTAATTGCACATTGAGCGAGGCTCCATATACAGTTGGTGATGAACCAAAATTTCAGATCTTCCTACCAAGACGCTTTGTACAACTTCTTCAAAATGAAGATCTTCGTGTAGTTCAACCCGGCGCACTCTATTTGGTTTCGCACGGACCAAGTGGAAACAACTCAACTGAAATAACTATTCATGTAACACCTACTACTGATTAGTTTGTACATAACATTGTAACTATTTGTTTGTAATTGTTTTTCAATAAATATGATATAAAGAAAAAACAAAAAAATTTAAAAGAAGCAACATATTGTGATGTCTTTGTACATTACAATATGTTGCTTTTTTTTAAAAATTCCACTGGATGACCTTGACCCACTTTTGTGTGATTATAAAAGCAAAAATCTACTTGTAAAATTCATCAGTCTACGACTACCTTTCGTACCGTACACATCTCGCTCACTCTATCGCTTAATATAAAAACTAAAAGATGTCTCTCAAAGTCAAGTGTGCATCTTATGATACCAACACCATTACAACTTTTGAACAACTCGAAGATTTAACCAACGAAATGCGAGTTTTACTTACCGGTGGTTATCACTTAACTATTGATGTTAGTGCTACTAATACAAGGATGTTCACTAAAACAAAATATTGCGATGATGAAATATTTATTTCTACACAACCTACAACTTCTTCATCGCCAACTGGTCAACATAACATCAAGTTCCAAAAGTATTACCAATGTTGAATAACTTTTGACAGACAAAACTACAACTAAAGAATCACATGATCAATATGAGTTAATAAAAAGGATGTGATACTTGTATAAATAATCATTTGCTTCTCAGCTCTCACCACGACAAGACCTATTTAAGAAAATGTTGTACAGAATGATGATTCAACTTGATGGAAAAATCTATGGAAAAGACTACAACACCGTTGAACAAATGACCCAAGATTTAGATGTATTAACTAAAGAAGGATATCAAGCTAAATTAATTTTAAAATTTCCTGAAGTACATCCATTATCAACAGAAGAACTTGTTGCTATGGCTAAGGCGGAGAGAGAGAAAAAGTCTGAAGAAAACAAAGAGAAACAAACTTCCTAAATTTTAATAATCCTTACACTTGTAAGGTATAATTTTTTAAAACTCCATTTGGATGACCTTGAAATTATCCCCACCACTTTTCACAGTACATAAAACTCACTATTCAACACTATACACTCTTATTCTTTCACTGGACTCCGAAGCGTCAACATGGAAGAGCAAAAATACAAGTACAAACCTCGTTACTGTTGTGAACAACAGTGTACAGATTTAGGACCAATGATGGTGGATGGGTTAGCTTGTACTAAATGTGAATTCTTCGGATCTTGTTATTGCAAATGCAAAACAAAACAACTACCACCACCGGAATTGCGAACTTTCAAATTTTACAAATCAAGATATTTTCATACATGTTGTCCTCAAAGATGTTTCAAATTTCACCCTCTAGATCTTGCTCATTGTCAACGCACCAATTCTCATCAAGATGATTTTTGTACACATATGATAAAAAGATGTAAATACAGATCAGATTGGTATTCCGATCCTGTAGAACCATCAAATGTGTAATTTCAGTTTTACACTCTTTTTTAAAACTTCATTTGGATGACCTTGAGATTTCCCCCACCACTAGTTCTAATTTTTATATAATATTAAATCATTCCACTTCCAACACTCTAACTAACAACATGGAAAACAAATTTATCAAGTTTGAACATATAATAACTGACAGGGAGGAGATGGAAGAATTGTTTCAAAACTTACTTTCTATCATTGACAAATATCCTATAAGATGGTTCAGAATTGTAGTTCAATATTTAAATCCTGGTGAATTGTTTTCTTCATCGAGTGAAGAGGATGAAACAACTACTTCGGTTCAAATAATTGAATTAAAAGACAAAGAAGAAGAACTAAACATTTTATTCAATCATAAGCTCAAGGTTCCCCATATAAAAGCCCCCTCCCTAGACAGCCCCCCTCCCTAGACGCCTGCTCAAGGTCGCCATTATATAAGCCCCCTCCCTATGTGCCGATCCTCATTCCATCCCCGACTCTTCAACGATGAACAACTCTCCTTTGGCCCGAATGAATTCTAGTTTTGAAATAAACTCTAAAGAAGAGTTACAAGACATTTTTAATATTTTACAAGAACTTGTAGATAATTTTACAACCATCAAAATGAATTTAGAAATAACATACGATTGTCCTATTTGTGATAAAGTTGAAAGTTCGGACGAAGACAGTTTACTAAATCTAACTCCTGCACCATCTAACACTACTGATGGTAATAACAAAGAGCAAAATATTTCCCCCACCACTTCTTTATAATTCTTCGCTCCCCCCACCACTTCT
>CM061534.1:161392031-161594613 GCA_030545055.2 Neoaliturus tenellus | reverse complement strand
TATATATATAACACTTCTATCCCATTAATGTTTGCCATGACTCTCTGTTTATAATAAGTTTCTGACAAAACGTAACTAATTATCCTATCAGATTGTTTTTGTATTATTAAATTTTGTTTAGTGACAGATCAGAAACACAAAATTACATTTTAAATATTCATTTAATGTAATTCACATAGCACTAATGGCACAACAGAGAAAAATAATGATAAAACGTAGATTAATACGACACAACACAAGGCAAGCATGCCTTGAAAACTCCTTCGCTCTGAATTCAGATGAACCAATGAAGAAGTGGAGAACCTCTCCCTGATGAGCTGCGGCCGGGGCTCTTGGAACTTGTAGTGGCTTTCCTAGATACCCTCTTCCTGTTGCTTCTCCTAGGGGCTTCTTTGTTCTTTGAAGGAAACTACAGGCCTTACTGATTGGTTCCTAGAACTTGAGAGTGTGGTGGTTTTCCTAGATGCCCTCTTCCTGTTGCTTCTCCTAGGGGCTTCTTTGTTCTTTGAAGGAAACTACAGGCCTTACTGATTGGTTCCTAGAACTTTAGAGTGTGGTGGCTTTCCTAGATGCCCTCTTCCTGTTGCTTCTCCTAGGGGCTTCTTTGTTCTTTGAAGGAAACTACAGGCCTTACTGATTGGTTCCTAGAACTTGAGAGTATGAGCTCTAAATTCTTTTTTCAAGCTTTTTAGTTTAAAGTAAGTTTTTTAGTTTGCAGAGCAAAGGAAAGTAGCTGGAGATAGAGTGAGATCACAGCCAAGATCAAAAGTGTTTCCATGAGAACATAAACAAAAGCAGTGATTGTTGAATGTTTTGCTATAATTGAGATAAAGAGCAGTTGGGTTCTTTTAGAATAAAGAGTATGTAGTGTATTAAATATATCTTTTAGCAAATTTCTCTATAGGGAATACGCTATTCGTATGTATTTCAACACCAGTGGCTATTTTAAATTTTAATAAAAACAGTGAAATAAACTGTTGTTACTGGTGTTGCCCTGGTGTTGTTACTATCTAACGCCTGCCTTGTATGATAATTAATTAATTCATGGCCCAATGACACATGATAATATTTTAAGTTGTTTACAGATGTTAATTAGTGTATTGAACTTTGTCATGTTTTGATTATAAAATTTACTAAAATTTTTAAACCTATTCTTAACAACCATGTTAACCCTTGAGCGGGGCGCTTCGCCAATAAAACGGCAGAGATGTGTGACATGTTAAGAGATCTTGAAAAGACTTTAGAAAAGAACGCCCTCAACACCAACCACCTGACTTTTTTAATTAAATGTAGAAATGCAGACTTGATTTCGAAAGGCCTAATGCTTAAACCTCCAATGAAAGACAGAAATTCTGAAAAAATTTCCAAGGAAGCCAGTTGGAAATTGTTAAAAAATAGGATACACCAAGTTAGACTTGCAAAGTATATTAACGGCTCAAAAGTTGAATGCATTCTAGACAAATTAAAAGATGAAATAGCTAGGGATGATTTGGACCCAATTCTAACATCATTTTATAATAAGGCTAAGAGAATATCTGACGCCAAACGTAACAGTTTAAAGAACAAGTTTAATAGGTTAGTCCATATCCATAAACGCAATTCAGTAGGCAATGGAACAGGTCTCGTCAGGATAGACTCGCCCACCAATACAGATATTGATAAGCAGGTAGTCAACCTGTCAAGTAAAGTTCTTGATGACGCGGAGCGGCAGGTTCTGAGCAAAGGCTTGAACTTTGGCATTGCCCCCTCCCGAGTCTCAAATGTAAACATGGTGCTGTTACTTGAACCGGCCACTTCTTATTTGCCCAATTAAAATAAAGATTCTTTTAGATGTAACATTGTCAATTCATTAAAAAAACCATTAAATGTTAAATCCAATCTCACCAGGGAGGAACAAAATGCTTTGAAAAAACTAGTAAATGATGACAAACATTGTAATACTTCCATCTGACAAAGGGGGCGCTGTGGTTGTGATGGACAAACTTGATTACAGTAAAAAACACTCTGACTTGATAGATGGAGGCCAATACAAAAAATGGAGCGTGATCCAACCACCGTTGTTCAGAATAAAATTAAGAAAACATTGGTTAAGATTAAAAGTTATGTTTCAGAACGAACATTTTTCAACTTAGTCCTCAATTTAGTAAGGCTCCACACTTATATGGCCTACCCAAGATTCACAAGCCTAATATCCCCCTGAGACCAATAGTAAGTGCTATATGTTCACCATACTATCAGATGTCAAAATACATTCTTCCGTTTTTGTCACCCCTATTTGGTCAATCGAACAGTTTTCTAAGCAACTCCAATGACTTTGTACAGAAAATAAGGCTATTTCACCCCACTGATAATACAGCTCTTGTTAGCTTTGATGTCACGAATTTATTTCCAAGTGTCCCCATTGAACCCTGTCTGTCTATTGTCCGAGAAATGCTTGAAAATGACACAACTTTGGTAGAAAGAACAAAAATCCCAGCGTCCACTATAATTGAACTACTGTCTGTTTGTATTCATTCGAATTACTTTCAGGTTGATAATGATTTTTACGAGCAAACTAGTGGCATGGTAATGGGAGGAGTACTAAGTCTGATTCTCTGCAATCTATTTATGGATAGGTTTGAAAAAATGCCATAAACACTTTTGAAACAAAACCCAGGTTGTGGCTCCGTTATGTAGATGATATCTTTTGTATGTGGGAAGGGCCAGTTGCAGATCTTATGAAATTCAAAGACCATTTAAACAACCAATGTGATTCAATACAATTTACAATAGAATTAGAAAATGATAACAAACTACCATTTTTGGATGTTTTGGTTGAGAAACAACCACAGGGCTGGCACACAAGCATTTATAGGAAACCAACAGCTACCGGACATTATTTACATTTCAATTCTAACCATCCCGCTCATGTAAAAACAGGTCTCGCCATAGCTTAATCACTCGGGCAAAATCCGTATGCAGCTCTAAAGAAATTTTAAATTCAGAACTTGAACAAATAAAATTACATTTGAAAAATAGTGGCTACCCTCCTTCCATCTTCAATAAGGCACTGAAAGCGGTGAATGATAAAAATATTATGGAAGTCACAGATAAGGTAAAGCCTGTAACAATAATATGCATTCCATAAATTCAAAACATAATATTAGAACAGTTTTTAAATGCAGTGACACAATCCGTAGCCGTTTAACTAAAGTGAAACCTTTGAAAGAGAGTCAAAATGCAAAGAATGTTGTTTATGAGATTCCCTGCTCATGCGGCCGGAATTACGTAGGCCAAACTTCAAGACCCGTCACAGTTAGATTAAGGAACACATAAAAAAAGTAAAAAATAAAGAAAATTATGGCTCTCGTATTTGTGATCATATTATGGAATCAGATCATTCAATGAAGTGGGATGATAGTGTAATTTTATTTAAAGAGCCTCACTGGAGGAGGAGGAACATAGCAGAGTCGATGTTTATGGCGGATGAAAGGGAGCCACTGTCTCGACCATCAGTAGACATTCATCCTATTTACCAAAGTATTATTGGAAATGAACTAAAAAAGTTAAGAAATAAGGCCCGGAAAGTGAATGGCTTATCGGCAGAGGTGAATAGGACCCCCTCCCCAGCAGGATCAGCTGTTACGCAACCGTCAGTCGTGGTTAGGCGTTCGGCCCGCGTGCTGGAAAAATTAACGCAAGACAAGCCCTGAGGAAGCGGGACGTTTTTTTATATTGCCGGTCCTGTGAAACGTCGGCTACAACTCCGGGACGATTTTAGTGTTGTCGTTTTCGTCGTGTTTTTGTGTGTGTTTTTTGTGTTTTCAACAATTGACGAGTCCCGGAAAGTCATTAAGGTGAGTGAAGCCCAAAAAAGATAATTTAAAACGGTAGAGGGCGCATGCGATGTTTTATTCTGCAACAGTAAATTGCACAATTTAAACCCATTTAACATGTTTTTGTATCGAAAAATTTATTTATATTTTTACTAAGATCATCAGGAACCACATTTCATTATTGAAACCATTAATTGTTTACCTTAATAGGTTTAATATTTCAATTTAACATTGTAAGTAATTTTATAGTATAATATAGCTATCACTGTATTACGTGAGAGGGCCCACACGGAGTTTTTCTCTGCATTAATAAAATTATAGGCTACATAAATTCAAACGAAATGTATTTTATGATGATTATAAATGAAATAATACATAAAAACGTACTTATACATACGTACAAAAACCTATAACACAAAATTTTCATGAGGAAATAAACCCCGCACTGAGCATACTCGCGAGATAGGGCGAATGCGGAGAAAACCTCCAGAAGGAATTAAGGGGTCGGTGGGGGGTATTAATAGCTTAAGGTGATTCCCGGAATGAGGCACATAAAGTACTAGGCCAGACACGACTGCCGACACCCATTATGAATGTTTATGTTAACAAAAACTATACATGAGGAGAAAAACTCCGCGTGCGCCCGCTCGATGGTCAAGCCAACATTTCTTACACGTACTAAAAATATACAAAAAAAATAAATGAATAAAATTGATTGATTTTTAGTGCAGGACCTTATTAAAGATGGCCCAATTCAACATACTTATTCTTCAGGTACAATTTAGTTTGCCTTCAAATAAACAAATACCCCTGTCGCAGCAGACCTGCGTACTCAGCGAATTTCCAATGGAATTTTAGATTATTTACTTTCCCCATAAAAACACCATAGGATGGAGTATGTAGGTTTGCTGCCATGGGGCGTTGTTAGAAAATCTAAGTTAATCAATAATTGGTGAATGTAAACACAAAATTGTATGAAGCTCTGACAATTTTTATTTTCCCCATAAACCCCATGGGGGTGAGTATGTAGGTTTGCCGCCATATGGGTTTTGTAAGCAAGTATAAGTTAAACCCTATCTAGATAACGTACATACCAATTTGACTAAGTTATGTCAACAAATAGTTAAGATATAGGGTTTTCTTGATTTCCCATAAGAATAACATGGAAAACACATTTTTGGATTTTCTCCGTAACCATTTAAGTTAAGTTAAAAATTCAAAATACTAAATTGTATGTTTTTTTAAGCTCTTTCGAATGGTTTTAGTTAAAGCTCAAGAATTTTTTAAATTGAGGTCCAAAAATGCCAAAAACCCAATTTTGATTCCTTTGAAACCCCATAAAACCCCGTTCCCATAACCCGACAATGCTGGTTTGCGAACTCATGAAAATAGACCTGGTCTTACAACTTCATACCAAATTTGATCAAAATCGGAGGTCCGCTTCAAAAGTTATCGGTACCACGGACACACACACACACACACACATATATATACATATATATGAAAATGAACGAACGGTGTTTTTGGCTTCTGGGGACCTCAAAATGAAAAAGTAAAGTGGTCCCGGGCTTAGGTCTTACCTTGGCTACTACCGTAATAGCGTATTCCCTATAGGGAAATTCGCTAAAGGAACATGCTTACCTATTAATATATAGATAGTACGAGGGGGACTGAGTTGAAATCTGCGTTTTGACCACCTATTTATTTTGAACGGGGTATAATGGTGTGAGAGACAACTGACCGACCACTCATTGGGCAACTCAAGCTCTGCTACTCGTTGACCTTACACTGGTTAAAAAAATACAAAAGACAAACATTGGCAAGCATATAGTGATGGCAATGGGAAACAGTTTTCAAAGCCTGAGTGTTAAGCAAGTAGTTGAAAACACTGAATAAATTATAGAAGCACATTCTGTTCCTGGAGTCCTATTTCACTACTAACTATAATTTAATTAGTATAATGACTAATTAGAAACCCCTGATTTTTAGTATAGTATAGAATTGTAAGATATACAAACAAATATCTTACCTGACAAAATAGCACCTTTCTTCATTGAGCTTCTTCGAAAACTGCCTGGCTGACTCCCAATGTCCCTCCTCATTGTCAAACCAAAGAGTTATTTTTTCATAATTTTCTAATTGTGGTAGAACTTCTTGTGGGAGACTTGTTATGCCTAATACAATCAAATTTTAAAGTTAGTAACAAAGGGATGAAAGTGACATTTGCTCTCCACCAGAGGCCATTAAATTATAAGTTCTCTTATGTTTCTCTGCATGTTAGCTGTCTCCTCAGTTAACCGTTTCATTCGAGGATAACTGGTTCTCATATCCTCAATAGCTGCGTTATTGTCTAATGTAAAATGTCAAGACTGACCAGAACACAATAGCTCAACTAAATTGTGTCTAATTATTTAAGTTAATGGAAATATAGAATTGACGTTTGAAAAGCTTTGGAATACTAAGGAGTAGATTGATTGACTATGATACAGGTTATAGAGTCAACCGTTTTTATTAATAACATCCTCAAAAGTTCTACTCAACCTTGGTACCAAAATAACTAAATTACAATGATATACTATATCCACTCCCCCAACCTCCCACCCATATTACCTAAACTCAATCATTGCCAAAATTTACCACCCACTGACTTGGCACAACTAATATTAGCTATGGACTATGGCTACTTATTTTACTTATTTATGGCCATATTAAAAGCCATGAATAAATGATTATGATACTCATAAAAAATTGAACCACTTGTAATTAAACTGAAGTTAATTGTGTTCTCTTAAAATAAGATACATTAAACCAACTAGTTACAGTTGGAACTAAAATTGTTAGTTATGCTCTCACCATGAGGTAAACAAATAATATCACAGTTCATCTTCCACCCCGCTAGGGCCAGCAAATCTCTCACACTATGGACAAAAATTGCTTGCTTCTTTGTATACGCAGTTCTACTTTGTATCATCAACAATCCTTTGCATTCTATGTTAGGAACTGTGGTTTCATAACTGTCTTGTGTCAACTCCTTCATCCCAACAATTTGTCCACAGTTCTTTATGGGGATGTAGATGTGCGATTTGTTCTCATTTACGAAAGCATCCAATTCAAGAAGATGGTCCGGAGAATAATCCTAAAAAAATGTACATTGGAATTGTATAATTTGTTTACAAAATTCTAGATATGGAACACTAACACGGAATATTAATAATAAATAAGGAATATGAATTAACAGTAAAAATCTCACTCATGTTCACAGGGAACCTCATGAGAACTTTGACTTCAGCACACAATACAAGATAACACCTTAATGTTATTTATTGAACATACATATCCATAAAGGTTTCTTTTTAAGGTTTGATAAACCAGGCCTTTTAGGAATAACGGGGGGGGGGGGGGGGGGGAGGATTTTTTGTTATAATATAATGGATGGCAAGATTTTGAAAGTTACTAATTAGGTTTTTAAAGGGATATTTAATTTAATATTTAATTTATAAAGAAAAAATCACAGGAAGAGTATTCTAGAAACACCATGAAATACCCCCGTCGCAGCAGACCTGTGTACTCAGCGAATTTCCAAAAGAATTCAGAATTTTTGTTTATTTCTCCCATAAAACCATGGAAACGAGGATGTAGGTTTGCTGCCATGGGGGTACTATAAGTAAATATAGGAAAATCCCTTCCCAGTGCAAAAAAAGGAAAATATCAGAATTTGATGCAATTTGGTATGTACGTGCACTGTACATACCAAATTGCATCAAATTCTGATATTTCCCATTTTCCCCATCTAAGTGGCTGAATTGAAGGCCTCTACTACATAGGCTAAATAGGTACATATCAACTGACCCGTTCAGCTAAAATAAGCTAATATACCTACTGAATTTTAGCCTCATGCATTATAGTTGCTCCAGAACAAAAAAAATACTAGACACAGTTTTTTTTTTTTTTTTTTTTTTTTTTTTTTACACAGCAACTCTATTCTATGATGTTATTACCAATTTTATATCTATGTGTCCGTGTACATGATACAGTTTTAAAAGAAATCTTAGATTTCAACGTAATTTGGTAGGGTCAAGTGTCAAGTGGGGTAAGTGGACCCCCCAAATCACATAGTACCACTTTGACTGCAGATTAAAAAACACATGTCAGTGATATAAACATAAAATTTTGTATGATTATTCTTTGGAATGTTTTGTATATGTATTATTTTTATTTTGTTAAAAATGTTAATTTTGTATTTTATAGAATTTTTTTTTGTAAAGTGATGTTTGGGGCGTACACTTGCCTTTCAATCTGGGTAAGTGTACACCCCCCCCCCCTTAATGTAGCTTTGCATTGCATATATGTTGATGTTGGGGCAAGTGGATTATAGAGGAGAAAATAAGCATTCTTTTGATTTTTTATTTATCAAAATATCTCAAACGGTCCAGGAGTTATGAACTTTTTTGTGAACCTCCGCATGGTAAAACGGAAACTCAGTTTTTTAAGAAATTGTAAAGTAAATAAAAACTTAAAGATAACACTATTTCAGTGAATTGACAATTAATAGGTCTTAAGAGCAGAAAATGAGCTTTATTTTGTTTTTTTTGTCCATCAAAATATCTTGAAAAATACAATAGTTTGGAAGTTTCTTAGGAACCTCCGCTTGGTGAAGTAACTTTAAACCTAAGTGCCGCTTAAAAAATAAAAAAAAATTACTAAAAATTCAAATAGGGCCTATAATTAAGATAATTATTTTAAAATTAATTGGTGATCTGACTCATTTTTAAAGGGAAATTAAAAAATAATGTTTTTATTGCCCTAAAAAGTCAATTTTGGGGGTGTACACTTGCCCCATTGGTAAAAGTACACTTGCCCCAACAGCGATGTAACAATGGGTAAGTGTACGCCCCCCCTCCAAGTCCTCCAAAATGACTTTGTAGGGCAATAAAAATATTATTTTTGAATTCCTCTTTAAAAAATTAGTCAGATCACCAAATTTAAAATAATTATCTTAATATTTGAATTTTTGGTAATTTTTTAAATTTTCCGAGCGGCACTTGCGTTTAGAGTAGAAACGTAAGATGTTTTTAAACTCATCAAAACACACAGTAATAATAACCAGACAATTTTTTAGTGATTATAATTTGAAAGAGCATAGTTTGAAATACCTTTGTCTAAGTTTTGAATTTTTTTAAATAATAAACCAATTTTTTATTAGCTGGGAGTCCACTTGCCCCGGGCGTCCACTTACCCCACTTGACCCTATACACTTTTGAAAAACACTTTTGAATGAAACCTTTGATTTTTATGTAATTTGGTATAGAGGCTAGAGCAGCTTTCTTCAGGTTATGTTGAAAACCAAAACCAGGGTGATCGGACCATGGGAACGGGGTTTTAAAATGGGGAAAATTGGGTTTTTGTGCATATATTTACCTAGTATTTAAATACCGTATTTAACAATTTTAACTGAAACCCCTTAAAAGAGCTCTAAAAAACAAACAATTTAGTAATTTTAATTTTTAACCTACCATGAGGATGCTCTAAAAAAACACATATGGCAGCAAACCTACATACTTATTCCCCATAGGGTTTATATGAGAAAGATAAAAATAATTACAGGATCTTTATACCATTTGGTACGGAATGCACCTATACTAGGTACCGGTAGTAATTAAACTATACAGTAGGCTCTCTTTTAACCGGCCACCTCAGGAAAAAGCCGCAGTTGGATAATGAAATGGCCTGTTCAATAGATGTACATTAAAAAATTTCAACCTAAAATTGTCTACAATTTTATATTGCTAAATGCAATTATGACTTGAAAAATAACTCTAAATATTATGTAGCCTGTATGTCGCTTTGAGCTAACATCCGAAACCCATGAAATCCCCATAAATAAACTAATTATAATTCCATTCTTCATTGTTGTCTCCTGGATTGCAGGTCTAAACGCATTCACTTCCGTCCAGGATAGTACATTTTAATTGATTATAGAACGTCAATATGTAATAATGTTGAATTGTATGATAGACAAGAAAACAACGTTCCTGGCGAAACAGGGCCGTTGAAAGCGATGTTGAGAAAAAAAATGGCCAGTGATATTGTTTTTGTGTCATGGTAGGCCGTTTAAAGCGGAGACCAGTTAAGAGGTGGCTTAAGAGGGAATCTACTGTATTTGCTCATAAAACCCCCAATGCAGTTAACCTAGGTACAGAACCCCCATACAATATTTATGGTTAAAATAAAGAAATCAACAAAATTTACTGGAAATTCACTTAGTTTGCAGGTCTGCGTGGGGGTTATTGTTCTTGTTCTCATTTATAATGGTCTCATATACTAAATGTATTAGGCAACGTGAAAAGTTCCAAATTTTTGTCTCAAACTAAATGCATTGGATGAGAGGTCTATTCACATTAGTGTACATAGTCAATGATATTAGAAAATGTTTTACTTTAAAACCATATATGTTTCAGTGAATTTGGAAAGTTATCAACTGGTACAGAAGCGTGTAAGTGAGCGCACGGACAAAAGCTTTAGTTGTTTACTATGCGTTTTTGCCTGCCCTTCAGAACACGGTTGCAGTGTTTGGTTGGAGTTTTGCCTTGCATGAGGGTTCCAGGTGTAGGCCTATACCATAGAGTTCTGTGGCCTAATGTTAAATTAAGGGATCCAGCCCTTAATTTAAAGTAAATTTCCATGAAATGAGTAGGCCTGAATAAATCTAAAAGGAAGAGGATAAACTCCTTGAAAAAATTATGAACTTAATTAACATACGGTAATTAAAAAGTAGGCTTAGGCTATTTTATTCCTACTATACAAAAATAAATGTCATCATTATAGTTCATAAAAAAAGTGAATTTAAAATTAAGTTTTAACTTAAAATTTAAAATAACATTTTTTAATAAGCTAAAGAAACAAAACTATTTTACCTTCAAGTTGAATTTCTGCATTACATCATCAACAACACTTTTTGGACATGATTTCAAAGTCTGTGACTTTTCACAAATTGTTGTCCATCTTGTAGGAGCTTCAACAGACTCCTTTGGTAACATTATAGACTCTTTTTTTAATGTCTTCTCTAAAAGATCCCATGATCCACAAGCTTTGCATTCACTGCAGATAAAGTATCCTGCAAAAGATAAGAAATATTAAGAAATTCTCTTAAACTTATACTTCTTTATCTGGCATTGAGTAAAATGAAAAATATATTTACATATCAACTTATGCGATGTAACAAAATGGGTTTGAAAATACCTTTAGTAAAAGGTTTAAAGATCAACTCACAACCTCACAGAAATTTTAATATGTTTTAAGTTTAAAAGGATGACCAAGTCAAAAATGGCAGGCGATCGAACTTTGTATTAAAACATTTTGTTGAAAACAACAAATGCAATATAACTCCCAATGCAGGTCTGTTTTTGAGATCTGTTTTGTGGCATATTGCTTAGAATGCAAAGCACTTTAAAATGATGTATATTATGACGTAGGACAATGAAGTTATTCCCAAGACTTCCTTTAGGGACACCCCTAGTGGAAGTCATTAGGGCTGATCACCTGCCAATTTGTCTCGGTCATCTTTAAGAGGTCGGGTTTGCAGTATTGTTCTCTATTTTTAGAGACCTTTTACGTAGAGACCTTTGACATATCGACCTATGCTTACATTTAAAATTTTCTTCTGGCTCCTGGTTGGCTGTCCCCGCTTGGAGGTTCAAGGACAATTAGGCCTACCTACTTTAGCAAGTAGACTTTATCACTCAAAATCAATTTGCAGAGTTCTAGTTTTATTAATTAAATACTTTTAAAGATATTATATTCTTACCAGACCTTTTTTTACACCCTTATAATGAAAATTGCAGGTTAATCACTAGGGACCGCTTGTCCGTTTCCGATCGTCATTTCGGGGCTACAATGTCTGGGAGTAAACTTATCTTAGTGTCAAAATTCTCCAAACTTTACTCGTGAGCCTAAAATATGATAATGACCTGATTCATCAAGTGCTAATGGCGTCAACCTTGACTTATTAAACTTAGATAGGCCTAATGTTTAGCTTGGCTAATTATCTCATAATATTACAATAAAAAGTCTAAGTAGTGTTAAAATAGCACTTACCTGTAACTTTATTGATGAATAAATTGCCATGTAGTCTCTTTTCACATTTACAATACAAACAACTTGTCACTAGACAAGTGTAACCATCCTTAACCTCAAATTTTTTCGATTGCAAAATTCGTTTAATGTGCGTCAAAGAAATGTTTGATGAAGGTAGTACAAATGATGAATATCCTTGGGAAATTACTTTGTGTAATAGACTGCATCCACTAGCATGCAAAACCAATTTACTCACTAACTTAGGCAGACTATTGGACAGGTGTAATTTGCAGCAGACCTTACTCATATTTTTCTTCTGAATAATAATACCTTTGCTTTTAATCCTTTGTTAATAAAACAACTATAATAGTTTTACTGACAAAAAATAACGGTCTAATTCCCCAACTACTAACCAATTTAGCCATAATCTATGTTTTGTGACAACCTAAACGAGACCGACCAAACTGAATCAAACATTTCTTGTTACCGTTTACAACTTAGGCCTTGTTCTCGTAAGTGCTGTAAAGAGCATGATAGTGCCTGATTCCTCAGAATTTAATACTAACCTTAAAAAAATAATCAAGAGGTATAAATTAAATAGTGAATAATAAATTGCATTGAATATCCATCCAACTTATTAAGAGGTTATGTTGTTGTTATTGTTTTCTTTTTCCAGAAGTTGGAGAAGGCAAGCTTTTTTCTTGCTTAGGCAGTGCAACAGTCCTACGGTCCTACCATTTCATTGGGTTTTAATAAATAAATCATATAGAAAATTTTAACATAAAGATGGTACTGTAGTTATTAGTAATAAATTTAAACTTATTAATTCATTTGTTTTTTATATTATTTTTCGTCATTTATGAACAATAATACAACCTATAGAATCGTGGGGTCTCATAATAGCTACGCTCATAGCAACTACAATTTGAATGTTGACATAGGTACTAAAATGGCAGTGTGAATTAGCGCCTACACTCGTAGGCGCTGGTAGAACATTTCAAATTTGTGTAGGCGTTAACGAGAATATGACCTATACTTTTTATAACATTGATTTTGACTGTTCGAATTGTAAAATATATTTAAATTGTAGCAACTAAAAGTGGAAAAAGCTTTTAGGTCCGACAAATTTCTGTATATCTCGATTAGCAACTACTCTACATAGCCACAAAAATTGAATGTGTAACATTGCGCCTACAGAGTCGTTCGGAGTGAACAGCTCTTTTACAGAGCAGCTCTTTTGAACGACTTCCCTGCCATGACATCTGCAACCAGCAGGGTTGCCAAGAGATGGGTATTTTCCCTGCGTTTGGGGATTTTATGGGGCTTGCTGGGATAATCGGGAATAACTAATTATGATGTTTTATGGGATTTTTATGTAGTATGACGAAATTTCCAATTTGAGCTGTTGCTCTCTAGAAGGAATGTAAAGATAATGAACGAACCACTAAAGATTCGTTCTTTTACCTACCGCTCATTGTTGTAGGCGCTATCGAGAAACCGAGATGTTCGGTGCTATCGAGAATTTAAGAAATCTAACAAAAACTACGCAAAAACTAAATAGTCTACTAGCAACTACACTTTAGCGGCTGCGATATCGTAGGCACTAACGAGAAATTTTAATAATTGTGTAGGCGCTAATCAAATATTTAAATTTTCATTTTTCCCGCCTTTTTGTAGTTGCTATGAGAACATTCAGTTTTAGTTGCTACGTTTATTTTCACTTTGTAGTCGCTACGTGCGTAGCTACTATGATACCCCGCCTATAGAATTATCTCTTTCTCTAAATGTTATTGTAAACCGTTGCCATTTTTGTTGAATTTGGAATTTGTTGTGCTACAACCATAGAAAAACTAACCATGTACAGAAGTCTCACGCAATGCTAATTTCCATTACGCAAAATTTTGTAGTTGAGCCGGCCAAATCATAAGGGGCGCTGTGCAAGGTCTGTAAAGGAAGAAGCATAACTTCTTCCAAGGTCAGCTGTATAGCTTTTTTTTTGGTGTTCCGGATATGAAGCGTCTAAACTAAAACGGAAGTCAAGTTACGTTATAATATTTACCATTACACAGCTGATTAAGAAAGAGAATGAAGCAGTCTTGCCACGGGTACGATATTTATCGTAACGACGCCATATTACTCTATTTTAAATTTGGATTATTAGTTGATAACAAACCATAAGGTAATGACCAAATTACAAATTATCAATCAAGGTAAATCTAAAACCATAAATTCTACCCTATTTTGCTTTGAAATTCCTTATTTTAGTAATTGTTGAGACAAAAAATTTCCAACGCAAACGAGAACGATTTTTGTTTGCTGTTTTGTTGGCAACACTTGCCGGTAGGCGACATCCATGGATGTCGCAGAAAGTGACACCATTGCTCTTATGGGATGCGGCTCTCCTGGCCCTGGCCTATAGTCTCCTTGGGCGCTGCGAGCAAAATCGGCCATGCAGTCGTCGGATCGACAACATCGCTTGGCCGGTTTTACTTAAGTTGACTGTAGTGCCAGGTGAGCTACATCCCATAAGAGCAATGGTGTCAGTTTCTGCGACATCCCTGGATGTTGTGTAACCCCGCACGTCTTTTAGGGAATTAAATAAAAAGAATCATTTAACACACCAACACAATTTATTTGTCAGGTTGGCCTAAAATGTAATATTACAAACTTTACGATTATTAACTGATTAAATACAAATTAAACAACACCGCTCACTAGCAAATTATCGATACATAAGGGGGACAGAGGACAAACACCCGATAAACCGAAACTCGGGCCACCGCCATTAACGCAGCGGTGGCGCCGCGGCGCGCAACGCCAGACGCAGGCGCTTAACACGACTTCACGGATCCGACTGGGGCGAGGTGACGATTGTTCTTCAGCACGCTGAAGCAGTGTCAACCAATCAGAGCACTGCTGCTTCACGCTGGTGCCTTGATTAGTGGAGCGCTCTTTCGATCACTACGGACATTAATAAAACTAAAGCTGGACATTGTCGACAACTCAACGCACCGCTTGGTGATGACAGACACCACGTCAGCACATTCCATAACCCATACGCCACCTGAGCCGGGGTCGGTGGGATTATCCAAGAGGCTACTGTCTTACTGTCTTGCCAAGATGGGCTAGACTACAAATAAAGCACCATGCCCTAAAATATGACATTTAGTGACGGTAAAATTGTTATGATTAGGGTGGTGCAAACTGTATTATTTATGGGTCTAGGGATTTTTGGGCCGTCACACTCCCCTCACCCTTAGACCTTGCTGTCCCCAGCAAGAGGTCACAGCAAATAAACTGGAACAGACAGTCTGTTAACCAGAGATCTTCAGCCTCAGAAAACTTTCGCTTGAACCCACCGAACCTCAACTCATGGCAGCCTCAGGTCTCTAAATGGTCCAAAAAAAGAATGAATATTCGCTCATTACTGATTTACTACAAAAGATCAAATTGACAATGAATTTTAATTTGAAAGATACGGCAGCGAATGTCCTCTGCCTCATTATAAATCCCCTCTTAACTTTTTTTGTTTGACAAAACAACAAAATAACACACTAAACAAGTCAATCAACCCCAACTTATCGCGTAATACACAATCTACATCGCCTCCATCTACAAAAATTCAATAATTACAATAAAATCAAACAATACAATTATTACATAAATCTAAACGTTTATACAACCAAATCAATAAAAAAATCTAAACTTCATAAACAATTCAAGATTTGTACAAAATCAGTTGAAAATCTCTTTAACAACATATGCTCCACGGGGAGGCTCTCTCGCAACAGGCTTTAACACGCGCTTCTTACTGTTTATAAAATAAATGACACACATGCCGGTGAAGCCTAAGTCAAGCTTACATAGTACACAATCTACAATATTAAATCTACAATAAGTTTGACAACAAAAACAAAATTGAACAACGAATCAACGGCATAACGAACTTCCGCAAGACAAAATCCAACGTCATAAACAACTAATTATGACAACTCACAAAGAGTACCTCAGCCTTTGCACAATCGAATCAAAAACCTCATCAACAACGTATGCTCCACAGGGGAGGCTTTCTCGCAACAGGCTTCATGAAGTGTTTCTTACAGACAAATTACTAATTAAAATTAATAGAACAAACTTAATAAACTAAAACTTTCAAGCACTTAGGCTACTCAGCTTTGTGTGTGTTTTTAGCTGGAAAACACGCACAAGCTATCAATTTACAAAATACACTCGAGTAAGCGAACAGCCAGTCAATCAGTAGGCACTAACAAAATGCTTCTAAACATTACCCGACGGAACTCTGTTAAAATTGTTCAATAAAGACTCTTGAAGCAATCCATGCCTGACCTGTAGAGGTTCTGCGCAGAGTCCCCCTGACTCATCCCGTACATATCTTACTGTGAGACCTGCCCACACTTCTAGGAAGGGCCGGAACACATACCGGGCACCGTTCCATTAGAAAATCTAAAAAAAAAACAATTTTGACACAAAACCTCGTCGTCACTATTGGAGACTCTGTTCGCAACCCATTCTACAGGTGGCCGACCAGGCTGTGGTAGCTTCAGTTGCCTCGTCCTGTAACGGTATACTATATACTTAAGTAACAAACAAAAATAATTAAATTATTTCAAAGTAGTCAATGCCAAACTCAACTAAGCTAGTGTGCTGATTGAATGACTGAGCGTTCTGACCCACAAACACATAACATATACAACCAACAAAAATCACAACTCATGAAAATACTTATTTTACACCAAATCAAAATTACAACAACTAATTAACATCATGACACGTTTTGAAGGCCTGGTAATATGCTAACGCCTTGTCTTGCTAGAAGGGTCCGGAACACCCTCCAGCAAGGCATGTTCCATCGCGGTATCATGGTTATGTCACTCAAATGAAATGGTAAAAAGTTTTACTTTGGGTAGAGCCTAAGTGTACACAGTCCAGCTTAAGAAGAAGGGGAGGGATAAATGTTTTAGGAGAAAAGGATTGCGCGCATACCTTCCTGTGGACACAAGACTCGTCCCTATACTTGTCTTCAATAAAACCAATTCATACTGTCAAAGCAATAAGCAGAAAATAAAGCAAATTGTTGTATTACCAGCCTTCAATCATACTCAAATGGAATAGATTCCACTAAACAACGACGACAAAAACATTAAACAATTTACGGAAACAATTTACAAATTAGTTACCCTTAACCTCAATCCTTGCCACTTTCAGTTCAGTTAACAAAATTCCCAACACAGTCCATCAAGGTCGGAGATTTGACTAAAACATCACTGGTTTCCGTTGTCTAGGCTCGTTCTACCAAATCATGATTAACGCACTACTAGTTCATCCACACCGAATTCCCTTTCGCAACTGAGGTCTGAGCGCCCATACAGCGCAACGCGAGAGCTCAGTATCACTCAAACATAAGTCCCTTCTTTGCTTAACCTCGAGATTAATCAACACTAATAATCTGAAAAATCAGAAGTCCGAAATTCATTACTGTACAAGTTGGCCAACTATCGAAGCATGCACTTAAGCAATGTCCAAATCTGGATTATTCCACTCTACCGGTATATTGCACAGCCGGGGATCCCCTATAACCCTCGATATATCGATTACACGCGACGACTCCTCAGGGTCAACAGCAGCTTCTGGAGAAGGCTACTGGAGACAATCTCGTCTCAGACGTCCAAACACCTCCGACGGCTCGTCACTCTCCACCGGCTCGTCACTCTCCACCGGCTCGTAACGGGCAGCACCTCTGCATTGTCTGCGACCCAGGCACTGGCACGGAGCGGCACGGCATTCCCTCCTCAGGTGCACCTGGACAGAAAAACCACACACAGGAAACATTCTTCAACAGGAACAACAACCACAAACAACACACTCACCATCTTGTTGTTCCACGAGAAATGTCTGGGGCTTAGAGAAGCTAAGCGTGCAGAGCAGCTCAAACCAGGGGCTCTAGTCATCACATCCGCCCCAACAACCACCATGCCGCTCATGCGGGCAGGGGTACTCAACACCGAGGGACTCCAAAACTCAACCCAATCGCCAGGGGAGACCAAGACTCAAGTCTTAACACCAGGAACAACGAACAAAAACAACACACTCACCATCTCGTTGTTCCACGAGCAATGTCTGGGGCTTAGAGAAGCTAAGCGCTCAGAGCAGCTCAAACTAGGGGCTCTACTCTAACCATCACATCCGCCCCAACCACCACCATGCCGCTCTTGCGGGCAAGGGTGAATAACACCAGGGGACACAGAAACTCAACCCTATCGCAGGGGAGACCAAAACTCAACCACAACTTGACCGTGTCCCCATCAACTTGACTGGAGCTGCCGACAAGTCGGGCAGGCATCCTGAATTCAGTTAAACATCCAGACAATTGCCTCTATCTCACTTTCTGGCAATGTCAATTCACACCCATCTCAACTGCTGCCAAACATTTTTTTTTTCATGAAATTTTGGGCAGGCAGGAGGCAAAAAAACACCTTTTACTCTCTTCCCCTCTTACTACACACAAAAATCAAACAAGTGGTCGAAGTTGGCAATCTCCAAGCCATTCGAGCCAGCCAGTTTTTATCCCCATATAAAAAAGCAACACTTAATACTAAACACAAAATCTCAAAATTTCCCATCCCAATAGTAAAATTTCCCATCCCAAAAACTCCCTCCCAATAGTACTTTCTAACTAGGTATTTCATTCAGTACAAAATTTTCATTCAGGGGTGGTAACTCAACTGGTTAGCTTAGGTACTGTAAAAGATGTTTATGTACAAAATAAAAATTATGGAAACCAAAACAACCAACTTTGCCCATACCAATCCTAATCCAACTTAAAACATCCTACCACTTGCTGCTAGGCAGAGGGCCTGATCATCGCAGGGCGCGCTCTCCTACTATGAGCACTAGCTTCACGTTTGTCAGGTCCCCAAGACCATCTGACATATAACCTACCAGAAACACTCTTACCCTCTCGACTCTAGTTCACCGTGCTGTCAGCTGCAGAAAGCAGGCACGACACTCGGAATTTTTTTTTTCAACTATAAACACAAAGTAACCCTCCACTTTCGGTTTCCAGTTTGTAGCAAAGAAATTTCTCCTATACTGGTTCTTATTTATTTTTATTAAATTAAATGTATAAAATTATCAAAGTCCTGCTAACAACGCGTAACCAGTCAAGCCACCCTCCCCTTCCTTTTTCAGAATCGTCTGCGGTCTACTATTAACTCCAATGAAATAAAAATAAAAATGAACACATGATTGATACTTGAATTTATACTTAGGCCTTGTTCTTGAGCATCCCAGTGACGTCCATAGTGGATTCCCATCGGCATTCGATCAGCGTGGGCAATCCTCAGGAACTTCTGTCCGAGGGCGACTACAAGTGCAACCTAATTCTAACCTATTACTGTCAAACAGAAAAAAATGTTATTGACTGTCCAGTACAATTTGGACTATCTCCTAGGCTATCACCGTAACCCAAAAGAAAGGAACCAACCTAAAAAAATTTCATAAATTTAAGATTTAACTTCTGACCCAGAAATCACTCATTAACCTCCATTAATAAAAGTAACCTAGTTAGATCGTAAATAAGGAAGTCCATGCTATTTTCACTTAAATTTACTCAATTTAACCCAATTTTTGTGTACAAAAACTCAACTCCTCTATGAGTAGTGGGGTTTGGTTACTTTCAAAACGGAAGTCGTGCCAATTGCCAGCCGCTGCCGGCCAGCTGCCATCGGCCAGCTGCCAAATCAGTCGCTGCCGCCATATGCCATGCCATATAGCTTGAGGTGGGGAGAGGCTAAATCAAATGAAAGGGTGGAGAAGGGGTGAGGAGATGGTGTTAATTTTTGAAGTAGGAGTTAGTGTATAAAGGAGAGGGGATAATTGCTTCAAGGTCATATGGAGGGGGTTTTAAAAAAGACTGAACTTTAAGAGTTCAGTTTATCGGTGATCATCATACAGGTCAGTCGAAACCGACAAGGGATTGAAGAATAGCTTCTACATCATTTATTGTTGTAGAAGATACATCTGGAACTTGTACAGGGTTCTGAGGAGTTGTTGAAGTTGAATTTCTAGAAGGATTTTCCCTTGGATGAGTTGTTGATGATATTTCATGAACTTGAACATTTTCTTGGTTGGTTTCCATTATTATTGTAGTGTGAATTAGAGTGGAGATGTTGTTAGCTGAAGAGCATAGAAGATAATGAAGTAGGAATTATTGTCGGGGCCCTTATATAGGGAATGGTGGGGGTAAAATAAAAAAACTTGTTGAACACAGTCGATAGGTGTAACAAGTTCTAAGTTATTTAAGTGTAACATAGAACGTAAAATGTCGTAAATAACACTATCATCAACATTAACCTGAGAAGTTGTTGAACAGTATAATGGGTTAAAACTGTACTTCTTCCTAACTCTATTTAAATTAGTTTTACACTTTGAAATTGAAGGTTTAGAAGTACTTCGTAATATGTGTTGTGTTCGCAAAAGCTTTAATTTTAAACATTGTGCAGTCATTATAATCGATGTGTTAAGTTCAGAAGTTAAAAGAAGACTGAGATATAAAATGAAGTGTAAAAGAAATTGAAACAGAAAGCCAGAGTAGTAATTTTATAGGTTAGAATTTACAAAGGCTATTTCATGGATAATTCTAACCTCAAACCTAGTAAGTGAAGTAGTCATAACATAAAACTAACGAGAGATGATGACCGAGCGGATGCGAGGCAATGAATGTTTGTAGCGAAATAAACTACCCACCTTTATAGAGGCAATAACTCCAGCCAGATGGCGGCAGATGGCAAGCAAATGACTGGTTGACCGACTTTCACTCACTTGAGTAGTAAGAGAAGTAGGGTTCTGTGTCTATCCCTACTCCTTGGGGTCAATGACCGACCGGAAAGGTCAATGACCTCCCCCCCCCCCCGAAAAAATGGAGCCCCCCCCCCCCTTCCCCTACTCTTTCCCCCACTCCTTCCCCCACTCTTCCAGGTCAATGGCCGGTCACCACCGGTTGTTGACTTTATGTGGTGAAACCAGACTAAATATGGCAGCTGCCATGGATAATTCTAACCTCAAACCTGCTGCGCATGCAACGAGTTCTCCGGATCGGAATAGTGACTATGCTATTGCGCATGCGCCTAGTCCTGTATTACTCACTTTAGCGCTACTGCACATGGATAATTCTAACCTCAAACCTTGGTTTTGCGTTGCTGTGCATATGCTGCTCCCCACTCCTTCGCCTTCCTTTTACACTGCTGCGAATTGGACTGGATTGAACACTGTACTGGAGTGAAACAACTTCCCCCACTCCTTGAAAACCCGAGGAGCGATAGGAGCTATATGTTTGCTTCAGTCGCCAACAAACTTTCATAGCGAAAGGTTGTTGGCAACTCAGCAAGAGGTTTCAAATATATAGTAGGCCTATATATATTTGAACTTCTTCTACTATGTTGCGTTTTTTAATGCAATGTGGTATGTGTGTGTGTGTGTGTGTGTTTAGTTTTAAGGTGTATTTAATTTAAGAAATAATTTGCGCATTGCGATGTTAGTTATAAGTTGGGTTTAGCATTAAGGTGTATTAATTTTTAAGAATAATGATGGTATTTGGTTGTGTTGAATTATTTGGTTTTTAATAATGATGTGTTGGTACTAATAATTTATGTTTGTTTTGTGCATTTGTTTTGCCTTACAGCTAGATGTTAGGGGGTAGATTAACTGTAAATTCAGAAGTTCAGTTGAACTTCATTTAAAATGGGTGGGACATCCGCAAGTCGGACTTTTTTTTGCATTTTGTTTAGGAATATGATGGGTGGGATTAGTTTGGGTGGGGTTAGAGTTGCGTTTCTGCATTAACTGTTCCAGTTTCCCTGAAATTAATGGTTACGCTTTGATGCGGACGGGAAGTTACGCTTTGATGCGGACGGCCCAGGGACCTCCCTTGCAGAACGTAACTAGTGGGTTGGGAGTGGGAACCGTTAGGCAAACAGGGTGGTGGGAACAGTATTACTGTTTCCATCACCTTGGATCATTATAAATCTTGAATGACCTTGACCCACTTTCGGAAAGGTCAATGACCCCCCCCCCCCCGAAAAAATGGAGCCCCCCCCCCCCCCCGAAAAAATGGAGCCCCCCCCCCCCTTCCCCCACTCCTTCCCCCACCTCCTTCCCCCACCTCCCGGGCCAATGACCGGTCATGACCGGCTGCTAACCCCTCTCATTTGCATACCGTTATAAAAGCCGAGCCAGCCGCGGCCAGTGTTTCATTCTGATTCCAGACGTTACGCTGCGAACTTGGAGTTATAACCATGTCTTCTGTACCGACTACTACTTCTACTTCGACTTCTATTTCTACTACAGCTGTTCCTGCACCTAAGAAAACTCTTCGCCTCAAAAACCTTCCTGATTGCTACAAGAACCGACTTGCATCTGAACCTTCAACTTCTAGAGCTATTCTTCCGCCAACTAACACTTCTAGACTTCGTAGTATTTTTTCACCGCCTTCGCCTTCGCCTTCAAAGGACTCCGTACCACCATCAACTACTATGCCGCCACCGCAGAAGCCAGTTCATCACTATCCTAATACCCCTTCCGTTGAAACCATTGTTCATCGTCTTAGCACACCTATTATCCCACTATCACCATTGCCTCCTACCCCACCACTTAGTACACCTAAAGATCATACCTATCATAAAACTGATTCCTCTCAATCTGCTACTAAACCATCTCCTAAATCAGCTCCTAAACCAGCTCCTAAACCTACTCCTAAACCTACTCCTAAACCCGCTCCTTCAGAGCAATTTCAATTATTACAAGAAGAGCGTCGTAGGGCATTTAGCCGTCCCACTACTTGCCCTGAAATGCTTACTAGGGGAATTAAGAAAGGATCACCTTGTGGGAGGAAATGTGTAAAAAACGAAAGTTTTTGCCGTGTACATGTCGTAAAACACATTTCTGAACCACAAGTGACAGAAACCCCCACTGTTGAATACCAATCCAAAATTATTGGTGTGAAAGGAAATAGGCTTAAGAGAGGTTGTGTTTATTTTTTTGAACGTGTTATTGACAACGAACACATTTTGGCAACTTGTAACGGCTTAAGATATAATATTAAAGTGATTGAATCCTTGCGCAAAGAGAAATCAGTTTATGAGTTAGACTCTAAAGACTATCTCCTCAGACACAAACTGGATGGTATTACAAGGTGGGGGCGTAGCAAGTAAATTCACATAGCTTTTTCCAAATTATTGCTTAAAAAATACTGGGGGAGAAACACAACGCGTTATAGCGTTGTGTTTCTCCCCCATTATTTTTTAACACTCTAAGTCTCGTGACCTACTTTCATGTGAGTAGTGAGTAAAGGATGGTTCTGTGTCTGTGTGCATTCCTTCGGGTCAATGACCGGACCTGAAAGGTCAATGACCCCCCCCCCCCGAAAAAATGGAGCCCCCCCCCCCCGAAAAAATGGAGGCCCCCCCCCCCCCCGAAAAAATGGAACCCCCCCCCCCCCCTTTCCCCCACCACTCCTTCCCCCACCATTCTTTCCCCTACCACTCCTCTGGGTGAATGGCCGGTCATGACCGGTTGTCTACCTACATCTAACCGTTATACTAGCTACTCCAGAGTCTTCATTCCAATCCGTGAGACCACTGCTGCAACATGCCTACTCTATTAGAATTATGTTTGCGACAGATAGTTTCAAATATAGTGTTGGCGGAACTTGCATTTGAAGATGGAAACCTTCCACTAACACTACGTCAAGAAGTGTATTCTTTTTATAGGGAAAATTTTGGACTTTTTCATTATCTTCAGTATAAATTTATGGATGGAACAAATATGTGTCCAGAATGTGGTTCGGCTGCAATAGGAAATGGATTATTGGATTTTACAATAGATGGTGGAATTTATGAATACAAATGTTACTTGTCATACAAGTTTATCATCCCAGAAGAAGAAAAATGTGATATTTGTGCAATTAATTTGTACAAGTTTACACAAGCCGATCCTGCTGAAATCCATTTGGAAAACAACATTGAAGTCCCTTATTTTTTTATGCCTTAAGCTCCATAGCAGTCCACCAAACCCAGCCAAACGGCCCTTTTCAGGGCCACCTAAGACTTAAATTTAGGGATGTAAGCTATTTAGCTTACATGCGACTTAGCAGAAATAAGTTCTGGTACATGGCTAGTTTGATCCGTGTAGTAGTAAGCAAAGGAGGGTTCTGTGTCCATCCCCACTCCTTAGGGTCAATGACCGGACCTGAAAGGTCAATGACCCCCCCCCCCCCCTTTCCCCCACCACTCCTTCCCCCACCATTCTTTCCCCTACCACTCCTCTGGGTGAATGGCCGGTCATGACCGGTTGTCTACCTACATCTAACCGTTATACTAGCTACTCCAGAGTCTTCATTCCAATCCGTGAGACCACTGCTGCAACATGCCTACTCTATTAGAATTATGTTTGCGACAGATAGTTTCAAATATAGTGTTGGCGGAACTTGCATTTGAAGATGGAAACCTTCCACTAACACTACGTCAAGAAGTGTATTCTTTTTATAGGGAAAATTTTGGACTTTTTCATTATCTTCAGTATAAATTTATGGATGGAACAAATATGTGTCCAGAATGTGGTTCGGCTGCAATAGGAAATGGATTATTGGATTTTACAATAGATGGTGGAATTTATGAATACAAATGTTACTTGTCATACAAGTTTATCATCCCAGAAGAAGAAAAATGTGATATTTGTGCAATTAATTTGTACAAGTTTACACAAGCCGATCCTGCTGAAATCCATTTGGAAAACAACATTGAAGTCCCTTATTTTTTTATGCCTTAAGCTCCATAGCAGTCCACCAAACCCAGCCAAACGGCCCTTTTCAGGGCCACCTAAGACTTAAATTTAGGGATGTAAGCTATTTAGCTTACATGCGACTTAGCAGAAATAAGTTCTGGTACATGGCTAGTTTGATCCGTGTAGTAGTAAGCAAAGGAGGGTTCTGTGTCCATCCCCACTCCTTAGGGTCAATGACCGGACCTGAAAGGTCAATGACCCCCCCCCCCCCCCCCGAAAAAATGGAGCCCCCCCCCCCCCTCTCCCCCACTCCTTCCCCCACTCCTTCCCCCACCTCCCGGGCCAATGACCGGTCATGGCCGGCTGCTAACCCCTCTCATTTGCATACCGTTATAAAAGACGCGCCGGCTATGGCTAGTGTTTCATTCTGGTTTGTTCCACCACTCTCGTTGCTTCGCCGCTCTTGTTGCTTTGTTCCTGCCAGTTTTAATATCTTTATTTTTAAAATGCTTCCTTACTTTAATGAAAATTTTAATCCTTCAGAAAATGCAGATGTTTTTCAACCACCTGAAGATGGTTTCCAACATCATGAAGAAAATGCTTTCCAAGAACATGAAGAAGATGTGATAGAAGACATGGATAATAGCAGTGAAGATGAAAGTGAAGATGACAGTGAAGATGAAATTGAAATTAATGAACAATTCAAAGTATATTTTATAGAAACACAATTTCCTTTTGATGTAGTTGAAAGATTTATTTTTGAAGCACATAGATGGCTAAATTTAGGATTCAACATTATAATTGGTTCACCTATTGTCTACAATAACAGTAACTTCTTCCTTGTAACTCCAAATGATCGAGAACAAATTCTTACTTGGCAGGACGATGTGATGAGATCATACGAACTGAACATTGGTGTTGGGTACTTTGTTGCAAGAGTGGCTTAATAACCACATTACCCTTCCCCCACCTCCACCCTATCCCTTCCCAATCCTTATTCCTTCCCCCTCCCCATATTTAAAATTTATAAAAGTGGGGCTATGAACCTTCAGGTTTCTAGTCTGTACTCGCACTTTGTGCCGTGAAGTACATCTCTTGTATTTTTTTCTCCACCTTTTAAAATATTATTTATTTGAAAAAATGCCTCCTAATGTGAATTACCATTTTAATTCTTCCGAAATTTCCGATGTTTTTGTACAACCTGAAGACATTTTAAATAATGATAGTGAGAGTGAGAGTGAAGAAGATGATGATTATAGTGTTGAACTTAGTGAAGAACGTAAAGTTATAGCAATTGATCCACAATTTCCATTTGATACAATAGAAAACTTTTTGGTTGAAGCTAATAAATGGTTAAATTTAGGATGTTATATACGAATTGACTCTTTTATATTGTATGGTGATAGTCATTCTTTCCTTGTCACACCAAATGACAGAGACCGCATGTTGCAGTGGGCACAATCTATGATGGAGTGCTATGAACAAGGTGTGGACACTGGTGGCTATTTTCTTGCACAAGTAGTGTAATAACAAAATTACTTTTCCCCCCACCCTATACCCTATCCCTTCCCAATCCTTATTCCTTCCCCCTCCCCATTATTAAAATTGATGAAAAGGCAGGCTATGAACCTCCAAGTTTCTAGTCTGTACCCACACCTTGTAGCATCAAGATGCTTACCAGACTTGATGGTTTTATAGCCAATGATATTAATATATGGAGTTTAATAACAAACTTACGGATAAAAATTGAAGAAAAAATTATGGGAAACAATGAGCTAGGAGTTATTGTTTTTGTTTCATTAGTAGAACATTTTGAAATTTTGTATAGTATAAAAGTAACAATTAACAATATTAATGAACTATTTCCTTGGACAATATTTATTCGCAATAAAATTGAAGAGCAGAAAATTATAGTAGATGTGACAGCAATGAAATATAACCTAGATAGAGAAGAATAGATACTAACCCCCTTCCTATTCCTTTGTTTTGCAAAAATAGTGGGGGTAGGAGTATATATAAGACTAAGTAAGCGATACATAGTTTGTTATTTGAAGTAAAAGAAGTAGTAAAGAAACATGTTGTCTAGAGATACTCCATTTATTAATTATTCTCAAGTTAAAGATGTTTTTGAAAGCACAAATGAAATACAGGAAGAAAACATAGAGGAAACTTATGACGAAACTGATAATGATTCTATGATGGAAGAGGAAGAAATGGTACAGATTGAACAAGAACTATTTGAAGAAATGATAAATGATAGTGATGAAGATATAATTAAGGAAGCTATTGAAATATTTATATTGGATTCATCATTGGAATCACCCATATCACCTTTACTGTCTTCTGAATCTGAATCTGAATTGGACTAAGGTACCCCCACTATTTTGAAGAAGTAGTGGAGGGAAAATATCCCCACCACAAGTTAAAAGTTGGTGGGGGAATGTTTATAAATGTGTTAAATATTTGTGCAGGAGATCAGTCTTAAAGAGACTAGTGACCGAAGATGTTTCGTAAAATACCTTTTGATCCTTCATACTACAATCTGTTTGATATACATCGTTTTCCAGACATTGAGGAGAAATTGTACAAGAAATTTTGTTCTCTACTGGATAAACCACAAAAACTACCACCTAATACTTTTACCTACAAGCTACCTATCATGGACAAGGACGATGTAAGCAAAATACCATTGGTTCAAGTCAAATTTTTGGAAGAAAAAATTCTTGTTTGTGTCAGGGAAGTATTTCACAATGATTATTCAAAAAAATTGGCTTTCAACTTTATTCAAGAACATGCGGGATCTGAAAGAGAACAGTATCCCGAACCATATTACAAATATCTTTTCGAGAATGGAGCGAGTGTAACTGTAGAAATAACCATTACATTAGTATAACTCTCCCCACCACTGACGTCTCCCCACCATTGGCATCTCCCCACTACTGACTTAAATTTGGTGGGGGAATGTGGATAAATGTGTTGACTATCTGTGTAGAAGCTTACTCTTCGAGAAATTGTTGATCAAAATGTTTCATCATGTACCTTGTGATCCGACTTCTTCCTTCAGGGAAAAACAAAGATTAAAACGACTAGAAAAAGAAAGACAAGACCGAGAAGATATGAAGATGGAATTTAATAGACTACAATTTCAAATACCAGGAATTGAACTTGGAGCACCAAGATTGAAAACTCTCCACTGGGCTGGAAGTTATATCAAATTTTTGAAAGTACAAGTTGAAGCAAGAGATCTAAAATTGAAAACATTAGAAATGGAAAATCGAGAATTGAAGAAATTAATATCACACATGTCTGGTAATACAACTGTTCAAGAAGGTGAAGAAGAAGGAAAAGAAATTTTAGGAATCTAAATTATCAGCACCCCTTTTAGAGAATAGGGAATAGATCACTTTGTGGTAATGTAATAACATGCCGCTTAGTGATCTATTCCCAGTTCTCGCTTAATATCCGATGACCTTGACCTACATAAAAGTGGTGGGGGTAAGAGCATATAAAGAGATAGTTATGGATATAACTTTCAGTACAAGTCTAACACTATGGACAGCTTGTTAGTTTTGTGTTTACAACAAATTATCAATAATGGGTTTCTTTACCGTTATATAATAACATCAAATAAATGTGAAATACCTCAACCAATTCGTGAAATGGTCATGAAATTTAAGAAGGACAATAGTGGATTTGGTATTTATCTTGCTTTTATTTTTGAAGATGGAACAAAAATGTGTCATGATTGTGGAAAAGCATCTGTTTTAGACTTTGAACAATTTGAAGATGATGGAGGTAAATTAGTTCACCTTGTAAAAGGCCAAGTGATGAAATTTGAAACAGTCAAGAAAAAATGTAACATTTGTGCACAAAACTTGTTTGAATTTATTAAGTATAGTGCATTAAAATCATGATATCCCTTCTACATATGAAGAAGGTGTGAAGAAAAAGAGTGGGGATTATAAAGTGGTGGGAGAACTTGTATAAATGTAGGCTGTTTGAAGAGACTTTTAATATTGTTGCAGCATTTGTTGAAACAACATGCAGTTCGAAATTTGCCATTTTAAAATTAAATATGAAGATTGGAGCTCTGTTGCAGGATTTGTCAAGTCTAAAGAAGAAAATCAAAAGTTGCTAAATGTACATTGCTATATTCACAATGAAGAAAGTCATGACAAAATAATGGCATATTTAAACACACCTAATGTAACATCAGAAAGCTCTGCATTTATAAAATATTTAAAAGAAGAAGATTTGGATGTGACCCTAGAAGTTTGGTATCTAATTTAAATTATTGTGGTGGGGGAAATGTAGAAGTTATTGGTGGGGGAAATGAGATAAAACCAGCAAAATTGTAGAACAGAATTCACTCTATACAACGATGGAGCATCCTTCCACAACACCTGTATTGGCATCTGTGGATTGGCATCAAAATTATCAACTAAATACTTCAAGTTCAAATTGTTATGAAAATCATCAGCCTAGCACTTCAAATTCAAATTGGTATGAAAATCAGCTGCCTAGTACTTCAAGTTCAATTTGGTATGAAAATCAGCAACCGGCCACTTCAAGTATAAATTGTTATGGAAATCAGCAAACTATTACTTCAACACAAAATTTCTATGAAAATCAACAGCCGACAACATCAACTAATTTTTGTACATCAATATTTAAAGTATCAAAACCCCATTTGGAGTGTAATAAGTTAATATCAGCTCAATCAGGAAGAATCAGGAAAAACACATACATGAGAGAAAGGTGCAAGAGAGAAAGGATAGAATTTACAAAATTACAGTTAACAGTTCCCTCTATTAAAGTGGGATGTACTAGAATACAAACTTTGCAAGCAACCAATGCATATTTGTTGGAATTGTTAGAAAAAATTGAAAAGTTGGAGAAGAAGAATGAACATTGTAAGAAGTAAACACTCATTCCCCCCAAGAAAAACAAAAAAAATAATAAAATAGTAAAATGAAAAAAAAAGTAGATGTAGAATAGAGAGCGAGGAATAGATCACTTTGTGGTAATGGACTAACATGCCACTTAGTGCTCTATTCCTCGTTCTCGCGTTATATTGGATGACCTTGACCTACATTAGTAGGGTGGGGGAAATTGAAAATGGTGGGGGAAAGTGTATAAAGGAGAAGCCTACTGTAGAGGAATCACTCTGAAAGTAAACTTGTCAGAAGTATGGACTTGACCACAAGCAAAGGAGAAGATAGAAAACAAAGATTTCGAGAAATGGCTAAAGTAAGAGAGTCAAGAATAAGGTTGAGATTTTACAAACTACAGAGATTGATTCCTGGTGTTAAGTTAGGAGAAATAAGATCAAGAACGGTAGACATGGCGGCTGATTACATCAGTTACTTACAATCGGAATTAATGATAAAGGAAGCAAGAATAGAAGAGCTGGAGCACAAGATAAAACAACATATTGAAACATCGTACAATGAACCTATAAATTGTGTAATAAAAGAAGAAGATGTAAAAGACTTAAATTAAACAAAAAAATGAATTTGGACTTTGGTTATTGATTGGACACTTCTTAGAGAATGGGGAATAGATCACTTTGTAGTAATGAATCATCATGCTGCTTAGTGATCTATTCCCAGTTCTCGCTTAATCAAAAATGACCTTGACATACTTAGCAAAATATCATATAAGCCGGATCAAAAACAGTTATTCCTCATTTACTGGAAATGGCTCCTGTAGACAACACCGATTATCCAAGGAAATCTATGATTGAAATATTGTATAAAATTCAATTAGAGGATTTAAATATGGAAGAAGATGAAAATAATAGCGAAACTTCAGAAGTAGAAACTATAAATGATATGGATGTGGATGTAACAACATCAGAAGAAGAAAATGCCAATGATGTGGAGAATGAAAATTTGGATATGGATGTAGTAATATCAGAGTCTTCGTCATCATTTGAATATGAAGAAATACATATTGAAACTCCAATTCATATAGAGAATATTAATGAAGAATCTGTTAGTAGAAGATTAATATTTTGTCCAAGACGTTTGTTTTCTTCTGAAAGTGAAGAAGAAGAAGATGAAATAGTAGTGGGGGAACTATTATAAAAGAAGGAAAGGGAGAGCTCATTTCATTTATTGGCGAAATTTTGAAGAGTGGACACCACCAAACATGTATCATTGCGATAAATGTTTGGAATCGTTTAATGATGATATTCTGTTAGAAATACATAAGGAACTAATTCACAACAACATAGAAGAACAAGAAGAACAAGAAGAACAAAATGAAATAACAGCAAGACCTACAACAACTTTACCAAATTTACAAGTATCAGCTTTACCCGGAAAGGTAGTAATGCATCATAAGATTCAAAATGAAGATTTAAACTTAGAAGAATTTATTAGAGAAGCAAAACCAATCATCAGTAGAACTTTAAAAGAAGAATTAAAAAGATTGAATTTTCTCAAATTTGGATTACTACTAGAAGCTATGTTTATAAATGTACAAGAAGAATTATCACCAAGAGGATTTATAACTAAAAATCAAACTATCATAGGAAGTTCAGACATTGATTCAATAGTTGAAAAATGTATAGAAGAAATATTAACTAAAATTCAGGAACATGAAGGACGAGGATCAGGGTGGAGTCTTATAAGTATTGAAGGATTAAATATAAGAGTTCATAAACATGGATATGGACTAATGGGATCTAGTTATATTCGTTTACCAAAAATAATTGAAGATACAAGATCATGTGTTAATGTGAAAAATCAAGATAACGAATGTTTTAGATATGCGATGACATGTAAATTTGTACCAAATCATTGTAATGAACCAAACCAGCACTATGAAAATCAAAGATATAGATATAACTTTCAAGGAATTAGTTATCCTGTATCACTAAAAGATATATCAAAATTTGAGAAGAAAAATCCCGGCACATCTATTAATGTTTTTGGATTAGATAGTTCAAATAAAGTTTATCCTTTACGTATTGCTAAAGAAGAACTAGCAGATCATACAGATTTACTACTACTAACACAAGGAGATGTATCTCATTATGTGTATATAAAGAAATTTGACTCTCTTGTTAATAAACAACTTTCAAAAAATCGAAACAAAAAGCTGATCTGCAAAAGATGTTTTAATTTCCAACGAGAAGGAAGACAAGGAATGGAATGGTTACAAGAGCACAAAAGATTATGTAACAATAATTATGAAGCAAAAATTATTTTACCTTCAGAAAGCAGAGCATTTATTACATTTCAAAAAGTTCATCATCAATATCGTATCCCTATAGTTGTATATGCTGATTTTGAATCAACACTAATTCCTATAGAAGATGAAAATTGTGAAGCTAGAAAAAGTGTCAAATATCAAATGCATAAACCAAATAGTTTTTGTTTAATGGTTAAATCAACATTATCAGAAGAACATTTAAACCAATATGGATTAACTTCAGAACCTCTAGTATATCGTGGTGAAAATGTGGAAACAATATTTCTTGACCATTTATATTTAATAGCTGAAAATGTACAAAGATTATATACAAATATTATACCAATGAAACCGATGGAGGAAGAAGAGGAAATTCAACATGAAAATGCAACTCATTGTTTCTTATGTAAAAATGAATTTACCATTGACAATTATAAAGTTAAAGATCATGACCACCTTACAGGTTATTACAGGGGTGCTGCTTGTAATAAATGTAATTTGAGCTATCGTTTACCACTATTTATTCCTGTGGTTCTCCATAACCTCAGTGGGTATGATGCTCATTTTATAATACCTGAATTAGGAAGAGACGATGGTTCGATAGATGTATTGGCTGAAACTTCAGAAAAATTTATAAGTTTTTCTAAAACAGTTGGAAATGTCAAATTAAGATTTTTAGACTCCTACCGATTTATGCCGTCGAGTTTGTCTAAACTTTCTGAAAATTTAAGGAAACAAGATTTTATTGAAACAAAAAAGATTGTAAGTAACGACAAACTGGATCTCGTACTTCGGAAAGGTGTTTTCCCATATGATTATATAGACAGTTTAGAAAAGTTTAATGAAACATCACTTCCGCCAAAAGAAGAATTTAAAAGTAAACTATACGACATGGACATATCTCAAGAGGATTATGATCATGCATGTAAAGTATGGAATGAATTAGGATTTACAACATTGGGAGAATATTCAGATTTTTATGTTAAATTAGATGTAACTTTATTATGTGATATAATGGAAGAATTTAGAAATACATGTTTTGCAGCATATGGATTGGACCCTCTTCATTCATACACTTCACCTGGACTAGCATGGCAAGCCATGTTGAAAGAAACAAATTGTAAATTACAACTTCTTACTGATATAGATATGGTTTTAATGTTAGAATCAGGAGTTCGAGGGGGATTGACACAAAGTGTAACCAGACATGTTAAGGCTAATAATAAGTATCTGCCCGATTATGATGCATCAAAACCAACAACATTTCTAGGTTATTTCGATGCAAATAACTTATACGGATGGGCAATGTCAAATCCCCTTCCATATGATAATTTTAAATGGATAGATCCAGAATCAATTGGAAACATAATGGATATACCAAAGCATGGTGAAACTGGTTACATTTTTGACGTCGATTTTAAATATCCTGAACATCTTCATGATCATCATTACGATTTACCACTTCTTCCAAAGACTGAAATTTCCCCTACTGGAAGATGGCCAAAATTATTAATGACTTTAAACAATAAGTCTAGGTATGTTGGACATTATTGGATGATACAACAGGCTTTAGACTTGGGATTAAAAATTACAAAAATTAATCGAATACTACAATTCTCTCAATCTTGTTGGCTGAAACCGTACATCGACAACAACACAAGAAGAAGAGCTGCTGCTACATCAAGTTTTCAAAAAGATTTTTTCAAACTGATGAACAATGCAATATTTGGCAAAACTTTAGAAAACAAAAGGAAACATAAGAATATCAAATTAGTAACTGATCCAGTAAAATTACAGAAACTAGTGCAACAACCAAACTTTGGTTCATCGGTAATTATAAATGAAAATCTTGTCGTCATTTCTATGAACAAAAAATCAGTTGTATTGGATCGTCCTTTATATCTTGGAATGTCAATATTGGATATTTCTAAAACACACATGTACGAGTTTCATTATAAGAAGATGGTTAATTATTATGGAAGAGATAACATTGGTATTGTATATATGGATACGGATGCACTTATTTACTGGATTAAAACAAATGACATGTATGAGGATTTACGGACTTTTGTATATAAAGATGATTTTGATTTTTCCGATTATCCTAAGGACCATCCAAATTACGACTATGACAAAAACAAAAAAGTATTGGGAAAATTTAAAGATGAAACAAATGGTGTGCCGATGATGGAAATTGTAGCATTAATGTCTAAACTCTATTCATTTCAACTGTACATAAATGAAAGGAATGAATATCAAGTCACAAAAAAAGCTAAAGGAATAAAGACATCTTTCCTAAAGAAGAACGTACAGTTTCAACATTATAAAAGATGTTTGTTTGAAAATGTTGAAACAACTGCAACATTTAACACTATTAGAAGTTATAACCACCAACTTTTTAGTGTCAAACAAACAAAGTGGGCATTAAGCTACAAAGATGACAAGCGACATATTTTAGAAGATAAAATTAATACTCTACCATTTGGCCACTATTCCTTAAACCCTATCGACCAGTAAACCTATTCTTCGTCCTTTACCTTCTTCCTTTTTCCTTTCCGTAAAAAAGAGGGGACATGGCAAGCTCAATGCCATGTTCCCTCTTTTTTACACTAATATTAAATGACCTTGACCTATATTTCAACTATATATAAGACAATAAACCATTGTATGGATCAGTATTTCTACAAACAGTGTGCAAGCAACACTTTAAGATGGAAAGTGTAAAGGATAAGATTGTAAATGAACTACATAAACCAGCAAGAAGAAGATTTCCAAGAAGAAGTACAATCATTAAAGGAATGAATGATCTTTACCAAGCTGATCTTATTGAAATGATACCACACAGTAAATTAAACAAAGGATTTAAATATATTTTAACAATTATAGACTGTTTTACTAAAATAGCTGATGCTTTACCCTTGAAGGACAAGACTGGTAAAAGTGTTACCAAAGCTATGGAGACAACAATACAAAGAAATAAATTTAAAATTAAACATTTACAAACGGATGATGGAAAAGAATATTTTAATAAAGATTTTGGAGCTTTAATGAAAAAATATAAAATAAATCATTATTCTACAAATTCTGAAGTTAAAGCTTCAATAATTGAAAGATTTAATAGAACATTAAAAGGAGCTATGTATAAACAATTTTCAAAACGAGGATCATATGTGTGGTATGACATATTACCACAACTTATAAAAGAGTATAACAACAAATATCATCGCACCATTGGAATGAAACCTATCCAAGTAAACAGTGCTAATGCTAAAATTGTATTACAACGCATCAAAAATAATACAACACCAAAAATAGAAAAGTTACAACCAAAAAAGTTTAAGGTTAATGATAAAGTTCGTATAAGCAAATACAAAGGTGTATTTAGTAAAAGATATCTGCCAAATTGGACTAATGAAGTATTTACAATTTATAAAGTGCAACCAACTATACCTGAAACTTACATTTTAAAGGATAATAAGGGTGAATTACTTCAAGGTGGATTCTATGGACATGAGTTGTTAAAATCAACAGTTGGTGATGTATATCTTGTTGAAAAGGTTTTACAAAGGAAAAAGGATATGGTTAAAGTTAGGTGGTTAGGATTTGATAAAAGTGAAGACTCTTGGATTCCTTCAAAAGACTTGGTATAGTTATTAAATAGCTCATTATGTGTTTAACCTTTAAACAAGATGGAGATTGTACAACAAAAAGATCGATTTAATATTAATAATATTGATGAATTGACAGTTGACAATAATAAATTAAATCATGGTAAACATGGTGAATTACTACCAAATACTATAAGATGTTTAATAACTGGTCCTTCAAATTGTGGAAAAACTAATGTTGTCTTTAACCTTATAACTAATCCTAAAGGTTTACGCTTTAACAATATATATATTTTTTCAAAATCATTGCAACAACCAAAATATCAATTATTAGATAAAATACTTGCAAGTGTACCTGAAGTGAATTTCTACAAGTTTAATGCTAGTGAAACAATAATGCAACCAGGTGAAGCAAAACCATTTTCCATTTTTATATTTGACGATGTTTCTTGTGAAAATCATGATACTATAAGAAATTATTTTGCTATGGGAAGACATAATAATATTGATAGCATTTATATTGGTCAAACATACAGTAAAATTCCAAAACAACTTATAAGAGACAATGCAAATATGTTAATCATCTTTAAGCAAGATGAGACAAATTTAAAGCATATATATAATGATCATGTTAATGCGGATATGCCATTTGATAAATTTAAAGAAATGTGTGGTAAAGCATGGAATGAAAAATATGGATTTCTCGTTATTATGAAAGAAGAAGATATTAAAAATGGTAGATATCGTATAGGATTGGATAAATTTGTATTAATACGTTGAACTACCTATGCTACATCTAGTAACACTTTGAACTTCACAGTGTAAACATGGTGAATCAAGAAAAACTATTAAAAGAAATAAAATCACTCAGTGATTCTATTAGGATAAAGAATCGTGCATTAAGGATGGGTTTAAGTGAAAGAGAAGAATTTTTAGAGAATACATTTAAACCTATCACGGAACCTTTAAAACAGATATCAGAAACTATTGGTAAACCTCGTTATGAAGGAGATGTTTTACTACCAGTTTCTAAACAAGAAGTACAAGCATTAAAAAAAGAAGATGATGATGATGATTCATATACAAGTGCTAGTGAACAAGAAGAAACAAAAAATGAAGAAGAATCAATTGTTGAAAAGGAAGAACAGCCAATACCTGAAGCAGAACAATCTATTCCAAATTTAACTCAATTGAGTAGTGATATATTACAACATGGACCTCTTGGACGAAAATATATAATGAAAATGCTACATGACATGAAATCAAATCCAAATTTAAGTAAATCACATGTATATGGAGCAAGAATTGATGGAAATGAATTGAAAATTGGTAACTCTAAGCTTGAAGTAACTCAAGACGATTATATCATTATTGGTGACCATAAATATAAAGGAACAAAAGGATTATACGAATTAATTTTTAAAAATATACCAATAAAATATTCAGCAAAAGATTTAAATACTTTTAAAGAAATTTTACAAAATACTAACGCTCATAAAAGAAACTACTCAAAGGATGGAATGATTAATCGTTCACGTGCAACAAAATATAGTATTGTTATAAAAAAATTGTTTCCTCCACGAAAATTACCAACATTACGTACCACACCGGCTGTGAGACAACCTTTAAAAAGAAAATCTTTATCACTTATGGATTTATCACTTCTTGAACAACATGGTAAAAAGAGTAAAGGAGATACTTCAACATCTGGTAAAGGATTAATGAAAAATCTATACAATACAAATGTTATCTATTACAACGACATCAATAAATTAGTTGACAGAATGAGACTATTGCATGAAGCTATGGAAGCCGGTCATACTGGTTTAAATAATGAATGGGTGGCTTTAGTTGATGAACTTAAAAATCGTGGTATAATTGTATAATTGTCCGCAAATATAAAGAAGTTACAAGTATAAGATGTATCAGTTCTAACATGAGCGTCGACAAGTTCGGACGCTACTCCGCATTAGGAGTGCAAGTTGGAGAAGACAGAAAAAGAAGCGGATTACCACAAACACCTGAAGGTGACTATAACATAAGTAATAAACGTTTAAAATTAGTTAAAGATCCAGAAGAAGATACTGATGGAGCAAATTTAAAGACAGTAAAAGAAGCTACTTCAACATCATTGAAATTACATAAGAATACTTATGATGTTGAATCACATAGATTAATTAATGTTGGTAAACCAACTGAAGGTTCTGATGCAATTACTAAAGAGTACTTATCATCTGAACTTTCAAATACTTTAAAATTGCAATGGGGTAACAACTTAAAAGATGGACAAACATATGATGCTGGAAATTATAGAATAACCAACTTGGGAAATCCCAAAAATGATAAAGATTCAGTTAATAAAGAATATTTACATTCTATAATACCGGAAAAAACTGAACATGGATATTCTTTTTATAAATTTATTATAAATGACATTGGATACCCAAAGGAAGACGGTGATGCTGTAAACCTAAAATACATCAAGGACAACTGTATTTTACAAGATGTTAATGAAATCGATTGTCATGGTAAAACATTGACAAATGTAAAGTTTGGTTCTCAACCAAAAGATGCTGTTACTATAGAACAATTATCTAAAGAATTAAAAAAGGAAACATCCAATTTTGTAAAACATGAAGATGCCGTGTTAAAGCGGGGAGATAAATTTATACATGGAAATGAAAAGTTTGATTTAATGCAAGGAAATAATGATGAATGGGATGCAGGACGTAAAACAATAACAAATGGAAGATTTGGTATAAAAGATACAGATGTACCTCTAATGGTGCAAACATTAATTGCTACTGGTGGTACATTAGGTACATACAATGGTCGTAATAGAAGAATAAAAGATATTTATCCTGGTTACGAAGCAAATGATTGTGTTACAATGAAACAAACAATAACTTGGGATAAACACTTTGGGACCAAATATGATGCAAAGATGAAGAAAATAATTAATATTTTACCAGGCGAAGATTCAAATGATGCTGCTACTATTGGACAAGTCATAAAAACATCAAAAAGTGATTCAACAGCTTACACATGTAATGATAAACGTATTATGCAATTACATGATCCTCAACATCCAAAAGATGCTGTAAATTTAGATTGTTTAATAAGAATAGTGGGCAATTTACTTATTGATACCCATAATCATATAGCTAGTACAACGAGTCATGTGATAATTCAACCCGATGAACGGGAAGCTTGGATTAAAAATAGAATTATAAATCAATATATAATTAATTTGAATAACTAAGTGTTTAAATATAAAAAATTATACATAACTTATTCATTTATGTAATGTATCTTGTGGAGTAAACACACCAGTTTATATAAGACTACATAATGAAGGCCGTATCACTCAGTCATCATCAAGACAGCAACAAGAGAGGACGTGGTATAACTTCAACTGCGTTATCCCTGCTTAGACGGATACCTATTGGTGCTGTTGTAAATCGAGTAATAGACGCTTTACCATACGAATTACATATTCCTGGAGGTTATCAATATTGTGGACCTGGAACTAAGTTGGCAAAACGTTTAGCAAGAGGAGATCCTGGAATTAATAAATTAGATCAAGCTTGCAAACAACACGATATAGCATATTCAAAGTTTAAAGATTCAACAAATAGATCAATAGCAGATAAAATTCTAGCAGAAAAAGCTTGGCAAAGAGTAAAATCAAGTGACGCAAGTATTGCAGAAAAAGCAGCGGCTTGGGCAGTAACAACAGCCATGAAGACAAAAGCTAAGTTTGGTGGTGGAAGACGACGTCGCAGAGGAAGACCTGCAAAAAGAAGAGCTCCCAAAAAAGGTGGAAATATTAGAAAGAGACGTCGTAGAACTCGTAAAGCAAAAGTAAAAAAGGCTTCTGTTTGGTCAATGGTAAAAAACGGAGCAGGTTTATACCTAAGACCGTACCGTGTGTACTAAATAAAAAAAATCAATTGATAATTCCAAATAAAGCCTTAACTAATCATCAGTTAAATGATTATGTAAAATGTTTGAAAATACCATTCTTTCGAGGAGTTTTTATGAAAGATGCATTACCAACTAAAATATGGAAAAATGAAACTGGAATAGTAAATTTGGATTCCACCTATGGTCCAGGCACTCATTGGGTATGCTATAAAAAGCTCGGACAAACCGTTTACTACTTTGACAGTTTTGGCAATCTACCACCGCCTAAAGAACTTCAACATTATTTTCAAAACTCCAAAAACATTTTTTACAATTACAAAAGAGAACAACCTAACAATACTGAAATATGTGGACATTTATGTTTGGAGTTTCTAGCGAAAAGTGTCAGTCACCTTTAAGATGTCATCGTATACAGTGTCACTGAGTGGAAATTCATCCACATTAAAAAGTACTCTATTCCCAGCATTGCGTTTATCCAAAGAAAGATTATGGGAAGCTGCATTACTTGATTTGACTACCTACAATTCAATTCCTAATGTTACAGAAGGAAAAAACAATTTACTACATTATTATGAAACTAAGGATGCTGCAGGAAAATACTCAGAATTGAAAATAATTACATTTCCTACTGGAGCTTATGAAATTGATGATATAAACCAATTACTACAGAAAAAACTCGGAGAAGAAAATATCACCGTTAAAGGAAACAATAATACTTTAAAAGCAGAAATAACTTCAAAATATTATATCGATGTCGGAATGAAAAACTCTATTGGCAGTTTACTTGGATTTACAGATACAAAAAAGAAAATCTTAACTCCTGAAACTACTCATTCAGGTAATACAACTGTTACAATATTAAAAGTAAATAGTATTGATGTAACATGTAATATTATACATGGATCATATAGAGAAGGAGTAAATCAGCATATTTTACATACATTTTATCCAACAGTTGCTCCAGGTTTTAAAATTGTTGAGAAGCCACAAAACTTGATATACCTACCGTTAAACACCAGTTTCATTTCAGACATCGTGCTGAACATATTGGATCAAGACGGTCATAGTGTTGACTTTAGAGGAGAAACAATTACTATACGAATACACATCAGAGCGGCGACATAAAAATCAACATGGGATTATCATTTAAACCACAACGGAAGAGTCGGGAGCTCAGTAGCTCCTCGACATTGGAAGAGTTAACATCAGACAACATTCGTTTTCTACAAAAGATTGGATTGAAACTTAACAACGATGGATATCCTGGATATATCTCAAGGACCGACATTCGACGAAACACTATGGGAGAAGGAATATCACACACACAACCCTTACACTTCATCAAAATTAAACAATAATGATGAAATAAGAATTCCCATTCAACAACAAGATATTTACACATTACCATGTGAAAGTTATTTGTACATCGAAGGAAGGGTATTAAAATTGGATGGAAAAACTGCTTCAACAGTTCCTTTTATAAATAACCCAATGGCATATCTTTTTGATGAAATAAGATATGAGATATCAGGGGTGACAGTTGATTCAACAAAAAAGGTTGGTATAACAACTACATTAAAAGGATTAACATCATTAACACCACATGAGAAGAATTCAATAGTCACTGCCGGATGGGTTGCTCCTGATAAAGACACTATAACACCTGCTTCCAACGGTCATTTTGATTTTCATGTACCTTTACGATTGCTTTTAGGATTTGCTGAAGATTACAAAAGGGTTATAATAAATGTTAAACAAGAATTAGTATTACTCAGATCTTCAACTAATAAGGACTTAATACTTGCAGACCCTGCAACTACGGAAGATAAACTGGAATGGCAACTACAATTGGATAAAGTTGTTTGGAGAGTACCTCATGTAAGATTGGCTGATGAACATAGAATCGTATTGTTAAGAAAGTTAAAATCTGACCGTGACATTGTAATGCCATTCCGAAGTTGGGAATTTCATGAATACCCTACATTACCCCAAACAGAACGACAAACATGGACCGTCAAAACATCAACTTACTTGGAACGTGCAAGGTACATAATACTCGGTTTTCAAACTAAGCGAAAAGATGTTATTACTGCAAATGCTGGTCAATTTGATCACTGTAAAATAAAGAATTGTAAAGTTTTCTTAAACTCTCAATTCTTTCCATATGACAATTTAAATGTCATGTTTAGCAAAAAACGTTTTTCCATTTTATATGATATGTATGCAAGATTTCAATCATCATATTATGGAAAGACTAATACACCACTATTATCACCTGATCAGTATTATTCCAAAGCTCCAATAATTGTAATCGATTGTTCAAAACAAAATGAATCAGTAAAATCATCAAGTGTGGATATAAAAATTGAAATGGAATTTGAAGAACCAGTAGCGGATGGAACTTCGGCATACTGTCTAATTCTACATGATAAAATAGTTACTTACACACCACTGACCGGAATAGTGAAGAATGTACTTTAAGAATAATTAGTACAACTACTGCAAAATATTGAGGTTAGAATTATCTTCCTCAATTTTTAAGGTTAGAATTTTGTTTATAAAACACAAGTTGAAAATAAACAATTATGTAATTGTATAAATTTCAAAAATTTTACAAAAAATATAAAAGCAGGAAATTACCTAGTAGAAACTTCATTCTATCTTCAACCGTCGTTTGGGAAACATCGTTCGCAAGATGAATTCTACTAACGGAGAAGAAAATACACCTCTAATGGATGAAAATAGTTCTGATATAGAAAAGCAAGTTGAACAAGAAATGGATGAATTCCTCAAGTTTAACAAACATAAGAAGAAAGAAGAAGAAGGAGAAGATGAAAAAGAAGTAAAAAGAAAAAAGGTTGAAGTTAACATTACAACAAATATTTTAACAGAAGTATTTCTTCGAATTTTCTACCCTATTTCTTCATGCATGACAAAAAGTATATCTGTTGGAATTGTAAAATCATTGGATTATTCACCAATTGTTATGTTAAATCAAGGAAGTAAAATGGTTATCTTTACTGAAACTTCTTGGGATTCTCTAATGAAACATTTACATCTTTTGGAATGTTATTTAACTAACAACACATTTGGAAAAAGAACAAGATTAAGTTTATTAGAATCAAATATTGAAGTTGATATAATCAAACATCGTGGGGGACAAGTTGTTCGCTTCAAAGATTTAACTAGACATGATGTAAAATTACATTTCACTAAAGAAGAATTTTACACTTTAAGTTGTACTACCGGTCCTGTCACTAGATACTTAAAACAACTAGTATTTTCAAGTACAATAATTAAAGATTATCTAATCGATACATTGGACAGACAACCATTCATTCCAATTTTATATGGTCCTGTGGATACTTCAATTTTTAATCGAATACCTCAAGAAGTGGATATGTGGAGACAATTAAACAACTATCACACCAATTTTAATATAAACGAAGAAGCGCAAGAAATAAAAGAAGAACAATCGTGTTTGTAATAACAGTCAGTTGTGGATGAGACTTCATCATGAACAAACGGGTTTCGTTTTCTACTGCATCACAGTTAATGGAAGTTAAAAGAGGTATAATTGAATTTCAAGCTTTTCGAGGGAATGATGGAAATTTCATTATTAAAGAATTAGTAATTTTGGATATGAACACATCTGTAATTTATCATTACTTGTTCAAACCTCCATTTCCATTCAATAAACTAACAACTAAAGCGAAAGTTACAAACAAATGGTTAAACAAACATTTTCATAACTTAAAATGGGATGAAGGTTTTATTCATTATAACATGATGCCGCATATTATGAATCATTATTGTAAAGAGTTTAAAACTATCTACACAAGAGGATTGGAAAAAGCAAATTGGATACAATCATTTACAAGCAATGAAGTGATAAATGCAATAATAGATAGAGATTTCCAATGCTACTTTAATGAACTTTGTATTTCATCAAAAAGTTTTAAACATCGAAGGTCACAGTGTGCTTTGAAGAATGCCTACCGCTTGAATAATTTCCTTCAACAAAGTGGTGGGGGTAGCATCAGTGGTGGGGGTAGTGTCAGTGGTGGGGGTATTCTCGATAATAAAAGTGAGAGCGCTACCATGACACAGCATGAGTATTACTCGAACCTCCGAAGAGACAACATCTCCAACGGATATTCTTATTAACAAGAAGATTAGCATCAGCAAAAACATTAAGATGGCATCAAACAACTTACTTCAAAATTTAGTTGAACAATTCAACGCTCATTCAAAATCAACAATCCTACCTACAAAAAAATGTTCCGAGCTGAAAGAAGAAAAACACTACATCATTCATACAATAAAGAAGATGGAAACTTCAGTAGGTGATGCTATAAATTGCACATTAAGCGAGGCACCTTATACAATTGGTGATGAAGCAAAATTTCAAATCTTCCTACCAAAGCGCTTCGTACAACTACTACAAAATGAAGATCTTCGTATAATTCAACCCGGCGCACTCTATTTGGTATCACATGGACCAAGTGGAAACAATTCTACTGAACTTACAATTCATGTAACACCTACTACTGATTAGTTTGTACATAAGATTGTAAATATTTCTTTGTATTTGTTTCTCAATAAATATGATATAAACCTAAAAAAAAAAAAAAAATAAAAAAAGCAACATATTGTAATGTGTTTGTACATTACAATATGTTGCTTTTTTTAAAAATTCCATGGGATGACCTTGACCCAATTTTGTGTGATAATAAAAGTGAAAATCAACTTGTTAAATTCATCAGTCTACGACTACCTTTCGTACCGTACACATCTCACTCTCTATCACTAAATACAAAACTTCAACATGTCCCTAAAGGTTAAGTGTGCATCTTATGATACCAACACCATAACTACTTTTGAACAACTTGAAGATTTAACTAACGAAATGCGAGTTTTACTTACCGGTGGTTATCACTTAACTGTTGATGTTAGTGCTACTAATACAAGGATGTTCACTAAAACAAAATATTGCGATGATGAAATATTTTTTTCTACACAACCTACAACTTCTTCATCGCCAGCTGGTCAACATAACGTCAAGTTCCAGAAGTATTACCAATGATGAATAACTTTTAATAAATAAAATTACAACTAAGGAATCACGTGATCAATATCAAGTTCATAAAAAGGATGTAACAGTTTGATAAATAATCATTCGCTTCTCAGCTCTCGCCACAACAAGATCTATTCTACAAAATGTTATACAGAATGATGATTGAACTTGATGGGAAAATCTATGGAAAGGATTATAACACTGTTGAACAAATGACTCAAGATTTAGATGTATTAACTAAAGAAGGATATCAAGCTAAATTAATTTTAAAATTTCCTGAAGTACATCCACTATCAACAGAAGAACTTATTGCTATGGCTAAGGCGGAGAGAGAAAAAAAGTCTGAAGAAAACAAACAGAAACAAACTTCCTAAATTTCAATAATCCTTACACTTGTAAGGTATAATTTTTTAAAACTCCATTTGGATGACCTTGAAATTACCCCTACCACTTTTCATAGTACATAAAACTCGCTATTCATCACTATACAATCTTATTCTTTCACTAGACTCCGCAGCGTCAACATGGAAGAGCAAAAATACAAGTACAAACCTCGTTACTGTTGTGAACAACAGTGTACAGATTTAGGACCAATGATGGTGGATGGGTTAGCTTGTACTAAATGTGAATTCTTCGGATCTTGTTATTGCAAATGTAAAACAAAACAACTACCGCCACCGGAATTGCGAACTTTCAAATTTTACAAATCAAGATATTTTCATACATGTTGTCCTCAAAGATGTTTCAAATTTCACCCTCTAGATCTTGCTCATTGTCAACGCACCAAGTCTCATCAAGATGATTTTTGTACACATATGATAAAAAGATGTAAATACAGATCAGATTGGTATTCCGATCCTGTAGAACCATCAAATGTATAATTTCAGTTTTACACTCTTTTTTAAAACTTCAATTGGATGACCTTGAGATTTCCCCCACCATTAGTTCTAATTTTTATATAATATTAAATCATTCCACTTCCAACACTCTAACTAACAACATGGAAGGAAAATTTATCAAGTTTGAACATATAATAACTGACAGGGAGGAGATGGAAGAATTGTTTCAAAACTTACTTTCTGTCATTGACGAATATCCTATAAGATGGTTCAGAATTGTAGTTCAATATTTAAATCCTGGTGAATTGTTTTCTTCATCGAGTGAAGAGGATGAAACAACTACTTCGGTTCAAATAATTGAATTAAAAGACGAAGAAGAAGAAGAACTAAACGTTTTATTCAATCATAAGCTCAAGGTCCCCAATATAGAAGCCCCCTCCCTAAAAAGCCCCCCTCCCTAAACACCTGCTCAAGGTCGCCATTATATAAGCCCCCTTCCCTAGGCGCTAATCCTCATTCAATTGCCAACTCTCTAACGATGAACACTTCTCAATTGGCACGAATGAATGCTAGTTTTGAAATAAACTCAAAAGATGATTTACAAGAAATATTTAATGCTTTAAATGAAATTATAGATAAATTTAACGCTATTACAATGAATTTGGAAATAACTTACGCTTGTCCTATTTGTAATAAGGTTGAAAGTTCTGATGAAGACAGTTTACTAAATACTACTCCTCTTACCCCTCTACAGTCGGACACAACTTCTGAGGCAAATGATGAGCAGCATCTTTCCCCCACCGCTTCTATGTAACAACGCTCTTTCCCCCCACCACTTCTTTATTTAACCGACATTTCCCTCTTTTAACTCTCATTCCATCCTCGCCTCTTCAACTATCAACATCGCTTCTTTCAAAATTTCAAACAAACACAAACATGATGGATATGATGGATGAAGTTCCATTTGTAACAAGGATGGAAGAGGATAAATTGAAATTGGAAATCAAACGATTGGAAATGGAACGGGAAAACCAACTCGAGATGTTACGTTTGTTCAAACTTTTTAAATACATCATCTGGGGACTCTGCGTTTACCTTCTCATCGTCGTCGGTGTTTGTGTTTACAACTCTGTAGTTCATAACAAAACTTCAACTTGTTTAAACACTGCTGTCACACATTGATTGTATGTTTTTCACAAATAAAATTCACAAACCTAATTCTATACCTATCCCGCTATCACCGGAGTTGGTTCCACTCTCCGAACTATTACTCCGGTGGTAGCGGGATAGGGTTTTTTAAAACTTACTCTGGATGACCTTGACATACTTTCCATAACCCAATTGTCAAGTTGAATTTCAAATTTCAAATAACATCTCCTCCCCCACCGGAAGCTATATGGCATGGCATATGGCGGCAGCGACTGATTTGGCAGCTGGCCGATGGCAGCTGGCCGGCAGCGGCTGGCAATTGGCACGACTTCCGTTTTGAAAGTAACCAAACCCCACTACTTCTATGATTTCCAAAAACAACAACAAGCATACGCGGTTGGTTGCCTCTGGGAGGTTCACCTCTCGAACGCTGTACCATCGGTGAGCGCAACGCGTATATCAATTTCTCCAACTCATCCTGAGTTCCACGGGAGATAACATACCAAAATCACAATGATATGCTCTCAAAAATACACGGTCAACGAGCTATTAAATTCTATTCCCGTCCTCTGCTCCCCCCCCCCCAAAAAAAAGAAAATAAAATAAATTTTATCCGTTTCAATATTACACCAGTCGGTCACCGCTCAAAAATTAAATCTCAATTTAATTTTAAAATACTAAGCAGTTCTAATTTCACGTCAACTCAGAGGGGTTGGCTATGTTCACAAGTCCCAAGCACCTCCTAGTATGTAATAATAAACATTCCCAATAGTAATTTAAGTCAACAATGCTCCAACATCAATAATTAATTGAATATCCCTCTTCACGAAAAAGATGTGCTATGCTCCCCATATAGCCACTACTAATTTTCCTGAATAAAATTTCAAACACCTGCCGTCCATATGAAAATCATTCTCAATTATTCACCTGTTAGTAATGAAGTGAAAATATTCGATTCTTAAAAATTTTGCAAGTCAACTCATGAACTTCAGAAATTCGGCTAAGTCCTGAGCTGAAAATCCGCAATAAATTTTTAAATCAATAACACATCAGCATTCGCTTGCAAGTAAGTCAGCCCGCGAGACTTTGTCCCAAGTCCGGATCGATATTATTCCGATGGCCCAAGACCCCCCTTTCTCCACTTACTGTTCTCTTCAGAATATAAATATAAAAAAAAAATAATAAAATTCATATCTTAATTTCTAGTGTGAACCAAGTGTGTTGGTGTCCTTTGACCTGACAAAGAAAATTGGCCAGAAGCTTTTCTCACAAAATAATCACTTTAACTAAAAATAAAAATTCAAAGAAAAATTGAAAACCAAATTTTTAGTCAGTCATCTATCTATTTACCTTTTTAAAAATAACTTTTTAAATGTATTGGCCTATTTTCAATGACGCCCAGACATCTTCCAACACACCCATCGATTCACAATAATCTAGGGTTAGCCCAATGTTAATACAGCATGCAAGTAAATTTAGGTTAGTGTAGTTAGGCCCAATAATAATAATTATAATTATTAAATAAAATCCTTAATTTTCTTATAATATTTATTAAAATGTAATTTAAATAAAATAATTAATAAAGACACTCCTTATTAGTGATAAATTAAATACCGAACGAGGTCAATCACCTCCGCTAATCAATTCGCAAGTCCGACTACCAATTCCGTCTGCCCAAAAACAATTCTCTTCAATGAGTTAGTTCCAAGTCGATCAAGGATTCGAATCAAAGAACTGAATCCCCCGACAAGCACCGCGAATTGCCCTGCTCAGGGAATTTCTCCCCGCGATTTCCCCGCCTCCACTTCGAATTTTCACAACAAGTTTCTAAGTTTCACGAACAGCAATAAATTTTCAAACTAGCATCAATCTAATTTACAATGATGTGCGAGTCGAAATACTACTTCAACAATCGGTGATAATCCCCAAAATTTATTATTTCTACCCGTCTGGCCCGTCCCTCTTTCTTCTCACTCACCGGGCGTCAGTCCGCCATCTTGTCTGTCAATGTGACCTACAATTAATTAATCACAAGCGAGCAAGAAGCGATGGCGAACTGCCGATGGTGGGGGAACCGACGCTCAACCTCGTGGCGTCCAAAATGGCGATCAGCTTATGCTCTAATTATTTTAATTACTTCAAAATTCTGTAGAAAATCGAAAATTAATTATTTTTTGATGGGAGTTTCACCAAAATGCGTTAATCAAAATTCCCTAGCCGTTTAGCGGTGAACCCCTTGCAAATCCCTAAAATTTTGAACATTGACCTAATTGACACAAAGTGCAACTACTGTAGTCCACTTACCAAAATTCATCTTTCGTCGTCTTGGTGGGTCCGCGTTTTCAATCTTCGGGGTGGTTATTGCGCACTCCACCCCACACCCGCGACACCACTTTGTCACCCCGCACGTCTTCTTAGGGAATTAAATAAAAAGAATCATTTAACACACTAACACAATTTATTTGTCAGGTTGGCCTAAAATGTAATATTACAAACTTTACGATTATTAACTGATTAAACACAAATGAAACAACACCGCTCACTACCAGATTATCGATACATACGGGGGACAGAGGACAAACACCCGATAAACCGAAACTCGGGCCACCGCCATTAACGCAGCGGTGGCGCCGCGGCGCGCAACGCCAGACGCAGGCGCTTAACACGACTTCACGGATCCGACTGGGGCGAGGTGACGATTGTTCTTCAGCACGCTGAAGCAGTGTCAACAAATCAGAGCACTGCTGCTTCACGCTGGTGCCTTGATTAGTGGAGCGCTCTTTCGATCACTACGGACATTAATAAAACTAAAGCTGGACATTGTCGACAACTCAACGCACCGCTTGGTGATGACAGACACCACGTCAGCACATTCCATAACCCATACGCCACCTGAGCCGGGGTCGGTGGGATTATCCAAGAGGCTACTGTCTTACTGTCTTGCCAAGATGGGCTAGACTACAAATAAAGCACCATGCCCTAAAATATGACATTTAGTGACGGTATAATTGTTATGATTAGGGTGGTGCAAACTGAGAGTATTAGGCCTATTTATGGGTCTAGGGATTTTTGGGGCCGTCACAGTTACTAGAGAAATTTCTTGGGTTTATACCTTTTACCAAGTTTTTTTCTTGTTTCAAACTTACTACTTATAATTCTTTTCTTAATATCTCCTGCTTATAGATTACTTGGACGGTCAGTCCCCGACGAGGTTATACCGACATTATTATCCCAGTTGACATACTGTGTTTGCAATTTGAGTATTAACTAATGAGGCTACCTATAAACAGGTCGTTGTTATACAGAAACATGACCAGAGTTTCGACTGATCCCCATAAAAACGCTAAAAAATCTCCGTAGCGTATAAAGACTAAAAACAAAATATAACATAACAACTCCCACACAACATCTACGCTCAATCAATATCAATAGCTAATTTTTTTTTTTTTTTTTTTTTTTTTTTTTTTTTTTTTTTTGAGGGAGAGGCGGAAAAATGCATTACGCACACAGGTGGCCAGCCTGTAGTGTGGGGCTCCCCTAAAAACGAGTTTACCCACTAAAAAACCTCCTCTACTCTTTAGGAATCTAACCTGGAATTGTTTGTCACATTACGTCAGGCTAGGCCTAAATTTGGCTTACGCCCGTGGGGCTCGCTCCTTATCCAGCCGCTCGATCAAGGGATCTGGGCCACTTCACGGTCCAGATCGGTTTTCTTTTCCAGGAGGATGCCCCGGACGAACTGTGACAAACAATCCCAGTTGCCCTCATCCTCCAAAATCTTTTGGCAGACCGAGTCCACCGAAAATGCACCAAAGATTTGTGTGGCCTCCAGGCGGGGCCCTTCCCAACGGGGACAGCGGAAGAATGTGTGTTCCGCATCGTCGGGAACACCCGGGACATAAATGCAGTCCGGTGAACCGGTCTTTCCCATACGGTTCAGGTACGACCGAAAATAGCCGTGACCTGTCAAAAATTGGGTCAGGTAGTAGTCCACCTCCCCATGCCGCCGTTCCACCCATGGTTGGACCTGCTTGATAAGTCGCGCAGTCCATCGTCCTCGGGTGTCGTGCTCCCAGCTGTGTTGCCACTGCTGGTAGGTTCGGGAGCGCTCTTCTGTTCTTGCCGTGTCCTTGCCGATCTCGCCTTGTCTCTGATAAATCGCTTTCCTCTCCCCTGCCAAGAGCTTGACAGGGATGACTCCGGCGACCACCAGGACGGCAGGCTCGGACACTGTCCGGTAGGCGGAACACACCCGGAGCGCAGCTTGACGCTGAACCCGGGCGAGTCGCAACCTGTAGCACTCCTTATCTAGAGCGCCTGCCCACACCTCTGCCCCGTAAAGAAGCACGGACTGGACCGCGGACATCAACAGACGTCTTCTGCTGGATCGGGGACCCCCGACATTGGCCATCAGCCTACTAAGGTAAGTCACTACCTTAGCGGCCTTGTCCGCTGTACGGAAGATCTGATCCCTCCAGCTTAACTTGGTGTCCACCATAACCCCGAGGTATTTGGCGGCACGAGTTGATGTGACCACCTCCCTTCCCACTCGAAACGGGACGACGGTGTCGATCCTCTTCTTCGTAAGAATCACGATCTCCGTCTTACTGAGAGCAAGTGAGAGACCGTGATCGGACATCCAGTTGTTGACCACCCGCATAACTCGGTTCAACTTCAGTTGGGCCAGCTCAACGTTGCGTGCAGCAATGAGAGCTGCGACGTCATCGGCGTACCCAACCAAAGTGGTTTCCTCAGGCATCTCGGACCTCAGGAGGCTGTCATAGGCAACGTTCCAGAGATCCGGGCCGAGTATTGAACCTTGTGCGGCACCAGAAGTGACTTCCATCGTCCGCGTTCCGTCCCTCGTGTCATAAATCAGGCTTCGAGAGCGTAGATAATCCTCGACGAGCCGCAACAGATATGCAGGAATACGAAAGGTGTTGCGAAGCGCATCCAACATATCGACCCACCTCGCCGAGTTGAAGGCATTCTTGACATCAAGCGTAACAAGAAGCACTACTCGGCGGGAGAAATGGTTGTGGCTCTCGGCTCTCTCCACAGCTCTCTGAACTTCGGTGACAGCGTCGATCGTTGACCGTCCCTTTCTGAAGCCGTACTGACGGGGGCATAAGTCCCCGGCAGCTTCCACGGCAGAAGTCAGGCGGGAACGGATCAGCTTCTCGAACAGCTTCCCAGCCGTGTCCAACATGCAGAGAGGCCTGTGGGACGACGGCAGCTCGGGATCACCTTTGCCCTTGCTGATCAGTACAAGCCTGGCTGTTTTCCAGGGAGCCGGAAACACCCCTTCTACCAAACAGGCATTGTACATTCTCAACAACAAGTCAGCGTTGATTAAAAATACTTTCTTTAAAGCCTCACTGGGAATCCCATCCGGGCCAGGAGCCTTGTTGCTCTTCAGGGAGAGAACGGAGGTTTCCAGCTCCTCGAAAGTGAAAAGTGGAACGTCCTCTACCCGTCCGAAGTCAACCGGCGGTCGCTGTGGATGTTCAGGAAACAACGCAGCGACGATCCTCCCCATGGTGGCGCCCTCCATGATGGAAGGTGGAGAGCGGGCGCCGAGTTTCTGTGTTACAAGTTTGTAACCCAGGCCCCACGGGTCGGAATCAACGTCGTCACGAAGTCTCCTCCAGCTATTCGCCTTGCTCCTGTTGATCGCCTGGCGGAGAGATTTTCTCGCAGCTTTATAGGCCTCCGACTTACGAACTCTGTCTGCGGGAATTCTCGCTCTAGTGGCGGCTCGTCTAGTTCTTAAACATGTTCTCCTGAGTTCCGCAATCTCTTCAGTCCACCAGTAAACGGGTTGTTTGTCGCGTCGGGGTTTCCTTCGCGGCATAGACTGGTCGCAGGCCGAGACGATAAGTTCCATCGTGGATGTTACTAGTGCCTCGGCTCCAGCCTCACCAGGATTCCCCTGCGCTCCCCGAGAGATGACTTCGGTTAACTTGACCACGTCCAGTTTGTTGGTGTTCCACCGGCGTGGCCCTTCCCGAGATGCGGAAACTCGACGATTTGCCTGATCATGCAGGTCAAACACGATGTATTGGTGGTCGCTACCCGTGTAGTCCTCGACAACCCTCCAGCCAGAGATCCTCGGAAGGAGCGACTCAGACGCAAAGGTGACGTCAGGGATCGTGCCTCTCTGCCCGGGGCGCCGAAAAGTAGGTGTGTCGCCCTGGTTGAGGACGACAAGACCGGCCCTGGCGATGAAATCCAGGATGTATTTCCCCCGGGAGCTGGTAGAGGGCATTCCCCACTCGACGGCCCTGGCGTTGAAATCGCCACCAACGACGACATGCCCGGTGGTGCCGAGAACGCACTCCTCTAGGCTATCTATCTTGTCGCGAAAGTCCTGGACGGCCTCGTTGGGTGTGAGGTAGCAACTGAAGATAGTCACGTCCCTACACCGAACCCAGACGAATCCTCGGCCGCGCCCGTGACTCCGCACCAAGACATCCTGTGTATTACGCGCCCAAAATGCAGCAGTACCGAGGCTGTCGGAGATCCAAATGTTTGGGTCTCTGTCCCGATACTGTTCGCTGATAAGGAGCGCGTCAGCACCAAGTTCTCGGGCGAGCTGATCTAGAAGGTTATCAGCTCCCCAGGATCTATGAAGATTGGCCTGGAGGATGCGAATTACCGGCCGCTGCCTTTTGCCTGTTCAAGTGCGGCTCTGAAGGCACCGCACTGACCAGACCCGGGTAAGTGACCGAGGGCACTGGAGCCTGAATCCTTGCAGAGGAAGCAGGATGGGCTCGAGGAACATTCCTTGCGTTTGTGGCCCTGGCCTCCACACTGGAAGCAGTTGGCACTCCTGTCGGGCCCGTTACAGTTTCGGGAGGAGTGGCCGAAACCGAGACAGCGGAAGCATCTCGAAACTACCACCCTCCGTTTGAGCCTGCAACTGACCCAACCGACTCTGAGGTGCTGAAGGCTAAGCAGCTTATTGGCGTGCTTTTCGCCCATCTCAGCAACAGCCATCCTGAGTTGACTTCGGTTAGGCTTTGTCAGCCATACCCTCACTCCATCAGCCGGTATCTCCGGGAGTGCCACCTGGATCGCACGGGTCACCTCATCTTCGGTGGAGAGGGCATCAAGGTCCCGAATCTCGACCGAACATTTCGGTTCTAGGGCCTTGATGGAGCCTTTGTCCCCAAGTGCAGTCTTGAGGGAAGCGGCAAAACCGATCTTGTCACTCGACTTCCCCAGTTCGAGGAGGACATCCCCGTTCTGGGTTCGCCGAATAGACTTGATAACGGTGTCGGTCTCTTCCGGTTTGGCCTGCGATCTAATCTGACCCAGAACATCAGCAAAAGATCGCCCCCCTAAGGGCTTGATCAAGATTGCCTCCGTCCTGGGCTTCTTAGGCCTGGGTTGTTTAGGCTTTCTGACAGACTTGCCAGAGGCCTCCCCCACCGGGTTTGAGACTTGCGTCCGCTCCACCCTCGACGCACTTTTCGAAGCTGCCTCCACTTGCTTCTGCCTCCTCCTTTCTTTCTTAGACAGGCGCGTCTTCCAGCCCCCCAAAGGTGTTGAGGCAGAGTTTGCTGCCAAGACAGGATTAGCCGCCGGAGCAGGAACCTCTGCAGGAGTAGCCGCTGGAATCGCGACAGCGCCCGGGGCGGATTGAGTAGCCTGGACAGGAGATGTCTGCGATGCCGCAGTGACAAAAACCGGTCTCGGCACTGAGTCCACCTCAACAAGCTCAGGGCTTTCCGGCGAAGAACCGCTCTGCCTCTTCTTTCGCTTTCTGGCTTGAGTCTGGGACTCAGCCAGATGAGCTTGAGGCGAAGCAGACATAACTCGGTTCATAACGTCGAGCTCCTGCTTCACTGCCTTCAGCCTGATCTTCCGGCATTCCTCGATTTCGCCAAGGAAATCCTCGAGTTTTGGAATTCCGTCCTTAATCGCCTTGTTGACGTTCTTCTGAATAAGGAGAGCCTTGGCCATCTCCTTCAAAAGATCGTTCATTTTCTTCAGACATGAGTCTTCCTCCTCGTTGGCATCGTCCTGCTGCTGCCGAAGCATTTGCATCTCGAATGCCGGACGAAGAGGACTCTTCCTGGGAGGAATTCCTTGCATCCCGGCTAGAGGTGTTACCGGCTCAGTCACCCCCATACCCAGCTTAACCTCATCCTTCTCCTTTCCGGTTACGGCCGACGATCCGGCGACACCAGCAGCCTTGAACGGGATCGGCGGAGGGGAGGCTTTAATTCCCCCCGTCGGCGTCCCAGTCTTCGAGGTCGGAGACCTCTGCAGTTTTGAGCTGCGCTTAAAGGCGGCCTGCTCATTCTCCTTTAATTTCGTGTTTTGGTTTTGAAAATCCATACTTTTGTTTCACCAGCGCATCGTGCGGCAAGAGGCGGCCCTTCATTGGCCGGGAGCGGGTACACCCTCGGAGGTCTACCCCCCGTAGGAGATAAGACACCCCTACCCCAGGACTCTGGGGCCCGAAACCTCCGTTTGCCCAGCACCGATACACAAAATGTGCCGGACGTGCTGGGGGTCGCACCGTGGCAATGCAGAGTCCGATCTCTGCATCCATGCCGCACTTCCTGACTAAGGTCCGAAGCGGCTGGCTTCTGACGACACACTGGAGGAGACCATCGGCAGTGCGAGGCACACATCAGTCCCTGCAACACAACAGGGACACTCCCAGGACCCCCCAGCGTGCGCCGGTCGAAAGAAGGTGGAAAGACACCCTTGATTCGGGGTCGAAAACAAGAAGGTGAGCAAGGTTAGCTCAGGAAAGAATAAAGACGGTGAGCTAAGACCTGAAAGATGAGAAGAAAGGCCCTAGCTCGGGAAGAACTGTGAGGAGGGTCTCACAGCTTGGCTCAGGTACCCCGGGGTCGCCAAGAAACACCCGTACAGTGGAAAGCCCACTGCCCCTGAGGGAAATATCAATAGCTAATAATAATTATATATTTATTACCATACTTATATATGTATTTCATTCTCTTTAGATTACTCTTTACACTCTCGGAATGACTCGGAACTAGTTCAATCACATGTTGACGTTGACTACATCACTTGTACATACAGCACGTCAACACATTCGATGACCCATACGACAATGCATGAGCCGCGTTAGGTGCAATATCCAAGAGGCATATTATTTTCTTTCCAAGATTAGCTTGACAACAAATAAACAATATTCTCTCAAATACGCTGTTTAAGCAGCATAGAGCTGTAAGCCGACTTTAAAAAAAGATAACAAAACTTATATCAGAATTTTGTACTTTTTTTGTACCTTTTTGTACCGCAAAAAGAAAATTTTGTACCCCTCTCCTTCGGAAGTTATAAGCGATTTAAAAGTCGGCTTACAGGTCTATGCCAAAAACACAAGTACTCAAAATTAAAAAACAAATTATACCACATTTTTGTACTATTTTTGTACCATTTTGTACCACCAAAAAGAATTTTTGTACCGCCAAAATAAAGGCTACACAGTTAAAACAAAGTCGGATTACAGGTCTACGCCAAAAACACAAGTGTTCCGAATTTCGAACAAAATTATGCTATCTTATTCTACTATTTTTGTACCCTTCAAATATGCAAATAAGAAATTTTGTACCACTCAAATAACTGCACTAAAAAAATAATAGACAATTTCATAATGTCGGCTTACAGGTCTACGCCAAAAACACAAGTACTTAAAATTGGAAAACAAATTATACCAAATTTTTGTACTATTTTTGTACCTTTTTGTACCACAAGAAGAAAATTTTGTACCCCTCTCCTTCGGAAGTTATAAGCAATTTAAAAGTCGGCTTACAGGTCTATGCCAAATACACAAGTACTCAAAATTTGAAAACAAATTATACCACATTTTTGTACTATTTTTGTACCATTTTGTACCACCAAAAAGAATTTTTGTACCGCAAAAATAAAGGCTACACAATTAAAACAAAGTCGGCTTACAGGTCTACGCCAAAAACACAAATATGCAGAATTTCGAAAAATTATGCTATCTTATTCTACTATTTTTGTACTCTTCAAATATACAAATAAAAGATTTTGTACCACTCAAATAATGACACTATAGACAATTTTATAAAGTCGGTTCACAGTTCTACGCCAAAAACACAAGTACTAAAAATTAAAAAAAAAAAATCATACAGAATTTTTGTACTATTGTTGTACCATTTTGTAACACCAAAAAGAATTTTTGTACCGCGAAAATAAAGGCTACACAATTAAAACAATGTCGGCTTACAGGCCTATGCCAAAAACAGACGTGTTCAGAATTTCGAAAAAATTATGCTATCTTATTCTACTATTTTTTTACTCTTCAAATAAAAAATTTTGTACCACTCAAATAATGACACTATAGACAATTTTATAAAGTCGGTTCACAGGTCTACGCCAAAGACACAAGTACTTAAAATTGAAAAACAAATTATACCAAATTTGTTTTATTTTTGTACTTTTTTGTACCGCAAGAGGAAAATTTTGTACCCCTCTCCTTCGGAAGTTACAAGCAATTTAAAAGTCGGCTAACAGGTCTATGCTAAAAAACACAAGTACTGAAAATTAAAAAAAAAAAAACAAATTATACCAAATGTTTGTATTATTTTTGTACCATTTTGTGCCACCAAAAATAATTTTTGTACCGCGAAAATAAAGGCTACACAATTAAAACAAAGTAGGCTTACAGTTCTACGCCAAAATCACACATGTTCAGAATTTCGAAAAAAAATTATACTTTATTCTTCTATTTTTGTACTCTTCAAATATACAAATAAAATATTTTGTACCTCTCAAATAATTGCACTATAGACAATTTTATAAAGTCGGCTTACAGGTCTACGCCAAAAACACAAGTACTAAGGATTAAAAAAAAAAAAAAAAAAAAAAAACAAATCATACAGAATTTGTGTATTATTGTTGTACCATTTTGTAACACCAAAAAGAATTTTTGTACCGCGAAAATAAAGGCTACACAATTAAAACAATTTTGGCTTACAGTTCTACGCCAAAAACACTAGTACAGTACTCAAAATTGGGAAAGTATTTATACGAAATTTGCTCTACTATTTTTGTACCACAAAAACTTTGTACCTAACTTCATTCATAGTTATAATTTATAAAAAATTGGAAAACTAATTATGCCTCATATTTTAACTTTTTTGTACCTTTTTGTACCACACAAAAGAAAGTACCCCCCTCTTTCGTAAGTTATAAGCGATTGAAAACTCGGTTTACAGGTGTACACCAAAAACGCAAGTGCTCAAAATTCGAAATCAACATTTTTTAATACTTTTGTAACTCTTTTACTAAACACAACTGCTAGATACAAAGAAACTAATTGCAGCATTGAAAAATTTGCGCAAGCTTGTGGCACTAAGGTCTCTTAAATAAACATTCAAATATTGTAATTTAAACTTGGCCGTATTACCTTTCCTGTTTATGTAATCAAAATTCCAAATTTGGAACAACTTTCGCTAAAATAATTTGTGTGATTTCTTGTTTTTTTTCTTCACCTAGAATTTTAACTGCCTTACTGTAATTAAAGGAAAAAAATTTACGACGAACTTTTTTTTCAAACAGTTACCGTAGGTAGAGGTAATCCAAAACAGTAATCTTAAAAAATATATATAGTTTATTATAACAATTTTGATACATATTCAACATTTTTAAAAACAATTTAAATTGAAATATAAGCAGATAAAAATAATTTTGACTTATTTCATTTTAATTTGTAATCAACTTATAAAAAGTATTCATCCCATACAATACCGTGCCGGACTTAAAGCTTTGTAAACGAAATAAGTTTCCAATAAGAATCATACCAAAATATGACAATGATGGTACTTCTGACCTTAGTCGCCCTTAAATTAGTTATCCGAAATAAAGAATAAAAATTGTACGTACAATTTACACCGTAAGAATTATTTCAAATAAAAAATTGAAATTCTTTATACTTCGCACAACATAAAATCCACTCTGTCCAAGACTAAATCCACTCTGTCCAAGACTTAAAGAAAAAATTTTCTGTTTTTCTAAACTACATAACATCCGCAAGAAGTTCCGAATTGTTGTCACTTCGCAGATTCTCTGGATACTCTGGATCATCGTCGTCATCTTCAAGATCTCGAACATCACAGTCACCACTATAATGATCTCTTGCCTTCAACAAAGGTTTCATCCACAATCTTTAGGTCTTCTTACAAATTCCGAATTAGAGGGCTACGTCATTTTATTTTTGTGGTACAAAAAGGTATACCAATAGTAAAAAAATGTAATATAATTTCTTTTCCAGTTTAATGTTCTTGTGTTTTTTGCATAGACCTGTAAGACGGCTATTCAATAGCTTATAACTTCCAATGGAGAGAGGTACAACAATTTCTTTTTGTGGTACAAAAAGGTACAAAAATAGTACAAAAATGTGGTATAATTTGTTTTCAAATTTTGAGTACTTGTGTTTTTGGCATAGACCTGTAAGCCGACTTTTAAATCGCTTATAACTTCCGAAGGAGAAGGGTAAAATATTTTCTCCTTGCGCTATAAAAAATTACAAAAATAATACAAATATTTGGTATCATTTGTTTTTTTTTTTTCAATTTTAAGTACTTGTGTTTTTGGCGTAGACCTGTAATCCGACTTTGTTTTAACTGTGTAGCCTTTATTTTTGCGGTACAAAAATTCTTTTTGGTGGTACAAAATGGTACAAAAATAGTACAAAAATTGTGTATAATTTGTTTTCAAATTTTGAGTACTTGTGTTTTTGGCATAGACCTGTAAGCCGACTTTATAAAATTGTCTTATAGTGCCATTATTTGAGAGGTACAAAATTTTTTATTTGTATATTTGAAGAGTAGGCCTACAAAAATAGTAGAACAAGATAGCATAATTTTTTTTCGAAATTCTGAATATTTGTGTTTTTGGCGTAGACCTGTAAGCCGACTTTGTTTTAATTGTGTAGCCTTTATTTTTGCGGTACAAAAATTCTTTTTGGTGGTACAAAATGGTACAAAAATAGTACAAAAATGTGGTATAATTTGTTTTAAAATTTTGAGTGCTTGTGTTTTTGGCATAGACCTGTAAGCCGACTTTTAAATTGCTTATAACTTCCGAAGGAGAGGGGTACAAAATTTTCTTCTTGTGGTACAAAAAGGTACAAAAATAGTACAAAAATTTGGTATAATTTGTTTTCCAATTTTAAGTACTTGTGTTTTTGGCGTAGACCTGTAAGCCGACATTATAAAATTGTCTATTAGTGCAGTTATTTGAGTGGTACAAAATTTCTTATTTGAATATTTGAAGAGTACAAAAATAGTAGAATAAGATAGCATAATTTTTTTTGAAATTCGGAACACTTGTGTTTTTGGCGTAGACCTGTAATCCGACTTTGTTTTAACTGTGTAGCCTTTATTTTTGCGGTACAAAAATTCTTTTTGGTGGTACAAAATGGTACAAAAATAGTACAAAAATGTGGTATAATTTGTTTTTTAATTTTGAGTACTTGTGTTTTTGGCATAGACCTGTAAGCCGACTTTTAAATCGCTTATAACTTCCGAAGGAGAGGGGTACAAAATTTTCTTTTTGCGGTACAAAAAGGTACAAAAAAAGTACAAAATTCTGATATAAGTTTTGTTATGGTTTTTTAAAGTCGGCTTACAGCTCTATGCTGCTCGCTGTTTAGTGACTGTAAAATTGTTATGCTTATCGATTAATTTATCGGTCTAGGGAATTTTGGGCCATCACATATCATTACTTTGAAATAAAAGAAAGAAATAGTTCTGTGCTAACCTTAGTTTTATCTTTCTTTTTATTGAAAACAGTTAATTTACTGTAGTAGGCATATGAATAAAGAATAATGCATAATTAGTTTCAAATTATGGCAAAAGCTTTAAGTAGATAACGTCGTTTAGTCGTCGTGGTTTCATAAAGAAATAAGAAATAGAAAATATGCCACTTGCTCAGTATTAGTTTAAAATTATGGTGAAAGGTTTAAGTAGAAAACGTGGTTTAGTCGTCGTGGTTTCATAAAGAAATAAGTAATAGAAAATCTGATACTGAACAAGTATTGCAGCACCGCATTCACTACTTATGACTTTTATCTTTTAAATATCATTTAATTGCATAAATTGGTCTAAATTAATAAATTAACTCCTACAGTTTAAATCGTTGGGATCGTTATATTTACAAGTTCTAACAAAACTTATTTCTAGCCATAAAATACTCTTTAAAAAAAAGCACCTGACAAACGCGCTAATCTAAGTTAACATAAAAAATGAAATCTTAAGACAACTTAAAATAGGTGAATCTATGTAAATTTACCTCTTTACAATTAATTTCACCCTTCAATACAAATTAATTCACATGTTTGTAGGGAAATGTCATCATACAAAATAGTTTGTAACACTTAAGAGTATATAATTTCGCATAATTGAACATGTATTTTACTGTTTACTTACTCTAAAGCAAAAATTAATTTAAGAATGAAATGAAATATATCAATACTTACTATAAAACATTCTTGTAACTGAGCTGGAGGTGGGAAAAAGTCTGTCAAAACGAAAAGTACCCGCAGTTGGCTTATAAAACACGCACCTAACGAAATGTACACAAACTATTGCCAAACGTTCCGTTTTTAATCATTCCAGATTCATGAGATACTACATTACGTTTACAACACATGTTATCTACTTCCTTTAATTGAAATTTTTATTTCCATTTCATAACAAGGAAATCTTCTGGTACTACAAAGATGAATTTATCTTACAGAAGGGACAGAAGATTTGTTGGTCCGATGACTGTTAACGTACAGTTTAACAGCTTACTTTTACAGGATGATTGAAATCACTGACGATTTTATTTTTGTTATTTTATTAAAAACATACATGTTACATAGATAAATAAAATAATAAAAGATATGTAATTTAATAATATTAATGATGGATAGATTTTTTTGAAACACCAGGCAAAAAGTGGGGTTGATGAATTATACGAAATTTATGCAAAATCTTATATTTGGAGGTTTGGAGGGCGAAAACTGCATTAGTACACGATGTTTGAAAATCAGTAAATCAAAAGTATACGAATCGAAAGTGAATCGAAAGTATACGACATTACGAATGAGGATGTATGATTGATGTTCTCCATCATAATTAAAATTGCAAAAATGATTTCAAAACATCGTATCCTATTTCTAAATTACCCCCCCCCCCCCCAAAAAAAATGCCTAAGTACATAATTAATCTATCTCCAGTTGTTGCATGATGTTTCAACAAAACCTTACCATTGTTGTTACAAAATTATTACACTTCATTACATTACCTTTATTTTTCCATATTGTTTATCTAAGTAACAGGTTTAGTTTCAAAAGATAACGAATTTAAAATCATCAATGACTCTTCGTTATGGTCCGAATTATTCAGTTTAGTTGTTTGTAATTCTTTCTTCGTATTACTCGCAATAATACATATTGTACCATAACTCATATCCTGATAGTCCGATATAGAGGCCATTTGTTTCCACGTGTTCTATAGCCGGAAAACATAGCTAGACAACACATAACGGTCGGACTGCTACATATCATTAATGGACGTGTGAATATATTGTGAAGCAATCCGTCACTTGCTGTTACATATTGAAGCTTCAACTGGCGAAGCTGGTTTAGGCCATTTTATATAAATAATTCTTCTACTAAGCATGTTAATAAATATAGAAATGCTATGAAATATTTTTTACTTTGTTATAAGTTATTTTCCATTAGTTAAATTTGTATTATTAATTATATTCTATCAGAAATGAATGTCAAGTATATATTTTTTGCCACAGTTAGGCTTTATCATAAGTTATGGATTTTAAAAAAATTCAGAATGTAGGAATTTGCAATGAACTTACCAAAATATCAATCTATTTCCATCGTAGAATAATACAGTCATTTCTTTTTAAAGATTAAAATAATTTTCTTTTTGAATAACTTTATATATATATATATATATATATATATATATATATATATATATGGTATATATATATATATATATATATATATATATATAGCATAAAATTCATATATACTATATTTATGTTTAACTTCTTCATATTTATGTGAAAAATAAGGAGCTAATATATTTCGGTATGTACCCAATGAAAACGTGTTCAAAATAACTAAAACATAACTTTTGTACAAATGTATTTTTGTGCTGCACTTCTGTAAAGAATATTACTTATTATTTTAAATACCCCGTTCAAAATAAATGTGCGGTCGAAAGTCAGAATTTTATTTCCCACAACAAGGTAAATTCCCTCTACACCTTTCTCAATGCCCCAATTTTCTTCACAATCAGTTGTTATTTTTATTTTCGCCCTTAAAATTCAGAGTAGAAAATAGCGCTGATGATCGTGTTACTTCCCATACTTGCCGTTTAAAGAACTTCTTATTGTTGCATCTCAAACGTAAAAATTAGAATATTTGTTTACGAAAAGCAAAACATTGTCATAAAGTGACATGAGATATTAAACAGCTGAAGCAATTTTCAGTTATTTTGATTGGTTGGTTTCTTGGCAACGGGAGGAACGGGAAAAATGGGGAAATTAAAATCTGCGTTTCTACTGCACATTTATTTTGAACGGGGTATAGTAAATTCTTCTTGGTTTCTCATTATTTCAAATCATTAAATTTACAGTTTAACTTCAGTTTGCTCTAATTAATAAACTCAGTTTTTAATCGTAACTTTACTCAACAAATATCTACCATTAAGTTTTCTAACAAATTTACTATTTAATAAATACAATTTTTTTAAATAAATAATTCTTAATATGGAAACTATGGACTTTTTTTAACCAGTGTCTATGTATTCAAAATTAATTGACATTCCCTAAAAAATTGGATAATGTTAAGCGAAATTCTTACAGTGTTTTCATTCTTTGACTATTTCAAACCTAAACAAATAGTCCTCTCACAATCCACATTTGAGTTCTTGGAATTTTTGCAGTAACTTCTTTCCTCAATTTGGGCAAAAAAAGTGAAAAGTGATATTAACATAGTAACTAAAACATCACCATTTTGTAAAGCTAACGAAGGCAGCGAAAAATGGCCGACATATCTCAGGTCAAGTTATTATGGTAGCTTCTTCCACAGCTGACAAAATCATCTTCATCCTTCCTGTTATTTATTTATTTTTTAGTTCAGACAATTCGTATCTTTGTGAGGATGTTGTACTAATTAAAATAATATTTTATTTATAAATTATGTTTTGAAAATTTATTATTTTGTTTGGAATAAATTTATGTCGAACACTACTACAATGGTATTCATAATATTTTAGATTTTAAAATATTAACATTTTACAGTATTAGGAAAAAAAATTTAAATGTCTTTTTAGTGTAAACTAGTGGCTTATTAGGGGCAAAAGCCCCTAACTATAATAATGTAGATCTTAATCTTAGTGGATTGCCAAGAAAATGTTTTTAAAAGAAAGCTGTCAGAAGATTGATTTTTTATCGATAATATTTTAGCAATATTGTTTGCAAAGGCTTTGATACTTATTTGAAACACCGACGCACTCTGTGGTGCATATTTTACATGAGTATGACTAAGGGGTGAGTGTGATGATTGTTATGGATCAGATGAGGTGTACCTTTTTGTTACAGACAAATAGCAGCTGTTTCATTATTCAGGATCATTAATTAATAGCCCAATAACCAAAGGCAGTCATCCGCTTCCAAAGCACTCTTTACAATCTAGAGATACCCATAATGAATGAATGCTTAATTTTGTCTATGGTTGAAACCTATATCGGTTTTTAAAATGGGGTTTTTAATAAATCATAATCCTTGAGCTAAGAAAATGATTAACACAATGTATACAATGGGCAATGATTAAAAACCGTGCGGATGCTCAGCACCCATTTCAGGATAAATAAACTTACAATAGTGTACAACATACACCATCCTTTTTTCAATCATTTGATTACTGTATCTTGTTTTTCCATAGTTGAAATAGAATTATATCCTCTGTTTTATTTTTTTATTGTCACAAAATGTTAACACACTCCGTTATAGTAGACTGTCTTCACTAACTGTACAGTTTTCGGCCCTCCTAATGAAAGGAAATACACGTAACTTATTTTCGTAAAAACCAAGTAAACTTTTATTAATCCCTATAAATTTTATGGAGTATTTCCCCATTCTTAGAAAAGGGGCAATGATTAAAAACCGTGACGGATGCTCAGCATCCATTTCAGGATAAATAAACTTTCAATGGTGTTCATCATACACCATACTTTATTCAATCATTTGATTACCTTGTTTGTCCATGAGCTGAAATAGTATTTTCCCTCCTGTTTTAATTTTTAGGGTAACAAAATTTGAACACTCTCCCGAGTACATAGTGTCTTCACTCACTGTACAAAATTCGGCTCTCCTAATAGTTACAAGTAACTTATTTTCTAAAAAAAGTAAGCCTGTTTTAATCCGTGTAAATTTTATGGAGCAATTTCCCCATTCTCTCCAATTTATTTGAAAGATTTTGGGCATGTTGCTGTTTTTCCTAGTCTTTGGAACAAACGTCTTAATTGAAATTCTATCGATCCTATCATTCTACGATTTGTAAAACACAAAAAATGCATATATCTTGTATAATTTGTCAGAATACCAACACTTTGTTGGCTGCCACACTATGCGTTTGAATTAATATAAATTTAATTTTAATTCTGTGGGTTTAGTTTATTCTCTTTATAAAATCAAACTAAACACATACTTTAATGTAAACAAAAAACCTTTTCTTGAACCATAACTCATTTCTCGTTGTACCCGTCTCAAGATCAAATTTTATTTTACCATTTACTTGCAAACGCTGGATTATAAAGTTTTCTTTCATTTAAATGTTGATGTAAAAATCAGCTGTAAATTTTTAATAATTTGTTAGATTAAAGAAACACTCCTAGTATGAATTTTGTAGTCATTCGACGCAAAAAAAATTTTATAGTATTGCCACTTTTGGTGATTAGTATAATATAAGGTCATCTTCACTCATTGTATTCCACCTGGCTTTCTTTTTAAAATACACCTAAACATATGTTTTAATGTACACAAAGCAGACGTTTTGTGAATCCCCATGCTATTCTTATGGAGGACGTTTTACGTTATTCCTCATTTCCTGGTAACATTACGGTCATTCCGATAGTTTTCACTCGTGCATGGCACCGAGACCTTTAATTTTAGACTCCTCCCATCTTCCTGCGATTTGTATAACGCTCACAATTTTGCTCAAGAAATATCGCTTACAGAATTATATATATATATATATATATATATATATATATATATATATATATATATATATATATAAAGATGAGGTAAAGAGGTAAAAAAGAATATTTTTGTCATGGCACCGTTTTTACAACTTTTAGTTGTTGGTTCTCTTAAAAATTCATTGCTAGGGCTGTAGACTCTGCCGTAATTGCTTTTGCTGCGGAATTCCATTTCAACAAGTGATCTTGATCTTGATAACGAGCTTTTCCACAATGCGATGAGCAATTTGTCCTATTCTTTCCCCCAAAGACATTTAAAATAGTTCATTTAAAGTACTAAAGGAAAGTAAGTCAAGTAGTACTAAAGTCTTTAGTATTTTATGTAGTTAGTATTAATAGATATTAAAAGTATTTCGATGGTTTTATGTTGATTAAGTACATTCAAAAAGTTACTAAAACTAAAGAATTAAGGAAACACTCTTAAAATAAGAGTGTAAGATGTGGTATTGAAGTTATATCTCTAAAAAATTTCTTGCTATAAGTTTATCCATCAATGTCTCAAACAATTAATTCAAAACATTGTAATGTATCAAATTGCTGACATGTATTTTGAGGTTTATTACTCCGTCTAATATATTTGTTAGGTACAAGTATTTTCTCTCTCTTCGTAAAAACATATTGATGGTGTAAAAAAGAATAAAAACAACTTTTTAAAATACAATAATTTTGTAGTTTTACAATTTTAATCATTTTTAATCATTTTGCGTCGTTGCTTCCTTTCCTGATAATTTTCAGTGTTTTAAATGTCCGTGTTCGTTGTTCGTATCGTGTGTTTGTTTTATGTGTGGAGTTTTTATTTTTTTACGACAATCTTCAAATGAAGAGCTGATTTAAATCCTTGTACGGCGTGAAGATGACCCCTAGTTGCCAAATTGCAACTGTTCGATTACTTGATACAGGTATTTACACCACTTTAAGTATTCAACAGTAATCCGGAGTCTAATCAATCTAAAAATGAAATTTAACCATTTATATACAAACTTTCATAAATTTGGCGTTGTGTGCCGTAAATAATTTTTTTTTTCAAAAATATTTTGTCACCAAATAAATTATCCAAATTACAAACGAGGAAAGACGGTAGTCGTGTATCATGCTTGTGAATATATTGTGGGATTAGTGGTCTGTGTTGCCGCTTGACATGTCAACCTATGTGAGTTTTCAGCCCTCTAAAATAAAGTTTATTTTAGTTCTCATCACATAAATAGTTTATTTCAAAACACAGATAATGTTTCTATACGATACTACTTATTTACAACATGTATATTTTGTGGCCTAACGTCGTGATTCTTTCATTACAGAGTTTGTTTGTTCGATCAATCTTATTTATATGTAATTATCGTTCTTTTTATTTTGTCTTATTTTCTTTTTTCATATTCTTGTTACGATTTTCCATGTAATTTAGTTATTTCATTTTTATTACATGCTTTATGAAAAAGCATAATGATAATACTTCCTGTCTAAACAATTCAAAGCTTTCCACTTTAGTCATAACTGACTAACTAATTTTTCAAACTATTTAAAAGTCGTCATAATAACTCCAAGAATTGACTTATCTTTTTAAAAACTACATCCATCATAGCAGATGGTTGGTTTACTCAACAATACACGAGGAATGGACTCGTTTATTTATTTACCATCCATTTAAAATATCCCTCGTCATATCACTTTTAAATTTGTTTTAATAGCAGGTTTTCTCATCATTAAGACGATAGTGGTTTTTATTTATTCTTCTAACACGTTTAAAAAGTGTTCCAGAGATTACATGTTTAATTGGCACCAAGTTAATTGCCAAATTTCACCACAATACGATTTTGTTTTAAATATAGTAATTAAATATTGTCACTACGTAGTTATTTCTTCGATGCGTTTGAATTTTAAAAGAGACAAATAATACGATCCAGACGGAGTAGATATTTCTCTTGTATATCAAATAAAAAATATAGATATTTAGTTCTAGTAAAATAAAAAATTCCAAATTCTAGTTACTTAACTCAGCACAAACATTAGTTTTAGAGTCACAAGATTCTAAGTTATAAGTCCTTCAAAAGTGGACGTTTAGCATCGGTAATGACTTCCAATGTTCAGAGGTGAGATTCAATTCTATAGCTTGTGAAATGAAGTGAAGTCGTCAACAAGCAGCGCAGTGGGAGTAGTAGTTATAAAGTTAAATATCCACCCACAGGTTACCTCAAACTCATGTTATTCCAAAGATATATTAAACATGTGTAGGAAGTTTATTTGAGGTTGGTATTTTAAACTACATGAACCAATAAATAAATATATTAAACACAATCTTCGTCACATAACATAATATCTATCTTTTATTATTACTGGAGGATTAAAGATAGACATTATGTAGTTACTTTTACCACACGTTTGAATATTAAAAGAGACAGAAGACAAACCAGGTGAAAGGGATGTTTCTCTTGTACATCCAATTCTATATGAATGACAAATGGAGCCTACAAAAAGTCCAAACGACAGAGGTAGTACTTTCCGGCAACGTATATAAACATAATGTGTGTGAATAGATTTTAAAAGAAATAACTTAGAAGAATGAAAGTTATAGGTAAAAATTACTGTCCTCTCTAAGCAAATTTGAGATTGTTATATAATACGTGAAGCCATCCATGTGTTGCTAACATAATTCCTCCCTTTTTTACGAATTGCAATGTTCGATGTGGCACAAAACTCACCTCAGTTCGTAGTTTTACAAGAAGAGATTCGATTTATAAGATTCCTCATCTAAAGGCAGCTCTTAAAACTGGTTTTGCCTTTCCGATTAACATAGGCCATAGTTTTTATTGAATCATAAAATAAGAGAGCTGTTTATGGTAAAACATTGTACAGCTCTAGGGAATAAATTTTAATTTCACAATTAAATTAAGTTAAATTTATCGGCAATACAACATATGTTTTGATGGTATCAATGTTCAATGATAAAATTCATTCTACGCATACATTTTAATATAATAACTGTATATACATACAGTAAAAAATGAAAGAGGATAAATTTAGACTTTTCGTACATTTTTCTAGTTTATTTCCTTTTGATTGGTTAGAATTAGTAATTAGAATTTGATTGTTTTAGTAAAACAATCAAACTACTACATGCCAAACCGTTACCAATCATGCTGCGCATTGTGCTGCACTTGTACCCATAGTCTAAACATATTATGTGAGTGCATACATATTTAGTGCAACCACTTACTACGGAAAATAGTAAGAAACTCAATGATTTATCAATCAAAAAATATTTCTTTTTATGATGGCTTTAACTTAAAAGAATAAGTAGTTTAAATTATTTGGTTTTGGCGAATAATTTTAGAAACAGAATTGTACGCACATTCATTTCTATTCTACTGTTAGAATCTCGTTAAGGATGCATTAAACAACATATCAGCAATAACGCATATCGGCCACCAGTCATATTTAGTCAAATTGCCATAATTTTCAAGACGAATGAGTGTTTCGTGTTCTCTGTTTCACGAGGAGGAGCAATTTAAACAGGTTCATAAATTATGATTTAATAACATATAAAAATTAAAAAGTATAACTTAATCATAACTGAAACTGCAGGTCAGTAATAATATTTTTAACGCCTCAGTTAAAATTTAAAGGTTTTCCCAAATTTGTGTCAAGTGCATAGAGGCTCTGGTAACAAAAGGCTTTGATATTCCATAAAATATCCAATAGTTTCATTTTATTTGACCCCTCTAGGTCAGGTAACTAACTTTAATACCTGCCCTTGACGTAATGGCTTCCAATTGTTTGTAAAAACAGATTTTTCTGCCAGCACACAGGAGTTCAATTGAATAAAACAATGTTTATCTAATCCATCTTTAATTATTATTTTTATCTTTAAAATGTTTTAAATTTTAATTTTAAATTTGTGTTAGGAGTTTGTAACCGTCACCTTTGTACATACATATTTACATTAAAAATAATATTAATACACATTTTGATTAATAAAGGATCTGGATGTATACAACATGTATTGTTATTATCCAGTCATCGACCTTGAACAGTCCATTTTAATTTAATAAACTTTAATAGAATTAGAGTTTGTTTTAATTTTGATTTGTTATTTGTTTTTGTTATGGAATAACAATTGATTTGTTATTGAATTTTAATAAAATTTTGTTCTGAAATGCAAAAAACACTTTCAGTACTGATAAAAATTAATACGCACTTCAGTGCAGTTAGTGCGTGTTACAAGAAAGTCAAAGCTGTACACCGAGTGCGGATGTCGACTGCCACTAAACCCTAGAGAAGGCATTACTTCTCATAACAACTCTGACAATTTACACCAAGATGAAATCTTGTCTGATTTATCTTTGTAGTCTTAGTACAATGTTTGCATACATGCCTTGTTAAGTTTCTTTTATTTGACTTTCCTAACTTCATCAAACTATAACCCCTGTACCTCTAAAAAAATTTGAGAAATGTCAAGTAATGTGTCACTAAAGTAAAATAAACTGACGCTCTATAAATTCTGTTAGGTCAGTTTGAAGATGGATAAGAAAACCTAAGCTCTAATTTAATTTGCAAGAATCATTCTTGCTAAAATTATAAGTATATTTTTCTACAATGTTTAATTTTCTTATGATTTCTCAATTAAACATAGGAATCTTAGTTATATTTGTAAATTTTAGGATGGTGTTCCCGTTTACAATCATGTATGACCAGTTTTAACATAACAGTTAAATCCACGTGCAACCCCAGGTCAACATGGCTTGATACGTATTAATAAAATTATGATTCGTCATATCCTATTTCCTCACAATTATAACAAAAAAGATAACTAAAATAATAACAACAATTACAATTGTATTCAGTGAGGACGAACAATATGTTTTACTGCTCGGCGAATAATACTTTTTCAATTTCGAAGCAAGACTTGATGGAACTGGAAACATTTCAATTGTGTAAAACTGAGTTTGGAAGCAAAGAAAAGTGACCGTCATAGCTCAGGCCAAATTATTGGGGTTTGGACCATCCTCCGCTGTCGGAATACGTCTTCTTTTATATTTCCCTTTTAATCCAACATTATGGACTCATTTGTGCCTGTTATTGTATAAATGTATCAAATTATATAAATAATTGTTGTACAACTTACTTAATTTTATATTAAAGTGTTATTGAAAGTATTTTTGAGTTTTTAAACTGTTTTAAGGGCGGCTAGATATAACTTTACTTCATTTTGGCAATGGAAAATGTATACTAGCATTTCAGTTGTAGAAGATAAGGTTTTTATTATTATAATTGAAGATGATGATCCACTCACTTATTCCTGTACATAACAAATTTTTTTATAACAGACCCATTACAATATAGTGCATTTTTACTAACTTGGGGTTTTTTACATTCACTATATCCGAAGCAATTTTATATTTATTGGAATATTATCTAAATGGTCGAATTTCTCTACAACGTTGGTTTATTATTTAAATGATTTTTTACCATACGTTTCTTAATTTAAATTCCAGCATTTTAAGAATAAAGTTAAAACATATTAACCGAATCGCATTATGGATTATATAAATACGGTAATCCAAACAGAGGTTATCAAATCAAAAACAAACATCTATTAGATAACTACAAAATAGATGGAATTGCCTGAATTTCAGTCTTCACATTGAATTGCTTGGCTGGAACCTTTGGAGGGTTTATAGGACATAGATTTAGAGACGAGCGTGTATTAAAAAGATATTATGCAAATTTACTTACCTTTCCTTTTAATATAAAATGTAGATCATAAAATTTTTTAACGTAGCATTTCAACTGTTTATAAATTTATAGGGTTTATCTTTTACTGTAGAGAAAAAAATCTTCTTTATTATTCACACCACACTTGCTGGTTTAGTCTCACAACAATTTACGATGATGATTTCTGTAATTGCTATTACACATTCAATAAATTTATGTATAAATTTTAATTTATTTACCTAGACAAAAATAAAATCAAATACAGTTAGTAGCTTTATAATGTAGTTTTTTAAGTTTACAGTTTAAATGAAAACTCTATATTGTTCATCAAATATGTTAAATATTGAATAACACAATTAACTGCACATGTGCATTGATTCCAATAAGCATTTGTAGTTGCTTTGACGTGAATGAGTAGGGCAATGTAAATTGCAATATTGGCATTAACTGTTTGGTCTGATATTATTAATACCGATTGATTACTGTGCACCATGTGGGCATCATGTGGTGCATTAACGCAGTAAAGCCCGTTATTTTATCACAATTGTTTATTTACAACACAAAAAGCAACTTTAACTTCCAGTATTACGTATTATTGGTATTATATAATTATTATTATATTCAACCTCTTTAGACTCTTGTTGTTTTTTGTCTGAAATGGTTAACAGTCTAAAAATTACATGAGAAATATTCAATCCAATGCGAATTCAATCATTGCAACATAGTTGATCAACCACTATAGATACATTTATAGGTATCTCGCTGAACTAAAATATTGGTACTGAAAGATATATAGAAAAAATCAAATGTTAGATTAAAACAAGTCCTATAATCTGCATTTCACTTTATGGATTGCATTGGAGACTGGGACGGTGGCGACGTCCTGTAATCCAGCTACTTGGAGGTCACGAATTGTGAATAGTTATGAGCGATGGCTTGTGGATGCGATATTCCCTGGTGGGGATTAACGTCCGCACTAGTGAATACTAGTTCATCCATAAGTACCATCCTCATAATTAGACCAATTCGTATATGGGAGGTTGAAATTGTGGTTCGGATCCCACGTTAAACTGTAGGTCCCTAGATACCATTGGCTGTTGGGCTATGAATTAACAGTCCTGTCTAAGGAGAATGTCGGCCTTAGTCAGTAACAAGACTACAAGATCGCGCCACAATCATCCTACACTCATCCCTCATTCATACTTGGCTTTAAACTACCTATTGAGTTAGGTCGCCATTTCAATAAAGGTATTAAAGGTATATATAGATTTTATTACAGTTTATAAAGTTAGTCTTTACATGTCATTTTTAGACATGTAAAAGTTTTTAGTTTTTAGTTAGAGACTTTTGCATGTCTCTCCTGTTGTAAATAATTCCGGATATAACCATTCAAATTTATTTTATTTCATAAATTTATAATGACCTGTAAGTCCAAATCTTAGTCATACTTTTGAAAATCAAAACAGTTCTGAAAATCTTATCAGTAGTTTTTATAAATTTTTATTATTATAAAACTTTATAAATAGATTAGATTTTTCTAACCTTTCAATTAAAATGCCATAATTTTAAAGCTGTGTTTAAGGTCTTCATCGAACAACACAACTATGGTGGTAATAACGATAGTTACCTTATTTATACTCGTTATTTTACCAGAATAAATGGTAAGTGGAACACACGAGGCAAGGCTGCAGTCGTGTATCATTCTTGCGAATATATTGCAGGATTATTAGTCTTTGTTACCGCTTGACATGTTAACCCACGCGTCAGTTAAATTTTGTAAAAGAATATAAAACTATTTATTCCTTATCTTACTTTACTTATTCTTATTAATTTATTTTTTATATAATTTAATGTTTGAGTTTCCTTGCGATCTAAATTATTTCATATCCTATATCATGTTTAAAAATTATATTTGCTATATCTTTTAAGAAATAATTGTATTAACCTTATTACCAATTCACATTCTAAGACTAATTAATACTATTTTTTTTTTTTTTACTAATATTTTAGGAGTAAAAATGTTACTATTATTATTTAACCGAATGAAATAATTCAACACTATAGAAACAATAGTTATTGATTATTCATAAACGTATTCAATTCAAGGCAGTTAAAATCAAATGAAAACATCCCGCTTTGGTTATATTAAGAGAATAGAAAGTTAAAACCAACCACAATAATTTACTTTATTATAGAGAACTTATCTGCTGTCAATTTATTTATCAGATTGTTCTATGTTTTTAATTTACTATTAAATAATTATTTGCATTGTATATTAATAAATTCTCTTCTAAATGGCTTCAATAAAAATTTACATAAGTATAAAAGATACATTGATACATTGATAAACAATCCACAATCTATAAAGTTCATTTACATGTTGTAGAACATATTAAATAATAAAAATTAAATCTAGGACATTCTGTGGGGCTGAAAAACAAATGTTTAATTAGAGGGAGGAGGCAGTTTATAACAAAAAGTGTTGAAGTGAGTTCAGGTGTCTCACTAAACTAAACTAACTGTTAGCTTCTTTAAAAGGATACATTCTGGGATGTTTAATTTATTAGAGAGCGTAATTATCAAGTAAGGTTATAGTACCTTGTACCGTCGTCAATCCTTGTATCGTCTGATGTTTGGATTGATGACGGCACATGGTACTGTAACCTTACTTTATAATTACATGTGACTTCAATTCAGGCGGCAACATCATGAATAAGTTATTTGAGGAATTATATACAGTCTAAAATGGTTTTAAATTGTACATTTTAAATATTTTTGGCTGAGCAGTTGAGTGGTTGTACCACACTCAACACATAATTTTAAAAAAATCGGGTTTTATCTCGAGAAACGTTAATAGCTTATTCAAGATTCGAAAATGGAAAGATTCGAAAATTTGAAATTTAATTTGTGTTTAACGCCCTCATCTTATGTCTGATTTTCATAAATTTTTCGTGGAAACAACCACAGACCGAGCTCTATCCAACAACACCAAAAATTTGAATATCAGCTGAAAATTTTAGGAGTTCTCAACACAAAAAAAAACCCCTTATAGTATTAAATAAGTATAGATATTGCTAAAAAAGTGTTATCTTGTTTCTCACAATACTTGATTCCTCGAGACAAAGAAAAATATGAATCAGACGGGACGGACGTTTCCATGTAACTCTCATACAATCCAATATCGGTGACAGATGTATCATCTCCTCTCCTATTGAGCGCCCCTTTCCCAACAGAGCGGGCGCTTCCCCTACAACACAATAGATACACTGTGCAAGCAAAGTTTACTGTCTGGAAAACTTGTTGATTAGAATCATAAGTGATGTAATAATTGCCTACACCCGTAAGTAAAAATCAAACGTACGACTAAACGCGTTTAACATTCATTAATAGTCTAACTAAAAAAAATCGATACATCTCTAATTTATAGTTTCACAAAATAATCATACATTATAAAACATTATTGGTAAAGTTTTTAGAGTTAAAGAATATTGCAACTTGATTCTTGATTTTTCTTTGAAATTGTTGATTTTCTAGATTTATTTGGCTGTTAAAAGTCTTACTTCATTAACTTAACGAGACATGTAGCTAATACATAAATTTGAACAATAGTTTTTTAATCATTTTATTTTGGGTAATGTTTATAAAATAATAATAATAAAATAAAAAGTATAAATAAATTCAGTTTGCAAAACTTATAATATTAACGAATACCTTAAACATGATTTTAATGACATTTTATATTTGTCCTGCATAATATACATTTGGCCAACTGTTATTAGTTTCCTACCGTCATTAGTCCAACTGTCATTAGCCCCTGCCATTTCAATTTACTATTTTCATTTGATATTGCTGGATGATATATTAAGTTTATCTTCATCGGTCTTTGATTATCGTCATAGATAAGAATATTTTCATCCGCCCAGCTCCAACACGCCAACACAAGTCCAATTTCAGCGCGGTTCACTCGGCAGCCTAAGCTGTAATTGGTTTCGCTGTGAAATTCCGCTCCAACGCGAGAATCCTGATAATGGTAAACCGTCGAGCAATTCCTTACTCGGTATATTAAATTTTAACTGCTCCACATGTAAGATATGTTTTATAAGATCCACTCCGAGATCTAACAAGATTTACACAACTCATTTCGATCAAATCACTCTTATTATAACATCGTATTTTACTTACATTGCTTAACTCTATGGAGATAAATGTTTAAATTATTTATAAAAAGAAAAGTTTGGAAAAAACTGACAAAGCTCCTAAAACTTTACTGACCTACTCTTTGTTATACGTCACTGTGTGATAAAATGACAGTCGGTCTGAACATCGTTCTTAATCCTTAGAAGCCATGTTACTGGGGATTGTACGACTTTATGTCTGAATTTTACCTGCTCCCGTTGGGGCGCAGTAAAAATATTTTCGGGGGTACGACTTTGTGTCGTCGCCCGCCTCAAGCGGCAGCGACGACACAAAGTCGTACCCTGGCTATCTCCTCTCTCACTCTCTCTCGGCTTGCCAACCTGCATAGCCTGAGGTGTATGCTTTGCTTTGGTGCACAGGTCTGCTCTCTCGGCGTCGGCGGACACCACACATTGATTATGCTATTTATCTTTCCTTACTGAAATCTTACAATAAAGTAGTTTTTCGATATAGAAATAGTATAATTCGTTTCAACTACTGGACGCTAAAAGCATAACACTAAAATATAATCAGGGGTTTTCACATAGAGGCAATGTTAATAAATAACATTGACAAAAACTGACTTAATCTGAACTTTTTGTTCTGTATCTGAACAACATCAACTGACTGAAAAAACACCCTTAGGCCAACATATACAGCAAATTCAATTAAGTGTATACTATACATTTATTAAATGTTACCGTTACCTTTATTGATCCCTTTAGTACTTCCTCCGTGTGGGGTGTGTTTTTCTGTTTTGGGAAAGCGTCAATCCATTTTATTGCCCTTTTCAGTTTACTCAATTTTTTAAATCTTTACATTTAGTTTTAAAACGTCTAAATTTTACATATTTCTTTTTTGAAGAATACTATGCATTAGTCAACCTCATTCTAATATTCGTAATGATAGATTACGTCATGTATAAATGTTATCAAAGTGTTAAGTAAATTGAAATGGAATCAAAACAATCTTTTTATATAATAAAATAGTGCATTTAAGGGTCTAGAGAGAAACGATGAACGGATCAAGGATATTTTGATATCAATGGATTTCTTATGGTCCCTGAGAGGAAAAATATGGCACCCCTGAGAATATGCCTTAAAACTCTGTAAAATGAATTTTAAACTTTATTTAGACCAATCGAAGACGTTATTTTGTCGATTGGTTTACTGCTCCTGGTGATCCATGTCCACTGCTGATTTAAAAAATAAATTTAGTAAACAAAGCAGACAACTCCAATTCTCCACCATTATTGTCAGACGATAAAAATTTCAACAAAAGATTGTTTATGTAGTTACTTTGAGAGTGGTAAAATAAATAGTTAACGTTTGCTATGATTAAGTGAAATTTCGGTTACTATATAAATAGAGTTTACTTATTGTATTTACTATAGGCCTTTTTAAACTTATGGTTTACAGATTAATTTGTTTACACTACTTATATGTTTTTTATCTTAACTATAAATTAATGAAATGTTATTTTTGACAATAAATAAAAATAAATAAATTTTAGTACATATTGAGTGGTTATTTTTGTTATAATTAAATTATGTAACTTCTTAAAATTGTCATGTAGGATAATGTGATTCTTACCGTTTAGTTTACTGGTCTCACTAATGTACAAAAGGGTGTACAAAATTTTGAAGGTACAGGAGATGAACTATGAATAAATATAATTAAAAGACTCAAGAAGAAATACTAAGACTTAGGAAGGAGAAGTAAATAAAGTGCAATTGCAATCAAGAGACCAAGAAAAACCCTTTTGAATAGTGAGTGACGTTTAAAAGAATCATAATACCATTGTTTATATTAGGCATGAACCTTATCACACCAATGATCAGGCCGGTATTACACTATCATAGTTCTATGAAATAAATCTAATATCGTTGATAAAAAATATTACAATAATAAGAAAATAATAAGATATCTTAATATAATAAGATGACATCTTAAAATAATAAGAATAAAGCAAACAATTAGTTTAATTTTGTTATTGTGATTTGTCTACTAATATAACCTTAATTTGCATGAATTAGTCTATATTCACATCTAACAACTACAATTGGGATAATTTCACTCCTTTCCTACGCGAAGTGACATTGATCTCTAGCTGTCAGTCCCTCGTTAAACCTCCCCTCTCGGGGTACGACAACATGTCGTCGCCCGCCTCAAGCGGCAGCGACGACATGTTGTCGTACCCCCGCAGAGCAGGTATGGTGCGGCCGCAGGTAAAATTGGCCACGACGACATGTTGTCGCTTTACCGTTACTGGGAATTGCCAAACTCATAAGCCTATGCTTGAACCGTGTTTTAGCCCAACCGCAAATATTTAAGTAATTAGTTTAAACAAAAAGCTAATTTTATAATTTTAATTACCCTTTTAATCGGTTTATTGTAAGATTCATTTAATATCGATAGATTTACATTTATGAATAAAAATAGAAGAAATCCCAGTTTGATCCATTTCTACATTATAAACATATTTAATGATTCATATATTTGTGTTTTTTCATATAAGGGTTTCGCTTGATTTTCTTTCTCCAGCCAACATTTAACATGACAAATAATATTGTTAATAATTTATTATTTAGACTGTTTATTTATTTTGAACATAGCATTTACATTTTTTTTTATTTTACGCAGTATTCCTCCTTTTACTTGCCCCTTTCTAATTTATATTTGCTTAGATAAGTCTTTTTGACTTTTTTAACCACCTCATCACTTGATGATATTTTTATATATAATAAACTGTATAATATAACTATTATAACAAAGTGTTAATTTTAAATGCTAAACTTAGTTTTTAATTTTTAATGCATGCTACAAACACAAATTTTTAGGTATTTTAATTAAGAGTACCAATCAGACTAATGTATTGCAAATAACGATCAGGCTAATGATGGCTTAGCACGTTAATGTAACTAACCAACATTGGATTACTAGCATAATTAAACTTGTGCTCAAATTGCACCGTTGAAGTGTGTATAATTTATTACTGTCTTGTTTAACTTAACTAGGAGTACGCTTATTCTTTGCGTAGGCCTATGTGGATGAATCCCTAAATGTATTTATCAAAATGCAATAAAACACATGCCAATAATGTATTTAGACAAACAATTGATACGAGTACTAAAATTTTTATTAGGCTATAACTCATTTTATTAACCCTAGAAAGTGTTATAAGAACATATATATTACTGTTTTTTGTTATCTTATACTTCTCTTCTGATATTTATCTACTTTTATTTATGAAAGTCTCAGCTCATCGTTCATTAATAAACATGTTGTTCTTTTGGACTGAATCTTTCAGTCTCAAACTTTACAACTTATAATTTATTTAGGTTGCAATGGTTCTTTTCTGTCTTTTTTCAGCTTGTGTGCATGTTAGGAAATATATGTGAGAAATATAAGTGGGCAATCTCTAGTTATTATTATTACTTAAAAAACATTTTTTATCATCCTACATGAAATCAGCCTGTTTTTTGTTCTCTCAATAGTACCAAAAACGTTTATTTATTGTCAAAGGCTATGAAATGAGCTGGAATATTTTGTATGTCCTAGGATTGTTAAATCAGCTGTTTGTCAAGTATATTATTATTCAGTTATTAATTATTTATTTTTGTTTATTATTTATTATTTATTTAATTATTTAATTATTATTAATTTTGAGATGCAGAATTTTTAAATTCAAGCCTTATAAAGAACATTGTTTGTAAATAACAGAACAAACAGGTAAGCACTGCATATTACTTCCTTTGTAAATATAACCTCGAAAACAAAACTCTATATTTAATATTTTTAATGATTAAAAGTCTTATTAAGCATTATGATAAAAACCGCTGTACATCACTCGTAGCAAAAGTGTCTTTATGGTGCTTAATCGTTTTTTGAAACTTCTGCACCTAGTTTAAAACATGATTGCGCACCATAAAGACCCACTTTTGCTCCTATTGATAAAAACTCCAATTTTACTGTTATTAATGAATAAAAATTCTATACTTCCATATTTTCGAATATGGCAACAACAAATTTAAACTTTTTAATTTCTTACAGCTAGCTCCATTTTTTATAACAGATTCGGATTAATCAATCAAATTTAAGACTTTTCTAATACTTGAACTTTTTCTCTAAACCTAACTGTTAGGGAGCTTGAGGCTATTAAGGTTCATTTTTAGTTCCATAGAGAATAACATGGGACAAACGTTATCGTTAGGTTTGGCCATATCTCCAAACCCATTCAGTAAAATAAAATACACTCAAGAGTAAATATCGCTTGAATTTATGTTCAAAGTTCATTTTTTCTTAATATCATAACATTTTTAGAAACCTTATTTCTTGTCCGCCATATTGCAAATAATTTATTTCATGCGTAAATGATAATTTTTATGAGCGAAGTGTTCTTAAAAATAATGTTAAGAAATTTTATTGCTGAGTATTTATTATTTTATTGAGGTTTTTCTGAGGTAGGTGCTGATAGAGTTTGCCCTATGTTATTCTAATGGAAATAAAGATGAAATTTAATTCCTCTAGCTCCCTAACAGTTAAGTTCAGTGAAAAATGGTAACGATTAAAAAAGTCTTATATTTGACTGCTTAGCTAAATCTGTTATAAAAACGGGGTGTTCTATAATAAATTTAAAAGTTAATCGCCATATTGGAAAATGGTGGAGAAATTTTATAAATCTTAATCCATATTTTTAAAGGTCTCTAAAAAGAGGTAAAGTCCCACTTAAAGTTTTCTGTAACTTTAATAACAATGGTGGCACCACTTGAGTTGATCGCCATGCGTAATTACTATTATATAACGATATCAAAGTTTAATAAATTAGTAAGTCTTTAATTTATATAACGAATTACAAATAATTATCGTCATGTTTATTGGTTTTTTAGTTGATTTTCAACAATTTAATTTCTGAACATTTATTTTGTTGTTCATATAAACCTCCCATAATACCTGGATGTTGAAGAAAGTACATAAATAAAAATGCATAAAATTAAAGGTTAAAAATGACTCAATAGTGAAAGACGTAAAGAGTGATTTAGCGAATGGAAGTAAGTAAAAGCTTTATAACCATCCAGGTTATTTAAGAGGAGGACTTCTAGAAAGCCGGGTTCTAATTAACGATATGGAATTTTTCTGTCGTCACAAACTTCTCAATCCTCTCGGAACAATCCCCAGCTGGGCCGCAAGCGATTCAGATTGGAAACCAGGGACGAGTTATTTATTGATTAAGTGCAAGAATGTTCAACGAGTTTTACTAAACAAAATCTTAATGGTGTTTTCAAATTTTTTTCTTCAGTTGGGTTTTTACTAAACCTTTTTTATAACTATGAGAAAAATGTTAGGGTTCCCCTTTTATAAATATATTTCAAGATTTAATGATAATGTGTTCAAATTAAAGTATTGAATTCATTTAACACTAGTGTACATGTTGCTCGAAATCGAGCAATATTTAGTCTCTGTACTGATAAAAATTTCATTCACTATAACAAAGAAATTTTGATTTTCATTTTTTATTTACGCATAACATGCACTTTCTTCAACATCCAGGTATTATAAGAGGTTTATATAAACAACAAAATAAATGTTCAGAAATTAAATTGTTGAAAATCGTCTAGAAAACCAGTAAACTTGTCGATAATTATTTATAATTCCTTATATAAATTAAAGACTTACTAATTTATTAAATTTTGATATCGTTATATAGTAGTAATTACGCATGGCGATCAACTCAAGTGGTGCCACCATTGTTAGAATAGTTACAGAAAACTTTAAGTGGGACTTTACCTCTTTTTTTAGAGACCTTTAAAAATATAGATTCAGATTTAGAAAATTTGGCCGCCATTTTCCAATATGGCGACTAACTTTTAAATTTATTATAAAACACCCAGTTTTTATAACAGATTTACCTAAGCAGTCAAATATAAGACTTTTTTTATTCGTTCCCACTTTTCACTGAACTTAACTGTTAGGGAGCTAGAGAAATAAAATTTCATCTTTATTTCCATTAGAATAACATAGGGCAAACTCTATCAGCACATATCTCAGAAAAACCTCATTAAATTAATTACCTCATAATAAACCTCATAATTAATTTAATATTAATAAATCTCATTAAAATAATAAATACTCTACAATAAAATGTCTTAAAATTATTTTTAAGAGCACTTCACTCATAAAAATTATCATTTACGCATGAAATAAATTATTTCCAATATGACGAACAAGAAATAAGGTTTCTAAAAATGTTATGATATTAAGAAAAAATGAACTTGGAACTTAAATTCAAGCGATATTTACTCTTGAGTGTATTTTATTTTACTGAATGGGTTTGGAGATATGGCCAGATAACGTTTGCCCCATGTTATTCTCTATATGAAACTAAAAATGAACTTTAGTAGCCTCAAGCTCCCTAACAGTTAGGTTTAGAGAAAAAGTGCAGGTATTAGAACAGTCTTAAATTTGATTGATTAATCCGAATCTGTTATAAAAATGGAGCTAGCTGTAAGAAATTTAAAAGTTTGTCGCCATATTCAAAAATATGGAAGTAAAGAATTTTTATTGACTAATAACAGTAAAATTGGAGTTTTTATCAATAGGAGCAAAAGTGGGTCTTTATGGTGCGCAATCATGTTTTAAACTAGGTGCAGAAGTTTCAAAAAACGATTAAGCACCATAAAGACACTTTTGCTACGAGTGATGTACAACTGTTTTTATCATAATGCTTCATAAGACTTTTAATCATTAAAAATATTAAATATTAAGTTTTGTTTTCGAGGTTATATTTACAAAGGAAGTAATATGCAGTGCTTACCGTTCTGTTATTTACAAACAATGTTCTTTATAACGCTTGAATTTCAAAATTCTGCATCTCAAAATTAATAACTTAATAATAATATACTTATCAAACATCTGATTTAACAATGGTAGGACATACAAAATATTCCAGCTCATTTCATAGCCTAGGACAATAAATAAACGGTTTTGGTACTATTGACAGAACAAAAAACAGGTTGATTTCATGTAGGAAGATAAAAAATGTTTTTATTAACTAATAATAATAACTAGAGATCTCTCACTTATATTTCTCACAGATATTTCCTAATATGCACACAAGTTGAAAAAAGACAGAAAATGACCATTGTAACCTATTATAGCTATAAGTTGTAAAGTTTGAAACTGAAAGATTCAGTCCAAAAGACCAGGTTTTTGTGCTTATCATGGCAGCAAACCTGCATACTCTTTTCCCATGTTATTCATATGGAAAATAGGCAAACTCGTTTATTTATGGACAGATGAAACTTAGTGTATGGCTTCATACAGTCGAAATAAATTTTTCTAAACTAAAAACCTACTTTTAGTGTTCCCCATGGCAGCATACCTGCATACTCTTTCCCTATATTTATCATAATGAGAATAAACATTTATTTCCCTATTAATGGGCATGTGGTTTTATTTGGTTTACAGTTTTATGTGGTCAAAATTAATATTACTAATTTGGAAATTCGCTGAGTACGCAGGTCTGCTGCGACGGGGGTATATTTTAGTTTGAGGTTATGTTTGATAGTTAACATTATGTTCCAACAGAAACAAATAAAAAATAATCTAAATGTCATTTTGTATATAATAAAACATGTACCTAATAATATTAGGTACATGTACCTAACATATTATGTAACAATTATGTTGGTAGGAAAAATCTTGTGTGTATTACGAGCGCAAATAGTCATTGCCGCTCTCGAATTGTTTGGCCGCACTCAGCTCACGCTTCGTGCGGCCATCTACAATTCTCGAGTGGCAATGACGTATTTTACGCTCTTATTACACAAATACAGTAGCTATTATGAAACACCGACGCACTCTGTGGTGCGTGTTTTAAGGTATGGCTGAAAGGGTGACGTTAAGATGGATCAGATGAGGTGTAACTGTGTTACTGACAAATGTCAGCTGTTGGCTGTATAATTATTATTATTTTAAACTGATTTGAGTCAAACGCTTAAATTTATTTTGATATCCATTACACAGGATACATGGACGTAGGGTAAGTAGTTTTGTAGAACCAATTATTTTACAAAATTACATCAGATTTTGTGTAGGCCTAGGTATTTGTAGTTAGTTACCTTTACATACGAAAAGTAGTATATTTATATGTGGCTAAGCTTAACACCTATATAAATCAATGATTTAAATAGGCAAAATTACACTAATTGGGTCAAATTTGTTATATTTAGGCCTAGGAACAGAAAGCAAGCCCAAAATACCTTCGTAATTATATCTAGGCTATAATTTCAATTCGTTTGTAAAAATAGGTTAGGTAAGCAACCCAAACCTACTTTCTTCTGAACATAACTTACGAAAATCACTACTTAGGCCTATACCAATTTAAATTAGATTTTGCGAATTTGTAGACTTTACCATTACTCTATATAGTAAGTTAAACTGTATTTTTATGTGGGTTAAGGCCTATTTATTAAAGATTTAAATAGGCTCTATTGTATGTTACTAATTGGATCAAATTTGATATTAGCCTATTTTAGTACAGTACTCTCAGCCAGCCAAAATCTTCGCAATTATATCTAGGCCATAATTAACTTTTTGTTTGTAGAAATAGGGTAGGTAGGCCACTTTAATGTTGCAAGTAGGCTATTCTGAAATTAAAGTTATGTTTTGAAAATAAAAAATTGGAAATGTCACCCTTATATTTTTAGCTGGGAAAAGTAGGTATTTCTTTAAGTTGTACTAAAGCCTAGATAGTGTTAATTGGCCCTAACCCTACCAATACCAAAAATGGTGTGTAAATTCTGTTATTTACAGTGCCATTACATGCTGTTTTTTTGCGGGTTGTAAACAGAAAGCACAAGATTTATATTATTTGCATACAAGGGAAAATAGTGAAAATACACAAATATTATACAAAAGAACCTAAGACAATAACTTGTATTTTGTTTGGATATTTAATGTCAGAATAGCAACAAACCATGTGTATAGGATGCCATTTTCTATATATACCGTGTGGGAGGGGGGGGGGGTGACCCCCAGACCCCCGGTGTGCGCCTTCAGGCTAGTCAAGGTTTACGCCCTAATGGGGTACCCAGTCCGCCCCTGATTAGGTGAGCTACCTAGAGCTCACCTTTGAATCTGAAGGTTGCCGGTTCGATCCTGAGAAAAGTTAGTAATTTTTGATGGTTCGATACTGGACCAATGACCTGGAATGAAATGGATTAATGGCCCTAACAATTGGAACATTTGACATTTGTCAGTAACACAGTTACACCTCATCTGATCCATCATAACGTCACCCTTTCAGCCATACCTTAAAACACGCACCACAGAGTGCGTCGGTGTTTCATAATAGCTACTGTATTTGTGTAATAAGAGCGTAAAGTACGTCATTGCCACTCGAGAATTGTAGATGGCCGCACGAAGCGTGAGCTGAGTGCGGCCAAACAATTCGAGAGCGGCAATGACTATTTGCGCTCGTAATACACACAAGATTTTTCCTACCAACATAATTGTTACATAATATGTTAGGTACATGTACCTAATATTATTAGGTACATATTTTATTATATACAAAATGACATTTAGATTATTTTTTTTTTAACCAATATGACGACCTCTTCACGAGCGATGTTTTAGTCTTGGTGTGAGATTTCTGAAGATGGCACAATAACGTGCTGAAACGCGTAAAATCAAAAGGATTTTACAAAGTCACGAAGACGGCAACAAGGTAATATAACCTTTTATTTTTAGATTATTTTTTTTTGTTTCTGTTGGAACATAATGTTAACTATCAAACATAACCTCAAACTAAAATATATCCCCGTCGCAGCAGACCTGCGTACTCAGCGAATTTCCAAATTAGTAATATTAATTTTGACCACATAAAACTGTAAACCAAATAAAACCACATGCCCATTAATAGGGAAATAAATGTTTATTCTCATTATGATAAATATAGGGAAAGAGTATGCAGGTATGCTGCCATGGGGAACACTAAAAGTAGGTTTTTAGTTTAGAAAAATTTATTTCGACTGTATGAAGCCATACACTAAGTTTCATCTACATCTGTCCATAAATAAACGAGTTTGCCTATTTTCCATATGAATAACATGGGAAAAGAGTATGCAGGTTTGCTGCCATGATAAGCACAAAAACCAAGATTTTTTACCACAAATAAATGAATCTTAACCAAATGAAGCTAAATACCAAGTTGCATCCAAAAATATTGGCTAGTAAGTGGAATATTAACTTATCATTATTCTCCATAAGATTAACATTGAAGCCCCAAAATACAATGTACTGTATTTAGACTTTTTAATATCTCGGTAACCAATGGAGATAGAGCACATAAATAAATCAATTCATTACGGAGATAAAAATTATCACGTGTAAAAAACAAAATGGCTTCTAGCGGCTAAACGAAGGATTTTAGGACATACGTTTATATGACCTTTTTTGTTTATTTTCATGTGTAAAATCAGCTCCCAAAATTTCTGCACTTCGTCGTGAATCACCCTGTATATATAAAATTTTTAATGACTATTATTTTTGGTCTAAAAACGAAAAAGTAACATGGTGCCGGGCTTAGGTCTTACCATGAGACCTACTCTAATAGCTTATTCCCTATGGGAAATTCGCTAAAAGAAGCAATTACCGTACTAAACGACAACAATGAATAACAGCTGTAGCATGGTTTGTAATAACATCTGATTTAAAATTGCTGTTTGATCTAGCGTGCGGTAAAGAATCATTGCCGCTCTAGAGCGGGAAAGAAACGGAAACCGGAAATGAACTGTTTTGCATAGGGGTTACAGGTGTGGCAATGCAATTATTTCCATGCAGTGGTAGGAAAAATTTATTATATTAGGCTATTAGTTAAAATATCGTCTTCACTCGTTGGCGTTATCTGGTTATCGTTTAAATTTAACCAAAACAGACATTGTAATGTTAATGTGATGTTCTTTCCCACCATACTTTTCTTCTGGAGGACTGTTTATGTTATTTATATTGCCTCATAGCTTTTTGGATATGTCGTTATTTTTTCCGAGTCACTTTGGCCAAAACTAATTTTAGACCACTCTAAAAAATTGTCTTTTCTACAATTTGTGAAACGCTCACAATTTCGATGAATATATTTTCCACGTACACTTAGTTAGTGCACTATGCAGGTACACTCCGTGGTGTAACATAACATTTTTCGTGTGAACAGGTAGATAGTACTTTCCCTGATGTCCGGTGTTTACTTTTAGAAACAACTTCACGACGAGCTCTATCCAATGACAAAAAAATCATTAAAATCGGTTGAAAACTGAGGGAGGAGTTATTTGTACAAAACACAATGTCACGTATTAAATATATATGGATTTTAATCTTAAAAAAGAATAGTGTATACTAGTATTTCTGCTGCACACGAGATCGGCAGAGATTGCAACTTTCGGTTGCACGAGATCGGTGAAAATCCTGGATTGCCTCATTTTTTAAAACAGAAACGTGTGTAATTTTAAATATTTTTGTCTGAAACGGCTGCAAAATTTTCTTTCTCTCTTTTAAATGAGCAATTAATCATTGCTTTAGCCTAGTTTCTCAAATTAAACTTCTATGATGCCCTCCTCAATGATATTATTTATTTAGAAACATATTGTACCTTTTTGAGCAGTGCTTGAATACAAATCCGTCTCGAACGTTAGGTATTTTGGTTTTATCCCATATCTTATATAGTAAAAATCAAATCGTTAATTCAATATTGCTAAGTTGAGGACCTCTTACAATCTAATTTATATGTATAACATTCTTGTTAGCACTCCTGATATACTCAAGCCTGTAAACTCTTAATTTCAATTTCCCTTTTGCTTTTCACCCCAACAAGTAATGAAATCAAGTGAGTGCATATGAATCAAAATCCTGGGTTTGAGCTAGGGGTAAAATGTTGTTTTAATATCAGCCAGAAAGCTGGTGTAATCTCATATGGGCTTTGTCACTAATCTCGTGGTATTGAAAACCGTAAATTAAATATTGAAAAATGTTTATAAAAAAGAAATAACGCTGTTTTATACTACTTTTTTATAATTCTCTTTAAATATCACGTTATTAAATCCATTCAATAAATGAAAAACACAATATTAATTTAGGCTGGTTTATATTATTGGATTTGTAATAGTGTAATGTAAAAATATTTGCATACAAATACTTAAATAAATATTAAATAGTTTTTTCGACAGTTGTAAAAATATTGGAAAGCTAGGTAAAATATTATACACCACTCGGTAAAACTGTTGTACTACCCTATTAAACATATTTTAGTATAGGCCTAATAATGACTTAAACAACTGGGAAGAATTTAGCGTAAAATATAATTGGGAGTAAAAATGACGACTTTCAACTTTAATATTTCTTCTTGTTCGCCAAGTTTTAAGAACTGGCGATAAACCGGGTCTTGGAGATATAAGAAAGCAATTAATTTTAAATTACCGCCAGTTAAATGAGCCCTTGTTAAATCCGTTGCCTGGACCTGACGTTCCAACGTAGCTAGTAGCCGTGCAGTTGCGTCTTGTCTATTCCATTGTGCTAATCAACACTTTTATTTACGTCAGCTACGTGAAAAATCTCTGTAGTATCTATTGATATGTTTATATTACTTAATTCTTAAATAATATGTGACAATTATCTAACCAACGCAAAGGAAATACTGGAAGATTATTAGTTTTAACAAATTTAATATCTTATTAAAGCATTCACTAAAACAAATGAGGTGGTCCAAAAATATGATCAATGTAATTTAAAACATGTTGATAAAATGATTGTGCTATTTAGTTGTATTTGTGTTCGTAAAGTTATTTCCGTAAATTTTATTGTTCCACAATACTTTTCTAATAAATAAATTCCAACAGACAACAAAACATTATTTTTGCTTCATCAATTTTAGATTTTCAGCCTTTAAAATTAACAATCAACAAATTTTCAACCCACAAATTTAACCTTATGTTCATGAATCAACACATGGTTTGACAGATAAGCCAGACAACGAATCACGGAGAGGTTGGGTTTCACGAGGTAGGAGCAAATTGTACATCAACCCTCTAACTACCGCGGCGGCGGCGCCGCGCTTGCCATTGTTGAGTGTCAGATTTCTCTCATTGAACTTTGCACAGCCGAGACCGCTGACAACCTGGTGAGTTTGGACATGTTGCTGGCGTCCGTTGGTGGTTATACACCACTGTTACCAAAATAAATAAACAAAAAGTAAAAGTACATGAAAAAATACTGTATGCAACTTATATGTTATAGGGTTATTTATTTTACATTTTCTTTATATTTTTTTATTATATAGGTTGGGCACTATTCTCCTTCAGGTTAACGATGTCTTTTTGTAAAAAAAAAATAGAACACTTTTACGTTATATAAAGGCACAACCGTAAACAATATTTTATCGCTTAGCCTAATCTCCATCTTGCCTCTAAAGAAGTTGCCTCTTGAAGACATTCACAAACAGCTGGAAGTAAAAAAGATCAAAACAATAGAAAAAATCAATGAGAAAAGGAGAATAATTATGAGAAATTTCTTGTTGTAATTTGTAATTCTCCTTTTTATTTCTCTTATTTTCTTTGTGAAAATAAGGGGAGGTCTAACAAATAAAATTAATAGCTTTATTTAATTTTATTTTCTTTGATATATTAAATGTATATCATCAAGAAAAACTGTTAATTGTTTTGATAAAGAATATCCATAAGTATGAAGTATCTCCTTTATCTGTAATGTATTAAATATAACAATTTTCATATACTACATTTTTTTTTTTAAGGAATAATCAGGGTCTTTATAAATTTACTCTTGTTCAGAGAAGCGCATCAGCCTAAATGATTTATTTAGTTAAAAACTTCTATTAATGATTTTTTTAAATTATAAAATCTACTTACGTAGTAGCCTATAGGTATCAAATTGTTGGTAGATTATTATCATGCCGAACATGTTTCAGGTGAAATTACCACCCATCTTCAGCGGCAACTAATATTCAAATCATTAAAATGAAGCCCATACTTGGATGTTTGTCAAATTCTTCAATAAATAAAAAACACAAAAAGTCACAAACACTACATTTAAAACTCACAAACATATAATTAAAATACCGATATCGGCGTACTAGGTAAATCACAGACATGTCAAGTTCACCAGCCGGTCACCGTAGGCCTACTGATTGTGGAAGGGTCTCAAGGTTCATGATACGTCACTGCCTTAGTTATCAGCTGACTGAATGACATTTGGTTCATTGTAATTACCCAACCTGTGGTATATTTGGAAAGTGATTTTATCCGTGAAATCTTCTTTTTTGTTCAATAAACTATCCTTGCCAGTAGTGTGTTTTGGTTACCGCTGGCTCAGGTCAGCTGCCCCGGAAGCCATGCGCCGGGGCATACAGCTTCCGGTCGGTTAGAGAAGGTATCAGGGGAGGGGGAGGTACGCATAAATTAAAAGTTAGTTCAAAATTGAAATTCAACTTGATAAGTGGGTTACGGAAAGTATGTCAAGGTCATCCCGAGTAAGTTTTAAAAAAGCCTATCCCGCTACCACAGGAAATAGTTCTGAGAGTCGAACTACCCGGTGATAGCGGGATAGGCGGATTTAATTTTCTTTGAACTTTATTCGTAAAAAAAAGAACAGATACAATCAATGTGCAAAAACAAATACAATCAATGTGCAATACAGGTTGAATTCTTGTGATGAAACAGGGAGTTGTAAAAGCAAACGCCGACGACGAGGATGAGGTAGAGGCAGAGTCCCCAGATGACGTACTTGACGAGTTTGAAGAAACGGAATATCTCGAGTTGGTTTTGCCGTTCCAATTCCAATCGTTTAATTTCCAATTTCAATTTTTCTTCTTTCATCTTTTCCTCTTCCATCCTTGTGACGAAGGAAACTTCATCCATCATATCCATCATTAGTGTTGTTATTTAGTGTTTGAAATTTTGAAACAAGTGATGTTGATAGTTCAAATGTTGGAGACGGAATGAGAAGTTAAAGCGAGGAACGTTAGTTAAACGAAGAAGCGGTGGGGGGAATTTAATTACACCGAAGCGGTGGGGGGAGTTGAATTACAACGAAGTGGTGGGGGAAGGAGGTTGCTCACCATTTGTTTCCGTACTTGCTGTCGTCGTGTCTGATTGTGGAGGTGTTAGCGGAGTAAGATTTAGCAAACTATCTTCATCAGAACTGTCAACCTTATCACAAATAGGACAGGCGTAAGTTATTTCCAGACTCATTTTAACAGTGTTGAATTTAATAACAATTTCGTGTAAAGTATTAAATATCTCTTGCAAATCTCCTTTAGAATTTACTTCGAAACTAGAATTCATTCGTGCCAACGGAGAGTTGTTCATCGTGCGAGAGTCGGTGAGTGAATGAAGATCGGTGCTTAGGAAGGAGGCTTATTTTTCGGTGAGCATGAGCTTGTTATTAAGTAAATAGCTAAGTTCCTCTTCTTCGTCTTTCAATTCAAATATCTTAGCTGAAGTAGTAGCCCTTGTTTCGTCTTCACTCGATGATGAAGAAAATCGAAACATCCTAGCTGAAGTAGTCGTTGTTTCGTCCTCACTCGATGATGAAGAATATTCACGAGGACGTAAATAGTGAACATCAAGTCTGATCCATCTCATAGGATATCTATCCATGACAGAGAGCAAATTTTGAAATATTTCCTCCAACTCTTCCCTGTCAGTTATTATATGTTGAAACTTGACGAAAGGCGATCCCATGTTGTTAGTCGGAGTGTTGGAAGTGAAATAATTTCAAAGGTGGATTCAATAAGATACAAAATTTAAACAAATGGTGGGGGGAAATCTAAAAGACTTATGGTAGGGGGAAATCTAAAAAACCAATGGTGGGGGAAAGCTCAAGGTCATCCAATTGAAGTTTTAAAAAATAGTGTAAAACCGAACTTACACATTTGATGGTTCTACAGGATCGGAATACCAATCTGATCTGTATTTACATCTCATTATCATATGTGTACAAAAATCATTTTGATTAGACTTGGTGCGTTGACAATGAGCTAGATCGAGAGGATGAAATTTGAAACATCTTTGAGGACAGCATGTATGAAAATATCTTGATTTGTAAAATTTGAAGGTTCGCAATTCTGGTGGCGGTAGTTGTTTTGTTTTGCACTTGCAGTAACAAGATCCAAAAAATTCACATTTAGTGCAAGCTAACCCGTCCACCATCATTGGTCCTAAATCTGTACATTGTTGTTCACAACAGTAACGGGGTTCGTATTTGTATTTTTGTTCTTCCATGTTGACGCTGCTGTGTCCAGTGAAAGAATAAGAGTTTATAGTGTTGAATAGCGAGTTTTATGTACTACAAAAAGTGGTGGGGGGTAATTTCAAGGTCATCCAAACGAAGTTTTAAAAAATTATACCTTACTAATGTAAGGAATGTTGATACTTAAGAAGTTTATTTCTTTTTATCTTCTTCAGACTTTGTCTGTTTGTTTTCTTCAGACCTTTTCTCTTTCTCCGCTTTAGCCATAGCGATAAGTTCTTCAGTTGATAGTGGATGTACTTCAGGAAATTTCAAAATTAACTTAGCTTGATATCCTTCTTTAGTTAATATTTCTAAATCTTCAGTCATTTGTTCAACTGTATTGTAATCTTTTCCATAGATTTTTCCATCAAGTTCAATCATCATTCTGTATAACATCTTTAAAAATTAGGTGTTGACGCAGCGACAGTCGGGAAGCGAATGATTAGTTTTTACAAAATATCACCCCACTTGACGTTGATCACGTGATTCCTTAGTTTTATTTGTTAAAAGTTATTTAACATTGGTAATACTTGTGGAACTTGATGTTATGTTGACCAGTCGGCGATGAAGATGTTGTAGGTTGTGTAGAAAGAAATACTTCATCATCGCAATATTTTGTTTTAGTAAACATCCTTACATTAGTAGCACTAACATCAACAGTTAAATGATAACCACCGGTAAGTAAAACTCGCATTTCGTTTGTTAAATCTTCAAGTTGTTCAAAACTTGTAATGGTGTTGGTATCGTAAGATGCACACTTAACCTTTAGGGACATGTTGAAGTTTTGTATTTAGTGATAGAGAGCGAGATGTGTACGGTACGAAAGGTAGTCGTAGACTGATGAATTTCACAAGTTAATTTTCACTTTTATTATCACACAAAATTGGGTCAAGGTCATCCCGTGGAATTTTTAAAAAAGCAACATATTGCTATGTATAAAGACATAACAATATGTTGCTTCTTTTATTTTTTCTTTTCTGTTTTATATTATCTTTATTGAGAAACCATTACAAACACATATATTTACAATACTATGTACAAACTAATTAGTAGAAGGTGTTACATGAATAGTTAGTTCAGTTGAGTTGTTTCCACTCGGTCCGTGTGAAACCAAATAGAGTGCGCCGGGTTGAATAACACGAAGATCTTCATTCTGTAGAAGTTGTACGAATCGTTTCGGTAGGAATATCTGAAACTTCGGTTCGTCACCAACTGTATACGGCGCCTCGCTCAATGTGCAATTATTAGCATCGCCCACTGAAGTGTCCATCTTCTTGATTGTATGTATGATATAATGTTTTTCTTCTTTTAGTTCCGAACATCTCTTCGTTGGTAAGATTGTTGACTTCGAATGAGCGTTGAATTGATCAACCAAATTCTGAAGGAAGTTCTGCGATGCCATCTTAATGTTATTGTTAATCTTGTTGTTAATAATAATGTCCGTCGGAGATGTTGTCTCTTCGGAGGTTCGAGTAATACTCATGCTGCGTCATGGTAGCGCTCTCGCTTTTATTATCGATGTTACCCCCACCATTCTGTTGAAGGAAATTATTCAAGCGGTAAGCATTCTTCAAAGCGCACTGTGACCTTCGATGTTTAAAACTCTTTGATGAAATACAAAGTTCATTAAAGTAGCATTGGAAATCTCTATCCATCTTTGCATTAATCACTTCGTTAGTTGTAAATGATTGTATCCAATTAGCTTTTTCCAATCCCCTTGTGTAGATAGTTTTGAATTCTTTGCAGTAATGATTCATAATGTGCGGCATCATGTTATAATTAATAAAACCTTCATCCCATCTTAAGTTGTGAAAATGTTTGTTCAACCATTTGTTTGTAACTTTCGCTTTAGTTGTTAGTCTACTGAATGGTAATGGAGGTTTAAATAAGTAATGATAAACTACAGATGTGTTCATATCCAAAATTACTAATTCTTTGATAATAAAGTTTCCATCATTACCTCGAAAAGCTTGAAATTCAATTATACCTCTTTTAACATCCATTAAATGTGGCGTATTAGAAAACGAAACCCGTTTGTTCATGATGAAGTCTCATCAGCAACTGACTACATACACGATTGTTCTTCTTTAACTTCTTGCGCTTATTCGTCGATATTAAAGTTGGTGTGATAGTTGTTCAATTGTCTCCACATATCCACTTCTTGAGGTATTCGATTAAAAATAGAAGTATCCACAGGACCGTATAAAAGTGGAACGAAAGGTTGTCTGTCCAATGTATCGATTAGATAGTCTTTGATTATTGCACTTGAAAATATTAGTTGTTTTAAATATCTGGTGACGGGACCGGTAGTACAACTTAAAGTGTAAAATTCTTCTTTTGTCAAATGTAATTTTACATCATGTCTAGTTAAATCTCTGAAGCGAACGATATGTCCTCCACGATGTTTGACTATATCAACTTCAATATTTGATTCTAATAAACTTAATCTTGTTCTTCTTCCAAATGTGTTGTTACTTAAATAACATTCCAAAAGATGTAGATGTTTCATAAATGATTCCCAAGAAGTTTCAGTAAATGAAACCATTTTATTTCCATGATTTAAAATAACAATCGGTGAGTAATCCAATGTTTTTAAAATTCCAACTGATATATTTTTCGTCATGCATGCAGAAATGGGGTAGAAAATTCGAAGAAATACTTCTGTTAAAATATTTGTTGTAATGTTAACTTCAATCTTCTTTCTTTTTACTTCTTTTTCAACCTCTTCTTTTTCTTCTTCTTCTTTCTTCTTATGTTTGTTAAACTTGAGGAATTCATCCTTTTCTCGTTTAACTTGTTTTTCTATATCAGAACTATTATCACCATCAACCAGAGGTGTATTTTCTTCTCCGTTAGTAGAACTCATCTTGCGAACGATGCTTCCCATACGACGGTCGAAGATATAATGAAATTTCTACTCATTATTTTCTCTCTTTTATGTTTTTTGTTAAATCTTAAAATTTATACAATTACGTTGTACTAATTCTTCTTAAAGTACATTCTTCACAATTCCGGTTAGCGGTGTGTAAGTAACTATTTTATCGTGTAAAATTAAGCAGTATGCCGAAGTTCCATCCGCTACTGGTTCTTCAAATTCCATTTCAATTTTTATATCCACACTTGATGATTTTACCGATTCATTCTGTTTCGAACAATCGATTACAATTATCGGAGCCTTGGAATAATACTGGTCAGGTGATAATAGCGGTGTATTAGTTTTTCCATAATATGACGATTGAAATCTTGCATACATATCGTATAAAATGGAAAAACGTTTTTTGCTGAACATGACATTCAAATTGTCATATGGAAAGAATTGAGAATTTAGGAAAACCTTACAATTCTTTATTTTACAGTGATCAAATTGACCAGCATTTGCAGTGATAACATCTTTTCGCTTAGTTTGAAAACCAAGTATTATATACCTTGCTCGTTCCAAGTAAGTTGATGTCTTGACGGTCCATGTTTGTCGTTCTGTCTGAGGTAGTGTAGGATATTCATGGAATTCCCAACTTCGGAATGGCATTACAATATCACGGTCAGATTTTAACTTCCTCAATAATACGATTCTATGTTCATCGGCCAATCTTACATGAGGTACTCTCCACACAACTTTATCCAACTGTAGTTGCCATTCTAGTTTATCTTCTGTAGTTGCAGGTTCTGCAAGTATCAAGTCCTTGTTAGTTGAAGATCTGAGTAATACCAACTCTTGTTTGACATTTATTATTACTCGTTTGTAATCTTCAGCAAATCCCAAAAGCAATCGTAAAGGTACATGAAAATCAAAGTGACCGTTGGAAGCTGGTGTTATAGTGTCTTTATCAGGGGCAACCCATCCGGCGGTGACTATTGAATTCTTCTCATGCGGTGTTAATGATGTTAATCCTTTCAATGTCGTTGTTATACCAACCTTTTTTGTTGAATCAACCGTAACCCCTGATATCTCATATCTTATTTCATCAAAAAGGTATGCCATCGGGTTATTTATAAAAGGAACCGTTGAAGCAGTTTTTCCATCCAATTTAAGTACCCGTCCTTCAATGTACAAATAACTTTCGCACGGTAACGTGTAAATATCTTGTTGTTGAATGGGAATCCTTATTTCATCGTTATTGTTTAATTTTGATGAAGTGTAAGGGTTGTGCGTGTGATATTCCTTCTCCCATAGTGTTTCGTCGAATGTCGGTCCTTGAGATATATCCAGGATATCCATCGTTGTTAAGTTTCAATCCAATCTTCTGTAGAAAACGAATGTTGTCCGATGTTAACTCTTCCAATGTCGAGGAGCTACTGAGCTCCCGACCCTTCCGTTGCGGTTTAAATGTTAATCCCATGTCGACTTTTATTTTGCCGCTCTGATGTGTAACCGTATAGTAATTGTTTCTCCTCTAAAGTCAACACTAACACCGTCTTGATCCAATATGTTCAGTACGATGTCTGAAATGAAACTGGTGTTTAACGGTAGGTATATTAAGTTTTGTGGCTTTTCAACAATTTTAAAACCGGGAGCTACTGTTCGATAAAATGTATGTAAAATATGCTGATTCACTCCCTCTCTATACGATCCGTGTATAATATTACACGTTACATCGATACTATTTACTTTTAATATTGTTACAGTTGTATTACCTGAATGAGTTGTTCCAGGAGTTAAGATTTTTTTTGTTGTATCTGTAAATCCAAGTAAACTGCCAATCGAATGTTTCAAGCTGACATCAATATAGTATTTCGAAGTTATTTCTGCTTTTAAAGTATTATTGTTTCCTTTAACGGTGATATTTTCTTCTCCGAGTGTTTTCTGTAGTAATTGGTTTATATCATCAATTTCATAAGCTCCAGTTGGAAATGTAATTATTTTCAATTCTGAATATTTACCTGAAGCATCCTTAGTTTCATAATAATGTAGTAAATTGTTCTTTCCTTCCGTAACATTAGGAATTGAGTTGTAGGTAGTCAAATCAAGTAATGCCGCTTCCCATAATCTTTCTTTGGATAGACGCAATGCTGGGAACAGCGTACTTTTCAATGTGGATGAATTTCCACTCAGGGACACTGTATACGATGACATCTCAAAGCTGACTGACACTCTTCGCTAGAAACTCCAAACATAAATGTCCACATATTTCAGTATTGTCAGGTTGTTCTCTTTTATAGTTGTAAAAAATATTTTTGGAGTTTCGAAAATAATGTTGAAGTTCTTTTGGCGGTGGTAGATTGCCAAAACTGTCAAAGTAATAAACGGTTTGTCCGAGTTTTTTATAGCATACCCAATGAGTACCTGGACCATAGGTGGAATCCAAATTTACTATTCCAGTTTCATTTTTCCATATTGTAATTGGTAATTCATCTTTCATAAAAACTCCTCGAAAGAATGGTATTTTTAAACATTTTACATAATCATTTAATTGATGATTTGTTAAAGCTTTATTTGGAATTATCAATTGATTTTTCTTATTTAGTACACACGGTACGGTCTTAGGTATAAACCTGCTCCGTTTTTTACCATTGACCAAATAGAAGCTTTCTTTACTTTTGCTTTACGAGTTCTACGACGTCTCTTCCTAATGTTTCCTCCTCTTTTGGGAGCTCTTCTCTTTGCAGGTCTTCCTCTGCGACGTCGTCGTCTTCCAGCACCAAATTTAGCTTTCGTCTTCATGGCTGTAGTTACTGCCCAAGCCGATGCTTTTTCTGCAATACTTGCGTCACTTGACTTTACTCTTTGCCAAGCCTTTTCCGCTAGAATTTTATCTGCTATTGATCTATTCGTTGAATCTTTATACTTTGAATATGGTATGTCGTGTTCTTTGCAAGCTTGATCTAATTTATTAATTCCAGGATCTCCTCTTGCTAAACGTTTTGCCAACTTAGTTCCAGGTCCACAATATTGATAACCTCCGGGCAGATGTAATTCGTATGGTAAAGCGTCTATCGCTCGATTTACAACAGCACCAACAGGAATCCGTTTGAGCAGAGATAATGCAGCTGATGTTATACCACGTCCTCTCTTGCCAATGTCTTGACGACGACTGAGCGATACGGTCTTCATTATGCTGTTTTATGTAACCAACGTCTTCACTCTATGAAATACTTTATGATAATGAATCCTTTTTTTTGTGTATTCTATACTTAAATATTCATAAGTTTTACTGGTATCTATCAATGATTTCATCTTTAATCCATTGGTTTCTCTGAGAATCTTCGATTTTATTGTGTTTCATCGATGCATTAATCAAATGATTATGCATATCAATAACTACATTACCTACAAGATTCATTACATACTCTACATTAGTAGCATCTTTGTTACGTGTAGGATTATCAAGATATGTGATACGTTTACCATTACATGTATACGCAGATGGATCGTTTGTAGAGGTTGCTATAACTTGATTAATAGTAGCAACATCATTCGGAGCTATTCCTGCTGATATGTTAGATATTCTTCTATTTTTTCCATCATATACGTTATTTATTTTATCTAAAACTATAGTTTGTTTTACAACAACACAATCCTGATCATCTTTACCAGATTTAACTTGGGTTAATCGTCTACCTTTACATATAAAATTAACACCAGTAGCTGATAGTTGTGGTACTTGTGTTAAAATAACAGCATCATGTTCTTCCGTGCCTAAACTTATATTTGATAATCTTTTATTTTTTCAATCCCACTTGTCATTTTTTAGTTGTAGTAAGGTAAACTTTTCACTTCCTTGCATAAACTCATCACCTTTCTTTGACACCACCTGATTTTGTTTAACAAAAGCGGATGTTCCTTTTTTCAAGCTTTCATTCATTTGTCTCACGGTAGCAGCATCCGATGGAGTTGAACCATCTTCCAGATTGGACAACACTTTTCCATGACAGTTAATAACAGCACTATTATATAAAATACAATTATCTTTAATGTATTTTATATTAACACCATCACTTTCTTCTTTAGGATATCCAATATCGTTTATAGTATATTTATAGAAGGAAAATCCATCTTTTTTCTTTTCTGGTATTACAGAGTGCAAATAACGCTTATTAATTGTATCTGTATCCTCGGTTGGATCTGCCACATTAGTTATTTTATAATTTAAAGCATTGTACCTTTTTCCACTTTTAGTCTTTTCCAACAGTAAAGCGTATTCCATCGCAGATAGAAAATAGCCTTTATTAACAACATCTCCATTGTTGACTGGTTTTGCAACGTTAATAACCCTGTGAGATTTTGCATCATACAGTTGGTTATTGTCAAGTTTTAAACTTGTAGATGTTTCCTCCTTTACTGTTTTTAAATTTGTTGCATCTCCATCTTCTTCTGGATCTTTAACAAACTTTAAACGTTTATTATTTATGTTATAGTCACCTTCGGGTGTTTGCGGTAATCCACTTCTTTTTCTGTTTTCTCCAACTTGAACTCCTAACGCGGAGTATCGTCCGAACTTGTCGACGCTCATGTTAGAACTGACACATTATACTCCTGTAACTCTTATATATCCGCGGATAATTATACGATTATGCCGCGATTCCTGAGTTCGTCAATCAGAGCTACCCATTCATTATTTAAACCTGTATGACCGGCTTCCATGGCTTCATGCAATAGTCTCATTCTATCAACCAATTTATTGATGTCGTTGTAGTAAATCACATTCGTATTGTATAGATTTTTCATCAATCCTTTGCCAGATGTTGAAGTATCTCCTTTACTCTTTTTACCATGTTGTTCAAGAAGTAATAAATCCATAAGTGATAAAGATTTTCTTTTCAGTGGTTGTCTCACCGCTGGTGCAGTACGTAATGTTGGCAATTTTCGTGGAGGAAACAACTTTTTTATAACGATGTTATATTTTGTTGCACGTGAACGATTAATCATTGCATCCTTTAAGTAGTTTCTTTTATGAGCGTTAGTATTTTGTAGAATCTCCTTAAAAACACTTAAATCTTTGGATGAATATCTTAGTGGTATGTTTTTAAAAATAATTCATATAGTCCTTTTGTTCCTTTATATTTATGCTCACCAATAATGATGTAATCGTCTTGTGTTATTTCAAGCTTTGAATCGCCGATCTTTAATTCATTCCCATCAATTCTTGCTCCGTATACATGTGATCTACTCAAATTCGGGTTTGATTTCATGTCATGTAGCATTTTCATTATATATTTTCTTCCAAGAGGTCCATGTTGTAATATATCGCTACTCAATTGAGTTAAATTTGGAATAGATTGTTCAGCTTCAGGTATTGGCTGTTCTTCTTCCTTTTCAACAATTGGTTCTTCTTCTTTTGTTTCTTCTTGTTCACTAGCACTTGTATATGAATCATCATCTTCTTCTTTTTTTATTGCTTGTACTTCTTGTTTAGAAACTGGTAGTAAAACATCTCCTTCATAACGAGGTTTACCAATGGTTTCTGATATTTGTTTTAAAGGTTCCGTAATAGGTTTAAATGTAGTCTCTAGAAATTCTTCTCTTTCACTTAAACCCATCCTCAATGCACGATTTTTCATCCTAATAGATTCACTGAGTGATTTTATTTCTTTCAATAGTTTTTCTTGATTCGCCATGTTTACACTGTGAAGTTCAACGTGTTACTAGATGTAGCACCGGTAGTTCAACGCATAAATACAAATTTATCCAACCCTATACGATATCTACCATTTTTAATATCTTCTTCCTTCATAATAACGAGAAACCCATATTTCTCATTCCATGCTTTGCCGCACATCTCTTTAAATTTCTCAAATGTCATATCCGCATTTACATGATCATTATATATATGTTTTAAATTTGTTTCATCTTGCTTGAAGATGATCAACATATTTGCATTGTCTCTTATGAGTTGTTTTGGAATCTTACTGTATGTTTGACCAATATAAATGCTATCGATATTATGATGTCTTCCCATAGCGAAGTAATTCCTTATAGTGTCGTGATTTTCACAAGACACATCATCAAAAATAAAAATAGAAAATGGTTTTGCTTCATTTGGTTGCATAATTGTTTCGCTGGCATTAAACTTGTAGAAATTCACTTCAGGTACACTTGCAAGTACTTTATCCAATAATTGATATTTTGGTTGTTGCAATGATTTTGAAAAAATGTATATATTGTTAAAACGCAATCCTTTAGGATTTGTTATAAGGTAAAAACAACATTAGTTTTTCCACAATTTGAAGGACCAGTTATTAGACATCTTATCGTATTTGGTAGTAATTCACCATGTTTACCATGATTTAACTTATCATTGTCAACTGTCAATTCATCAATATTATCGATATTAAATCGATCTTTTTGTTGTACAATCTCCATCTTGTGTCAAGGTTAAACACACAATGAGCTATTAAATTACTATACCAAGTCTTTTGAAGGAATCCATGAGTCTTCACTTTTATCGAATCCTAACCACCGGACTTTAACCATATCCTTTTTCCTTTGTAAAACCTTCTCAACAAGATATACATCACCGACATTTGATTTCAACAATTCATGTCCGTAGAATCCACCTTGAAGTAATTCACCCTTGTTATCCTTCAATAAGTAAGTTTCAGGTATAGTTGGTTGCACTTTATAAACTGTAAATACTTCATTAGTCCAATTTGGTAGATATCTTTTACTAAATACACCTTTGTATTTGCTTATACGAACTTTATCGTTGACCTTAAACTTCTTTGGTTGCAACCTTTCCAATTTAGGTGTTGTATTATTTCTGATGCGTTGTAATACAACTTTAGCATTAGCACTGTTTACTTGGATAGGTTTCATTCCGATGGTACGATGATATTTGTTGTTATATTCTTTTATAAGTTGTGGTAATATGTCATACCACACGTATGATCCTCGTTTTGAAAATTGTTTGTACATCGCTCCTTTCAATGTTCTATTGAATCTTTCAATTATTGAAGCTTTAACTTCAGAATTTGTAGAATAATGATTTATTTGATATTTCTTCATCAAAGCTCCAAAGTCTTTATTAAAATATTCTTTTCCATCATCGGTCTGTAGATGTTTGATTTTGAATTTATTTCTTTGTATCGTTGTTTCCATAGCTTTAGTAACACTTTTAGCAGTCTTATCCTTCAATGGTAAGGCGTCAGCTATTTTAGTAAAACAGTCTATAATTGTTAAAATATATTTAAAACCTTTGTTTAATTTACTGTGCGGTATCATTTCAATTAGATCAGCTTGATAAAGATCATTCATTCCCTTAATAATTGTACTTCTTCTGGGAAATCTTCTTCTTGCTGGTTTATGTAGTTCATTTACAATCTTGTCCTTCACACTTTCCATCTTTAGGTGTTGCTTTTACACCGCTTGTAAAAATACTGATCCGTACAATAGTTCATTCTCTTTTATATAGTTTGAATATAGGTCAAGGCCATTTTCATATTAGTGTAAAAAAGAGGAAACATGGCATTGAGCTTGCCATGTAACCTCTTCTTTACGGAAAGGAAAAAGGAAGAAGGTAGAGGACGAAGAACAGGTTTACTGGTCGATAGGGTTCAGGGAGTAGTGGCCGAACGGTAAAGTATTAATTTTATCTTCTAAAATATGGCGCTTGTCATCTTTGTAGCTTAATGCCCACTTTGTTTGTTTGACACTAAAAAGTTGATGATTATAACTTCTAATAGTGTTGAACGTTGCAGTTGTTTCGACATCTTCAAACAAACATCTTTTATAATGTTCAAACTGTACGTTCTTCTTCAGGAAAGAGGTTTTTATTCCTTTGGCCTTTTTTGTGACTTGATGTTGATTCCTTTCGCTTATGTACAGTTGAAATGAATATAGTTTGGACATTAATGCTACAATTTCCATCATCGGTACACCATTTGTTTCATCCTTAAATTTTCCCAATACTTTCTTGTTTCTGTCGTTGTCGTAATTTGGATGGTCCTTGGGATAATCTGAAAAGTCGAAATCATCTTTATATATAAAGGTGCGTAAATCTTCGTACATGTCATTTGTTTTAATCCAGTAAATTAGTGCATCCGTATCCATATATGCAATACCAATGTTCTCTCTTCCATAATAGTTAACCATCTTCTTATAATGAAACTCGTACATGTGTGTTTTGGAAATATCCAAGATTGACATTCCAAGATACAAAGAACGATCCATTACAACTGACTTCTTGTTCATGGAAATAACAACTAGATTTTCATTAATAATTACAGATGAACCAAAGTTTGGTTGTTGCACTAATTTCTGTAATTTTACTGGATCAGTTACCAATTTGATATCCTTATGTTTCCTTTTGTTTTCCAAAGTCTTGCCAAATATTGCGTTGTTCATTAGTTTGAAGAAATCTTTTTGAAAACTTGATGTAGCGGCAGCTCTTCTTCTTGTGTTATTGTCAATGTACGGTTTTAACCAACAAGATTGAGAAAATTGTAGTACTCGATTAATTTTTGTAATTTTCAATCCCAAGTCTAAGGCCTGTTGTATCATCCAGTAGTGTCCAACATACCTAGACTTGTTGGTTAAAGTCATCAATAATTTCGGCCATCTTCCAGTTGGAGAAACTTCAGTCTTCGGAAGAAGTGGTAAATCGTAATGTTCGTCGTGAAGATGTTCGGGATATTCAAAATCGACGTCAAGTATGTAACCAGTTTCTCCATATTTCGGTATATCCATTATGTTTCCAATTGATTCTGGGTCTATCCATTTGAAATTATCATATGGAAGGGGATTCGACATTGCCCATCCGTATAAGTTATTTGCATCAAAATAACCCAGGAATGTTGTTGGTTTTGATGCATCATAATCGGGCAAATATTTGTTGTTCGCCTTAACATAACGTGTTACACTTTGCGTCAATCCTCCTCGAACTCCTGATTCTAACATCAACACCATATCTATATCTGTAAGAAGTTGTATTTTACAATTTGTTTCTTTTAACATGGCTTGCCACGCTAGTCCAGGCGAAGTGTACGAATGTAGAGGGTCTAATCCATATGACGCAAAACACGTATTTCTAAATTCTTCCATCACATCACATAATAAAGTCACATCTAATTTAACATAGAAGTCTGAATATTTCCCCAATGTTCTAAATCCTAATTCGTTCCATACTTTGCATGCATGATCATAATCATCTTGAGATATATCCATGTCGTACAGTTTACTTTTAAATTCTTCTTTTGGAGGTAGTGATGTTTCATTAAATCTTTCTAAACTGTCTATGTAATCATATGGGAAAACTCCTTTTCGAAGTACCAGATCCAGTTTATCGCTGTTTACAATCTTCTTCGTTTCGATTAAATCTTGTTTCCTTAGGTTTTCAGAAAGTTTGGACAAACTCGACGGCAAAAATCGGTAGGAGTCCAAGAATCTTAATTTGACGTTTCCAACTTCTTTGGAAAAACTTATAAACTTCTCTGAAGTTTCAGCTAACACATCGATTTTACCGTCGTCTCTTCCTAATTCAGGTATTATAAAATGAGCGTCGTACCCACTGAGATTATGCAGAACCACAGGAATAAATAGTGGTAAACGATAGCTCAAGTTGCATTTATTACAAGCAGCACCTCTGTAATAACCTGTGAGGTGGTCGTGATCTTTAACTTTATAATTCTCAATAGTAAAATCATTTTTGCACAAGAAACAGTGAGTCGCATTTTCATGTTGAATTTCTTCTTCTTCGTCCATCGGTTTCATTGGTACAATATCTGTATATAAGCTTTGTGTATTTCTAGCTATTGAATATAGGTGATCAAGAAATATTTTTTCCGCATTTTCACCACGATATACTAGAGGTTCTGAAGTTAATCCATATCTGTTTAAATGTTCTTCTGATAATGTTGATTTGACCATTAAACAAAAACTGTTTGGTTTGTGCATTTGATACTTTACACTTTTTCTTGCTTCACAATTTTCATCTTCAACTGGAACAAGTGTTGATTCAAAATCTGCATACACAACTAAAGGGATACGGTATTGATGATGAACTTTTTCAAATGAAACGAATGCTCTGCTTTGCGGAGGTAAAATAATCTTTGCTTCATAATTATTGTTACATAATCTTTTGTGCTCTTGTAACCATTCTCTTCCTTGTCTTCCTTCTCGTTGAAAATTAAAACATCTCTTGCAAATCAACTTTTTATTTCTATTTTTTGAAAGTTGCTTATTAACAAGAGAGTCAAATTTCTTTATGTACACATAGTGAGACACATCTCCTCGCGTTAGTAGTAGTAAATCCGTATGATCTGGTAGTTCTTCTTTTGCAATACGTAAAGGATACACTTTGTTTGAACTATCTAATGCAAAAACATTAATAGACGTGCCGGGATTTTTCTTTTCAAACTTTGATATATCTTTTGTAGAAACGGGATACGTTATTCCTTGAAAGTTATATCTGTGTCTTGCATCTTCATATTCTTGGTTGGGTCTACATGGATTTCGTAATACAAACTTTGACGTCATAGCATAGCGAAAACATTCATTATTTTCATTTTGAACATTAATACAAGACTTAGAATTTCCAATTCTTTTTGGCAAAGGAATATAACTAGATCCCATTAGTCCATATCCATGTTTGTGAACTCTTATATCTAATCCTTCAATGCTTGTAAGACTCCATCCGGATCCTCTTCCTTCGTGTTCCTGAAGTTTGGTTAATATTTCTTCTATACAATTTTCTACTATTGAATCAATATCTGAACTTCCTATGATGGTTCGGTTTTTTGTTATGAATCCTCTTGGTGATAATTCTTCTTGTACATTTATAAACATAGCTTCTAGTAATAAACCAAATTTAAGAAAGTTCAATCTTTTCAATTCATCTTTTAAAGTTTTACTTATAATTGGTTTTGCTTCTTCAATAAATTCTTCTAGATTTAAGTCTTCATTTTGAATTTTATGATGCATTATGACTTTACCAGGTAATGCAAATACTTGTAGATTTGGTAAAGTAGTTGAAGGTCCTGCTAAAATTTCATCTTGTTCTTCTTGTTCTTCTTGTTCTTCTTGTTCTTCTGCGTTGTTGTGAAATAGTTCTTTATGTATTTCTAATAGAATATTATCGTTGAACGATTCCGAACATTTATCGCAACGATACATGTTTACTCTTCCAAATTTCGCCGAGAAATGAAATGGGCTCTTTTGTTCCTCCTTTTATAAAGGTTCCCCCACCACTGTTTCATCTTCATCTTCATCTTCTTCACTATCCGAGGAAAATAGTCTTCTACAAACCGATTGTTCATTCGTATTTTCTATTCCAGTTGGAGTTTCAGTTTGTACTTCTTCATATTCAAACGATGACGAAGATTCTGATATTACTACGCTTAAATCTTCATTCTCCACATCATTGATGCTTTCAACTTCTGATGTTATTAGATCTATATCCATATCATCTACGCTTTCTACTTGTGATGTTTCACTGATGTTATCCTCTTCTTCCATATTTAAATCTTCTAGTTGAATTTTATACAATATTTCAACAAGAGGTTTGCTTGGATAATCGGTGTTGTCCACAGGAGCCATTTCAAGTAAATGAGGAATAACTCTTTGCGATTCGGCTTATATGATATTTTGATAAGTATGTCAAGGTCATTTTAGATTAAGCGAGAACTGGGAATAGATCACTAAGCGGCATGTTATTTCATTACCACAAAGTGATCTATTCCCCATTCTCTAAGAAGTGTTCAATCAATAGCCAAAGTCCAAATCCATTTCCTTTTTTATTTTAATCTTTTGTTACATAGTTTATTGGTTGACTGTTTGAATTTTCAATGTGTTGTCTTATTATTTGTTCCAATTCTTCTATTTTTGCCTGTTTTATCATTAGTTCTGTACGTAATTCATTAATGTAATCAGCCGCTTTGTCCACCGTTCTTGTTCGTATTTCACCTAACATAACACCAGGAATCAATCTCTGTAGTCTGTAAAACTTAAACTTTATTCTAGACTCTCTTGCTTTAGCCATTTCTCGAAGCCTTTGTTTCTTATTGTCTTTACTTGTAGTCAAGTCCATACTCGTTACAAGTTCGCTTTCGGAATAATTCGACTATAGTAGGCTCGTCCTTTATACATTTTCCCCCACCACTTTCAATTTCCCCCCACCCTACTAATATAGGTCAAGGTCATCCGATATAACGCGAGAACGAGGAATAGAGCACTAAGTGGCATGTTAGTCCATTACCACAAAGTGATCTATTCCTCGCTCTCTATTCTACATCTAATTTTTTTTGGGTTTTGCTAATTTTTATACTTTTTTTGTTGTTTTTCTTTGGGAGGAAACGTGTGTGCAGATGTTACTTATGAGAATGTCCATTCTTCTTCAACTCTTCGATAGTGTCCAATAATTTTATCAAATATGCGTTGGTTTTCTGTAAAGTCTGTATTCTGCTACATCCAATTTCAATGGTAGGCACCATTAATTGTAATTTTGTCAATTCTATCTTTTCTCTCTTATATCTTTCTTTCATTCTTAGGTTTTTTCTTAGTCTTGCTGAAGATGGTGTTATTGGTTCATACATACAACTTGGATATGGCTTTGACATTTTCAACACTGATGTAGAAGACACTTGCAGCTGTTGATCTTCATAGTAGTTTGGTGTTGGAGTAGTGCAAAACATTTTTGATTCTGAGTTTTGTTGGCAATCTGAAGTTGAAAATACAGGTGTTGCAGAAGGATCAGCCATCTTTCACTGTTGCCGTACAAAGTGAATTCTTCTCTAAACTTCTGCTTCTTTTATCACACTCCCCCCCCCACCGACTTATATGTTCTTCCCCCCACCATAATAATACATACTTGTTTCTCAAACTTTGTACCATACTTCTAATGTGACGTCCACATCTTCCTCCTTTAAGTATTTTATAAATTCCGGGCTTCTTGATGACACGCCAGGCATATTTAGATAGCTCATCACTTTGTGATGGCTTTCTTCATTATGTATATAGCAATATACTTGCATCAACTTATGTTCTTGTTCTTTTGACGATACGAAATTCGCAACTGAAGTCCACTCTTCATATTTGATCTTGTAATGACGCACTTCAAATTCCATTATGTTTCTTCTAATTCCGAAACAATAATAAAACTCTCTTCAGACAACCTGTATTTATACACGTTTCCCCCACCTAGCTATAACCCCCCACTATTTTCCCCCCTCTCCTTTATACGTGGAAGGGGTATTATGGTTTGAATGCACGATACTTAATAAATTCAAACAAACACTGTGCACAAATGTTGCAAATTTTATTACATGTTTGGAATTTCATTATTTGAGCTTTTACAAAATGAACTAACCTACCTCCATCATCTTGGAATTGTTCAAAATCTAAAACAGACGCTTTTCCACAATCATGACACATTTTTGTACCGTCTTTAAAAGTATAAGCAAGATAAATAGCAAATCCATAATTGTCTTTCTTAAATTCAATGAGCATTTCACGAATTGCTTTAGGTATTTCACACTCATTTGCTCTTATGATGTAATGGTAAAGAAACCCATTATTGATAATTTCTTGTAAACACAGAACTAACAACCTATCCATCGTGTTAGACTTAAACTGATAGTCACATCTAAAACCTTTTTCTTATATGATTTTCCCCCCACCACTTTTATATAGGTCAAGGTCATTGGATATCAAGCGAGAACTGGGAATAGATCACTAAGCGGCATGTTATTCCATTACCACAAAGTGATCTATTCCCCATTCTCTAAAAGGATTGTTTTGATAATTTAGATTCCTAATATTTCTTTTCCTTCCTCCTCACCTTTTTGAACTGTAGTATTACCAGACATGTGTGATATTAATTTCTTCATTTCCCGATTTTCCATTTCCAATTTCTTCAATTTTAAATCTCTTGCTTCGACTTGTAGTTTTAAATACTTGATGTAACTTCCAGCCCAGTGTAGAGTTTTCAATTTCGGTGCTCCCATTGCAATTCCGGGTATTTGAAATTGTAGTCGATTGAACTCCATGTTCATATCTTGTCGGTCTTGTTTTTCCTTTTCTAGTCTTTTTAATCTTTGATTCTCCCTGAACAAAGAGGTTGGATCACAAGGAATATGACGAAACATTTTGGTCAACGATATCTTGAAGAATGAGCTTCTACGCAGAAAACCAACACATTTATGCACTTCCCCCTCCAACTTTAGGCTAGTAGTGGGGAGAATTACATTAATTTAATACTTATTTCCACTGTTACACTTGCTCCATTTTCAAAAAGGTATGTGTAAAATGGTTCTGGATACTGGTATTTTTCACGTCCTATATTTTCCTTAAGAAAGTTGAAAGCCAGTCTTTTCGAATATTCATTATGATATACTTCTCTTAAATTAACAAGAATTCCATCTTCCAGGAATTTCACTTGAATCATTGGTATTTTGCTGACATCATCTTTGTCTATCAGGGGTAGCCTGTAAGTGAACGTATTTGGTGGTAGACGTAAGGTTCTATTAAGTCGAGAACAGAATACTTTGAACATTTTCTGATCACTAATTGCAATTTCATGAATACCTATCATTTTATAGTATGAAGGTTCAAAAGGTACAGCACAAAACGTTTGTACTTGACAGTTTCTTGAAGAAGATGGTGCGTTAGGATTGAACATTTTTAGTCAACAGTTTCCTGACGAATAAGCTTCTACGCAAATAACCAACACATTTATGAACATTCCCCCACCAACTTTAAACTAGTGGTGGGGAGAATTTTCCCCCACCACTTCTTCAAGATTATTAATTTCAATTTGAATTACAACAAAAGTATTTGATGCAAAATCCCAAAAAACAGAATATGGAACAGTTTCTTCTACATCTTGAGATTCATTTTGCGCTTCAACTACTTCCATCATTGAAGGTTCTTGATCAATTTCTGTTACTTCTATCGCTTCTTCTACAGGATCTTGTATTATGTCGGTTGTTTCAACTTCATCTTCTTCTTCAACTAACGTAATATTTCGTTGTTTTACAATTTCAATTAATTGTATAAAAGAAGTATCTCTAGGAGACATTCTTAACCATACATGCAGCTCCAACAAATGTTGACTTACTAATAATAAAATTCGCAATTTATAGGACTTATTTAAAAACAATAAAGTGGGGGGACTACCTTAGTCCAATTCGGATTCGGATTCAGAAGACAGTAAAGGTGATATGGGTGAATCCAATGATGAATCTAATATGTATATATCAATTGCTTCTTTAACTATGTCTTCGTCACTATCGTTTATCATTTCTTCAAAGATTTCTTGTTCAAACTGTTCCATTTCTTCTTCATCCATCGTTGAATAATTATCAGTTTCATTATAATTTTCCTCTATATTGTCTTCTTCCATTTCGTCTGTACTGATATAAACATTTTTAACTTCAAAATAATTAACAAATGGAGTATCTTTAGACAACATATTTGTTCACCACTTCTTTTACCTCGAATAACAAACTATATATTGCTTTCTTAGTCTTATATTCTTTTACTCCCCACTCTTTTGCACAACATAAGGGAAGGTGGGGGAGAGCGTTTTGTAGTTATTCTTCTCTATCTAGGTTATATTTCATTGCTAGCACATCTACTATAATTTTCTGCTCTTCAACTTTATCGCGAATAAATATTGTCCAGGGAAATAGTTCATTAATATTCTTGATTGTTACTTTTATATCATACAAATAATCAATATGTCTTAGTAATGAAACAATAACAACAACTCCTATCCCATTGTTCGCCATAATTGTTTCTTCAATTTTAATGCGTAAGTTTGTTATCAAACTCCATATATTAATATCATTGGCTGTGAAACCATCAAGTCTAGTACTCATCTTGACGGTGCAAGTACAGACTAAAAACCTGGAGGTTCATAGTCCGCCTTTTATGAGTTTTAAAAATGGGGAGGGGGAAGGAATAAGGATTGGGAGGGGATAGGGTGGGGGGTGAGGGAAGGTTTGTGTGGCTATACTAGCCACTACACTAGCCACATTAGACCCAAAAGCCCACTTGTGCTACAAAGTAGCCACCAATGCTAATATTTTCCTCGTGACACCTCAGTATATCATCCCGCCAAATCAGCATACGTTCTCTAGTATTTGATGTTACACAAAAGAACTTACTATCATGATACAGAATAGCTGAACCAATTATAATATTATATCCTAAATTTAGCCATTTGTGCGCTTCCGCAATAAATCTGTCTACCATATCAAGGGGATCTAGTTCATTGAAATAAAATGGTCTCATTTGTTGATCAAGTTCAATGCGAATTTCATTGTCATCTTCACTCTCACTGCTACTATCATTTTCATTCTCTTCATTTTCACTGCTACTATCATCTTCATTCTCACTGCTACTATCATCTTCATTCTCACTGCTACTATCGTAGAAATCTATCGGATCTTCTACATGTTGATGGTAAACATCAGCATATTCGGAAGGATTGAACTCTTCATTAACGTGAGGAAGCATTTTAAAACACAATAATGCTGTCAAAGACAAAACAAAAAGTGCGGCGCGTGAAAGCAGAATAAAGGAGAGAACAACGCTTGCTCCACTTATATAGCAGTATGCAAATGAGGAGACTGGCGTGGGGGGAGCGTGACGGGATTGGTTCAATTCAGTCCAGTTCATAGCGGTATAAAAATAAAACGAAGAAGTGGATGCGGCGCATGCGCAATAACGTGAAACCAAGGTTTGAGGTTAGAACTTTCCAAGCGCAGTAGCACTAAATGGGGTAATACAGACTCGGCGCATGCGCAATAGCATGGATTGTTCCGATCCGAAGAACTCGTCTTTCCAGGCGCAGTAGCACTGAATGGAGTAATACAGACTCGGCGCATGCGCAATAGCATGGATTGTTCCGATCCGGAGAACTCGCCTTTCCAGGCGCAGTAGCACTAAATGGAGTAATACAGACTTGGCGCATGCGCAATAGCATGGAGTGATTCCGATCCGTATACTAGGGTTTGAGGTTAGAATTTTCCATGTAAGCTGCCATGTTTAATTCAGTTTAATTAGATGGAGTCAACAACCGGTCATAACCGGCCATTAACCCGAAGGAGTGGGGGAAGGAGTGGGGGAAGGGGTGGGGGAAGGGGGGGGGGATTTAATCTCCATTTTTTATGGGGGGGGATTTAATCTCCATTTTTTATGGGGGGGGATTTAATCTCCATTTTTATGGGGGGGTTCCGCTTGAGTGAACACGGGTTCCGCTTGGGTGCTCGTGCGTAACGGATCTTCCCACGCGATAGTCAAGGGACCAGAACCTTCCTTCTATTACTACTACACGGATATAATTGGCCGCGTAGCAGAACTTATTTCTGCTAAGTCGCATGTAAGCTAAATAGCTTACATCCCTAAATTTAAGTCTTAGGTGGCCCTGAAAAGGGCCGTTTGTCCCTATGGAGCTAAACTCACACAGGGACTTCGGTGTGTACCCACTTGTATAAAGGATTTGCGCAAATATCGCATTTATCATTTGGAAGATTGAACTTGTATGCCCAATCATAACTTCCTTTGTAGGTTCCACCTTCATTTAAAAAGAGTCCGAGATTAGAATCTGTTGCAGCCAAACCGCACTCACAACACATTTGAGTTCCATCTTGGAATTTCCACCAAAAGTATTCAATGTATCCAAAGTTTTCTTTAAAAAAGGAATACAGAACTTCTTTTAGTGGTGCTGGAAAGTTTACATCATTAAATGCAAATTCAAACATGTCTCCATTTGCAAGGATCTCTTGCAAGCATAATGTAAATAAAGTAGTCATAGCTACGTTGTTGCGGTAATGGCCTCTCGGATTGGAATGAAGACTGGAGTAGCGAGTGTAACGGTTAGATATAAGTAGACAACCGGTCATGACCGGTCATTCACCCGGAGGAGTGGTAGGGGAAGGAGTGGTGGGGGGAAGGAAAGAAGGGGGGGGATTTAATCTCCATTTTTTATGGGGGGGGTTCCGCTTGAGTGCTCATGCGAAACGGTCATTGACCCCTCCTAACACAGAACCCTCCTTTCATTACTACTACACGGACAAAACTGGCCGCGTAGCAGAACTTATTTCTAAGTCGCAAGTAAGCTGAATAGCTTACATGCGTAAATTTAAGTCTTAGGTGGCCCTGAAAAGGGCCGTTTTTTGCCTCATTAAGGCAAAGCTTACCAACTATGAGCTATAGCTTGGAAGCAAGGGTTTGTTTGAGGCTCGTGCCGCAATGTTGTACAAAAACGATCGAGCCACCAGTACAAATCGTCAAATCCTAGAGGTTGCTGAAATAACAAGCTGTGTTGACCTTTGTCGTCGGTCACAAAGCTTGTTATTTCTAGCACATCACCATCCTCTATGATTTGCAACATTTCTCTGAAAACCCCATCAAGGGACAGACGAGGGTTTTGGGGATCCGCGTAAATTGTTATAATTTCATCGTACTGGATCCGGTATGGAATCTCAAGCCTGTTGTTGACACCTTCAGGTTCCGAAACCTCGTAGGTGTCAACAACGTGCTCGTGGAATACTGGCGTCTCGACCGGCGGCATCGCTGTATGGAGTCGGAATGAGAAAGCGAATGTAACAAGTAACCGTGACTGGAACGGTATAATGAGTCCCGGTCATGACCGGTTATTAACCCGAAGGAGTGGGGGAAGGAGTGGGGGAAGGGGGGGGATTTAATCTCCATTTTTTATGGGGGGGGATTTAATCTCCATTTTTTATGGGGGGGGTTCCGCTTGAGTGAACACGGGTTCCGCTTGAGTGCTCATGCGGAACGGATCTTCTCACGCGATAATTGTTGTGTGCTAATAAAGACTAATTAACTTGCAAAACAACATGCGGAGTTTCTCTTTGAATGCTGATGATATTTCATTAACACACCATTCCTTGCACGCTATATGAACCTACACCGGCAAAACAATGCAAGTCAGAGAGGTCATATAACTGTACATCGACCTCAAAAAAGTAGGTCACGGGACTTAGAGTGTTAAAAAATAATGGGGGAGAAACACAATGCTATAACGCATTGTGTTTCTCCCCCATTATTTTTTAAACAAAATTTGGAAAAGACTATGTGAATTTACTGTTTACGCCCCCACCTTGTAATACGATCCTTTTTATCCCTGAGGAGAAAGTCTTGAGAATCTAAAGTGTTAAATCTCTTCTCTTTACACAAATTGTCACAAACTTTAATTTGATATTTTTTGCCGTTACATTTTGCCAATATGTGTTGGTGGTCAACAACACTTAGAAAAAAATATCTCAAACCTTTCTTAAGCCTCTCTCCTCTGACGGATATTATTTCAGAATCGTCTTCAACAGTGGGGGTTTCTGCCAGTTGTGGTTCGGAAAGATGTTTCACGACATGTACACGGCAGAAACTCTCGTTCTTAACACATTTCCTTCCACAAGCTGATCCTTTCTTAATTCCCCTAGTGAGCATTTCAGGGCAAGTAGTGGGGCGGCTAAATGCCCTACGACGCTCTTCTTTTAATAATTGGAAACGCTCTGAAGAAGCAGACCTGGGTGGTTGATTTTTAGGATAGGTGTGATCTTTAGGAACTGGAAGTGGTGGAGTAGGAGGCATTGGTGAAAGTGGAATAACAGGTGCACTTAGGTGGTGAACTAAGGTTTCGATTGACGGTTCGTTAGATCGAGGAGCTGGCTTCTGCGGTGGCGGCATGGAGTCATTTGAAGACGAAGGTGGTGAAAATATGCTGCGAGATGCGTTATTGCTGGCCGGAGGAAAAGGAGCTCCAGAAGTCGAAGGCGTGGATTGAAGTTGATCCTTACACCAGGCAGGAACATTTTTCAGACGAAGAGTTTTCTTCACCGGAGTTGAAACCGTAGTAGAAGTTGTAGTAGTAGAAGTTGTAGTAGTAGAAGAAGTTGTAGTAGTGGAAGTCGTGGTAGAAGCCGTAGTAGAAGATGTTGGAGGCAGAGATGACATGGTTACAAGTCTGTATTCGCAGCGTAACGTCTGGAATCAGAATAAAACGTTAGCCGTAGTCGGTGCGTCTTTTATAACGGTATGTTAATGAGAAGGAGTGGTGGGGAAAGGAGTGGTGGGGAAAGGGGGGGGGGAATTAATCTCCATTTTTTATGAGAGGGGGGGGGGGGAATTAATCTCCATTTTTTATGAGGGGGGGGGTTCCGCTTGAGTGAACACGGTTTCCGCTTGGGTGCTCATGCGGAACGGTCGTTGACCCTTCCGAAAGTGGGTCAAGGTCGTTCAACATTTATAAAAAACCAAGGTGATGGGAACAGTAGTAACTGTTCCCACCACCCTGTTTGCCTAACGGTTCCCACTCCCAACCCACTAGTTACGTTCTGCAAGGGCCATCGATGCAAATTTGTTTGGCCCGTCCGGGTCCATCCGTAACGGGCCGGTCCGGGTCCGTCCGTAACCGTGAATTCGAAGGGAAACTGGAACAGTTAATGCAGAAACGCAACTCTAACACCCACCCAACTAATCCCACCCATAATATTCCTAAACAAAATGCAAAAACCTAGTCCGCAATTTGCGGATGTCCCACCCCTTCTAAGTGAAGTTCAACGGAACTTCTGAATTTACAGTTAATCTACCCCCTATCATCTAGCTGTAAGGCAAAACAACAGATCATTATTAAAAACAAAATAATTCAACACAACCAAAATACCATCAATATTCTTAAAAATTAATACACCTTAAAGCTAAACACAACTTATAACTAACATCGCAATGCGCATATTAATTCTTAAAATAAGTGCACCTTACAACTAATACACACACACACACACTACATTGCATTAAAAAACGCAACGTAGTATAAGAAGTTCAAATATATATAGGCCTACTATATATTTGAAACCTCTTACCGAATCGCCAACGACTTTTCGCTATGAAAATTCGTTGACGACTGACGCGAAGATCGGGCTCGTATCGCTCCTCAGATTTTGAGAGGTGGGGGAAGTGGTGGGGGAGTGAAGCACAATGGCGGGAGGAATTAGCGCATGCGCGGTACGGTTATTTTCACTCCAGTACGGTCCAGTTCGCAGCGGTATAAAAGTCAAATAAGGAGTCGGAGCGAAACCAAGGTTTGAGGTTAGAACTTTCCATGGGAGCTGCCATGTTTAATTCAGTTTAACTAGATGGAGTCAACAACCGGTCATAACCGGCCATTGACCCAAAGGAGTGGGGGAAGGAGTGGGGGAAGGAGTGGGGGGGGATTTAATCTCCATTTTTTATGGGGGGGAGGGGGGGATTTAATCTCCATTTTTTATGAGGGGGGGGGGTTCCGCTTGAGTGAACACGGGTTCCGCTTGGGTGCTCGTGCGTAACGGATCTTCCCACGCGATAGCCGTTATAAATGGAGATTGTTCATCGCACCGCGACCATTAATTAACTCGCATTTGCGGTGTTCACATCCTTCCTACTCATTATATATACGTTTCGCCAACTTCATTATACAAGTCTAATTGCTATTAACCTGAAATTTCATTTACATTAGCACATGTCGTCCTGTTTGAATCACCTTCGCGTGCTCGACGTTATATCTCATTCATCTGTCTTGTTCTCACTCCTACACGTCTGACATACTTCTTGTGATGGATACGCAATGTTTGAAATTGAAACTTTTGCGGACACAACATATATTACGAAATGATTCCAAACCATCAGTTTCAAAGACTAAAACAAATTTAACAAAAGTTAGGAAGAAATTAAGTTTTAACCCGTTATACTCGGCTAGAACTCCGCGGGTTAATGCGGGTTGACGATACTGTTATTCACAATATTTTACGTTCGATGTTACGTTTCTACAACTTCGAACTTGTTACACCTATCGACTGTGTTCAACAGGTTTTTCTATTTCATCCCCACCATTCTTTATATAAGCGCGCCCACGACAATTCCTGCTTCATTATTCTATACGCTCTTCAATTGACAACAACTCCGCTCTAGGTTACGCTACACAGAGATGGATACGAACCAGGAACAAGTACAAGTTCACGAAATATCATCTACTACCCACCCGAGAGAGAATCCTCCGAGAACTTCGCCTCCACCGAATCCACAGGATCCCGTCCAAGTTTCGGATGTATCTTCGACGGCGAGAAATGATCTTGAAGCTATTCTTCGGTCGCTCGTCGGTTTCGACTGACCTGTACGACGATCGACATTAAACTGAACTCCTAGCAGTTCAGTCTTTTTTAAAACTCCCTCCGGACGACCTTGAAACAATTATCCCCTCTCCTTTTTCAACTAACTTCTACTTGTGTTCCACTGTTGAATTTCGGTTTTGAACTGACTTTTACTTTATGCGCAGGTTTGGTTCAAACGCAAAACCCAACCCCTCCCCCTGATTTAATAACCGACCGGAAGATGTATGCCCCGGCGCATGGCTTCCGGGGCAGCTGACCTGAGCCAGCGGTAACCAAAACACACTACTCTTGCCGTATGTAATTATATTGTTATAAATAAAATATTCTTCCCATATTTGAGCTTTTCTCCCATCATTGCACTTTTTTAACACTTTTAAGGAGTTGTCAAAATTTATTTTATGGCCAATATTTTCTTTTAAATGCTGGGCAACTTTTGATGAAGGGTTGTTTTGCTTTACAGCATTATGTTCCTTAAATCTGTCAGAAAAATTTCTATTTGTGTAACCAATGTATTTCTTACTACAATTTACACCACCATTGCACTCTATCATGTACACACCTTTAGCATGGGTTTTATCCACCTGGTTCTTTTTACGGTGTAGTGAGGTACATTTATTTATTTTATAACCAGGAAAAATTGAATTCTTCTTTAAAATTCTGCCAATTTTTTTTCACTATTATCTTAATGGCGTACACGGTTCTATCAAATTTAAGTTGGAAGTGGAAGAAAATAATACAATTAATTTCCTGGACATAAAGATACACAAAATTGGGAATGAAATTGAATTTGGAATTTTTAGAAAACCTACTCAGACAGATCTAGTGATACCATATGATTCAAATCACCCCCAACAATACAAAATAGCTTCGTTTAGAGCCATGGTCAATAGATTATTAACTTATAATCTTGCAACAATAGAATATGAGAAGGAGAAGAAAATTATAAAACAGATAGCCTTTAACAATGGATATGAACCCGGCATGATCGATAATTAGATTAGGAAAACAAAATTTAGAATGTTAAATAAGAATCCTAATCAGAAACAAGAAAATAAAAAATTTGTTCCCTTCAGATATATTAACAAACATAGTGAAAAAATTGGCAGAATTTTAAAGAAGAATTCAATTTTTCCTGGTTATAAAATAAATAAATGTACCTCACTACACCGTAAAAAGAACCAGGTGGATAAAACCCATGCTAAAGGTGTGTACATGATAGAGTGCAATGGTGGTGTAAATTGTAGTAAGAAATACATTGGTTACACAAATAGAGATTTTTCTGACAGATTTAAGGAACATAATGCTGTAAAGCAAAACAACCCTTCATCAAAAGTTGCCCAGCATTTAAAAGAAAATATTGGCCATAAAATAAATTTTGACAACTCCTTAAAAGTGTTAAAAAAGTGCAATGATGGGAGAAAAGCTCAAATATGGGAAGAATATTTTATTTATAACAATATAATTACATACGGCAAGGATAGTTTATTGAACAAAAAAGAAGATTTCACGGATAAAATCACTTTCCAAATATACAACAGGTTGGGTAATTACAATGAACCAAATGTCATTCAGTCAGCTGATAACTAAGGCAGTGACGTATCATGAACCTTGAGACCCTTCCACAATCAGTAGGCCTACGGTGACCGGCTGGTGAACTTGACATGTCTGTGATTTACCTAGTACGCCGATATCGGTATTTTAATTATATGTTTGTGAGTTTTAAATGTAGTGTTTGTGACTTTTTGTGTTTTTTATTTATTGAAGAATTTGACAAACATCCAAGTATGGGCTTCATTTTAATGATTTGAATATTAGTTGCCGCTGAAGATGGGTGGTAATTTCACCTGAAACATGTTCGGCATGATAATAATCTACCAACAATTTGATACCTACAGGCTACTACGTAAGTAGATTTTATAATTATAATAAGGTATCAAGGCTGTAAAATCGATTTTTTTTAGTTCTTTTAAGGTTTTGTTTCGCTTTAAAATACCTTTGTTGCTGTTTCTTTGATTGTTTAAACTTCGTGGAGGATGTTTTTTTTTTAATTTCATCACTGCAAAAATTAAATTGGATGGTGGTAAATAAATTAAGGCCTTTAATCAAAATTTTCCAAAAGTTTTCATATCAAATGCGTTATCCCAATAAAAACTTAGGATCAACTTTCACAACAACAAAAATTAAATAAAATAAAAAGTAAATGTATAATTTTTATGAAAGATTTTGAAATCAACTTCGGATATGTAAACGACATGTTTTCCTTCCTGGGTAAAAACTTAATCTCCACTACCAGATTTTGTAAACACGAAGTAAATTGGTTCGTAAAGAAATAAGAAGGCAATTAATGGTCACTAATTCCTGACAGATAAATAACCGGTAAGGTCCTATCCAATATAGTTTTTAACTGCTGCTTGTTTAAAGGTTATATTTATAAATTTAATTTTGAATAACACGGAATATTGGATTTTAATTTATTTTTACAAGCATAGATAATTTTTCATGTAATTATTATCAAAAATAGTTTCTTCAAATTGGTTTGAAAATTTAAATTTTTATAATGATTTCCTTTTGATTATATTTGACTCTGTGATAATTATTTTAGTTGCAATTGTTATTAAAATATTTTTTATACTTGTTATTGCATAATGTATAGTTTATTTTTGTTATTTACTTTGGAGTATTAGACAGCACTAACTAAGAACATTTACACTTACATATTGATAATTATCGATGCCTGCTTGTTAGATATTTATTGAAATTGTTTGTTAATTTATTATGTTGGTATTTAAAGCTTTTTAATTTATTGTATTTAGGACCCATATAATAAGTGTAAATATAAGTGAAAACCTACTTCAAGTCCAGTACACCAGTATAAAGACTAAAATATAAAATTATTATTTTGTGTTTTCATATCGCAAGTGCCATTTTTGGCACATAAAATGTATAAAATTGATGTATTTTGGTAAATAAAGAATATTTTTAACTTGAACTTGAACTTTGTGCAATAGTACAGTTTGTATTTTTTCGATTCACAATTATTTCCTTTTAAATCCAGTTCTCTTAGTAAAACTATACATTTTTTCATACAAACAAGTTATTTCATTCAGATAGTATGTCTTGGTTATTTTTGTTACCGACTACTTTTATGAAGGTGTTATGTGTGAGTTGGTCTTCGCTTTCGAAATATGATATAACTTAAATTTTCTTATTTATATTTGATTTATATATATTTATATTTTATTTGAAATAACAATTAGTGTCAATAGTGATTTATAAGGAATTAAAAAAGTAAGCTGTAAAGATTTCTAATTTAAATTATTTATAATTTATTAAGTGATAATATTAAAAAGAAGAGGAATAGTAAAGATTATCAGTCAGTTTACTGTGAAACAACTGGAAGTGATAGTTAAACATTTCCTGTTGACTGCAACTCTTTTTACAACCATGCAGAGTTGGTAAAACAATTGCTGATCCCCAGCGACCAGATTATCATGAAGTGAGGGGAACCCAAAAACTTTTAAAATTTGATTATTATTAAACAGCAGGTAGGGTAAAGTAAATTTGGTGGGGTTAGAGGGCAGTAGCTGGTTAGGAGACATTTGGGGTAATCAAGTGATTTAGGGGTTTCTTCCCACCAACGAGCCTCCAGACTCCATCACAGGCAACAACTATCAAGCTTTCAACACCCAGGCACCTCCTAGGAACCCACTGACCCACCAGGAGCAGACTGGAAGCCAAGAAACGACCCTAGAAGATCACCGGTGCCGCGGCACTGAGAACCAACGAAAGGCCGTCCCTAAGAAGCTCGGTGAAGGTCAAAGGACTTCATCAGGAGCGTCAACTACCAGCCCGGGAGATCCGGCAACAGCGGAAGCAGTTCAAGAAGAAGACTGTGCGGGAATCCTGTATAGGTATGTAAACTCCTCTACTACAATAGGAGATAACCACAACAATTTAATAATAACCAAAAGGGGACTTAGTTTAATTAAACCTGCAACAGTTTAAGGAATTAAATTTTAGTTTAATCTCAAATGAGAAATTTAAGACAACACCATAAATTTATAAAGGTATGAAAGTTTTTAAAAAAAAGCTAAGACATTTTTGCAATTTGAATCCTACAAGTGGAACCCATATCAAAATAATATGATTAATTTCATAACTAAAAGTGCAATTTCTGTGCGAAGCTTAGACTGCTGAATGCGATGTTTAAACAAATACAATTTTAATGCATTCTGTGAAATGTTAATTAATTCCATTTAAAATTCTTTAAAAGAGTATTTTAATTGCATTTCAATTGCACTTAGCAAAATGCATTTCACGAAATTTAATTTTAGTGTACTTTGTTGTAAAAAATGCAAAATTCAGCTAAAATGCAATTGATAATTACATTGCTTGCATTAATTTGGGGAGTTTCATAATATATAATTAATTTATGTTAATAGTATAATTTACGTCCTTGTACATGTATAAAATCAATTCAAATTAAAAAAATATATGAGTCGAATATATTGGTTGCAACAAAATTGTAAGTTAGTTTTAACCTTGAATTGATCAGAGTACAACTGTGTTCACCGTGATTATTAGAAACTGAAATTGGAAAGGAGATTAATAGACTGTGAGGAAATTGTCCAGCTATCTAAACTCTATATATTACAGTTGTGTTTTGTATATTCATTTTATGTTTTAAATGTGTAATAGAGTTCAACCCTCACTTTTCAATTCAATTTGTCATTCAATTTGTCTCTCACATTCAAAGGATATTTGTTAATTTGTAAATTTTACTAGCTTTATAAGGTTATGGTTACAAAGTTTACACTTTATATGTTGAAACTGTTTCACACTAACGAAAGCTTTATGTGCCGTCAAGATACAAGTTGAAGATGCATATTATCAATTCAGACGGCAGCAGTTGTCTGTCACATATCATCCTTTGAAATAACATGTATGAATGTATGTATCATGAAGCATGTTTCATACCTAATTGTCGCCGGGTGGGATGTGATTTAAGCGCTACAACGTCGCGTCGTTATGCACTGTAGGGGATCATTAAACGCTGAACATTTTACTCCCTCGTTAATTCTTACTCTGATTTACAATATTTTTGTATTCTGTATTTAACTTTGGAGTGTCAAGTATTTGGTTACTATCTTTCAATTTCAAATCATGCAATAACCAATTAAATTTACAAAATATTTTAATTAGTATCTCATTCTTGGTAATAAATAGTAATTTATCATTTACTACTTATTGTTAACAGAAGATGATGTGTAACAAAATATCGTATGGCATTTTCAATATGTTACAACTTTAAAACAATAATTTGTATTTTTGTATGAGAGCAAGACATTATTACTACACCGACTAGAGAGTAATATCGGTTAAACTAAATTGCAGTTTTTGTTAGGAACAACCCTTTACGCCAAGGTGTTATGTCACACAAGATTTATTTTTATTCTTAAGAGATCTTCAAGTATGTGTGATATTTTTGCCATCCACACCGTTAGTTGAACAATCAAAATATTTGGTCAAACTGTTTCAGTACTTAAAACCCCCTTTTATAATACAGATTTATCAAAGTTATAAATTTACTGTTTGGATAAAACACTCTGACTTAGATGTTAAAATTTTAAACCAAAATTAATATTAAAATAATAATGTAGAGAACTTGAGTGCACTTTATGTCATGGAATACATTTTGTTATTCATGAAATAATTCATTTCACTATTGGTGAATTTTTATGTAGAACTAAAAGTTATATTCTTCCTAATTTTGTTATTGTTTTTATTAGATTTCATAAAAAAATAAAATTTTTAATTGACAATTGTTAAATCATGTACAATTTTTGTCTCAAAAACTCTTTGTGCATACTACAAAATAATAAGAATGAAAAATTAGTCTATACAGATTTTTTGTTGCTTTATTAGTTTCACATATTTTCAAAATATCATAAATATGTAGCTGTTATCCGGTTAACAATATAAAACATTTTACTTGATATATTGGAAGAGTTTTTATATTCGTCATTATTTGTAATCATAAGAATTTCTATGTCTATATAATATTTATGCTATACTCGTAGCTTGTAGAAATAGCAAGGCAATATTCTACTGGTATAATGGATTTTTACGTAGGCTGTACTAAAATTCCACTACTTTGATGAAATAAGACGTTTTAAGTCGAACGATCGAAGTAAAATTGGCAGTAAGTTCCCCAAATTATATTTTCTCGTGTTTCTGGGCAAGAACAAGACTTTCAAATCTTGTCCGGTCTTAAACTAAATACTATCTTATTGATTTAATGCAAAATAGCTTTAATCTCTAGTAAGAAAATTTCCGTATTACAAGATTTTTTTCAACCACTTTTACTAAAATCTTTTAGTAATTCAATAAGCAAGTTGAAAGATGACGGGTCTACATTGGTAAATGAACTCATTAATTCCTAAAACCATAAAACCATGTTAGACATGTTTTTTTATGTTTCCAACATTTATTTTTTGTTTTTAAACATGTAAGTCTATAACTAAGTAAAATATTTCACAGCTTAGCAATTCACAAGTTAAAGCCATAAAAGATGGCAGTTTTTTTAACTACAAAAATAGTAATTTGATACCTAATTAGAACCATATTTACTGCACTTTTATCATTTAATATGGCCAGAGACACGATGAGATAGCTATTTGTGTATTAAGAGCACCAGGTATGTAATCACCACTCTAGAACTGTACACATTTCGAGAGCGGCAATGACTATTTTGTGCTCTTAATACACACAAGGTTTTCCTACTACTATAATCGCAACAGATTAAACTGTTTGTTCAATACAAAATTTCATTTGGGTTATGTTTGATTTTTTTGATGGAACACACTAACAACTATCAAAATAAGTAAACAGCAATAATTCAAATACATCAAATACCAACAGATGTGGTATGATTTAAACAAAAGATTGCCTCAAATAGCTGTTTGATTTAGAGCGTGGGAATGAAATTAATAACGCGAAAACGAACTGTTTTGCGTACTGATCACAATGTAATTATTTCCATGCAGTGGTAGCAAAAAGAACTCTCTTTAGTCTTTGATTCATCGGGCCCAATTTGTACTTTTTCCTTTTAGCGCTACGTCTGAGGATAAACGATGTACCAATTATTACCAGCCTCACGGCGTTCGCATGGGACATGCTATCCATTAGAGATCATTATTATTAATACGATCTGAGATCTCATTTTCGGTAGTAAGCATTATGAAAGTGGAAATCAAAACACCTCAAACATACATGTAATATATATAAAAAAAAAAAAAATAGAATCGAGACATTTTTCAAACAAGTTCTATGAAAATTGTTTGTATTCTTGTACGTTTACTTGTATTATTCGTGGTAAGCTGGGACCATCTCACTAACGCAGCATCTTGCACCATTGAATATTCTATCAAAATGTATTTTAATTTTATCGAACGTCAAAACCTCTTAAAATGGCTGTTGATAACTCAAATAAATTTTATTTTAGAGTTATTAAAGAATTATTTCTCCAAAGGTCGCAAAAAGCAAGTAATAAGTTGTGGAAAACTGTAATTCAAGTGGCGAAGTTTCTTGTGGATTTTCCAAGTCATTAATGTTTGTGCGATGTTTTTTTTTCTTTCTTTCCGTCAGAAATTGTTTACCTTATTTTATTGTAATATAATAAATGTTTTGGACAAAACAGCATATTCTATAATTATGCGAGTGACAATATTGCTTATTCTAATGTCGTTATGTAGTTATAACGGAAATTGTAAATGGGTGAACGATATTTAGTTATCACAGTGGTTCAATCATAAATCATGTACCTATGATTGTTAATTTGGATCTGATGCCTCTCAAAAATATGATCGCATAAAACACCCATGCATCCTAAAAAGAAACTCGATTTCATTATGAAAAAAATAATAAAAATATATATCCTGCAAAATAAAATGTGCTAAACAACAAGTCTTCCTGCATATTAAAAAACTTTCATGATGAAAACTAACATTAGAATGGCCATATTATTTATAAGGATTATCAGTAGTATTAAGTTTTTCATAATATATCAGATCCCCATGTAAGTCGTTCCATTACTGTAAAGCGTGACTTGGAAACCACAAAATTTCGTAGCAGTTTGATTCCTAGCAATGATTCATATGTTTTTTCGCAATTTGTTGTTTATCCAAACGAGGGAATTATGTTATTTGAGAAATAAATTAATAATCAGATTTATATTGTTACCTATGAGGGACAGTGGTCATCAAATTAAATTATTGATGTTGAAACAAAAATCAATTCAGGGTCAAAACTCGATCACAGCCCGAAGCTTATTAACGTTTGCATGTTATGTTTGGGATGTAAAATAAACAAGGTGGTGAAAGTTTTACTTGTTTATTGGTTTTGGAAGTAACCAATTGGATAACGTTATTAGTGACAAATTGTGTTACATTTTGAAGTTTTACATACGTTTTATAAAATTATAAGGTGTTCATGCACTAACTACATGAATCAAGAATCAAGAATCTTTATTGCCGATGATCAGGTACAGGACATAGTCGGGTGCTTACAAACTACTTATAATTAAAAATAAAGTGAAGCCAATTAGACTGTAAGGTCAGCATTGACTGATTCAAAAATTCTTTTTCCTACCACTGCATGAAAATAATTGCATTCCCACACCTGTAACCCCTGTGCAAAGCAGTTCATTTCCGGTTTCCGTTTCTTTCCCGCTCTAGAGCGGCAATGATTCTTTACCGCACGCTAGATCAAACAGCAATGTTAAATCAGCTGTTATTACTAACCATGCTACAGCTGTTATTCATTGTTGTCGTTTAGTAATTGCTTCTTTTTTAGTTTGAGGTTATGTTTGATAGTTAACATTACGTTCCAACAGAATCAAATAAAAAATAATCTAAATGACATTTTGTATACAATAAAACGTGTAATATGTAACAATTATGTTGGTAGGAAAAATCTTGTGTGTATTACGAGCGCAAATAGTCATTGCCGCTCTCGAATTGTTTGGCCGCACTCAGCTGACGCTTCGTGCGGCCATCTACAATTCTTGAGTGGCAATGACGTACTTTACGCTCTTATTACACAAATAGCTATTTTGGAGTACCAAGGGAAGTTAACAAACCCTGAATAAACTTCAGTCTTAAACCTATCAAAGTTAGCCAATTGCTTAAGAGAGTCAGGCAGCTTATTATATAATTTCACACAGTAAATTTTGAAAGAGTTGCCTGTGATGTGGAATGTCTAGTGTATTCTTTCCTCTAGTGTTGCATGCATGAATTCTTGACTGGTGTGAAAATTGTGAATGTTAGTTTTTGTGTAAACCAGTACCGTGTAATTGTAAAGGTTAATAATAGTACATAATATGAGGAATCTAACGGGAAGAGGTTTGCAGTGCTCCACAGGGCCAGCCCCAGCCATTGTACGAACCATTCTTTTCTGTAGCAAAAGGATAGCAAAAGGGAGTATGACACGATAGTAGGGATAAAACATAACGATATGTCAGAATTGGCGTTTTAACAAGGGAAATCAAATAAGGAAATTTTTTTGACACTCGGCAAAATTTGTATTCCTAGTATGATATATGGTTATGATTATGTATGATGACCGTATATTGCTAAATATGTATAAATAGGTCAATTGCATCAACTTTCCTATGTCTTTGTCACTTTAATAGTTAAGTTCAACTCTTCTAGGTACTCTAAATCACCACTTCAACTAAGAATTTTAGAGGAAATGTAAAGACTGAAAATATGAAATTCGACTCATTATCTACAACTTTTCTATTGAGCTCAAAGCCTAGGACCTAGAAGAGTGCATGTGACTGGTTCCCTTGCACTGCATCAAGCTATAGTCAAATGCACCTCTTACAGTTATTCTTTAATGGTTTTTATAGTCGTTTAGAAGAGGGCCAGAATTCAAAATTTAGGATGTAGAATTTGAGAGTTAATTTTTTAAACATGGGTTCCTAGTGAAGAAAGAGTCATATATGAATGGAAAATATCCACTTTGAGCGTACGGAATACATCACATTCAGTAATAGGGCCTCATCTTATCAGCCCTTATCTTATCTCAAGTCGTCACGTTACCTTTTGTGGATGGACTTTCGTGAAATGGACAATCTTGATGTACATATTAAATTTCCCCTAGTTATATCATTTTGAGTTAAAATTATGATGGCTCTACTACTGCTCTAAAATTCAACCACAGAGAACTTTCTCCGTGATTCAACCTAACCTAACTAAACCAGAAAAGTATAGTCGTCAACCGACTACATTAGGCAACGAGCACGAGCGATCAAAAGTATGTTAACATTTTTAAATAGTTAGGACGTGATTTTTATGTTTTCCGACTACTTATAACCCTCTTATTCCATTTAGGATTATTTGTATTATTGTGTTAGTTACCCTATGTGTTGCTTATAGTTTAGATATATAAGGTTAGACCTAAGTAATATTTTGACTATTTACTTATATTTTGTTAATCATGGGAATTTTTAAAATGGATTGAAAGTGTATGGAATTTGTAGTGTTTAAATTTGCGACGTCTTGTTCATTGTTTCTATAAAAGAACAATTGTTAACTTTTAAAAATGGATTTTGGTTCTTAACACTGATATTGGCTCGCTAAGAAACTTTGTTATCTCACACAGTTACGCTTTGACTAACATAATTAATAATTTATTATTGTTGTAAGATACAATTTTGTTTTTAATTACGAAACTATTCAAAAACAAAGTAATAAAAATTAAAAATATAGATGCAATAACAAAAAAAAATATAGTATATGTAAAATATTAGATATATTTTAGGGACATAATGTATATATATATATATATATATATATATATATATATATATATATATATATATATATATATATATATATATATATATATATATATATATATATATATATATATATATATATATATATTGCAGTATTTGAATTAGCTGGTTAAAAACTTACAATTTGAATACTTAAAGATGGAAAACCCTTTACTTAGTGACCAAACTATGTTCCTAGCTAAAAATAAAAGCTAAAAACAGCATAAACATTTTTTTATAAACATTACATAAACTCTGTAATGATATTTTAACTACCTATGTACTGTATTTCTATTGTTTATTATGTAAAATACTATACTGTCCAGGTTTTAATTGTATTGACAATGTATTCAGGTAATGTGACAAGTTGAATTTTTCTCTTTACAATTGTTGAATATTTTAGACATTTATACTTTTTCTTATATACTTTGTAGTAGTACATTACTGCATTTGTGATTTTTAAGTAAACTATACAACTTTTTATTTATGAAAGTTGTTCTTTCTAGGTCATCTATTGATATGACTGAGTCAGGAAAGTTTGGAGGTCAGAGGTATTGAAGGCGTGAACATGTAATAGAGTTACCATTTATACAAGTTTTTCGAAGGCTTTATTGCATTATTATTAGTTTTTATTAGTTTTTTATTATGTTTCTTATTCAATTGTTCTGTTCTAAAACAGATAGTCTACGTTTTGTTTAAGTTCTATTTCTAATAGATATGTTATTTAATAAAACTATAACTTTATAAGTTACTGTAGTAATCGATTTTTTATATTTGTGTTACATAAGCATTGCGTACTATCTGGCCTAATCTTAATCAAAGTCGAAAACTGCTTAACTCTCATGATTTTTGTAAAATAATTTGTGGCGAAAATACAGAATACATTACTCATTTTATACTTATAAGCACTTATGAAAAGTTGCATGCCAATTAGGCCAGGGAGTATTGAATGTACACCTACATGCCAATTAGGCTAGCAAGTATTAAATGTACACCTGAATGTCCATTAGGCCAGGAATAATTAAATGTACACCTCATTTGTTTAACAACTGCAGTGTGTGTTAGTTAAATTTCAATTTTAAGGCTAAGAAACCCGTGGGTTATTATAAGAAACCCAAATTTTATAATAAAATTGATTGATCGGTCCAATCCTTTCATTATGGCGAAAAATGATTTTTATCGACGATTTTACTAAATATTCCGAGTGTTTTCAACTTTTTTTAACGAATTAAACTGCCACTATTTTCTACCTAAGATACAAAATAGCCTTCCACGGGGGGGGCGGGTTTCCACATGTACTTTGGGAAATAACTTTCAACCACAAACCCTACCACACTACACACCTTTCAAGTTTAATTTAACAAGATTAGCTGTAATTAATTTTTAACTTTTACTGAATAACTTTACTACACATGTAATACCATCATTCATCTTCATTTCCCGAATGCGGAGGCCATAAGTTTCAAAGTCCCGTATGGCCGGAAAACATCGACACACAGAACATGACGGTTATAAAGCTATATATCAGTTTAACAGACAAGTGAATATATTGTATGCAATTTGTCATTTCCTATTGCGTATTAACTTTCCTACTAGTGTTGGTAGGTCAGTCCACATGTATCACCTTATTCTGGGCCTTATTATGAAGATTGGCAATAATAATGCTATGAATTTAAATATAAGTTTATGCTATTCTTGTACTCATGTTATAGTTGTTTGATTCACTATCTGTGAATATAATATAGCTTTAAAAAGTTTGGGATATAGTAACCCAATATTAATTTGTTTAAACTATACAGAAAGTGGTATTGTTTAGAGGTAAACCTAAGCAACAATAACTTCTCCTTGCAAAGTTAAAACAATTTCCAATTTACTTACAAATCGTCCACAAAATATAATCGTAAGATTCTTAACAAATTTACTATGATTTTCTAGCTGTAATCAACTACTAAAACCTAGGTGGCTTATAATTTTTCTAGTATTACCCTAAATCTTGCAGTTCTACGCCAATGTTTTATAAATAAATGCAAATTTCATTAATTCAAGAAAAATGTGTAGTTTTTATTTATTTATTTCCTTAACCCCATGATCAAGAAGGAAAAATGTGTGTTCTCTCATAATCCAGTATTAAAGAGTCTAAATTTTACGTAACAAAAAAATTTACTCCCATCAAATTGATTGATACAAAGAAAGTGTTTGTTAATTTGACCAAAACAACGGAGAGATTTGTATTGTATTTGGTGAAACTAAGAGAGGCAAGGAAAAGTGAACCAATAATATCTCAGATCCAAGTTTTTAGGGTAGCCCCTTACACAGCTGTCAAAGTCAGCTTCCCCGTGTTCTTTTTTTCATTTTTTAAGACATTTTATACATCATGAGAATTGTATCACCTAAAAAACCTTTTTCCTACCACTGCATGGAAATAATTGCATTGCCACACCTGTAACCCCTATGCAAAACAGTCCATTTCCGGTTTCCGTTTCTTTCCCGCTCTAGAGCGGCAATGATTCGTTCCCGCACGCTAGATCAAACAGCAATGTTAAATTAGCTGTTATTACAAACCATGCTGCAGCTGTTATTCATTGTTGTCGTTTAATAATTGCTTCTTTTTTAGTTTGAGGTTATGTTTGATAGTTATCATTATGTTCCAACAGAAACAAATAAAAAATAATCTAAATAATATTTTGTATACAATAAAACATGTAATATGTAACAATTATGTTGGTAGGAAAAATCTTGTGTGTATTACAGTCATTGCCGCTCTCGTCAGCTGGCGCTTCGTGCGGCCTTCTCGGGTGGCAATGACGTACTTTACGCTCTTATTACACAAATAGCTATTTTATTTATCAAAATGTTTATAAACCACTTAGTTGAATATCCATATTCATACAGCTACATATTAACTTAAATTAAAAAAGTTATTTCAGGTCTAACAAATGATTTTTACTGTTAAAATCAATTACCTTGGAATTCACGGAATTCATTCTCAATTTCCTTTGTAATTAAAAAAAATACTAATCGTGCTCTATTTTTTTAGTTTGGATTAAATTTTAGAATTTGTTTTCAAAAAATCTGTCAGGGTAATTTTCGTAACATCTTAAGTAGACACTTTACAATACAAAACTCTAGCTTAGCTTCAGACCGTGCACCGCAATTGGGGTTGATGAAATTCCATTTCAACAAGTGTTCTTGATAGCTATAAGTTTCTTCACAATGCGATAAACAAATTCACTCATTCTTCCTTCAAAAACATTTAATTTCGTTTTTAAATATATCACTGTTTTAATATACAGTAAGTTTATTTAAAATGTTTATAAATTTAAATGATATACCGATTTGTTCTTGAATTCCTGTATTTATGACGTGAGTTACAATTAACCACGGCGGACGGCGAAAAGTCGTCTCGTGTGAACGCAGCCATAGTGTTTAACTAATATTTTTAAGGCCTTGTCTTTTCTAAAAAAATGTGTAATCACCAAAGTTCATTTAATTTTCTTTACATAAACAAATTATCGTATAGCAACACCTTTCAATTTTGAGAAATGTCTAAGGATGAGGAATAAGGACATAAATTATTACTAGTCTACTTGTTGCGCGAATCGAGCAGTTTATTTTGATTCAATACAAAGGTAACATTCACTTCTAAGCCGATCAATCAAATATTGTATATATCAGTTATCACAAAAATCTACTCATATTTACAGCTGTACATTAACAGATGTTTTAAATGTTCAACCCAAACCCAATGTTATTCTAAAGGGAAATTTTCAAATTTAATTTATGTAGGGTATAGCGCCCTTATTTTATGTCCGATTTTCATCAATTTTTTACGGAAACAATTACAGAACAAGCACACGAAACCAGACCAGCGACACCAAAAACTTGAATATCGGTTGAAAATCGTAGGAGGAGTTTCCAACACAAAAAAAAAACCCTTAGCTTATTAAATAGAAAATAAGTGAAAACAAACCCAGGAACTTTTTTTAATTTATTACTAGAATATACTCGTATCTTTACAAAGTTATATTATTTAAAGTTTGTCAAAAGAAAATGCAAGCTGCTCGGTAATTTTGAATCGCCGTGTATAGGTTTTTTATTGATAATAATAAAACTTGACTTAATAATGTAATGTCTGAAAAAACAGAAAAAAATCTCTTTTTATTTTAAAATAAAAATATTTAACAATTTATACGGCGACAATATATAGAAAAATTGTAAGAAAACGTTTATTGAAAGCAAATAAAGAATGACTGCGGATCATGATCATAGATGGCTAATTCTCTCACTAGGATGGTAACCAAATAAACATAAGAAACGGAAGATAATTTTACTTTATTAATGTAAAGCGGTTAGCATAATATTGTGTCAAGTTGAAAACTGTAGCTCATCATCAGTATGAAAAGATGCTTTTACAAAAGTCTTTCATTTGATGTTTCTTAAGTCAAATTTGACTTCCTATTGGAAGCATCAATTTTAATACTTGTGATGAGAATGTACTATTTTAGTACCGTTTAGTCTAACCAATGTTAAGACCTTACAAAGCTGAAGTAGAATAATTAATGAACTATTGCCAATCCGGTTACTGTCTCAATAATGACATCAATGATTCACTGACGTACTTTACTGTTGAAGTTATTGCAGTCTAAACTTATAATTAACCCTCATAATTGCTCTCTCGGAAAAACATTCATGTGGAATTATTATTTCGCAATTGCAGAAATAACTACAACTCGTAACACTTGTGAAATAAACCAATTATACTGGTATGATCTGTAATGTAAAAATGAAAAAATGCATGATTGCGAAAATCTGCTTTTGGGCCATACTACAATACTACGTTAATTTTTGTCACATTATTAACATTGATATACCTTGATATTGCTTCTAACATGGACTTTATCTTTTTAGTGTTATTTATAAAAAAACAACAGTTTTTATTTAGTTAAAAAAATTTACTCGTTCTACTACATTTCTTGAATGCAGTGTAATATCATCAATTTTATTCTTTGTAACTCACTAATAAGTTTATTTTTTGTATGATGTTAAAATAAGAAAATCATTGAAATATATTTGTATTGATAACCATACTGACTTTTCTCTATCTTCGTACACCAGTTGTACTTTGATCACGAAAGTAGACCGTTATCCGTCTCTAATATTTCACACCTTAGTACAGTAATATTTCACAATTATCAGCTCAACTGAAAATTTAAGTGTTAATCAATAATGCATACAGCTAATATTATATACAGCCCAATGTGTAACTCACTCACTGACATGTCTGTACCAAAGATCTCCCACTTCCACTTGACCTAGGAACCTGAATTTGGCACACTTATAGCTCATATAGTCTATATAAAGGGAAAAGTCCTAGATTTGAGTATTCAAAATGTCAACCTCATAAAAATAAAAATGGCAGAACTCTGAAATCTTTTAGTTTTTCAGTTCTAACGGCCAAATGGTTAATTCTATCAACAATATGAGACAAATACTACGAGAGGGAATTGAATGAACTACAATTAACTATGGTCCTATGACTTTTTGTCGTATCTCCCACCGTCAACACTCCAGACGAATTATTTTGAAATATTATTTTTTATTTTTTGTTCTGGTGACTTAACGGTTCGTCCTACAAAAATGTTTAAGACAAAATTGAAATATCTTGCAAATATCTACAATACTGGTTCTTTCAAATTCGTATCTCTTCCCATTCACTCTCAAAATCCATTTCTCACATTTTACCAATTTTGTGTTTTAAAGTAATAAAGTGGTTAACGAATTGGTATTTGATTGCTTCTGGCTCAATAAAGAAATCGTAATTTTAGTTTTTCAGTTCTATCAGATAAGCAGTTAGTCCTATCAAAAATCTGGGACAAATATTACAATGAACTACAATTTCGTTCCTATGACTTTAACTCACAGATAAACATCCACTCCTTAAATAGAACAATAATCTCTATATTAAAGGAAGAAAAGGTACAAGCAGAACTATCGCCAACGGCAGTTTGTGGCAGGAGCTAAAGGCTTTGTGACACCAACCCGTGTCGCGTTTAGCCCCAGCATCCACTACTGGGGTGGGGGAGGGATTTAAACTGTAAACATCAGATTTAAGCTTGTTATTTCCTTAAATTATATTTTTAATAACTTATAATGGCCTTCAGTGACTCCTAGTCGGCTGTTATATTTTCAATCCAACCCTATATAACAGGTCTTAAGTAAACTGATTAAAAATCAACTGTTACCAATAATATCATATATCTGCTACACAATATGTTGTGATGTGAAATTACAGCTACGCAACAGTAAAATAAAACTAAAACAAAGTCTTAACAAAGATAAACAAACCCTTCCCACTACTGTTTTTAACTTCGACCACAAACGACCAATAAAAAAAATAAAAAATAAACGGGCTGTATAAATAGCAAAATAAAACTTTTATTTGTGTAACATACGGATTACAACATAAGAACATTACACAGTTAGGGACGAATAAAATGTCATTGCAATTTACCTACCTATAGGGTAAAAACTCCTCCACTTGATAGAAGGGAATAACCATAAATCAATTTCTTAATCCTAAAGCTCAAATACAAGTAAGGTACATTTGTATGTAAATAGGATGTATGCATATGGACAGTTTTTCCTAGTAAACCCCTTATTACATGTAACAGCTTTTTTTACATGGTAAGTATTCAATGAAACTTTTGGGTCCGTGTAGCATTGGTAAAAACAGTATTACGTAATAGATTGTAACTTGACATCGTCAATACAGAAATTTAAGAAAAAATAATTAATCTGTCAAGTCTATTAACATTTTAAAAAACCTACATTAAAACATTGATCTATTTGAAAACTACATTAAATGTTTTTAAAGAAAGAACGAGAGAATTTGCTCATCGCTTTGGGAAAAAGCTCATTATAGTTATCACGATTACTCATTGAGATTGAATTGCTCACAAAACCAATTTCCGGGCTAGAGTGTGTATTGTAAAGTATCTTCTTACGATGTTACAAAATGTTGGTCGTTGATGGTAATTGAGGAAATGGTGGTCTCCTTCAACCTAAATTCACCTTTTAAGTTTTTTTTTATAAAAGTTAAAATATGGAATTAAGATGGAAATGGAAATACAAGGCTTATAAAAAAATATGATGAATAACAAACGATTTTGAAAGGATATAATTCTCATGAGGTGTAGAATGCCTGACCTAAAAGAAAAATGTAAAGAAGAAAAGGAAGATGACTTTGACAATTAATTGTAGAAGGGGCTACGCTAATAACTTGGACTGAGACATTATAGTCACTCTTCCTTGCCTCTCTTATTAAAATAAAATGATATATTTTGTTTTAGTTAAATAACAAAAACTTTAAGCTCCTTCAGGGCTCCTCCCCACCGGGCTTCACAATTACTTTGGGGCCTAGGAGGTTGAAATTTCTCATGGCCATCCTCTTTGCTTATAGGTGCTCACTAAGAAACGGTTTTGCATATATAGTTTCCGAATCCCTATAGCGCTCCGGACTGAAAAATTACTTTAATGCCTACAGGTTTGATATTTGACATTGATGTTCCTCTTTGCTCATAGGTGCTTCTCAAGAAACGATTTTGCAAAATTCCTTCAAGCTTCGCCCTACAGGCCTTCGAATTTTCAATATAATGTTATCCGTAAGGTAAATTCAAGTACAATTATAAACAAAATCCCCCAAAAAACTACAGTGCTTGTGGGGTTTGAAATTTGGCGTGATCTCTTTGCTCATAGATGCTCAATAAAAGAAGTGTTTATCACATCTCCTTTAGGGCTCCACCCCGCAGAAGGTCACAATTGCTGTATAGCCTAAGGGGTTAAAATTTGACATAGACGATTCTCTTTGCTCATAGGTTATCTATCAATAGGCTAATAACTACAGAAAAAAAACAGAACAGAAACAGTTTTGCAAATATAGTTTTTGAAGAACTCTAGGGCTCCGCCCCATCGGACTTCAAAATTACTCTAGATCCTACATAGTTGAAGTTTGACATAGAGTTCATCTTTGGTCATAGGTGCTCACTAATAAACTGTTTTTGGTAATATAGTTTTTGAAGTTCTTTAGGGCTCTACGCCAAATGAATTCAAAATTACTTTACGGCGCAACAGGATTGAAATTTAACATGGACGTTCCTCTCTTTGCTCATAGCTACTTACTAAGAAACGGTTTTGTAAAAATAACTTTTGAAGCACTTTAGGGCTCCATCACCTTGGACTTGAAAATCACTGTAGAAACTACAGGGTGGATATTTGACGTGGACGTTCCTCTTTGCTCATAGGTGCTCACTAAGAAACTGTTTTGCAAATATAGTTTTTGAAGTTCTTTAGGGCTCCGCCCCGCATGACTTCAAAATTACTTTAGGGCCTACAGAGTTGAATTTTTACATGGATGTCCCTCTTTGCTTGTAGGTGCTCAATAATGGTAATGACTAATAGGTGCCAGTTTCTGCTAACGAGTTTAAAATGTTTTTCGAGCTTCACCCCACTCTAAATTACCATACATCCTACGGCATTGAAATTTAACTTGGACATTCCTCTTTGCTCATAGGTACCTACTCACTAACGAAAGGTTTTGCAAATATAGTTTGTAAGTTCTTTAGAGGGTTGCACCCCACATGACTTCATAATGACTAATATAAAGCATGATTGGGTTAAAATTTATTTTTATTAATTTTTTTAATTCAAATAAAATTTTTGAAATGGTCGTTTTTCCTTACTCATAGGTGCTCACTAAAAAAGGGGTTTTTTGCAAAATTGCTTCAGGGCTCTAAGCACACTGCTTGAATTTTTCAATATATTTCTTAAGGAAGAAGATTTCGTTCCTCTTATAAGAGTTTTTAATACCTATAAAATAAATTAAATAACGGGCGAAGCCGTGACGGGCAACAGCAGGTTTATTTATAAAACTTTAGTAGAGAAATGTACTATGTAGAGCGAAATAAGGAAAGATGTTAGCCACCAAAATTTAGGTAGTAAGATACAGATATACATTCATAGTAAATTTGTTTAGATCATTGGCAGATTAACATTGGGTTAGAAGTATTCCAAAGTTTATGAAGCTTTTATACATTTTAAACATTTTAGGATTGACAAAATTTTTATAAAATTAAAACTTTTAATCGTCAAAAGGAACAAATAAAAGAGGTTTTTTCTATTCTTTAAAATCTTAATGTTAAATATGAAAATCCTTTTGAAGCTAGCATTAAGTAATCTGAAATTACTTTAGTAGAGAGACACAAAAACTATAGTCACTTAGTAGTCATTTTTTACGATAACATGTGTTTGTCTTGAAGAAAGAAAAATATTAAAACTCGGTTCCGAAGAGTCCACGGTGCTCTGTTTATATTAGCCACTTCACAATATTTGTCTCTTATTTTAGCTTATATTTAAAAGTTTTGCAATAATCATATGTAATATTTTTAAGAAGTCATAATATTGAACTTAGTTGGAATTTTATATTTATAAATAACAAAAATTAGTTGTTTTATCACCATCAATACAAATGTAAATGTTTTTAGGAAAATAATATCAACTACATTACTTGGGTTTAGTTTTGAACTGAAGTTTTTGCGTAAGCTTATACTCAATACCGGAAATGATAAAAGTTACAATTTGAACCAGCGGAAGTTGATCTCCAAGTTTCCGAAACTTGATTTCACTTTGAGGACCTTCTAAGCTGCCGAATAAACATCGCTTAAAAGTGGAAAACAGGTTAAAATACTACAATACTACGGTTTACAACTACTAATCATTAACTTCTCAATAAAATATATTATTTATAATATTCACATTATACTCTAATAAAATTTTCAACTTCTTCAAATGGCAATGTCTTCAAAAAAAAAAAAAATATTATTTTCGGGGTATTGAACCGGGAAGGGATGTTTTTATTAAACAATATTCCAAAATAATACTTAAATGAAAAAAATCAAGTGAGAGTAAAATTGAAGAGAAATGGTTTCGTTTAAATTGAAACAAAAAATATTCTTTTATCACAGTAGATTAAAATGTGTTAACTCCCATCTTATTGAGTAGTAATAAGATCATTATTTTACTACATACAATTCGAGAATTTTATTTAATAGTAATTAATTTCTATTGATATAGCTTAAGGAAAACAACATATTTGAGAGTTATATTAGGGACTGGGTCGGTGGCGTCATCCTGTAATCCAGCTACAGTATACTTGGAGGTCACGAATTGTGGATAGTTATAAGCGATGGCTTGTGGATGCGATATTCCCTAGTGGGGGTCTGCATTTGTGAATACTAGTTCATCCATAAAGACCATCATCATAATTAGACCAACTCGTCCATCGGTCGAAATTGTGGTTCAGATCCCACGTTAAAGTGTAGTTCCCTAGATACCGTTGACTGTTGTGCTATTAATTAACAGTCCTGTCTTAGGAGAATGTCGGCCTTAATCAGTAACAAGACCACATGATCGCGCCACAATTATTACACACTCATCTCTCATTCATACTTGGCTCAAACTACCTATTTAGTTAGACCGCCATGTCAAAAAAAGGTATTTAAAGTATAAGGTATAAAGGTTTGTAGCAATATTTCCTTATAACTATATTTTTCAGATGGTAGAAGAAATTTTTGATCTGCCCATAAGCGAACCAGTTACCAGTTACAAGTTAAACGGAATTCGATTACACGTCAGATTGACGTATCTGCGCGGCTGTGGCGACCACAGAGACGATTGCGACCATATGATAACCGGCCCTCCTACTTGCCCTCAGGACCTAATAAATGTGGAATTAGCAAGTACTATAACCTTTTACGATGCCTACCAGGCATTATTGATTGTTAGAACCTATTGGGTTTTAACCCCATCTAAAAAAAAATGTTTTTTTACTAATAAAATTAATTCTCATTTTATTTCATATTTCGTTGTAATTCATTGCTTTAAACACAGAACAATTATTTTAGCCTACTTTATTTTAAATATTCCTTGCAAAAAACACAAAAAATTGTTGAGTATTGTATTTTATGGGTTTAGGATCACATATTTCGATAAAATAACATTACTATTTAAAATACACATGGCACAGCATAAATAATTTAATATTTTTCCATTGCAAATTGTTAAAATATTTTCTTATAATTTATGTATCCTGTAGGTAGTACCACAAACACAATTTGGCCTTGACTGTTATTTTTTACATAATATTATTAATTTGTTCCTCAATTGCAAAATTATAATTCTCTGAGAAGAAGGAAAAGGTGGAAAATATTATAAATTAGAAAATAAGCATGTTTTATTGAAGTGCCTGTTTTTATTTAGTGACTTATTGTAATGTTGATGTTACTCTTATGAACATAAGTTACTTAAATACTTGTGCACTGAGTGCCCGACGCAGCTTGTAGACTAGCATTAAACCCCTCAGGAGCTGCATTACTTTTCACAACGACTCTGGCAAGCTACATGAAGATAAAATATTGCCTGCTTTGTCTTCATGAGTGCTTTTATCATTTTTTCTAAGCATGATTTCTCGTCCTTCATACATTTATTATTAAAATCTAAATACTCTACCTTTCAGATCAATATGAAATCAAATCGTTAATTTTAGTTTAATTATTTTTTATTTAATTAAATATTTCAAAGCATATCGTTTAGATTTTTATTCAGAAGTTTATGTTTTATGAGGTATTAAAGTGTTTTCTTATTGAAACTGATATTTTTAATCCAAAAACTGAGCTCCCGTGAATTAAGTAAAAACACCTTGAAAATTAACTCTACACTCATGTTGTAACTTAATTTATCAGAACCTCATGACACTCTCTTGTTATAAAAAATAAACTATATTTACACGTTTATATAAGAATTCACTCTTCAAGATCGTCTCAACAAAACTGATAGTTCTTAAAAGCTTATTACTTTTTAGAATGCCGAAACTAACGGAAAATTAAATTTAAAACGTATATATGAGTTCATATCTTTCAACATGAAGGCGGTGTTCCTTCGCTTTGCTAATTTTACCATCCATAAAGAGAGAGATATTCTTTACTAACAATCATAGAGATTGAAAATAGTAAATATTAAATTATGTACGTATGTATACTTAGGTAGAGTGGTGGTAATTACAAATTTTCTTAGTCCAAGAAATCATTGACACTATAAAATGGATGTTCTAATAGCCACGTTTTTAGTTTCCTTTTACATTTTTCTGTATTTTCTTCCTTGATATTTTGAGGTAAAACGTTATAAAATTTTGATTCAGAGTAAGATGTTTTTTCCCAAACATTTTCATATGGTGGCTCGTAAGATTGAAATCATTAGCATGTCTGGTGTTGCATGCATGTATTCTGTTGTTTTTAGCATTATTGGTTTTGACAGCTAATATTATGCAATCCATTACATACAAGTTAATGACTGTCATAATCCTCAATTCGATAAAGACATTTCTGCAACTTTCTCTCCCACCTAGACCTATCATCATTCTAATAGCTTTCTTTTGCAATATTAGTACTCTTTTGAGATTTTTAGCTGATGTTCCGCCCCAGACAGCAATTGCGTACCTGTCGCAACTTTACAAAAGTGCGTGATATGCAGTTTTAGTTGCATGTTCTGTGGCTTTAGTTCTTCTTATTGCAAATATATCTGTATTTAGTTTGTGACACATGTTATCAACATGTTCATCCCATGATAGTTGGTCATCAATGATGACGCCTAGGTGTTTGGTGCTTGCTGTAGAATTAATTAATGGATGGTCTGAAATTTCATCTTTCCTCTTTCCAAAGTTTAATTGTTTGGCTTTCTTTCATTGAAAACCAAGTCATTTGAGATGCATTTGTCCATTTCCATGCATAGTGATATGTAAGCATTTATTGAGGTCAATATCACCGTGTCATCTGCATATATTACTGAGTGGCTAAAATTTTCAAGGTCTCCAGGAAGATCATTGCAGAACAATTAAAAAATATAGGTCCGAAAATAGATCCCTGTACCACTCCTCTTGATATTGGTTCTAGATAGTTTGGTTGTTGTTTTGCCATTGACATTTTGTTTAATTTCTACAACTTGGCTACGATCACTTAAATGTGAGGAGAGCTACTTTAGAGCCGAATTTGTATGCCTAATCTTGCTAGCTTCTCTACCAACATTGAATGGCTTAAACAATCGAAAGCTTTACTTTGATCCAAGAAAATTCCAACAAAACTTTTCCCATTTTCTATACTATTGATGACATACTCATATAAATCTGCAATGGCTGTCAACGTTGATTTTTCCATTTATGAATTCATGTTGCCTCGATGTCATTAGATTATTTTCAAAAATGTGATCTAGAAGTCTACTAAGTACTACCTTTTCAATTACTTTAGAAATGGTTGAAATTAGAGATACTGGTCTATAGTTTTCGATTTCATGTTTGTTTCCAGTTTTATAAATTTGGACTACCTTGGCCACTTTCAGTTGAGAGGGGAAAATTCCTTGTTGAAGGGATAATCTACAAATGTGTAGAATCGGGGAAATCACTTCTTTTTTGCAATACTTAAGTATTTGACCTGATATTCCATCAAGCCCTGCTCATTTTTTGGGCTTGAGATTATTTATAGTCTTTTCTATTTCTTCCTCTGAGGGAGGTTTGAACTCTTTTAGGACAGTTTTTACAAATTAAAAGGGAATATATGAAATATTACGACTGTCCCCATGAGTTTTTCAGTGTGATTTCAGCTATCGATGAAAAATAATCATTGAAAATATTTGAAGTAGCGTCAGGTTTTTCAACTTTCTTTCCTTTATGTAAAAAGTAATCAAATTTTGAGTCCACTCTTTTTGTTTCCCTTTCGTCATTTATTTTATTCCAAATTATTTTATATTTGCATGAAGCAGTAATAATCAGTTTTGCATTTAACTCTTTTCTTAAAGATTTAAGCTTAGTGTCGTAACATTTTTTTAGGTGGGAGCAGTTGGTTGTTTCTCTTCCTTTCTTCCTGTTAGACGATATAGATTATAGGCTTCATGGAAATTACTTTTTAAACGCTGGGCTTCTTCATCATATTTTACATTCTTACTGATATTTTTCATTTTGCATATCTTCAATGAGCAAGAGTATTCCAAATTAATTTTAAATATAGTGTGAAAGTTATTATAAGCTTCGTCTACATCGAATGTTTGTAAACCACGATGTAATTTCAAGGTTTTGTCAAAGTATTTCTAGTGAATCTGTATTTATTTTTCTCTTTACGTGTACAGTTGATTAATTGTTCTGACAAGGGACAACTAAGTGAAAAATCTGTCCATTTTGGTCTGAGATACCTGTATTAATTGCATCTACTTTGATTCGGCCAAGATCTATGTTAGTACAGACTGCATCAATTGAAGTCTGAGAATATTTTGTAACCCTAGTTGGTGGTAAGGGAATTCTAGTAGCATTATGTGCTGCTAGTAGGTCGCTGAAACTGTTTCCTTTCCTTAAAGGTATGAGGTCATCTATATTAATATCGCCTACTAAAATGAAATCATATTTATCTGCTTTTATTGAAGTTGATACGTTATGAATGAGGTTCAGAGCTTATTCTTATTTCTTCGTTATTGTTAGGTGGACGATACACACCAATGATTTTAACCTGTTTCTTTCTGAGTTTTACAGTTACAGCACTTATTTCACAGATTAGAGGAATACTGGATGACTCTAATTCCAAGCTTGACACTTCACTTTGGAATTAATCTTTCTTGTAAATAGCAACACCCCCTTTTAAGTTATACTCTCTGTCAAATGCTGAAATAAGACTTTACCCTATAAATCTGGTATTTAAAATCATATCAAGATTTTGACCATGCTCTGTAATTACCAAGAGGTCTGGCGAGTTTGTTTGTAGAAGATGGTTTAAACGTTCTATTTTATTGGATACTCTATCAACATTTTGATGAGGTATGGTAATGGACTTAAACTTTTCTGTTTGAGGCCTCTTTTACATTCTGCTTGCTTTGCTTCAATGAAAGTGATTCAATATGTTTGTCAAGGAAATCCTTGAACGTCTCATTGTTATGTAACTTTGACGCAGTAACAGAAGGACATTTGGTAACTTTGAATGTACTGTAGGTTTTGTATTCCTTTGCTCTTTTCTTTTTGTGTTCTGTTACTTCCTGATGGAAATTATTTGTGTTTCATTTTTTTTTAATAATCATTGATAAAAGTTATTTGGTGTTTGTTGATTCCGTAGTAACTTATTGCCGCCATTTTTCAAGAAAACGAGAATAAGTAATAAGCAATTGAGTGTTTCAGTCAGCTTCTTAGATTCAATCGGCTTTTTAGATATGAATAAAAAAATTTATTTTAAATTTGATTTCCTTTTGATAAATTCAATTTCGATTTGTTCAATTTATTTGATTTATTACTTGTTACTTTGTTTATTTAACTCAAAATAACTTGAGTTGGGAATAAAATACGTTTTTTAAACAGTAGTACATTAGTAATTTACATCATTTTTTATGAATTGTAGATGTACAAAAAAGTATAAACGGAATTTAAAATTTGTATTCACTCGAAAAGAGAACTTATGTAAATGGCGATCATCAAAAGGAAGATGTGTTACTTTAAGCTGCGTTTTGTTATATTTTTAATTTTTTTTTATTCAACTCTGTGTATCTTTCCACTTAGGTCCCCGGATAAAACTTTTTCAGAAAAAGTTTAAAAGTGTAAAGCTTACAAGCCTTAACGGGATTTAACAGATAGATGGACATGACAGCTGTTATTCGAGGATTTTCCTGAAAGGGTTTCGCGAATTTTCTGGGATCCCTTGAGAATAAACAAATTAGTTTATTCCCCTCTCTCACTTTTCTATCATAAAAAAACAGTCACCATTTTTTTTTTTTACCATTGAAATCGCAATTGAATAACGATATACATTGCTTAAAAAAAAACCGCCAATTTTTTATGCAAAGTTGGATGCTTTAAAAGATTATTCCATGTATATGCAAGCCACATTTCTTAAATATACTATACCCAACCTATGATAATACCTAACATTTCTTTAGTTTTCTTCCTAGATCAATTTTAGAGGTTTTGATCATCTTTGCTTGGTCTTTATAACTGACTATATTTGATAACTATGTAGTACGAAATTTATATCAATTTAAGTAAATAAATTATTACATAAAATTAATCTCCAACATTAATTAATCCAACAATAGAAAGTGCTGACTTTGTCATTGTTATTTATTTACCTTTGCAAACCTAAAACTTGTTTTAAAACATGGCTGGTTAAACTTTTAAAACAAAGCATCCTACTATGGCAGTTAGTTATACATTTTTTTTATTTGTAGAATAGTGCTTTAGTCCGTCTTTATGAAATAATTAATTGAGTGCAATATAGACATGATTATAAAAATAAAAACAGCAATGATTACTTGCAACACAGGGACAACAACAATTCCATCCCGTTAGTCTACACAAATTGTTTTGCATGTTCGTCTTTGCCGTGTATTTTTTCACTATAGTTTAAAACTTGTTGAAACCGGAAACATTTCAATTTTGTAAAACAACGGGTGGAAAAGAAAGGTGGCCGTTATAACTCAGGCCAAATTATTGGGGTCGGACCATCCACTGCTGTCGGAGTAAGTCTTCTTTTTCCATCCCCTTTTAATTTTCACATTAAAATCAAGTTTATATCTGCATTTATAAATGTATACATTGGTTTTATTTATGATCTAAAATTTACTTTTTATTACTGTACACACGAAAGTACACTTTCTAAACGGAAAATTAACTAAGAAAATAGGTTATTCCCACTACTGCACGGCAAAATTACATAACGTTAACATTCTGTGCATTTGTGGTGCACGGAAAGTAACCTTCAAGGGATTTTGAGGTGCAGACCGATCAGCTGTTGCATTAGGCCGATCGGCTGTTGCAAGTTCACGGTAATAACTCATAACGCTGAGTTTCCGTATGTATGTATGTACCTCGACATAATCACGGAAATTCAGTGTTATGAGTTCGGTTTTTCTTTATTAGTTGAATAAACAAAAATATTTATGTTGTTTACAAGTTTTTCGATATTGTAATGAAAAATAATGTTCAATACTCGTCTCAAAAGTTCCATTGCGGTGCTCGATAGCCTTTTCCACGCTCGGCTTCGCCTCGAGCGTAAATTCAATCTTTCCCCGCAAGCCACTTTCGAGACTAGTAATTGAAACTACTATTATTACCTATTACACCGTACTAATTTTACGTTTTTATTGCAAAAAGAGAGATGGACTATTACTGCTATGTTATGAGATAAACTAATGATGATTATTATAATTCCAACAAAAAAAGAATGCTTTCATCATATAGCAATATAGCGAGTTGGCGTTGCTAACCTTATTTAATCAAGCCCAATTTGATTTTTTTCTCTAATTTACTATTTTCTAGTATTAAATCAGTTTTGTATATTTAATGTATCAATGCATCAAATCATTTGTGAAACATTATTGAGTCAGTTGTGATTCCTCCGCCACCGCCCATGATAACAGTACCTCTACACCTATGACTAACAACACGATTATTCACTCTCGACCATGGTTTGACACCAGGAGGATAGGCCCTAGGCACCAGGACTACAAGGTATTAGTAGCTCAGCAAATTCTTTCGACACAACTGATTACATTCTCAATAGCATATCTAATGTAGGTGAGAATATGTTAGTCTTATTGAAAGTTATTTAAGATATAAACAAGATCTGTCCAGTAAGAGGAATTTAACCAGAGTTTTCACAATTCAGATGTAGGCACTAGAACTGTTGTAGGTTACGGCCTATGGATTATTTTAAAGATTAAATTCAGAAGGCTGCAATATGTTACCCTGGCTTCTTTTTTATGTTTGTAGTTATTACATACATTAAAGAAAACAGGCCGATAACGGCTCATCAACTCTCATATTTTACTAGAGGTCGTAAGTTATAGTAGGTTCAAAGTACTTCCCACAGTGGCTTTTAATAGTTGAAAACATTAATACTTTTAAGAAGGATTTAAAACAGTGTTTGAAAATAATGCTACTATGATCGTCCAGTATTGTCCTAAGATAGAATAAATAGTATGAGGCTTCAATAACCCTACCCAAAACACTGATTGTGCCCTCCTCACGTAACTGGACAACGTCGTCGGGTGGTGGTATTGAGATTTTAATATGACGGAGGTACTTGCTACGTACGTGTAACTAGTCGTTACGATTTTTCATTAACCTACGTTTCCTCAAAGTATTCGTCTTTAGAATAACAAGGCCTCTCTAGGTAGGTATTACTTGGATTTATTTTTTAACAATTCCAGGAATTGTTGAATTCAATTTCAGGTGGTGCTGAGTTAAAGATTTGGCCACATAAATATTTATGGCCATGTTCAGAAACACTTAAGCTCACTTGGGGCAAATAAACGGTTTCTCCCTGTCCTGTGGAGTATTTGTGGAATGATTGAATTTTAAAACACATTTGGCTTCTTTTTGTTCACCGCGGCTGATTCCAGTATAAAGAGTGCGGTGCAGTAAGTAATTTGCTTTTGATGAATAATGGTTTGCAACGGGCACGATATGATTCATTAAGCGTTAGCCTAATTACTCTTTTTTGCAGCAAAAAACTCAATACCGTATTTGACAATACTATGGAAGCATACGAAGTATACATTCATCAAAAGTTCTAGGTCAAAGACTAGTTTTAGCAGCTTAAACATATCAAGTAACATTTCGGCAATTTTTATTATTTGTTCAAACAGTATTTTATGTTGTTTCAATCTGTTATAAGCATTGCGTTGTAATATTAAAGGGGGTCCATCCTGTTGGACGAAAAATTTAATAGTACGAATGTGTCATGTGTATGAGAATAAAATAATTGCAAAATTTAATAGTTTACATATTTTATTCATTGCTGATACAAAATACGCATTTACAATTTTCAAAAAGTTCAAAGTGTAGCAAGTTGCTTACTTTTCTTTTGAAAAATTATCATGTTAATAAGAGATGGCATTCTTTAAAAAGTACGGTACGTGCGTTTAGCAGTTTCCGCTGAGAAACTAGGGCGGTCGAAGACGTACGTACCCCTCCCCTTGCTTAGCCCCCCTTGCTTTGGCAATGAGTCGCTGCACCCACTGGGCATCAATTGCACTCAATTAGTATCTATCACAAGTGTTATCAGTAGAATTTCTTCTAAGCTAGTATCATCTGGGACGTAAGTGTTATTTACGAAAATATATTTTTCCTACGACTGTCCGTGAAAACAGTTGTTTACGCATTCGATACTCGTCGCAAAACAGGTGATTGCCGTATTCATTTTACTTTACGCACGCTAGATTTACTTTGAGAACGCTAAATTTACTTTGCGCACTCCAGTGTTTAAACATCAGAACACAAAACAATTTGCATTAGCCAGCAAGGAAACGTTGATTAGCCAGGAATTAAGTTGGCAACACTGGATATAAACATCTGATCTATTGTCCTTGGGGACGTTTTCGATTGAATCAACATAAACATAACCTACAAACCAGCTACAGGTGAGCTACACGACAGGTGCAAGTTAGGTTGCAATAATCAACTAACTATGACAGTGACTTTAGTAATTTAAGTGACTTATTCCCTGACGATCTTGCTAACACTGCTAAAACAGTGGCGTTAAAAATCCAATGGATTTTTAACTAAATGTAGGAAGTGCATAATACAGGCTATCATAAATATATATCACTATCTTGAGACATTGATCTCACATAGTGGGTATTTTAATATGAATATTAAATGTTTATACTTATATAAGAAATATTTGGCAGTCGTAGGAAAAATTTAATATGCAACTCGTGCGAAAAGTGCCTTCACTGCACTCGAGAGAAATTATTCCGCACTCGCCTGCGGCTCGTGCATAAACATTTCTCTCGAGTGCAGCAAATCGGCACTTTTCGCACTTGTTGCATAAATAACTATTAACCAAACTAGCCGGTTTATTTTAAAGATTAATCTTTTGTATATTTAATTTAATGATGTTTTTAGATAAAAATTATGACCCACCTTAAAACATTAAATCAAGTCTTTGGTAGTGAAAATTCACTGCCTCTACAATTAATAGCCTGAACTACATGCAAGGCAAGTCGTGTATCATTCTTGTGAATATATTTTAGGGTTATTAGTCTGTAGGCCTACCACTTCGCATGTTAACCCATGTGTACAAAATGTGATATAATTTACTTACTATGGTGATCAAATGATTTTTGATTCTCAAATCCGGTCGAATTATTTTATTATTTATCTTTATGTTCAATTGCCTTATAAATTTATCAAGTGGCCTTTTGGAACATGTTACCACAAAAAGATATCCTTTTTATGCCAGTTTTCCTCTGGTTCTGGTTCCCTATCAAACTTAATTACGAGAAATTAATTGTTTATATCACTGATAAATACAATACTAGACCGCAAAAGTAATCATTCAACTAAAATATTTCAACTACATTACTTTATTATACCGTGATAGAATATTAAACAGCGCCGATAAGTATTGAGGCTTTTAGAATCAGTGCAAAACTTTCCGCTTTGGCAGGATTAAGAGAAGAGAGAACTAAAACCAACCACAGTTTTTTGCTTTAGTTATTAAACCTCTACTAATCTGCTGTCAATCGGATTATCATCTTTCACAGTTTTTTCTGCTTATTTTTATTTTAGTTTGTTCTTATGTGTTATGTTCTGTGCGAATAAAAATAATCAAGCTATATAAAACTGTGCCTACTACCATGACCACAGCAAAAGCTATAAAGAAAAACTGTTTACGAGATTATTCGGATCTTATTAAAAGACAAATTATAAAATCATTAAATGTCCCTTTATTACTGATTCTGTTTCTTACTATTTCGGGAGCCCTCTATTTTAGGGAGCTTTCAATCGTAAAAAAAACTTTTGAAAGGCTTTAAAAAATATTTTAATAAAACCTACCGTCGAATCCTCAGTTATCTATATGGTTTCTAATGATTGGCTATCTCCATAGAATGATATAGTGCCTCACATTACGGTTTTGATGTTGTAAGTTCTTTCCCCAAACGATATTATATGTCATTTTTGTGATGTTAATGTTGTTACAGAACGATAGGTAGACATTGAATCAAGGAGACCAGGGTTTGGCGCATTCCGCCATAAAATACCTATAAAATTATAAAGGAGTAGAAAGACACAAAAAATGCTTAAACCTTCACACATGTAACTATTTACGGGATCATATCATTATCTCTTGTTGAGTAGTCGGGCTTAGGTTTCGCTATGTGGGTCATACAAATGCCTTTTATCAGGAATATCTTAAACAATATTTTTGTCCTTGAATATCACACTTTTGGATCCTCGAGATGATGAGCGAGACGACGCGGACGTTTCCATGTAACTCTCATACAATCCAATATCGGCGACAGATGTATCCCATTCTACTGAGCGTCCTTTTCCCAACAAAGCAAGCGCTTACCCGGCAACACAATATAGTGTGTGTTGTTCATAACTATAAAGACTTGGGGAGGAACTATAAGTAGGCTTTTTATAAAAATTGCAAACAAGTAAAAAATAGAAATGATAATAAACGTAACATAGTTACATTAATAATCTGTAAAATTGTGTTGTTTTAAGCAAATTCTCCTATAGGGAATACGCTATTAAGGCAGTAGTCACGGTAAGACCTAAGCCCGGGAACATAATACTTTTTTGTTTTTAAGTCCGCAAAACCCAAAAACAACGTTCGTTTGAATTGAAATGGGTATATGTATATATAATTATGTGTCCGTAAAGACAATACCTTTTGAACGCATCAACCTCCGATTTTGATGAAATTTAGCACAAAGTGTAAACCAGCATTTACTTGATTGAGTTCGCAAACCAGAATCATTGGACTGTGGGAACGGGGTTTTGTTTTGTTTGTTTCCAAAAGAGTCAAATATTCCTCTTCTGGGTTTATCATTTTTTAAATTTAATTTTAAAAATCCAACAATCCTATACAGATGGCTAGGAGTATCTGTGCTCATGGCTTTCAATAAATATAATCTAAAATTGTCGTTTTGTCTTAGATCAAATGCAACATTTTTGGATCTTGATGATGACATAGATACAGACCAATGTTTAAGAAAATTGCCCCCACCCCGTCCCTTGTCCACGTTCTTTTCTCAAAAGCCATGAGCACAAATACACCGAGCCATTTGTACTGTAACACGATTAAGGTATATTTGTATGTAGTTACACGGATCTCAAAAACTGCTCGAACAATTTTCTTCAAACTTAGTTATGGGATAAAAACAATATAAATACAGGTCTCTATGGCAGGAAAAATCTTGTTTCGTAATAATCATTATTTGAAATTTAAAATTTTTAACATCAATGTCGTGGTGTCAAAGTGTAGACCACGTGTTACAGTATTAACATGTGGTTTTGGATTGCAAGCCAGTTAGTAAATTATAAAATTGTACTATAATAAATTAGTTTAATATCTTACTTTATGTTGCTGATTATGAATACTGACATAAATAAAAGTTATGGAAAAGTATAAAACAACTAATCAGTTATAGAGCAGAGGCTGATGTGAACATATGCTCCCCCCCCCCCGTGGGAATTTTCGACATATACATTTTTGTGTTTGTATTGACATGTACTTTATGGTTTTAGGTGTTTGCCACTTAAAAATCACAGCATATCCCGAAAAATGCGAAAAAAACCATGGAAAATATAAAATCTACTATCATCATTAAAATGATTCAGTTTCAAAAATCTTTTAACCTAAAACACTAACAGTTTTCTTGGCCAATTTTATTAATTAATGGGTCGTTATAAATCTCTCTACTTAAATATTTCCAAATAATTATGAAATATTTTTAGATTTATGGTGAACAAGTGAAATAACTTGTTTTATATACAGTGTGGTTGAAAAGTCCCGGAACGGTGAAATATATTGTTTACCAATATAGATAAAGTTACAAGACTTGGTATATCAATAATGGCCATAAATGTCTACTCTTTTAAGGCATTATCACTTTTTACCCCTTAAGGGGGATGGCCCACGAGGAGTCAGACAAAATTCTTAAATAGCAGCATAGGTCAAGTTTGGTATCAGATTAAAGGTCCCAATTAGCAGAGTACAATGCCGCAAACCCGACGTTAAAAGGTTGGGTATAAAGAAAGTTATTGCATTTTAAAGTTTTACCCGTATATTTTAATGGAAACTTTGTTTGCCTGCCATTTCCGTTTCGGTCATCCATTTGAAGTCTAGTTTGCGGCATTGTACTCTGCTATGTGAGACCTTTAATTTTATACCAAACTCGACCTATGCTGCTGCTTAAAAATTTTGTCTGACTCCTCGTAGGGCGTATTTACTTGGTTTTCTGGAATATGCTGTAATTTAAAAAAGGCAAACAACCGAATTCTTAATCTAGTAGGTAATACCAACAAAAAAAGTATAAGTCTTAAATTCCCACGGGGGGGAGGGTTTCATATTGGTGGCTCATGGTCTATTAGTAGAATTGCAATCTAAATATATAAAAGGCAAAGCCCTCACTCACTCACTCACTCACTGACTCACTCATCACTAATTCTCTACCTTCCCGACTGGCTATAGTGATGAAATTTTGTATACTCATTCTTTAGGCTCAAAATAGGAAAGTCTGACTATTTTCATATCAATATTCACAAAGGGCTACGCCCTAGACGTCCTCAAAGTTACCATGTCATTCTTATGGAAGCAACATTTTTGTATTCTAACATATGATTATGGAAATTTAATTAGGTTTGTTTACATCTGCCACATGATGATTCATTCATTCAAGGAAATGCTTATAAGCATAGATGTAAAAACCAGGTTTTTTTTTTAGGAAAGTGAGATATAATGTTTATTTATGTTCGACATTGTCTAGATTATAGTGATGTACTATTACTTTTAGTCTGGTGTACTTTTTTGTATAAGTGCAGTTTATTTCGTATTTTATTACTATATACTTTTTTACTGTTCATAGGTACTAACAAACGGTTTTGCAAATATAGTTTTTTAAGCCCTTAAAGGCTCCGCCACACTGGATTTCTAAATGACTTTAGGGCATTCGCGGGGTTGAAATTTTTGACATGGGCGTTCCTCTTTGCTCATTGTTGCTCACTAACAAGCTGTTTTACCATTTTAGTTTTCGGAATTGTTTAGAGCTCTACCTCAAAGAAGCTGGCAATTAATTACTGTATAGCCTACGTGTTGAAATTTGACAAGAACGATTCTCTTAGCTCATAGGTACTATCTATGTAATCTAAGAAACGTTTTGCAAATATAGTTTTGAAGCCCTTTAGGTCTGCACTCCATTGGACTCTCAAATTACTCTAGGGCCCACGGGGTTGAAATTTGACATGGACTGGACATTCCTCTTTGCTCATGGGTGCTTACGGGCGCCGGTGCTTACTAAGAAACAGTTTTGCAAATATAGTTTTCGAAGTTCTTTAGAGCTCTGCCCAACAGGAATTCAGAAACATTTTAGGGCATCCGGGGTTGAAATTTGACATGGACGTTCCCCTTAGCTCATAGGTAGGTTACTCACTAAGAAAAGTTTTTTCAAATATATATTTTGAAATTCTTTAGGGCTCCGACCCACAAGTCTTGAAAATTAATCTGAGCCCGCGGGGTTGAAAGTTGATATGGACGTTCCTCTTTGCTCATAGTTGCTCACTAAGAAACAATTTAGCAAATTTACTTTAGGGCTCCACCCCACAGAACATCAAAATTACCATACATGCTAAGGGATTGAAATCTAACGTGGATGCTCCGTTTTGCAAATAGGTGCTCATTTAGAAACGGTTTTACAAATATAGTTTTCGAAGTTCTTTAGGGCTCCGCCCCCTAGGACTTCAAAATTATTCCAGGGCTTCCTTCCACAAATCCTTAAAATTACCATAAATCCTACGGTGTTGAGATTTAACGTTTATATTCCGTTTTGCTAATATGTGTTTAATAAGAAACAGTTTTAGAAATATAGTTTCTTATGTTCTTTAGGGCTCCGCCCTACATGATTTTAAAATGACTGTAGGGCCTACGGGGTTGAAATTTGACATGGTTGTTCTTTTTCGCTAAATGGTTCTCATTAAGAAATTGTTTTGAAAATTTCCTTCAGAGCTCAACACACATTACTTTGTTGTTTCAATGTCATTCTTAATTAGGAAGATTTTGTTGCTCTTTTCAAGATTTTATTACCTAAAACATAAATTCAATCACGGGCGAAGCCGTGACGGGAAATAGCTAGTTTTATATAAAAATAAAAGAATATCTATCTATTATGAAATCAGCTTTTAATCAAATAGGTAATTAGAATCCTCGTATTACAAATTTAACATGTGCTTCAACAAATATACACCAGAGTAAAGAACTAGTAGGCCTACATTGAAACAGTCTGAAAGGCGAGTGAGCTATGAATTAACAGTCCTGTCTAAGGAGAATGTCGGCCTTAGTCATTAACAATTTCGCGCCACAATCATCCTACACTCATCACTCATTCATACTTGGCTTTAAATTACCTATTGAATTAGGTCGTCATTTCAATAAAGGCATTAAAGCGACGCGAACAAGCTCAACAAAGGCAAGTGAGCGCAGCGATCGAGCTCGTCTTGGTCTTGAACAAGACTTTTGGCACTTGGCATTTTAGAGCACTACTATATAGAATTGTTTAAGAGTACCGAGCAAATGCTCGGCTTCCAGGTACTTTTAACACAGACCATTAAAAAGAGCTCAAAAATAAACAATTAAGTATTTAGAACATTAAGATATCTTGATAAAATTTGGTATATAAATTTATTACGAATTATTTAACTTATATATGCCAAAAAGCCCAGATGGCGGCAAACCTACGTACTCACCCCCATAGGGTTTATTGGGAAAATTTTATGAATACCATGTTATGAAGCTTTATAAAATTATGCATGCACATTCACTACGTAGGGTTTAACTTATATTTACTTACAAAACCTATATGGCGGCAAACCTACATTCTCAATCCCATATTTTTATGGGGAAATAGAAAAATATACAAATTTCGTTGGAAATTCGCTTAATTACGCAGTTCTGCTGCGATTTGGGTGTTTTTATTACTAAGCACACGCAATTTTAAAAAAATGTGTATAATTTTTCAGGCAACATTTCTATTCAATAAATTTTCTTTTGTGTTTTGTTTTAAGCATTCTAAGGTCTATTCCGATATATTTAGAAATTGTTTACATTTTCTCGTTAAATTCGTATAACGCTTCTAATAACAGAGATATCCATTTCATTTGTTCCATTTGTAATTGTAATTTTAACAAGCAAATGAGTGAGATCGCAGACGTTTGAGTCTATTTGGTGAGACTAACCTAATAATCCTTTTATGGCCCGCTATGTTCGATACACCATGATAATTAAAATTATATTAAAACGCTTTAAGCGAAGTAAATAATAACAATAATTAATTGATAATAATTATTATCAATAATTATTATCTAATAATAACAATTAATTGATACCTCAAATATATGAAAAAGAACTCTTTGTGATTGGAGATGGTTTGAGAGCTCCATCACATTTTGTTATTATTGTTGTTGATGTAAAAAAAAGCTTCAATATTGGTTAGTATTATATATTTTTAAAATAATACACACGTACCAATATTTTCAAAAATATTGATACCTGTGTATTAATTTAATATGTATATAGCTATTGTTGTTACTTAACCAATGAAAAGTTCTATATAAAATGTTTAATGGTTAGTTAGATTTAAATCTCTTGAGTAGATATAATACACCGGTTCTGAAACACTCATAGTTTTTTTTTTACCGCTTTCAGCTTCAAATTGACCGGTTTTTGACCGGATTCTGGCCGGTTTTGGCCAAATATCAGCCCATTTCAGGGCATTTTTCAGGATTTCAGACAGTGATTTCAAGGAGCATTTTAAATATAATCCAGGGAACTATGAGATGCCCTCTTAAGTTAACCATAACTTTTAAATGAAAAGCGGCCGACTCCCCTTAAACAAAAAATTAATCTGGTTGTAAATGCATCATCTAGTATATTTTTAAGTGGTAGAAAGATTTGTGACTTTCTTTACATTATATTATGACAACCCTTCATTTCTAAATTACGTGTTTTACTTTTACAGCAAAATGTTTTTATTCATAATTTTTATTGCCTCAAGTACGGCAACAGTCGTACTTGATTCTTGTCATCCGCCCACCTCCAACACGCCAACACAAGTCCCATTTCGAGCGCGGTTTACTCGGCAGCCTGAGCTGTAATTGGTTTCGCTGTGAAATTCCGCTCCACCGCGAGAATCCTGATAATGGTAAACCGTCGAGCAATTCCTTACTCGGTATATTAAATTTAAACTAAGTAAGATATATTTTATAAGAATAACTCTGAACTTTGTAGGTTGAACTTATACTACAGGGCACATTTATTTATTAGAACTTTTATTTTAAAACAATATTATGTTTAAAGAAATGTTACATAATTTCAATTACTAATGTATATGTCATGAAACAATATCAGATTGAATATTATTAAAAATTAAACTAACTGACAAAAACAATTCTAGGACGATCCCTGTGAACAATCCTCTTAATCCGTAAAAGCTCTTGTGTAAACTGGGAATTACAAAACTCAGTTGACTACAGTCGAACTCTGATTCAGCATTATTTTTATAAAAATTCGTTTCCATTAAGAGAATGAATTAATTTGTTTGGCTTATTGTGCCATTTCTGCATTTTTACCATAACTTATTAAGTACGCTTCGTTTGTAACCTTGGACCTTGTCCTTTTTTATGTACAAAACATTCAAGGTTTAAATCCCAATATAAAAAATTGACTTATCTTTATCGCAGAAGTGTAGTATATTCAGTACTTCTCTATGAACACATCTTCATATTGATAAAGAATTAAACTTTTTATACCAACATTTAAAACAAATAATAAACGATTGATTTGTTTTCATCTGATCTTTTACATGGAACTACTCCTATTCCCTTCCTCTCACTTTAAAAAAAAAATAGATAATTGGTTAGCATAGGTTTCATGTTGTAAAATAGATCACTAAGTTATCGCTTATCGGTGGCATACAGACTACATTTACATAAATAAGATACATTTATTATATACTTACCTAATATCTAATTTTATATGTGTATATTAGTTATTAGTTATAGTTATTAGGCAAATAGTTATTAATATTCATTAGTTAGATGAATATAAATTTTAAAGTACCAAGCTAGGTTGAATGAACACCGCTTGATCCACATGTGTCGCTTTAACAAGATAAATTATGCTTCCTTGAAATTGTGTGTGCCAACTTCTACATTAGTATTTTTTTTCATAAATATCGTGTGATTCCATAAGTTTTTGTTAAACTACCGTCATAAATAACGTTACGCCTTTTTAATGGTCCTAAACATAATTTTAAGCTAAACAAATCTTAATATAACTTTTGGTGTTTGAATTTTCTGATTGCCTTTGAATAGTCAAACTATTATTTTTATACGTTCCATTATGAAATAAATCGTACAGTCGGTTGATTGAAGATGGTAGATTGAATATTTAAAGTTATTACCAAAAATGAAACCCAAGAGGTATATAAGTATTAGTATTTATTTAGTTTAAAATTTTTATAAGTAAAGGCTTTCAATTAAAACCATTGTTGTTGTTATAATGAACCTGTCAACCATATTTCTTTTCATAAACCAATTTGAAGTTTGAAAATTGAAATACTGGGGAGAATACCGCGGCTGACTGAAGTAGCCTCTCCACTCAATTATCAGTTTTCAATCAAGAATGTTTTCGTTCTTTGTTTATTCTACCAATTTTTTAACTAACGAACTGCATTATTGAATTAATAGAACCTCTTTTTAGAATACGCAGTGAGAATCGTGTCGTAACATCTTGTCCCAGGTAACATCTTGTCCCAGTAACATCTTGTCCTAAATTCCTCAGATGCCCAACTCTCTACCTGCTCCCTAGTAACATTCTGTCCCAAAAATTATTTGACAGGTCTTCACTAAGTGGGGTCCATCTCGCTCCACTGGCTCTTGGGCCAGTGGCCAGGTAGACCCGCGTTGGGGTGTGGGGAGAGAGAGGACGACGCTGGAAGAAGGGGCCGGATGGCCTAGGGTAATGCGTTTATTACAAGTACCCCGTGCCCGAGACTAAACAATATGAGGAAAGTTGACACGGATATGAGTCACGGAACCTGGAACTGCGATTTAGGCTTAAACAATAAGTATAAGTGCATGGCGCTCACTTAAAAACTAACAAAAGGTATTAAATTTAAAATTTAGTCACACAAACTGAGTTCCGCAAGGCTTCAAAGATAATTTCAAGTATATTTTCACCAATTTCCACATAACTAGAAAGGTTTGATCCAAAACACAAACCAAATCTGGCTATGCAAAAAAATGGTTTTTATTCTTGATAACAATTTACAAAATAATACCTTAACACAATAATAGAACTTTATGCAAAATATTCCTTAAATTTAAAATTTGGAAAAATACATTATTACACACATTAAAATAACATACAGTTTACATATAATAGCATAAAACATGTATATAATGAATATAAAATTTGTTTTCCAGAAAACTTAATTTTTATCATTATGTTACGGCAACTTTTAATTAAAGGTGACTCTTTGCTTAGAGTTCATCAAGTGTATGTTTAAACGTACTTTTTAAGTAGAAAATTTTACTTTTGTATTCCCTAAGTTGAAAAAATAAAGTGTAGAACGGCCTATCGTAAATTTCTATTTTCTACTATTGGGTGAACCAAAATATTGCAGTAAATAATAATGCGGTTCCGTTCCTTCCTTTTTTCTTATTGTAGGACGGAGGGTCCGAGGGTAATCCCTTCAATCATCGTTGGTACAAAAAAAAAATTACAGATGCGGACTGCGAGTCAAACGCCGGACGCGTAATTATAAAGTATAGGAGTTCAGACAGTGTTAATCGATTGCGGTATTGACTCAATCTGCGTCGCTCCCCCAACTACTACAACCCATACAGTTCAGAGACACCAGAACGAGGTAACACTGAGGCTGCTGATTACTTACATAAATATAGGGGCGATTGTGTTTTATTTACATCAAATTAAATGCAAATCAATTATTTTTACTCAAAATTCATTCAATTTTTTAACAATAGCAAAGTTTTACCAATTTTTTTTTTGCGGAAACAACTAAAGACTAAACCCTATCCAACGACACAAAAATACTGAAAATCGGTTAAAAATTGTAATTGGAGTTCTTTTAACTTAGAGTATTAAATAAGTATATAGATATGCGGCCATTACTACCAAACAGATGGATCATCACTCCCCTAAACCTGTAATTTAATTGAGCATATGCCAATGAATTCAGAATGTTATTTTCGTCTTCTGCATTTTCGATCAGTTGAATTCCTTGGTAATTATTGCGGCTATACGAGTTACTACGGATTCAAAATGTTATCAAAACTGCTCTTTTGTCTTCAAAGGCCCTAAGATTATGAAAGCTTCAGCTAAAACTACGGAATTAATGTAACTGAAAATTAGAGCAGATATACAATTCAAACCTTCTTTACAGTTTGGGTAGTTTTTAAGTGTTTCTATCGCGGAATATAACTTCTCTCCGTGGTTCACATATTTGTGAATTTTTTACAGGTAATGAAAATGTTTCGCTTCTTCATGGACCGTCCTATTTATAAACTGCAATTGTACACACACTGTCGGTCTATATTATTGCGATGCGATAGTTCGTATTGTTCTTCTGAAGGGGATCGCCATGTTGGCTGCTCTTAACGTTAGAAAAGTGTTTGTTTATAACGAAAAATATCTTAGAATAATGGATATACTTAATAAAAGATTTGATAAATATTATTCTGTCTCTTGATTAGTAGTGGTGTTTATATATCTATCTGTTTTTATCTGTATCGTGCTATTTCCAGGTCAACTTGATGGGTAAGCTAATCTAGGCTAATAAGTTATACTATCTAGGCCTATGAAATAATAAGACTATTTTGTTACAACAATTTAAATTTATTACCTATCTGAAATACAATTCTAATTTAAATTTGAATTTATGCTTAATTATTTATAGATTATAATGGATCTACAAAATAATCACTTTAAATGATCACATCACTTTTAATGATGTGGGTAATTTCAGTCCTTATATCTCTTGCTTCACAATTATAGTTAAATGTCTATCAGCTGGGTTTAACAATGGAATACATTCAGACTCTTTCTCAGGGAGGGGAACTCGTGCTGACAAGCAAACTCAATTTTTATATTCAATTTGGAAATAGAAATTAATATCATGGATAAATTTTGAATCTTTAAAAGAATGTTAATTGTTCACAAATGTTAGGGATAAAATACAGTTCAAGTCTATTGTCTTCTTGTCACTATCTTGGGTATTGATGGATGTATGGGTGGATCTTACCAAATCTGCTTCAATGATTCTTCGCCCAGTACTATATATTTGGGAATAAATAAATTTAAAATGGGATTGAATTTAAATTGGTACTGTTTGGGCAATGTCCCTATTATTTGGAACTAGAATAAAAGCTCTAGTCCAGACTGGGGAAATTATTAAAATGGAGGAACTGTGTCCTTATAAAATTTAGATGCTAACACTAGGGAAGCTGGATCAAGAAGAAAGGTCAGTGGTGTCTCTCTGGGGTTCACACATGTTCTTCATTGTTGACTGTTAGGGGTTCACGCATCTTGAAGCACAAACACTTAGCACAACACTGGGTAATGTGATTTTGATTAATTGGTAAATTTGGTTTTGAATATATATGTATATTATATAAAATGTTTTAATTTGTATTGCAACTCTTTTACACAATAAATAACTACTTAGGCTAGTGGGCATTTTATTGGGATATTTCTTTAATTTAAAATTATTTGATTATATTTTAAATGTATTTCGGATAAAATAATAAATTATTGATATTATGATAATTATGTCCTAAGGGGTGATAAGGTGAGATATTCTTATATACTAATATTAGCAAACAAAGTGATAACGCATAAAATCATCTTGGTTTAATACTGAATTACCATCTGGTCTCCATTAGCTACTCATTGAATTAAATCTAATAACGATATTAAACAAATAACACATAACTTATACTAAAATAACGGATGTGGCGAATGAAACATTACAATTATCCCCTCAGAAATTTGTATGGAATGAAATGACAGACAAATTTCGATTAATGTTGAATGAGACACATGAAATATTTAGTATGAATGATTCTCAAAGCTAGTATGATATACATTAAATGTGTGAAAATCTGGTGATATGATACTTAAATTCTACGTTAACACATGAAAACAAATTGTTACTAATTGAATGTACTAAACTACCATTGTCTATATTAAACTCGTAGATTCATTCTAATTCGCACTCACTGTAAAGGTTTTTTTATAGTTTGTGGCATTTATTTGTTTCTTGATCCCCTCGATCTTCTCATGAATTAGATATAATTGTTTATAGTATATTGTTTATTGCACAAATCTTTCGTCACTTATGCAGGTATTGGAGCGTTGTCAATGTCCTCGTCGGGTGTTGATTCCTCTTCATCAATATCTTGTTGTGGTTCTAAATATTTCCTCAATGCTGAAATGTGGTATGGGATATGTAGTTGATTTAAAACTTTGTGGGTTTTCTACTTTTAATTCGTGTGTGTATTTATTACATAAGCCTGGCTTTTCCGAAAATATGTGGTTGTATTTTAGCAACAAATTACTTAATAACTCCTTCTCATTACTGCTGATGTATGTGTTAGAGGTTAATGCGTTATTAATTTCTTCTTTCGTCAAAAGTGTCTCTTCTCCCGTTGTATCGTGTTTAGTCTCATCAAAGCTGCCTATGTCGTAATATTCATCACAAGTTGCATAATCATTACTGTCACTCGACATCAGATCATTATAATTATTATTTAGCCTTTGGCAATCATCAATTGTAATCTGACATAATTGTCCTTCGTTAATACTCATGCTGAACTTCAATGTTATTTTATTATTATTTATCATCATATTTAATTCACTATCATTAAAATTTATCTCCATCTTCGTAGCAACTAGTGTATCTATTCCGAAAATTACGGGTTTGATGAGGTTAGGCACAATAAGGAACTGTATTTGTATAGTGTGTCCTTCAATAGTTACGGGAATATAAATTATTCTTGAAACACGTTTTGATTTGTCTCCTGTAGCAGTCTTTATTACTGTGTTGGTAAGGGGAAATTCTTCATAAGGTTTAAGTAATTGTTGGTTTTCTTTGAACCAATTTTCTGATAAGCAGGTGATAGAAGAACCGGAGTCAATTAATGCGTTAGTTTTAATGTTATTGATGGTTATATTTATTTCTGGACAATTTATTTGAGTTGGTGTTAAATTTGTTTCATTATTATCTGATGATTCATCTAACAAGAATTCTTTATCACACATGATATTATTTACATGAAAATTATAAATAAGGTCTGTTGAATTTATTCCGAGGATATGAGGATCTAGCGCTGTAGTTGCAATGTTATCTTTGGTTGCGGTCGCTCCTCGGTGGGCAATTACAGCGGGGTGCCGTTTCCCTGGTTGTCTTGGGATAGGCCGCTATTGTTTGTAGGGTGTTGGTTTTGAGTAGGGTAGTGTGTATTACCATCAGTCTGTCTTATCATAGTGCATACTTGGGATTGTTCTTTCGTTGGATACGATCGGTCGTTTCTGTGGTGATTATTCTGCCTGGATTGGTATGTGTCTCGATCGTATGGTTTGTATTCATGGCGTGGCCTATTGTTGTTGTACTTGTATGGTGGTTGATTAGGTTGATTCTGGTTATGCGTCCCTTGATATCGAATGTTTTGATATGGTTGGTTTGTGTATGGGGCCTTTGGTTGGTACGCATGATGGTTTATGTTTGGAGCATGTGAATTTTGACGATGATTGTGGTTGTTGGGACTGTTGGGTCGAGTGTTGGAATTTTGTATCTGGTGGTTATTTTGTCTTGACCACTTTGGTCCATCTCTTATGTCTTCTCGTTGTAATAGTTGTTCAAAAGCCTTGATTGAGGTGATATTCTGTACAACACGACTGTCTTGGGTTATTTGATCAAAATTTTCGGCTAATATAGTGACGATTTCTTCTTCTGTTAATGGCGGTGTGATTGATTGCAATAATAATACACGCTCGGTAAAGTATTCTGCTCTATTTAGTGTCCCGTTGCTTCGGTATTTTTCTGCTTCGATCTTTGTCCGAATGCCTCGCTGTACCTCACGACTACAGTATTTATTAGTAAATTCTTCTGCAAATTGTCCCCAACTTTTGATGTTATCTTTGATTAATTGTAGCCATCGTGATGCTGGTCCCTCAAAAGTAATCTCCAAAGTGTCCTTTAGATGCTCGATCGGGTCATTGTTCGGTTGTCTTTGTAAACTCTTCTCATAATACCTTTTTAATCTCTTGAGAAACTCGTTAGGGTTTCCTGCTCGTCCACTAAATTTTGGTATATGGCGTTCTGTCCATTCGCTCCCGTTACACACTATGTGAATAGGTCCGCTCAAGTTGGTCTGATTCTGTGTGGCTGATTTAAGGTTCTTTACATCGCTCTCACATTTGTTGATGGTGTCGGATAGTGATTTTATATCTTGTCCTACCGTAAACTCATGCTGTTCTAATTTTTTATTTACATTATCCAAAATATTCTTTTGTTGTTTGGCGACCTCGCTTTCAATTGACATTTTATGTTTGGTTAGGTTGGTGTCCACAAAATTTTCGATTTCCCGTCGTGAATTATCGATCTGGTCAATGACATTTGTTTGAAATTGTACAATGCTGTTGGTTTGTTCCAATTGAGTCGATTTTAATTCGTCTAATTCGTAGCGAAATTCATCTTGAGTGGTTCTAATATCTTGGATTTGGTTTTGGAGCATGTTGTAGCAAGTTTTAATTTCGTTACTTAGTTTGGCATCCGTCTCATCCAATTTTGCATTAGTCTCTTCGAACTTTGCATTTAGTTCAAATCTAGTTTCGTCCATTTTGGATTTAGTTTCTTCCATTTTATTATTTAATTCTGATTTAGTTTCGTCCATTTTTAAATTCAATTGTTGTAGGTAGGTGAGGATGGTGTTGAAATCAGGTTGTGTATTAGTGTCATGATTTATTTGTTCTGTCTGTGTTTTACTGTTTTGTGAGGGAGATGAAATATTATGGTCACTTGTGTCGCTCGATGTGGCGTGTGTGTTCGCTGTGCGTGCCGGCGTCATGTTGAATTCGACGTTCTCGTCGGGTCCGCTCGGTTTCTCTGACTGATTTGCGTCCGCGGGAAATCCATTTTTGTTGGGTTGGCACACTTGCAGCGTGTCGATCGACAGCTGATTGTCGACACAGGAGTCTGAAGGAACGGTCGTCGTTGATTGGCTGGTAGGAGTGACGTCACGGCTAGTTTCTGTCGCTATGCAACGGTGATCATCCGGTCGATCTATCGAACTCATCGTAATCGGATAACGTTTAGGCTTACGTAAATTATAAGAGTTTTGCATTAATTATTTACGGAATTTGGGGAATAAAAATTGTAGTGGGATGTGGATTTCTTAATGACTAATATTCTTACTTAGATTACTTAAGCTAACCTACTTATTTAAGAGTTGCAATATCTATTTTAATTGAGGTTGCTTGCCAGTACGTTGGGCGCCATTTTGCAATTGTACACACACTGTCGGTCTATATTATTGCGATGCGATAGTTCGTATTGTTCTTCTGAAGGGGATCGCCATGTTGGCTGCTCTTAACGTTAGAAAAGTGTTTGTTTATAACGAAAAATATCTTAGAATAATGGATATACTTAATAAAAGATTTGATAAATATTATTCTGTCTCTTGATTAGTAGTGGTGTTTATATATCTATCTGTTTTTATCTGTATCGTGCTATTTCCAGGTCAACTTGATGGGTAAGCTAATCTAGGCTAATAAGTTATACTATCTAGGCCTATGAAATAATAAGACTATTTTGTTACAACAATTTAAATTTATTACCTATCTGAAATACAATTCTAATTTAAATTTGAATTTATGCTTAATTATTTATAGATTATAATGGATACAAAATGATGTGGGTAATTTCAGTCCTTATATCTCTTGCTTCACAATTATAGTTAAATGTCTATCAGCTGGGTTTAACAATGGAATACATTCAGACTCTTTCTCAGGGAGGGGAACTCGTGCTGACAAGCAAACTCAATTTTTATATTCAATTTGGAAATAGAAATTAATATCATGGATAAATTTTGAATCTTTAAAAGAATGTTAATTGTTCACAAATGTTAGGGATAAAATACAGTTCAAGTCTATTGTCTTCTTGTCACTATCTTGGGTATTGATGGATGTATGGGTGGATCTTACCAAATCTGCTTCAATGATTCTTCGCCCAGTACTATATATTTGGGAATAAATAAATTTAAAATGGGATTGAATTTAAATTGGTACTGTTTGGGCAATGTCCCTATTATTTGGAACTAGAATAAAAGCTCTAGTCCAGACTGGGGAATTTATTAAAATGGAGGAACTGTGTCCTTATAAAATTTAGATGCTAACACTAGGGAAGCTGGATCAAGAAGAAAGGTCAGTGGTGTCTCTCTGGGGTTCACACATGTTCTTCATTGTTGACTGTTAGGGGTTCACGCATCTTGAAGCACAAACACTTAGCACAACACTGGGTAATGTGATTTTGATTAATTGGTAAATTTGGTTTTGAATATATATGTATATTATATAAAATGTTTTAATTTGTATTGCAACTCTTTTACACAATAAATAACTACTTAGGCTAGTGGGCATTTTATTGGGATATTTCTTTAATTTAAAATTATTTGATTATATTTTAAATGTATTTCGGATAAAATAATAAATTATTGATATTATGACAATTATGTCCTAAGGGGTGATAAGGTGAGATATTCTTATATACTAATATTAGCAAACAAAGTGATAACGCATAAAATCATCTTGGTTTAATACTGAATTACCATCTGGTCTCCATTAGCTACTCATTGAATTAAATCTAATAACGATATTAAACAAATAACACATAACTTATACTAAAATAACGGATGTGGCGAATGAAACATTACAAAACAATTGATTATCAGTGTCACTGTTCGGCCGCTTCATTGGAAAGTATTACAAGTATTACGAAAAGTATTAGCACAATCCAAGTAGTATTAATAGAATTAAACTGTTATTTGAATAAATTTTAATAAAATTATATTTTCTTTGGTCAACAAATAACTTGAAACATACCGGTTTGTAGGCCATACTTCCGCACACTACATGTGGAGGCTACTTTTTTCATGTTTTTGTTTATTTTTTATTTTAATACAATGTCCATGGTTTGTGAACACATTAAGGACAAATACATTTTAAATTTAATTTCAATGAATTGATCTGTACAGCGTAATGTATGGAATATATTTCACTTTTAAGAGTCTGTAAAAAGTTTAAATAAGACAGAACGGCATTGGTTTTGTATTTAATGGTTGCCAAATATCAAACATAAATTGTTTATAAAAAGTGTTGCTTTTGGGAAGTATATTTCTCAAAAGTTCATCGACATAATATTTCATTTTTACTTCTGACATAAAGCTACACAAATGTAGTCAAGAATTGTCTCTGTATTTTATACGTTGCCTAGAGTGATTGTCTAGACAGCATTTAATGAAAATTCTAATTTCCTTGGTCTCGTTCGGGTCATCGAGGATTTAAAGGTGAACCAATGTCCCGGAAAGTATGCTATGTATTTGTATATTATAAATTCTCGGTAAATTATTGATTTTTCTATCAACGGATGTTGTAAACGTAGCGCGACAACTTTCACAAAATAGCTGTTTTGGGTGTACGAGAATTAGCAAGGGTATTCATGAGTATTCAACACAGAGAGCGGCTCATAGCGCAGGTGCGCCGTTTCCATGTAACTTCAATTTTAGCGAAATGTGTGAGTAAAATATGCCACCATCGGCTTGGAACATTTCCATAAATTTGTAACCCATATTTTTGTTAGTTAGTAGTGTGATAATTTCATATAGTTGTGTTTTATCCACACTAAAGCTTTAAGAATTGTAACTTTAAAAACATTTTTTCTAAAAGTAAAATTTAATTGTGTGAACATGTTTCTGTATGTCTAATTTATTTTATTTAACCACCCTTCTGGACCAGAAGAGTTTTATATTTCTAGAATATTCGTGTTGAAAACTACACTATAACAACTATGTTGTTCTTTGTGATCAACCAGACAAAGCTAAAAATAAACCAAGTTAAAATATTGTATTTTTAAATGCATTTTTTTTAACGCAACAAAAACCTACAAAGGTGCTTGATCAATTCTTGAGAAAATTGTGTTAAACCTGTGATGAAATGTTTTAAATGCACTAACTAACAACGATAAATCAAAGTCCAGGAGAATCAATTAGCAAATATTTATTTTTGAGATGAAGTATTTACTTTGTCATGATGTTACACCACTCACCTCACACTTGTTACACTCACACTTACTTCACCACCACTCACTTGTTGTTACTCTCTCATTTGTTACGTCATTTCAATGATGCAATTATTCATCAAGTTGAAATATTACTAAGATATGGTATTTGTCGCATTGGCCATCAACATTAACGTTCCTTACCGTCCCCAAGGATATGTCTTTATGTACTTTAATAGTCTAAAATAATGGCAAATGTAATATTACATGTCACCAAGTTCAAAACCGTTTTCTCTGACCCATACTGTAAAATGGAAAAAAAAATGGAAAAGCACCCCATTTAAATGATTTATTTAGTGATTTTGCTTGGAAGGCTAAATTAGAAGGTACCCCAAAACAGTATAACGGCTGTAAATATATGAAAAGCAAGCATTCTAAATAATAAATTATTTCTTTAAATCTTACTTGGATTGCACTGACTTGTAATTCGTTTTTGTAAAGTATTTCACTAAAATATTTTATGTCTTAAACCAGGGATTTTTAAAATTCCATGTGTTCCTTATCATAAAAGAATAAAATTTTAATCCAAATTTGCGTTGTTTCTTATAGACCTAAGAGGAAAATCTAATTAGAACCAATCACTATATTTTATTTATTTTATTTATTGACTGCAAAACCTTTTTGGTGAAAATAATACAGAAACTACGATTCGAGCAGAGGGTGGATAGCAGAATCCTTCAATATAACTTCAATTGAGAAACCGAATTCGATTACAAGACAGATCATTGATCAGGGCAAGCTTGTGGGAGACCGTAGAGACATTTTCGGAGGGATTATAACCATCCCCCCACCCATTCACCCTCTGGTTACTACTGCTAACGATGTAGGGGCAACCAATACCGATCACCAGTAGTGATAACAAAACCTATGAACAATCATAACCGAAAATAAAAATACCCCCTTCGCAGCAGACCTGCATTCTCAGTATAAATTTCCATTAGAATCAAAGATTTTTAATTTTAACCATAATCACCTAAAGAATGAGTAGGCCTATACAGGATTTCTAATATTAAATTTTGTTAGGAAATGTACGGAAATTTCTAATAATTGAAGGTTAATGTCAGATTGTATTAAGAACTATTACTTTTTAGTTTTACTCATAAACATAATGTAAGGCAGAATGTATTTTTTCCAACATGATGTAAGCAAAAGTAAGTTAAACCGTATATATTAAAGGTACTGACCAAATTTTAGCGAATTTCCCATAGGAAATAAGCTATTACCGTAGGTCTCGTGGTAAGACCTAAGCCCGGGACCATGTTACTTTTTCGTTTTTAGGTGCCCAGAGACCAAAAATAATAGTCATTAAAAATTTTATATATATATATATATATATATATATATATATATATATATATATATATATGTATATATATATGTATATATGTATGTGTCCCTAGACACGATAACTCTCGTAAAAATGGTCCAATCGACACCAAATTTGGTAGAGATGTGTAATCCTACGTTTATTCGGATGAGTTCGAAAACCAGACATATCGACCTACCGGAAGGGGTAGTTTTGGGGGGTTTTGTACCCCAAAAATGGGTTTTTTGCATTTTTCATATGTAAATTTTAAATATTTAAAATTTTTATTTTGACCATTGGATTTAGCTCAAAAAAAACACACAATTTAGTATTTTGAAGCTTTGCTCTATCTCCATTGGTTACCGAGATATTACAAAGTCTAAAGACAGTACATTGTCTTTTAGGGCTCCAATGTTAATCTTATGGAGAATAAGGATGTGTTAATATTTCACTTATTAACCAATATTTTTTAATGAAACTTGGTCTTTAGCTTCATTTGGTTGAGATTCATCCATTTAAGGTAAAAAATCTTGGTTTTTGTACTTATCATGGCAGCAAACCTGCATACTCTTTTCCCATGTTAATCATATGGAGAATAGGCAAACTCTTTTATTTATGGACAGATATTGATGAAACTTACTATATGTCTTTATATGGTCGAAATAAATTTTTTCTATGCTAAAAACCTACTTTTAGTGTCCCTCATGGCAGCATACCTGCATACTCTTTCCCTATATTTATCTTAAGGAGAATAGACATTTATTTCCCTATTTATGAGCACGTGATGAATTTTGTTTACAAGTTTAGCTGGTCAAAATTAATATTACTAATTTGGAAATTCGCTGAGTACGCAGGTCTGCTGCGACGGGGGGTATTATCAAGTTATGTCAGTAGTGTAAAATTGCGGCCGCTGGCCCAGTTCAAGGTCACCTGAGGGATGACGTCATCGAGGTCAATGACCTCACCGATGACGTCATCGATGACGTCATCGATGACGCAATCGATGACGTCATCACTAATGACGTCATTTCGATGACGTCACACCCATGACGTCACAGAAATGACGTGCTGATGACGTCATCACCCCTTACGTCATCAAAACGACGTCACCGACGCCACTAAGGTCAAGGTCACGCAGAAACTTAAAATTTTTTAGCACTTTTGCCGTTTCTCGCACTACGCTCCGAGTTTCAGTCAGAGTCCCCGTGACCTTGACCACTTGGAGCGAATTTTCGACAAGAAACGGCAAAAGTGCCAAGTTAAACTCGAGTTTCTGACATGACTCTGCCTAAATGGGCAATCGGTTATCCCTCAGGTGACCTTGAACCAGTACAACGCCCGCAATTTTATGTTACTGTGACCTTGAACACTTAACAACGGAGCGCCGACACCGATGCGCACCCCACGACAGCCACCGAGTGACTGACTATCAGGCTCTGTGTACTCTAGGTATATGAGGAAGTGGAGGGGGAAATCTCAAGGTCATCCAAATGGAGTTTTAAAAAAGTTGAAGAGTAGAAAGACTACTCTTGTGCTTCCTGGGCGACCTCATCAATCTCTAATGGATCTGTAAACCAATCCGATCTGTAGCGGCAGGAGTCCAGAAAACAGGTGCACCACCCATCAGGTTGTCCGTAGCATTTCCGACAATTGGTAAGATTGGAGAAGTGAAATTTAATACACCGCTGAGGACAACAAGTATAAAAGTATTTGGATTTGTAGATTTTGAAAGTTTGTAGTACCGGCGGTGGCAGCTGTTGGTTCTTGCATCTACACCTGCAACATCCGAAGCATTCACATTGCCGGCAGGCCAGCCCATCCACTTGCCACTTTGGTAAGAGGAAACACTTATCCTCACAGCAATAGGTTGTCCCCGTCTCTTCCTCCCAACGCTTCTTTGCACAATATGTGACGCCTTGTATCTCCAAACACCTATGCTCGCAACATGAGATGCGCTTACTTTCCATAGTTGATGTTGCTTTGACGAGGGAGCACGATGAAGTGATGCTGTGGTCAGTGGGAATGGGGTTTATATAAACTAAGGTGAGTGGAGGGGGAAAGGTCAAGGTCATCCAAATGGAGTTTTAAAAAAGAAAAGAGTAGAAAGACTACTCTTGTGTATATATAGCGATTTCATTGATAGTGAGTGCTTCTGTATGCCAAGTTGATCTGTACTGACAGGCTCCTAAATAATGTTTGCAAAAACCTGCAAAATGATTGTTGCACAATTTGCAGCCAGTTAGCTGTTTTAATGTGAATTCAATGCAACGTTCAGGGCAACAAGTGTACTTATGCCCTCTCATCTGGTACACATGGAATGTCTTCAACTCCGGTTTCGGCTTCTTCCAAGACTTGCACTTACACATGCATTGACCAAAAGCTTCACATTTTCTACACGCCAGGCCATCCGCAACATCAATGTCATTCGGCCATGAAAAACATTTCCGTTCGCAACAGTAGTTGAGTTGACTCTCCATGTTGCTGTGGTGAAGGTGCGCGATGAAATGATGCTGCAGTCATTGAGAGTGCACCTTAAATAAACTCAGTGGAGGGGGACAGGTCAAGGCCATCCAAACGGAGTTTTAAAAAAGATAACTAGTCGTCCTCCTCCTCCTCCTCATCCGTTGTACTTAGAGAGCTGTCAGACGAAGAGCCCCGTGCAGGTGCTCCCCAGATGAAAAACAAATCAATTTTAAAACGAAGACCAGGATCTTGCATCATCAATTCCTTTAATTTGTCACATACTAAGTCGACCTTGTGTAAGGTGTCAACAACAAGCTTCCAATTCGTTGGTTCAATATAACTTGTAGTAGAGTCTGCCTCGCTGATAACCACATCCTCCGGCCGTATTGGAGTGTAAAGATGTGTAAAGTTCTTTGGCTGTAGCTGAGGTTCAGGCTGGCTGGAAGTGGAAGGTTGAGTGTGGACCCCTGTCGCATCGAAATCCATAGTCATTCTACATTCAATGTTGGGGTTTTCGTTTAATACATACACCAATTTCTCATGCAACATATCCACTTCTGCCGAGTCTTGCAGATGAACATTCCAGGAAAATGGCCATTCTTCATCCGTAGTGGAGTCAACTCGAGAAAGAGTGCTGTCCGCCATGATAGCTAAGCAAGGAATGATGTGAGCTACAGACTGTGGTAACAGTATTGAAAAGTAGAGGGGGTAAACCAAAAGTACGTGGAGGGGGTATTTTCAAGGTCATTTAATTTGGGTTTTAAAAAAAGGAAATAGTGGAGGGGGAATTCTCAAGGTCATCCAATTTAGGTTTTAAAAAAAAGGAATGAAGCTTACTCCTCTTCAGCCTCGTTGTCCCCTGCATCTTCATCAGCCTCATCTTCATCGACGTCAGACTCGCCGTAAGGATAGATCGGGGACATGGGCGAATATTGTGGAGATTGTTGACCGTTGTTGTCGTCCCCTTGCATTCTAACTTGGGACCAATCATAATTTAAATTCATTTGTATTATGATCCCAGGGTTGTCCCGCAGTATTTCCTTCATACGTTCGCAAATTGACTCCAAATAGTGTACACTATCGATCGACAGTGTCCAACCCGTACTTGTACCGACATCAGTAGTGGAGTCAGCTTGGCTGATGGTGTTGTTGTCTGCCATGGTTGCTTGTCGGACAAGGAATGACGGTTGATGTGATGCTCATGCAGGAACATGGTGAAGTGGTGGGGGGTGTGGTGGAGTAGTGGGGGAATTTTCAAGGTCATCCAAACGGAGTTTTAAAAAAAGGAAAACTTACAAAGTAACATTGAAACTTTCCAATTGATGGTGGCGAGCGTTTTCTTCTGCAACCTTGCCGACACATGTGACTATGCCGTACAGTATGAAAAGTACAACCATAATAAGGCCGAACAATAAAAGATAGCCGTTGACTATCATGATATTTTCTGAGTGGATCTGTTTTCTTCTTATCGCCCTCTCCTGCATCCTCTTCTCCAACTCGTGGACGAAGTCACAACATGCGTGAGGACATCTTTCATCTGTTGGTAGGTTTGCCATTGTTGATGTTGTCGGTGTGGCTGTTGAAGATGGAATGAGGTTTCCAATTGCGATGTGCCATGTACACCAATAGTCAAGTGGTGGGGGTAACAAAGCAGTGGAGGGGGAAGTTTCAAGGTCATCCAAATTGTGTTTTAAAAAAACCTATCTTGTTACTGAGCTTATATGTCAGTAACAAGATAGGTGTTTTTGCTCTTTTACTTCTTTAATATAATGAAAAAATATACATATTCTACAATGGTTAGGACAAGAAATACAACTGCTAGTCAGCTGAAGTAGTCCAAGTTGTCTGGCTCGGTCTTCATGGACGCTGGTGAGGAAGCCGTCGAGGAGTGTCCAGGCTCTTCCTTTGACTGCCGGGTGTTCCGTATATTGCAAGCGTAAACTTGCACATTTATACGGTAGCCTCGTGCCACCATCAGCTGCAACTCCTTGTATAAGTCGTTTAGCTCCTGCTGAGTCTTGATGCTCACCTCCTCGTAACTTGCGCAACTAACGTTCAGAGACATCTTGATGTTGCTAGGTTGGCTGCTGGAGTAGAAATGAAGCCGAGGCACAGCGCTTGGAGGTACATGAAAAAGTGGTGGGGGTAATAGTGGTGGGGGTATAGAAAATCCAATTAAACAGTTCTAAACTTTTTCCATCGATACAATGGAATGGAACAAATAGCGCAGGTGTCCTTGTAATTTTCAAATCGAAACAGTGGCGCTAGAAATCCGAATTGTTTTATACCACCATCCTGTACGAATCGCCGAAGGTCTCTGACGGCGGCCTCGCCACAAGGCCTACAAAACTTTTCCCCGTCGTGGAACTTATACCAGGAGTATTCCGAATACCCTGTATTTTCCCTCCTGTAGCGTTTGACATCTTCTTTTATTGTTAGTGGGATATTGTCTTGTAAACATGTTGGGAACAAGTCCTTGTGAGTTATAACTCGTTGTATGCAAAGCTCGTACAAGGTGCTCATCGTTTGCTAGTTGGCAACAGACTGACCGTTTTTCGCATCCAAGCAGGTTTGAATCCTAGTGCGGTAGTGGGGGTAATTACAGTAGTGGGGGTAATTGTGAAATGCAAAGGTCAAAGGTCAAGGTCACCCGCGAAGTTTAAAAAAAATGCAACATATCAATACGTGAAGTCTGTCACATATTGATATGTTGCATTTTTTGTTTTTTTTTTTATTTTTTTTGTCTTTTATGATTCGTTTATTTATAAAACATTACAACAACAACATATGTACAACATTAAAACTTAAATCTAACACTGCTGCTTGTCAGCGATGTGGATGGTCAACTCTGTAGAATTGCTACCCGTGCAGCCGTGGGACACCAGGTATAGACACCCGGGTTGAATAGAGCGAAGATCCTCGTTTTGTAGAAGATGGACGAATCTCTTGGGCAGGTACACCTGGAACTTTGGTTCATCCCCCGGAGTAAACGGTGCCTCGCTGAGACTGCAGCAGATGGCCTCCCCAACTGTAGTCTCCATCTTCTTCATAGCATGGATTATGTAGTGCTTCTCGTCTTTTAGTTCCGAGCACTTCTTTACAGGTAATATTGTTGACTTGGAGTGAGCATTGAACTGCTCGACCAAAGTCTGAAGGAACTGGTGAGATGCCATGGTCAGGTTACAGATCGTCTTCTTGCTCGGAGATGTTGTCGTCTCGGAATCTCGAGTAATACTCATGCCAGGTCCCTGTCTGCTCCCCACTTATATACTCTCCGTTACCCCCACCACTCCCCAATTCCCCACTTTGAAGGTAAGAGGCGAGTTAATAGGCATTTTTCAAAGCGCAATGTCTATCTTTATCATGTTCTGGGCTTTTTGTACAAATACATATGGTTTCCAGCATGTATTGATAATTCTTATCCAATTCCACATCATTAACCGGAACATGAGTAAATCCTTCGATCCATCTTTTCTTTTCCAGCCCCTTTGTGTAAATATTGGTAAACTTGTCTGAAAAGTGATGCATAATGTGATACAAGTCCGTGTAACTTGTAAAACCATCATACCAATCGATATGATGGAAGTGTTTTGAAATCCATCTGTTGGTAGTAGCGGCTTTACTAGTTAAAGACGAATAAGAACATGGTGGTTTAAATAAAAACGAATAAGGAACACTTGTATTCATGTCCAAAAACACAAGTTCTTTTATAATGAATCTATCATCATTACCACGAAACGCTTGAAACTCAATAATACCAGGCTTGGACTTTACTTGTTGTTCTTCTCCCTTGTCCATTTTGAAGGTCACACGTCTGCTCATTACGAAGTCAGGAGGTCAACTGATTTCCACACCACGGTAGGTACTACTTTTATACCAGGCCGTACAGTTGTTGGCGCGTTGGTGTATATTTAACGTGGGCACCGTCCCCAATAGGCCTAACCCCACAAAATGTTGGTTATTGTTTTAAAAACTAACCATTGTCATTTAAGTTTCCATCTTTATATTTTCCTTATTTTCATTTTCATCACTAACACTTGATTCTTCTCCTCCATCTTCCTCTTCTTCCTGTTTTACTGATTTCTTATGTAGTTGAGCGTACTTTTCCAATTGTCTCCACATCTGTACTTCATGAGGAACTCTATTAAATATAGAAGTATCCACAGGTCCGTATAATATAGGTGCGTCCGGTTGTTTGTCCAAAGTGTCTTCCAGATAATCTTTAATAATCGAACTTGAAAACACCAGTTGTCTCAAGTATCTTGTTATAGGTTCAGTAGCACAAGTTAAAATGAAAAACTCCTCTCGATTAAGTTGAATTTTGTTATCATGTCTTGTTGTGTCTCTAAACCGTAGCTGATGATCACCACGTTGTTTAATGATATCAATTTCCACATTTGAATCCAAAAGTCCTACCCTTGTCTTTCTTCCAAACATGTTACTACTTAAATAGCATTCTAGCAGATGCAAATGTTTCATAAACGATTCCCAAGCACTGTCCGTAAACAAAATCATTTTGGGTCCATGAGTTAAAATTACAGTAGGGGAATAATCTGTAGATTTCATAACACCGATTAAAACACTTTTATCCAAACTGGAAGAGATTGGGTAAAATATTCGCAAAAATACCTCACTCAATATGTTTGGAGAAATATTATCTTCAATATCCCTTTTTCTCTTTTGTATAGTCTTTCTTCTTTTACCTTTTTCTTCAACATTATTACTGGCGTGAAGTTGTCCGCAAACGTTTTGTTCACCTCCTTCCTGGTGACCTTGAGGATCTAAAAACTCAGATATCTCCTTCTCAATATCTACCACATTTTCAGGTGTACCACTAGGAGAAGCCATATTGAATACGATGCTACCCATACAACAGTAGGCAACAAACTGATGAGGAGCGGTCTGTACGCTCTGCTTTTATACTCGCGGAATGAAACAAAACCGGTTCTTACAATACATTTTTAACAATTCCAGTTAAAGGTGTGTATGTTACGATTTTATCATGTAGAATTAAACAGTATGCAGTTGTATTAGCCGGTATAGCATCGTTGAATTCCATTTCTATTTTTATATCCACACTTGAAGACTTTACTGATTCATTTTGTTTAGAACAATCGATTACAACTATTGGGTAGGCATCGAAATATTTGTCAGGTGGTAATAAAGGTGTATTTGTTTTACCGTAATATGAACTTTGGAATCTCGCGTACATATCGTACAATATACTGTATTTCTTCTTAGTGAATGACACATTTAAATTGTCGTATGGAAAGAATTGTGAATTTAAATAAACTTTAATATTTTTCAAGTCACAATGATCAAATTGTCCTGCATGTTTAGTAATGGCGTCTCTTCTACCTGTTTGTAAACCAAATATAATATACCTGGCTCGTTCTACATAATTCGATGTTTTAACAGTCCAAGTGTGTCGATCCGTAGTAGGTAAACTGGGATGCTCATGAAATTCCCAACTTCTAAATGGAATAACAATATCACGATCGGCTTTTAATTTTCTTAAAAGTAGCATTCTATGCTCGTCAGCCAATTTAACATGTGGAACTCTCCATACAATTTTGTCTAATTTTAATTTCCATTCTAAAGTCGCATCTGTAGTAGCATCTGCAGCTTTAATAATGTCTTTATCGTTAGAAGATCTCAACAAAACTAATTCTTGTTTAACGTTTAATATTATTTTCCTATAATCTTCAGCAAAACCAAGCAGCAAACGTAATGGAATATGAAAATCAAAATATCCATTTGGATTTGGAGTGATCGTGTCAATCGTAGGTAATACCCATCCGGCAGGTTTAAGTAAATTGGTTTCATTGGGTGTTATAGATGTTAATCCTTTTAAAGTTGTCGTAATACCTACTTTTTTAGTGGAATCAACTGTTACACCTGATATTTCATATCTAATTTCATCAAATAGGAAAGCCATAGGATTATTTATAAATGGAACTGTTGTACCAACAGTAGTACCGTCCTTTTTAGTAACTTGTCCTTCAATATACAAGTAACTTTCACATGGTAGTGTGTAAATGTCTTGATTTTGTATGGGAATACGAATTTCATCGTTATTGTTTAATTTCGATGAAGTGTAAGGGTTGTGGGTGTGATATTCTTTTTCCCATAGGGTTTCGTCGAATGTTGGACCCTGCGCTATATCCAGTATATCCATACTCGGTTAATTTTAATCCAATTCTCTCTAAGAAACGAATGTTCTCGCGTGTTAACTCCTCCACAGCTGAAGAGCTACTAATGCGGTTTCCCGTAGGTTGTTCGCTTTTAAATGTTAAACCCATGGTTTTGTATTAAAGTGTCGATTTTAAATGTAATCTAATCGTAATAGGCTCTTCTCTGAAGTCTACCAAGTTACCGTCTTGATCCAATACGCTCAACACGATGTCTGAAATGAAAGTGGTGTTCAACGGTAGATATACCAGGTTTTGTGGCTTTTCAACAATTTTAAATCCAGGTGGTACACTTGGGTAAAAAGTATGTATGATGTGGGTGTTAGCCCCATCCCTGTAAGCACCTTGTATAATGTTACAAGTTATGTCTATACTATTGACTTTTAATATTGTTACTGTTTTCTTACCGGAATGTGTTACATCTGGTTCTAAAACAGGCTCATCGTTGGAAAATCCTAATAAATCACCAATTGAGTTTGGTTGAGTGAAATCTATATAATATTTGGAAGTAATTTCAGCTTTCATCGTATTATTATTACCTTTTAATGTTATATTGTCTTTTCCCATTTTAGTTTGCAAAAATTCATTTATATGATCAATTTCATAAGAACCTGTGGGTAACCTGCACTCTTGTAAGTCTGTAAATTTTCCACTGGCATCCTTTCCCTTATAATAATGCAATACGTTATTTTTACCTTCCGTAACATTGGGGATAGAGTTGTAAGTTGTAAAATCCAATAGTGCCGCCTCCCAAAACCTTCCTTTTTGCAAGCGTAACGCTGGAAAAAGGATACTTCGTAAAGTGGACGATTTTCCTGTTAATGATACCGTATAGGAAGACATCTCAATAGTGACTGATACTTTTAGCTAGAAATTCCAAACATAAATGGCCGCATATTGAAGTATTATCAGGTTGTTCTCTTTTATAGTTATAATATATGTTTTTAGCAGATTTAAAGTAATTTTGAAGTTCTTTTGGTGGTGGCAAATTACCGAAACTATCAAAATAATATACATTGTTATTTAGTTTCTTATAACAAACCCAATGGGTGCCAGGCCCTTCAGTATTATCCAAATTTACAATTCCAGTCTCATTTTGCCACATTTTCTTTGGTAAACTGTCTTTCATAAACACACCGCGGAAAAATGGTATTTTTAAACAGGAAATATATTTAAATAATTCAATATTGGTTAATGCTTTATGTGGTATGACCAATTGATTTCTTTCATTTAATATGCACGATAAGGTCTTAGGTAAAGACCTGCCCCGTTTTTTACCATTGACCACACGGTGGGCTTCTTCCTGCCTTTTCTTGTAGATCGTCGTCTTCTTTTTATATTTCCTCCATGTTTTCTTGTGGTTGACCTCCTTTTTACTCTCCTTCTCCTCCTTCTTCCACCTCCTACTGCTGTTTTAGCCTTCATACCTGCTGTTACTGCTAAAGCTGCTGCTTTTTCTGCTATGCTAGCGTCACTTGATTTTACTCGTTGCCAAGCTATGTCCGCAAGCTTTTTGTCAGCTCTTGATCTATTTTTTGAATCGGCAAACGTGGAATATGCGATATCGTGTTCTTTACAAGCCTGATCTAACTTATTTATGCCAGGATCGCCTCTTTCCAGTCGTTTTTTCAATTTAGTTCCTGGTCCGCAATACTGATAACCTCCCGGTATATGAAATTCGTATGGTAATGCGTCTATTGCTCTATTTACTATGGATCCTACTGGAATTCGTTTTAAAGCTTTACTTAACAGAGAAACCGCTGTAGATGTGATCCCACTTCCTTTCCTCGCAATGTCCCGATTTGGACTGATATACCGAAATGTCATTAATGTCTTTTATAATTGCAATTCGCAACATATGTGTTTCCTCTATGAGGAGTTAAACATAAATGAAGTTGTTTGTTAAGATATTCAAGTTATATATCAAAAGTACCCCAATTAGCAATGTTAGAAGTTCTAAATTTTATAGTTTTAGGGTTATAAAAGTATTTATTAACAATTTCCTGTTTTATCCATCTTCCTCTCAAGTTTTCATCAAGCGAAGTATATGTTTTATCTGCAATATAATTGTGCATATCAAATAATAAATTACCTATTACTTTTACAAGGAAATTAACAGTTACAGCATGATCTGCATGATCAGGGTCTTTAAGCTCTGTTATACGTTTATTATTACAAGTATACACTTTATTATCCATTTGTGATAATGTGATAGCCTGTCCTACAGTTGCAGCATCATTTGCTTCTCTTCCTTGCGCCATGTTTGTTAATTTTTTATTACTACATATAAAAAACGCATGGTAATTATTTGGATCTAGATGTACTGTTTGTCCTAAGGCAGCCGCGTCTCTATCTGCATGACCCCATGACACATTTGATAACCTTCCATGCCTGCAATCCCAATAAGCGTTTTTGTATGTCAATAAATGAAATTTTTCATTACCTTGAATAAAGTCATCCCCTTGCTTTGATAATACTTCATCTCGTTTTGCAAATCCAGTTGTTTCTTGTTTTAAAGTCTCTTTCATTTGACCCACTGTTGCACCATCAGATGGTGCTGAACCATCTTTTACATTCGCCAAACAATTGCCAAGACAATCGATAACTCCCACATCACGTATGACACAATGATCTTTTATATATTTGAGATTTACAGCATCATTTTCATTTTTTGGATAACCTATATCGTTAATAACAAATTTATAAAAAGAAAATCCATCTTTTGTCTTTTCAGGTATCAAAGAATGTAAATAGCGTCTATTTACGCTGTCTTTTGCATCTTTAGGGTCATCTACGTTGGATATACGTTTATTGTTGGCACTATACGTTTTCCCATTGAATTTTAACGTATTTTTTAATTCAGATGACAAATAACCTTTGTTTATTGCATCACCGTTTTGATTTGGTTTACCAACGTTGATGATTCTATGATCTTCTGCGTCATATGTGTTATTTTGTAGTCTTAATGTTGGCGATATCTTTTCCTTTAATATTTTTAGATTTATTGCATCGTTTTCATCCGTAGGATCTTTTATGTTTTTTAACCTTTTATTACTCATATCATAATCTCCATCAGGTGTTTGTGGTAAACCAGCACTTCTTTTTAAACTATTGGCATAATATAACCCATCCGAGGAGTAACGTCCGAACTTGTCGACACTCATGGTGCAACTGAATAGTATTCTAGGGAGTAACGCATTTTTATGAGATTACCCCACGGTTTCGGAGTTCATCCACTAAAGCCACCCATTCGTTTTCCAATCCAGTATGACCCGCTTCTTTAGCTTCATGTATTAGTTTCATTCTATCCACCAATTTATTGATATTATTGTAATAAATCACATTTGTGTTATATAGTTTCTTCATTAAACCTGTACCCGTAACGGACTTACTTCTTTTTCTTCGTTCCTGAGCACTTACATCCAAAGTGGATGCCATAAATCTTCGTTTTACAGGTTTTCTTTGTGTTAACGGCATTGTTTGTCTTCTAGTTGGTATTAACTTGGATACAAATTCTTTATATTTTAAAGACTTAGATCTAAAAGGAGGCTGGTCAGGTAAATACTTTCTCCTATATGCATTTGTCTGTTCCAAAATATTTTTATATGCTTCCATGTCTTTTTCTTTCACTACCGATACTGAAGGCTTATTTTCAAATAATAATTCAAATAATCCTTTTGTGCCCTTATACCTTTGATCACCAATGACAATATTATCATGTTCGTCAACGTTTAACGGGCTATTACCTATCATTAAACCGTCTTCTGTTAATCTCGCTCCATAACTATGGTAATTCTTATTAGGAATTGTTCCGAGTAACATTTTTACCATGTATTTCCTTCCTAAAGGTCCTTTGTTATGAATGTTTTCACCCAATAAGCTTATGTTTGACGGACCTTCCCTTGTCTCTTCTTCTTTTTCCTCTTCACTAGCAGTTGATACAACTTCATGTCCTCTTTTGGCTTTTACTTCATATAATTCTTTTATTCCACTATAGTCCGGTGATTCTAGCTCTCTTTCGGGTTCTCCACCGGTAAAACCACTATACGTAGAGGATTCCAGGTCTTCATCACTAAAATCTTCTGATTTTACATTTTCTCTTTCAAACTTCGTAATAGGTGCAATCGCATCTCCTTCCAATACAGGTTTAGCAAATTTTTTGTTTAATTGTTTCAAGGGTTCAGTAATAGGTTTAAAAGTAGATTCAAGGAATTTCTCCCTCTCGCTAATACCTAGTTTCAATGCTCTGTTTTTAGCCCGAATAGAATCACTAAGTGATTTTATTTCTTTTACTAATTTTTCTTGGTTAACCATGTTTGTAGCAAGACGTGTTGTACAACAATGAATGTGTTATACCACGTTTAATGTATTAATATAAAGTTATCAAATCCTATCCTGTATCGACCATTGTTTAGCGGTTGTTCCTTCATAATTGTTAGGAACCCATACTTTTCAGCCCAAGCCTTTCCACACAACTCTTTAAATCGTTCAAATGTCATATCCGCATTTACATGATCAAAATATATATGTTTTAGGTTGGTTTCGTCCTGTTTAAATACAATTAACATGTTTGCATTGTCTCTAATGAGTTGTTTAGGTATTTTGCTGTAAGTTTGGCCAATATAAATGCTATCTATGTTGTTATGTCGACCCATAGCGAAGTAATTCCTTATTGTGTTTTGGTTTTCACAAGATACATCGTCGAATATAAACACGGAGAATGGTTTAGCTTCTTGTGGCTGCATGACACTCTCGCTTGCATTAAACTTTAAATATTTAACTTCAGGCACATTAGTCAGTATTTTTTCCAATAATTGATACTTTGGTTGTTGTAGTGATTTTGAAAATACATATAGATTGTTAAATCGTAATCCTTTAGGGTTTGTAATCAAATTGAATACTACATTAGTTTTTCCACAGTTGGAAGGTCCGGTAACCAGACAACGAACGGTGTTTGGTAACAAATTGCCATGCTTCCCACTATTGAATTCTGAATTATCCACTGTGAGTTCATCTATATTATTAATAGTAAAACTCTCTTTTTGTGGTACTATCTCCATCCTTTGTAATGGTTCAACCTAAAATGATTCTCTATCGTTATATCAAATCCTTTTTAGGTATCCAAGAATCTTCCGTCTTATTAAATCCTAACCATCGTACTTTGACCTTATCTTTTTTCCGTTGCAACACCTTTTCAACTAAATATACATCGCCTACTGTTGATTTTAACATTTCATGTCCATAAAACCCTCCTTCAAGCAATTGTCCTTTATTATCTTTTAAAATATATGTCTCAGGTACTGTAGGTTGTACTTTGAATACAGTAAAAACCTCATTGGTCCAATTTGGCAGGTATCTTTTACTGAATACACCTTTATATTTACTTATTCGCACTTTATCACCCACATTAAATTTTTTAGGCTTTAGTTTTTCAACTTTTGGTTTAGTATTCGTTTTTATACGTTTTAATACAAGGTTTTCATTTTTACTAGTTACTTGGTTTGGTTTCATCCCGATAGTCCTATGAAATTTGTTATTGTAATCGTTTATAAGTTTTGGTAACATATCAATCCATATGTGCGATCCTCTGTTGGAAAACATTTTATACATTGCACTTTTTAAAGTTCTGTTGAATCTTTCGATTATTGAGGCTTTTACTTCTGAATTGGTTGAATAATGGTTTATATTGTGTTTTTTCATTAAATTTGCAAATTCCTTATTAAAATATTCTTTTCCATCATCTGTTTGTAAATGTTTAATAGTATGTTTGTCTCTTTGTATAGCTGTTTCCATTGCTTTTGTAACACTTTTGCCACTTTTATCTTTTAGTGGTAAAGCATCTGCCATTTTTGAAAAACAGTTAATAACAGTCAATATGTATTTATATCCTTTATTTTGTTTGCTATAAGGAATCATTTCGATTAAATCCGCTTGATATAAATCATTAATTCCTTTTATCACCGTATTTCTTCGTGGAAACTTTCTTCTTGCAGGTTTATGAAGTTCGTTGACAATTTGTTGCTTTAAGTCCTTCATATTGCAGGTTTCAATGTTTGTTGTATCACATGTATAATCACAATGAATGTTGTTTTAAATATTCACATCATTTATATGGGTCAAGGTCATCCAAACTTGTGTAAAAAAATGGGGAACACGGCGTTGGACTTGCCGTGTTCCCCATTTTTTTACGGAAGGAGAAAGGAATAAGGTCGTAGTTGTAGAAGGACGAAGAATAGGTTACTAGTTGATAGGGTTTAGAGAGTAGTGGCCAAAAGGAAGAGTGTGGATTTTGTCGGGCATAATGTATCTTTTATCATCCCGAGCTGACAACGCTTTTTTAATTTCGGTGACACTGTAGACTTGATGCTTGAAGCTTCGGATATTGTTGAATGTTGCTGATATCGTAGTATCTTCAAACAAACAAGTCTTGTAGTGGTCAAATGTCACGTGTTTTTTCAAATAAGATGTCTTCACTCCTTTTGCTTTCTTCACTGTCGGTGTGTTGTTCTCGTGGTACATCTTAAATGAATACAATTTCGCCATCAGCGCCACTATTTCTTCTAAAGGCATTCCATTTGCTTCATCTTTGAATTTTCCAATTACTTTTTTATATTTTTCATTAAAATTTGGATGGTTTTTCGGATAGTCAGAAAAATCGAAATCTTCTTTGTATGGAAAAGTCCTTAGGTCTTCATACATGTCCAAAGTCTTTATCCAGTAGATAAACGCGTCCGTATCCATGTATGCGACTCCAATGTTTTCCCTTCCGTAATGTTTAACCATTTTGTTATAATGGAAATCATACATCAGGGTTTTACTTATATCCAAAATCGACATACCTATGTATAACGGACGGTCCATGACTATTGTTGTTTTCTTCATACTGACAGCGACTAGATTTTCGTTTATAATCATGGATGTTCCGAAATTTGGTTTTTGCACTAATTTTTCCAATTTCCTAGGATCACTCACTAATTTTACATTTTTGTGTTTTCTTTTGTTCTCCAAGGTCTTCCCAAAGATGGCATTGTTCATTAATTTATAGAAGTCCTTTTCAAATGCTGTTGTCGCTGCAGCTCTTCTTGCAGTGTTGGAATCAATATATGGTTTCAACCAACAAGACTGGGTGAATTCAATTGCTCTATGAATTCTCACTATACGTAGACCCAATTCAAGAGCCTGTTGAACTACCCAGTAGTGAGCCACATAGCGATCCTTATTCTCCAAGGTCATCATCAATTTTGGCCATCTTCCTGTCGGTGAAACTTCAGTCTTGGCTAGGAGAGGCAAGTCGTAGTGATAGTCATGAAGGTGCTCTGGATATTCGAAATCACAGTCCAAAATATAGCCTTTTGGACCATTCTTTGGAATCTGTGAGATGTCTCCAATGGTGGCCGGGTCGATCCATTTGAAGTCAGCGTAGGGAAGCGGATTTGACATTGCCCAACCATAAAGGTTGTTTGCGTCAAAGTAGCCAAGGTAGACCGATGGTTGTTGCTCGTCGAAGCCGGGGATGTACTTGTTGTTGGCTTTGACATGACGTGTTACAGCTTGTGTCAAACCGCCCCGTACACCAGATTCCATCATGAGCACCATATCGATATCCGTTAGAAGTTCCAGTCGACAGTTGGTTGACTTTAGCATAGCTTGCCATGCTAATCCTGGAGATGTGTACGAGTGTAGAGGGTCCAGTCCATAGGCGGAGAAGCAGGTGTTTCGGAATTCTTCCATCACATCGCACAGCAGAGTTACGTCCAATTTTATATAAAAGTCAGAATATTCCCCTAAGGTTTGAATGTTTAGTTGGTTCCAAACATTACAAGCATGATTGTAGTCTTCAACGGAGATTTCACTTTCGTTTAATTTGCTGTTGAAGGCTTCGATCGGTGGTAGACTGGTTTCTTCAAATTTTTCTGTAGATGTTATGTAGTCGTAGGGGAATACTCCTTTACGTAATACTAAGTCCAATTTATCTTCAGGTACAATCTTGCTGGTTTCTTTTAGGTCTTCTCTTCGTAGATTCTCAGACAATCTGCTCAAACTAGATGGCATAAATCTATAAGAGTCTACAAAGCGAAGTTTAATTTTACCTACGGTTTTTGAGAAACTGATGTACTTTTCCAATGTTGTAGCAAGAACATCAATTTTACCATCATCTCTTCCTAACTCTGGAATAATGAAGTGGGAGTCGTAGCCGCTAAGATTGTGTAACACGACAGGGATAAAGTGGGGCAGTTTGTAATTTATATTGCATGAATTACAAGCAGCTCCTCTGTATAAACCTGTCAGGTGATCGTGATCTCTTACTTTTGGATTTTCTTCACTGAAGCTCTTCTCGCATAGATAACATCTTGATGCCATATTGTATTCTTCTTGTTGATTCTCATTCAAAGGTTCCATAGGTACGACATTACCATACAAGCGTTGTACCTTTTCAGCAATGTCATACAACTGGTCTACGAAATACTTAGCGGCTTCTTCACCACGGTAAAGTATTGGAGTGGATGTTAAACCATAGTTTTGCAATTGGTTTTCAGACAAGGTTGATTTCACTATTAGACAAAAACTGTTGGGTTGATGCAACTGATATTTTGTTCTTCTAGTCACTTCACCGTCCGGCAGCTCCTGTGGTACTAACGTAGATTCAAAATCTGCGTAGATGACTACTGGAATCCGATATTGGTGAACTGTTTTGTTAAATTGGATACACGCTCGAGATGGTGGTGGCAGACTAATCTTCACTTCATAATTTTCATTACAAAGTCTTTTGTGTTCTATCAACCACTCTAATCCTCCTTGTCTTATTTCTTTATATGTGAAACAAAAACATCTTTTACACACTGTTAACCTACGCCTCTGTTTTGATAATTGATTTCGAATCAAGGATGCAAAGTCCTTTATCCACACATAATGTGAAATTTCACCCTTAGTGATCAGTAACAAATCAGTGTGGTTTCTTTGCTCAACTTTTACTACCCGCAAAGGATAAACGTTGTTCGAATCATCCAGACCGAAAACATTCACTGAAACGCCAGGATTTTTCTTTTCAAATTTGTCTATGTCTTTCAATGTAACTGGGTAGGTGAGGCCTTGAAAGTTGTAGCGGTGTTCATTTTCGTAATACTCTCTACCAACTCTTTCAGGATGATCTTTAACATACTTGGTTAACATTGCATACTTAAAACATTCATTACCTTCATTTTGCACATTCCTACACGATTTAGTGTTTTGGATTTTCTTTGGTAAAGGGATAAAACTACTACCCCTTAAACCATATCCATGCTTGTGAACCCTTACATCCATACCTTCAATTGATGACAAAGTCCATCCAGATCCTCTTCCTTCATGTTCTTGAAGTTTTGTTATAAGTTCTTCCAAGCATTCTTCAATAATATCATCGATGTTGGAGGTGAAGGTAAGGGTTCGGTTTTTGGTAATGAACGCTCTCAATGCTGTTTCACCATCAGTATTGTTAAACATAGCCTCTAACACCATTCCAAATTTAATAAAATTTAATCTTTGTAGTTCTTCCCTCAAGGTTCCACCAACAAGTTCCTTAGCCTGGGTTATAAATGTTTCCAGTTCCAATTGAACATTATTAATTTTAAAATGTGTTACAACTCGTCCTGGCAAGGCCGTGGTGCGCAGTTGTTTCACATCTTCTAGTTCTTCTTCAGTGTCCTCTTCTTCAGTGTCTTCTTCTTCAAAAGGTCTTCTAGCAGTAGATGGTCCAGCACCAGCAAATTGGATCACACTAGGTCTTCTTCTTTGCATTTGCTGTAGATAGCTGTCCCAGTAGTCCGTCTGCTTCTGGTGCTCTTCCAAAAACCGGTCAATTGAGTCTAAGTCTATTTCATCCATGGTAATATCTTCTTTTCTATCTTCGTCTTCATGTAATTCTCTGTGTATGGTGAAAAGATCTTCGTCTTGAAAGATTTCCCCACAAATGTCGCAAAGAGCCATTTCAAACAGTTTGGCTTTGAATGCACACTCTGTGAATGTCCACGCAATAATGAGCAGCGCACTCCACCGGGACCCTTTATATCCGAGGCAGATAGGTGGGGAAAGTGACGTCATATGGAAACAGGTTATCACTCATGTGCTAAATTTAGCCTTTACACAACCGTTTGTAATACATTTATCAGTAGGCTTGATAAATTGATGATATTTGGTCTAGATTCAATAATTTGTACAAGTTTTTTCAAAGACGTCTGTTTGAGCAAGTTTATGTAGGTCAAGGTCATTTGGAATTATTATTTTGAGCGGGGGATAGAGCACTAAGCAGCATCATTTACTACAAAGTGCTCTATCCCCCGCTCACATTCTTTTTTAACTTTTTGTTTAAACTTTTTTACAAGGGTGAAACATCACCATCAGAGTCGGAATCATCCTCATCACGGAATAGGCAGCGATGACAATACATAATTCTTCTGGCAACTAACATCCTATCCATTGGACGATGGGGAGTGTCTTGTTCTTGTTCTTCTTCTTCGATTTCCAATTGGAATTCCATTTCCGACTCAGATGACGACTCTAATGTTTCGTAGGCGTGCAAGTCCACCTCATTGTCCGTTGAACCAACTTCGTCAGAGTCCGTTTCAATATCCATTATCTCTTCCTCCTCCTCTTCTTGATCAACCGCAGGTAGTTGGTCCTCTACTTCTATAATTTCTAGAGGTATTACCTCCAGAATAGAGACAATTCTGTTGCGATGGAACACGGTGTTGTCAAGTGGAGCCATGGTATGGAAGTGTTGTATCCATCCAATTTGCTTACCCTTTTTATACCCCCACCAACTATACAATTTATGTGGGTCAAGGTCACGTAAAGATACCCTTTGAGCGGGGGATAGACCACTAAGCAGCATGCTAGTCCATTGCCGCAAAGTGATCTATCCCCCGCTCTATTCCGCAGACCACACTCAAGTCCAAGTCCACATCCAAGTCCACATCCATATGTTACACTTTATTATTATTATTACTGCCACCAAGTAATTGTCACTCGCACATTTACTTGGTTTTGATAAAGGTACTGCACAAACTCCATATTGGTTGTTTGTTCGTTATACAAATGCATCATGAAATATGCAATCTTATCGATTGCGGCATTGTCCAACGGTTCGCAATTCACAAGTTCCAATGTGCCCTGGCTGGTCTTATCCTCTATAAGTTCCACCACTTCGTTGATGTCTTCTTCCAAGAGGATGAACTCAACACTGAAGCTCTCCATTGTTGTTGTTGATAGTGTCTAGACAAATGCTTGACTAAATGCTTTATTCATCAGTCCTACATATATATACCAATTTCCCCCTCCTATTACCCATTCCCCCTCTACCTTTATATAGGTCAAGGCCATCCAATAATACCCTTTGAGCGGGGGATAGACCACTAAGCAGCATGCTAGTCCATTGCCGCAAAGTGATCTATCCCCCGCTCTGTATTCCACACAAGTCCTAGTCTTTACACACACACATAAGCCCCCCAGTCTTTTACACTTACTCATATACTCTGTCCTCCCTGCCAATTAAGAGTTCCCCATGTTTGCCACTATTTTCAATTAACCTTTCCAAGTCCCAAAACACAATGTCCAAATTAACCAAGTTCGCTCGTCCAATTTGAAACACACTATTCCCCCCAAAGTCACTTGCTCTCACTTGTTGTCCTGTATACTGCTTCTTCTTCCACGCTACAATCACTACCCTACCTTCTTCAACAACCATTCTTTTAACATTATCATACACCTTCTTCAACATCCCTCTACAGTTTAAATAGTTTATGGTTACATACTCCCACTCCTTACCAATGATCAGTGATCCACTCATTTTCTAGCGTTCCACTGGAAGGTTCAAAGCAGAATGAAGTCGGAATGTACAGACCCCCCTCTTTTATACCAGTTAACCGGTTGTCCTTCGTTTAAAGTGGGTCAAGGTCATTCAAAAGTACCCTTTGAGCGGGGGATAGACCACTAAGCAGCATGCTAGTCCATTGCCGCAAAGTAGTCTATCCCCCGCTCTGTATTCTACACACACACATGTCCCTGTCCAAGTCTTTCATTACATACCCAATATATATTCAGTTCCTTCATCATCACTATCACTCATCACTGCTTCCACAAACTCCACAGGATTAAAGTTAAATTGTTTCAATTGTTCTTTTAAGTTTTCAATTTGTTGGTCCTTTACTTCTAAAACACTGTGAAGGTGTGATATGTAGTCCGCTGCCTCGTTGATGCTTGCTACTCTCGGATCGCCTAACTTCAAGCTGGGAACTACACCCTGCAGCCTGAAGTACGCCATACGCCTTTCTTGCTCCTGCCGTTGACCAGGACTGAGCAAGCCTTGTCCGTCTTGGCTTACCTCCAGCAAGGTCCGTAGCATCGGAGCTTTGCAGGCGTTTGCCCGAGCAACAGTTATGCTGTGGAATGGTCGAGCAGGTCCACGAGTAGCAGGCAGGACGTTGGCAGCACGCCTTCTTGAAGAAGAAGAGGAAGCCTGAGAAGTTTTGGAGTTGAAAGCCATGTTACAGTGCTGTATTCAGCTAAGCGGTACAAAGCAGAATAACCAAACTGCACGTTAATACCCGTATATATACACTTATCAGTGGTGGGGGTACTAGCTAGCCTTGGTAAAGTGGGTCAAGGCCATCCAAAAACATTACCAGAACGGGGGATAGATCACTAAGTGGCATGTTAGTCCATTGCCACAGAGTGATCTATCCCCCGCTCTGTATTCCGCATTCACACACACATTCATACAAACACACAAGTCCCAGTCCGAGCCTTTACCCACACACCTATCCACTCTCATCCTCACTAGCATCACTGTCCACTAAAAGATCTTGACACTTCATAATTAGTCTGTCATATTTTCTCAGGATTGAATTTGCCTCACGGATTACATTCTCTAGCACCCTATCCTTTTCCTCTATAATTTCATTGTACGCTTCAAATACATTTGGTGGTGTCTGTGTAGATGCATTTGATGTGGTTGGTTGCGGGTTGGTAGGAGGCCGGGCCGAGCTGGAGGCTCCACTGCTGCAAAGCTCCTTCTTCACAGGGCCAAAGCCGGATAACCGGACGCGACTCCTTACATACCAGGCTGATCTAGAGGCTCCACTGCTGCTGCACGGGTCCTTCTTCACAGGTCCAAAGCCAGAAAATCGGACTCGACTGCTTAACAGAAGGCTCGATCGGTTGGGCCCAACACTTGAGCTAGAAGCTGAAGAGTTTCCAGACATGGTGCGAGGTGTTCTGCTTAACGGATGCAAGCTGAATGAGCGGACATTGGATTACCACTCCTATATATACCTATTTGTAGTGGTAGGGGCGGGGTGGAGGAGGGGGTGGGGGAGGGGGTGGGGGAGGGAATGGGGAATTTGGGGGGGGGATAGCTTAAGGACTTCCACTAAATTTCCCTTACTCTTCCCGGTCATCGGTTTTACATACCTTTAGCAAACCCATCATTTTGGTTTCTTCAATAACTTTACACAGCTCAAAGACCCAAGCAAACAGCTCATCTATGTTGTTATAATTAATTTTTGTCCAGTGTTCATACTTATGAGTTTGGTTGTTTATAATACATAGATAAAATGTAGACCCATCTCGTCTTATACAGTGCTCAACTTCCATTCTATGCCGATTTAGCACTTCCCAAACATTGTGTGGATCTATCAAGAAGTCACCACCTTTGTAATTGTACCGTGACATGTTTACACGGAGTACAGAAACGGACTGAAGCAAATGAACGGCTCATACAAGCTTAGTAAGAGCATTAGAGTGGGGGGTATCACGTGATACACGACATTAGTTGTAAGGTTAGCACTTTACTTTAAACAGTAATTTATATGGGTCAAGGTCATTCAAACTTTGAAAAATTTTTACCTCCAAACACTTGTAGCAAGCTACAAGTGTTTGGAGGTAAGTTTTTATTTGTTAAAGATTTTCGTAACTTAGTCTTCACCCTCAAGGACACGGTTTGAGATTGTCCCAGTGACTTTACATCACCGCCAGGTTAAAGTATTATACAAGTCAAGTATTTTTTTTTTATTATTATTTGACTTGTGTAATACTCCTCTCCCTTACTTTAAGAGGGTTAGGACTAAATTTGGAAAAAAATAATTTGGAAGAAGAATTTTTGTTTTTTAAATATCGTCCAACACAACCTAACAATTTAGAATTTCTTTTGGTAGGCCTACATCCTAATCCATTTCCCACACAGATTGGCATCCTTCCCTTCGTATTAGATAGCCTTTTTTATGGATGAAAAATTGTCTTTGTACCATCCGAACGGGTACTTTCATTGTATGAAGGCTGCCATCACCTTTTACAATGATTTCTACTTTGGCATCAAAAGCTCCATAAGTTTGAGCAATAAAATAATATTTTTCATCCATTTTAAGTCTTCTAATATCAAGCGGTTGCGGACTGTGGGGATGTCTGGGTTGGGATGTTTTAGACCTAATGTTGTTAAGACTGTAGGGTCTTACTCTCGGAAGATTGATGTTTTTGTTCAAGTGCGTTTGGCAACGGTCTTTATCTAAAACAGCAAACTTCTGACAGCAAAGAATCCCAAAGTCTTTTGACATCCACACGTAATCGCATTTATTACCCTTGCCAGCAGGGAGTTTAACACGCTTACGTTTTTGTGTTGGACGCTTTACTGGAGTGTTTTGGAGCTTGTCAGGTTTAGGCTGGCTAGAAGGAATGGGGGTGGGAGGTGAAGGTTTAAGTAGGTCAAAAGGTAGGCTGCAGACAATTTTGGGTGGGGTAGGTGAACGGGTTAGGTCGATTGAGGGAAGTTCGGGGGAGAAGATTGATTTACGGGGTGGTTTGGTTGGTGTAGGTGGCATGGGGGATATGGGTGAGGGACATTGGGATTTGGTGTAGGATAGGATTTTCTTAGTTCGACTGTAGGGGGTTATCCTCGACCTTGGCGCCTCTTCGAACACCGCAGACTCCGATCCCGAGTCCGATAGCAGAGAGAGTGCTGGAGAGGCTATCAGGACTCGTCCGCTGGGGTTCTTTGAAGATGCCGCAGGTGCGCCAGCCTCTTCCGAAGCCGAAGGTGCGCCAACCTCTTCCAATGTTGGTGGCAATGGTGAAAGGCTGGGCATCGAGGCAGGCTGCGGTGGCGGCGGCGGTGGCGGCATCGTCAGGCAGCTCAGAATCTGCGCTGTCATGAGGTATTCTAGGATCGGAGCGGAGGACGATGAGGGCTGAGGCGTGTTGGCCGAGGTTGAAGAAGCTGGTGGGTAATTCTTGAGCTTAAGACCCATCTTGATGAAGCGAATAAATGAAGAGTAAATATGAAAAGAGTAAATATGAAAAGAAGATTGAAATAAGTAAATAAAATCTCAGGAGCGAGAGAGGACCGTCCGGTACGGGAACCTGGACAGGAATGAGAAGTGCATGCCACCCGGCCGCCTTATATCCCCGCCGGGGCTGCCACGCCCAGGATATCAGGGGTGGGGGAGGGGGTGGGGGTGGGGGTGGGGGTGGGGGGGGGTGGGGGGGGGTTCGCACTTTTTGTCGGGGGGGGGGGGTCAATTTAAAACAATAAGCCTCACTTAAGTCGTTTATGTTAACATCGCTGAAGCCTCCAAAAAAGACACACTTATAGACGAGTCAAACCTTATGTGTTACTTGACTTGTACATTTTTTTAAAAGAGCTTAATATATTTACCTTGTTAATAAGACCTGACTGTTAAAGAATTTTGAAAACTTTTATATATTTAGGTCAAGGTCACGGTAAAACTTTAAAAAATTAAGCCCCACACCCCCGATGGGGGTGTGGGGCACTTGGGTTGTCATCGCTGTAGCCTCCAAAGAGACCCAACTATGACAACAAGGCAACATCCAATGTCGTGTTCCCTTCGCCACGCAAGACTTGTAAACATTTACTGCATTGTCTTTTCAATAGCTAACAAAACATTTACTTAATTTTGAGAGAGGTTGAGGACAGCCCTAGTGGCTTACGCCCTCGGTCCGAGTGCAGGGGCCACCGCAAATTGGCCACAGCTGTGGTCTGCATGTCAGCATACAAACGGACCGAGTCCCAAACCCAGCCGCAATATTGCATGCCTGAGAGGACCCATGCTAAAATTGGTTTAAAATTGTTTTACACGGGGGTCTACTCCCGTACCCTACCTTTACTATTTAACTTTATCAATGCAGTAAATTTTTATAAATCTTTGTGGGTCAAGGCCACACGGACATTAAAAAAATTTCGGCCCCCGTACATCCATGGCGAACCACGAATGTTCGGGGGCCTTGGGGACTAAAAACACAAATAGCTAACAAAGATTCATTTACATAATTTTGAGTTTCCAGAAGGGAAACAAGAGGTTGAGGACAGCCCTAGTGGCTTACGCCCTCGGTCCGAGTGCAGAGGCCACCGCAAATTGGCCACAGCTGTGGTCTGCATGTCAGCATACAAACGGACCGAGTCCCAAACCCAGCCGCAATATTGCATGCCTGAGAGGACTCATGCTAACGTTGGTATAAAATGCTTTTACACGGGGGCCTACTCCCGTTCCCTGACTTTACAATTTACTTTGAGCATTGAAAAGCTCAAGGGGGGATTGCTAAAACAAGCGTATACACTTTACAAACATATAACACACTTACAACACACAATTGAGCTCAACGTAGTCAATGCTGGAACAAGCACATACACATTAAACACATATAACAAACAAGACACAAAGGATAAAAGACACAGGAGACATAGGGTACAAGTAAAACACTCTCATATAAATCAATTCCCAATACCCAAACGCAAGCGCAATATCTTACAACTAATACAAGTCTTAAAGTTAGAGTAGACTTCGCTAAACACTGAAGGCGCCATTCAATGTTTAGTGATGCCTATGGCGGTCCGTCCCGGTCGTTCACGTTCAACGCGCGGGAGCGGACTGCGAGCCGGCTCTGGCTGGACCCCCTTATATCCCCGCCGGGGCTGCCACGCCCAGGATATCAGGGGTGGGGGAGGGGGTGGGGGTGGGGGTGGGGGTGGGGGGGGTGGGGGGGTGGGGGGGGGTGGGGGGGGGTTCGCATTTTTTGTCGGGGGGGGGGGTTCGCACTTTTTGTCGGGGGGGGGGGGGTTCGCACTTTTTGTCCGGGGGGGGGGGGTCAGGTAAGTTAAGTGGGTCAAGGTCACCCACAACACTTGTACTCTAAGTGTTGGCTATACCCCCACCACAACTGGGTCCCTAGGCTGCACAACACCGCTTCGCCAGTATGTCTCCGGCTTCCATGCGGTGCGTCTCGCTGTTCTCTAGCTCTCTATATGTAAGTAATTTTACAAGTTCTGAATGTAGGTCACTACACTTTAACTCTGGGACGATATCGACTTGTAGTGTTTCAGTGTTTTGACTCAAGGTCATCACACTTTAACTCTAGCACATCGGTTATCGTACCAGAGGTGCTCAATAACCTAACTTGTAATGTTTATGGGTGGCGTTTGCACGCCACGTGGTATCGCCATGAGTGTCCAGTCCAGGTTTTAAGTTAAATTAATTTTACTGTAATCTTTTCCATTTCCGCTTCGTTTTGCCAAAGTATAAGGTGTCGCTTAATAAAGTGGTATTTCTCTAAAGTTATAGGAGATTGCAAGGATACAATTAGTTTATTTAGGAGACTCTTCATCTTGGAGTTTAACACAATTTCCACTTTGACTTTGCTTCCTCGGCTCTCACAGCCTAAGCTGTACAGAAATGTTTCTTCTAGTGCCAACTCGGGCCAAGAGAACAGTGTGTTGACTGTAGGACAGCTCATGGTGAAGTGATGCGATACTCCAGCGTACCACCTCACCTTCCCCCGCCACTGTGACCTTCCCCCACTCCTGCTGTTTCCCCCACCTCTTTTCCCTTGACTCATGCGCTACAAGCGGTCTCTCAGTATTGTGCGGACTTTTGTGAGGTGAAGCCATGTCGCAGGACACTTTAGGTAAGAAACTTAGCCGTGTTAAGACTTTATTAGTTGCTCACTGTCCACCACCCAAAGTTAAGAGAGTTTCAACTTTAGCTAAGTGGCGCAAACTGTTGCGCGGACACCCTAAGTTTTATACAAAACAGACTAATGTCAGTTTTACTGATGAGGATTTGTTTAAAATATTGGATGAAATGACTTTTCCTTGCAAAATTCAGTTAGTTACTCCCATTCCTGACAGTTTAGAGTCTTAGTCTCTCAAGCCGATATACCTAGCATACACAGAGCCTGACAGTCAGTCACTCGATGGCTGTCGTGGGGTGCGCATCGGTGTCGGCGCTCCGTTGTTAAGTGTTCAAGGTCACAGTAACATAAAATTGCGGGCGTTGTACTGGTTCAAGGTCACCTGAGGGATAACCGATTGCCCATTTAGGCAGAGTCATGTCAGAAACTCGAGTTTAACTTGGCACTTTTGCCGTTTCTTGTCGAAAATTCGCTCCAAGTGGTCAAGGTCACGGGGACTCTGACTGAAACTCGGAGCGTAGTGCGAGAAACGGCAAAAGTGCTAAAAAATTTTAAGTTTCTGCGTGACCTTGACCTTAGTGGCGTCGGTGACGTCGTTTTGATGACGTAAGGGGTGATGACGTCATCAGCACGTCATTTCTGTGACGTCATGGGTGTGACGTCATCGAAATGACGTCATTAGTGATGACGTCATCGATTGCGTCATCGATGACGTCATCGATGACGTCATCGGTGAGGTCATTGACCTCGATGACGTCATCCCTCAGGTGACCTTGAACTGGGCCAGCGGCCGCAATTTTACACTACTTATGTCAATAAATAAGCGACAAAAACTGTTTAGTTGATTTTCCTAATAACATGAGAAACATAATTTTCGATCATTTTATTTTTAGAGTGATTTCAAACAGTTAAGTTAAAATTTTAGTTGAACTTTTAAAGTTTAGGTAAAAAAAGTCAAAACACCCGTTTTTGCTCTTTTTAAACCCCATAAAACCCCGTTACCAAAATTTGATAATGCTGGTTCACGAACTGATGCAAAAATACTTAACCTGGTCTTACACCCTTTTTTTCTTTTGGGGCTTCAAAACCAAAAGCCCCGGATACCGGAATTACCACGGTAACAGACATAGTTATTGCCATGAGACTACCATTATAGGGTATTCCTGGAGTAAGTTTAGCTAAAAAGATTGGGTTTCCATACTGTATTTTGTAGGAAGACATACCGGACGGTGGCGGTAGCTTAGTCCAATGGTACAACGATTGCCTCACAAAATGGCTGTCCTTAGTTTGATCCCAGGCAACTGCTGTATAGACGTAAAAGTAAGAGTAAAAGTAAGAGTAAGACGTAAAAGTTTTGTTTGAGTTTTCTTAATACTAAAAAACAGCACACTTAACTGGGTCAGAAGATATCCAGCTGACTTTTTATTCTCAGTTCAGGAAATGGAAGCCGGAAGTTAATCTCTGCTTGAAACTAGAATTTGTGAAGGAATTTAATTTTTTCTACGACATTGTTACTTAACAAAATTTTATTAAAAACGTTTTGAAAATATTAAATTAGAGGAAAATCCTGAAATTTAAAAATTAATTACTATAACTTTATATTGATAGTTCGAACCTAACTAACAATGCCGTTTTACGAGCAAACGATTAAACATTTAATACATTGTGATGCATGTTTTGCCCTGACTTTATTACAATCTACGAGAATAATATTTATTTCTTGATTGCAACACAGAGTAAAGAAGCTTCACACAGAGTAAAGGTTCCTTACTCTGTGATTGCAACTTCATCCACAAAAATTTAGATGAAATTTTAATTTAACTGCATTTAACTAATTTAACGCCTAATTTAACTACACGATACCTTTACATTTTACACCTGCCTTTCTTACAGCATATTTTTCAAGTATTTTAGAATTTTTTATAGTAAATTTCAAAATATGCATGTAATAAATCTAAGCTACTTACTTAACTTATGAAGAAAATAAATAGAAATTTTATCAAATAATGTTTAAAAAGTTTTTTGAACCAGATTTCATGTAAAATAAAGTGTACTTCACTAAAATACCGTCTTACTACCCATGTTAACTATATTTATATAATATGTATAGTTCAAGAAGTAAGTAATTTATTTCAATAAATTTAAAATAGCTTTGAAATTTAAATAATTTTAAAAGCTAACAAATTTGTAAATGCCACTCTAAGTTTTAAAATTGTTAAATTTTTAAATAGTTTTAAAATTAATACTTAGAAAATAGAAGATGAATTAAAATAAAATTACACTTAGATCCAAGCATATGACATCAACAAATTTTTGTGAATCAAGTGAAAAATATACAGTATATGTCCGTTAATGCGATAAATTTTGAAAGGAACCTCAAATTTTGATGAAATATGGTTCAAACATACAGGGCACCATTCATAAGGTTAAGTTCAAAAACCAGCATGAACGGTCCATGGTGACGGGGTTTTGTGGGGTTGCAAAAGGGTCAAAAATGGGTTGTTGGCATTTTTTTACCTTTCAATTTTAATATTTGACAATTTCAACTTAATCCATTTAAAAAGAACTTCTAAAAAACAAACAATTGAGTATTTTGAATCATTAAAATAGCTCAACTGGTTATTGCAAACCATCCGTCCGTGTCGTGCGAAATATGGCCACCGCGTCGACGTGATATATGTTTAAATGTTACCGGTATTATTTATTATGTGTCTGTGTCGTGTGTAAATGTTTGATTTTAACTTATGACGAAACGCTAGTGCGAAGAAGATGCTTGAAAATGTCACTGTTGTGACGAAACGCGTCGCAACTTAACCACCAGCGACAAGGAATGTCAGAAGGGAATGCCTAGTTCAAATTAATTTCGACATTCCAGTAGTAGGATATAAATTTAAAAAAAAATGTATGATCATACATAAATAAATTAGTAGTTTTTAAATAATACTCTTGTTTGAATTTACACTAGAACAGTTGTCATACAAACAAGGAAATTCCATTGCAATTTCATCGTAATGCTCGCTTTTTGCACTCGACAATGTTCCATTTGGAGTCTGGCACATTTGTCGAGTACCATTCAACTGCTCTTCTGTTGTTATTTTACGTAACGCCCTGTTATGACACGCTTAATTTTGTTTTCTGGCTTTACTTTTAGATTGACTGACTACATGAGAGAACTTGGAAAAGTTAAGTCTGGTGTGATACTTATTCAAAATTTATAATTTCACGCCAATTTAGGCAAAACTCCCGGTGGAGAGATTTTTGAAAATAAGTTTTAATGTTAAAGTCGATGACGCAAACAATTCCAAGAGAAACTTTGGTTATCCTAAATGGAGTGGAAAAGTTCCCCGAGGAGAGTTTTCGGGGGCTCACTACAAAGTCATCGGCTGTTTTGCCAGTCGTTTATTTACTTTGTACTACCGAATGTTGTACCTAACAAATCTTATTTTATATTATTACATTGTTACCGAAAGTATTGGTTGTGATCTATTTGAGAGCATAAAATAGTACTTCATGTATAAAATAATGAAGAATGTTATTCGTTTTATAACAAATATTTGAAATTACTGCAGTTATGTTACAGAATATGCGAAATTAAACCCTCTTTTACAAATTTTATTCTTTAAATCTATATTATTTTATGATCTCTGTGTACCCTTTTTCAATTTATTTGCAGTTAAAACATGAACGGTCCAATATATCAGTGGTAGTTAGAGGTATTTGTCGAGTACATGTCGCCAAATTACTCGTAGCTCGCTTCTGTATTGTACTGCACTGGTCTGGTGTGATGTAACCTTGATGTTCTGTGCGACTCGCACAAAGGATAGGCCTACTATGCGTTTTCAAACTACCCTTTCATGGTAATAGTACCGTTGAACAAACCTTTACACGAAACGGTTGTTGTGCAATGGTGCAAATGGTTGTGGTTGTTGCAATACATTAAAATATTTTTATGTATAATTTATCCTTCGCCTGTTTATTCTCTCGCCTCATTATATTTTAATTATGCAACTTGGTATCTATGTGCTAATTTTTATCGAGAAATTTTTATTTTTTGTATTTATTTATATATTTTAATTATGTATGTTATGTTCTAAAACTCGACTTAATGTTAAGATAAATTTAAAAGTTTTGGTTAAAATGAAAGTCAACCAGTACATTTCAAGAACATTTCAAATTAGTTTTATTTCTTTGTGGCGTACTGAATGGAATTTACTATTAACTGAATCACAAATTACTTAATTTTTCTTACTTTTCTTAGCGGCTAGCTATACTCTATGGCACGTGTAATTGTTATAAAAAGAAACTGAGTCAATGGTTTAGTTTATTCAGTTATATAAGTGAATAAACTATTTATTTCTAGAATTAAATTAAATTTTGAGTGAGGATAGTTAATTACTTCTGTAACAACTGTATCCCGTACAATTCAACGGAATTCGATTACACATCAGATTGACGTATCTGGGCAGCTAAGGCGACCGCAGAGACGTTTGTGGCTGGATGATAACCGGCCCTCGTCCCTGCCCTCACGACACTAACGATCTAGATACCATCAATACCAAAACCTAATACCTAAAACACTTTATAAGACCTGTCAGTTCGCAAGTTTCATGGAACTCATAACCAATTTATAACTATATCAAAATGTTTAAACGGATAAAAAAAATATTATTTAAAGCTCAAAAAAGTCTTCCTTGGCAAAAATAATTCTATGCTAATTTTTATTGATACCGGTCGCATAAAAACGGACCTGAATTCAAAAAATGGTTTTGATTTTCCTATTGATTACATTTTGAAAAATATTTAAGATAGAGAAATAGAGTTCATCTGAACTACTTTACCGATTTTAACAGGTTTCACTGCGAATTTTTTTTATTAATTAGGTAAACATTTTTTGGGTAAATAAGTATTCAAATTCAAAACCACAATAGGCCCAAACACAAGTGATATATCTGTAGCAGTTGCAATCCATTGACCTGCCAAATACAGGGACTCAAATAATTTACATCCTACCCATATCAAAGAAATGCTTAGGCTTAAATACAAATAAATGCTTTTGGAAAACTTGCTCGTCTTTTCTCTTTGAATTTCTTAGACATAAAGATGCAGGCATTTTGATTTACCTTTTATTGTTTATTTTTTGTTTTTAGCGAATTTCTCATAGGGAATAAGCTATTACCGTAGGTCTCATGGTAAGACCTCATGGCCCGGGACCATGTTACTTTTTTGTTTTTAGGTGCCCAGAGACCAAAAATAATAGTCATTAAAATTTATATATATATATATATATATATATATATATATATATATATATATATATATATATATATATATATATATATATATATATATATATATATAGACACAATAACTCCCGTAAAAATGGTCCGATCGACACCAAATTCGGTAGAGATGTGTAATCCTAGGTTTATTCGGATGAGTTCGTAAACCAGACATATCGACCTAACGGAAGGGGTAGTTTGGGGGGGTTTTGTACCCCAAAAATGGGTGTTTTGCATTTTTCATATGTAATTTTTAAATTTTTGTTTTGACCATTGGATTTAGCTAAAAAAACACACAATTTAGTATTTTGAAGCCTTGGTCTATCTTAATTGGTTACCGAGATATTAAAAAGTCTAAAGACAGTACATTGTATTTTGAAGCTCCAATGTTAATCTTATGGAGAATAAGGATGTGTTAATATTCCACTTATTAACCAATATTTTTTGATGAAACTTGGTATTTAGCATTTAGTTGAGATTCATCCATTTAAGGTAAAAAATATTGGTTTTTATACTTTTCATGGCAGCAAACCTGCATACTCTTTTCCCATGTTAATCATATGTAGAATAGGCAAACTTCTTTAGCAATGGACAGACATTGACGAAACTTAGTATATGGCTTTATATGGTCGAAATAAATTGATTTTATGCTAATAACCTACTTTTAGTGTTCCCCATGGCAGCATATACCTGCATACTCTTCTATTTATCATAAGGAGACTAGACTTTTTTTCCTATTTATGAGCATGTGATGACATTTGGTTTACAGGTTTATCTAGTCAAATTTAATATTACTAATTAGGAAATTCGCTGAGTACGCAGGTCTGCTACGACGGGGTGTATTGTTTTTTATTAAATAGAATATTAACTTTGATTGATATAAAAAATTTTATGGTACTTATTTTTACGCAATTAAATATAGTAAAGTTCACCAACATTGCAAAAGTAATGATTTTTTGACCCACAGCTCATACCACACATTTGGGAGTAAATCACTGGCGCAGATTTTTGCTAAAACTTTATATAATGAAAGTATAACAATACCTACAAATATAGCGGATAATTTCGCCCTGCAATATGATTTCGTTGTATAAATATTGATTCTTTCATAACAATCACGACACTATTACCGGGTTCCCCAGACCACCCTTACATAAAATTACGCCCTTATCAAATTTATAGAATTAATTTTTTACAAAAAGAAATTGGGTCATTAGGGGTAAACCCGTATCGCTCTACCGATTGACACTAGTTTTAATGTACATGGTGTACCTAAAGTAGCACTTACAGACCAGAAGTCGCTAATTTTAAATACAAACCATTGTTTTTATGGCAGTTTTAGATTCTGCACGTAAATTTAAGTAAACCTTACAATTTAATGTTTACCCATAATCCTAACGGTTTAGGATATAATGGTGTTTAGTTTAGTCCTCCCTTAGAATAACATAGGGAAAATTCCCCTGTAAATTTAAATTACTTTCAATCGATAGAGCGTTAAGATATAGGCCTAACCTATAATGGCACAACTAGGATTTGTGAGAAATTTATTCTGTAAATTTTAAAAGGGGTGTTCAAGTGGTCTGGGACAATCGGTATACTATACAAACAAAATTAAACAGTTCATCACACTTAAATATACACCATGACTAATTAGAAAGTTCTTTGTAGTACTGAGACCATCACAAAGCTGGACGAACTCTACCTCAAGCTTCTATGAGTTGGAAGGATGAGAGTGTTTCCCCGTATTATCGTTTGAATCTAATTATTTTCACCGAATAATCTTCAAATTTATGTTCCAGGATTACAAAATTAGTATCTTTCTATGTGCTTTGATTTATAATCTTTATTCTCGTTAGAACACTAATATCCTTCCTAAAGAATTAAGTACTATAATAGGAAACGACTATAAAATAAACGGTATCAGTTAACTGACACATACTTTCTCCCAACAATGTAAAAAAGATGTTAAAAGCTTCAAACATTAATGTCTTGATGACTCAGTCGGATAGCTACCGGCTGAGCAGCGCTCGTTTGACCCTACGCGCGTATGTGACTTTTAACAACGTACTGCGTTTACCGCTAAACGAAAAAATGAATTTTCTCCGCAACCACTAGACATAGAGCAATAATTTAAAATACTGGATTATTTAGTTTTTTGAGCTTGATTTAATGGTGATAAGTAAAATTTATTTCAAGACAACAGCTATTTTAAAAATCCAAAAATTGATTTTTGAAACACTTTTTACTCCATAACTTTTGAACGCGAGTTTTCCCGGAGATGCGGGTGGTGTCATTTTATTCACCATTTTAAGCTTAATAAACCACAAAATTTTAATCAAAATCGTTAGAGCCGTTTTTGAGAAATTTTGATTTTTGATGATTTTTGAGGGTTTTTGGGGGTAAAATACCCTTAAAAATCAAAAATTCAAAAAAATGAAAAAAAACGCCTGGAATTATCGTGGATTTGGACCTATGTACCAAATTTCATTAAAATCAGACCATTAGGGCATTCTCTAGCTCTGTTTACATCCTGACACACACACACACACACACACACACACACACACACACACACACACACACACACACACACACACACACACACACACACACACACACACACACACACACACACACACAAGTAGTGTGAAATTGGGGATGCTGGCCCAGTTCAAGGTCACCTGAGGGATGACGTCATCGAGGTCAATGACCTCACCGATGACGTCATCGATGACGTCATCGATGACGCAATCGATGACGTCATCACTAATGACGTCATTTCGATGACGTCACACCCATGACGTCACAGAAATGACGTGCTGATGACGTCATCACCCCTTACGTCATCAAAATGACGTCACCCGACGCCACTGAGGTCAAGGTCACGCCGAAACTTAAATTTTTTTGGCACTTTTGCCGTTTCTCGCACTACGCTCCGAGTTTCAGTCACATTTCCCGTGACCTTGACGACTTGGAGCGAACTTGCGACGAGAAACGGCAAAAGTGCCAAGTTAAACTAGATTTTGTGACATGACCTTGCCTATATGACCAATCGGTGA
>CM061534.1:161232446-161391931 GCA_030545055.2 Neoaliturus tenellus | reverse complement strand
CACTTTTTACTCCATAACTTTTGAACGCGCATTTTCTCGAAGATGCGGGTGCTGTCATTTTATTCACAATTTCAAGCTTAATAAACCATAAAATTTTAATCAAAATCGTTAGAGCCGTTTTTGAGAAATTTTGATTTTTGACGATTTTTGAGGGGTTTTGGGGGTAAACAACCCTTAAAAATAAAAAATTCAATAAAATGAAAAAACGCCTGGAATTATTGTGAGTTTGGACCTACATACCAAATTTCACCAAAATCGGGCCATGGGGGCATTCTCTAGCTCTGTTTACATCCAGACACACGGACACACACACACACACACACACACAGACATCACTCTGAAAACCACTTTTTTGGACTCAGGGGGCACCAAAATGGATAAATCCACAAACAACTCAAATTCGAAAATTTTGACGAAAACAATACTTTCTCCATATACTTTGGTATAGGGGGAGAAAGTAAAAAGGAGGAAACGAAACATGCTTGTGTATTAATATATAGATTGTAATTTAACAGCTGATTACCTTCAGATGAATTTTAAAAGCCAGATCGTAAACAAAAATAGATCTCTGTCACTTCATAATCAACATTCACGTTGTAGGTGAGTTTCACTCACACAGGATCATAAAATGCGCAATTTGCGCAAGGGCCACCTCGTTTCTATTAATGTGTTTGTTGCAGTTTGATTAAACATTTATACTGTATTCTTATAGTGATTTACATTATAGTTCTATGAGTATACCATGTCCCCCTCCCATCTCCCATCAGTCCATCACCCCGCACCGTCCAGTCAGTCAGCTGACGATGGTCTACACCCGAGCTGCGAATTTGTTTGAGTTCTCGTGCGGTGTTTTCTATTTATTTTGTTATTTCTCAGTGGTTAGTAGTTATTTGTTTGTATAAATATTAGTAATCTCGAAATTATTTTGTAAATATCAGGATCGCGTGTTCACTTCGTTATAATGCTCGTATAATAATGTATAATTTTGACCTATAATTTTTATACAATAATTATAACTGGACTATAAATATGGAATCTATTTAATGCAATTAAAAGTAATGAAAATAATTTTCTGCTTGCATAACTATTTAAAAATAAAAAACTTCTTAATTTGTTCGAAGATGTCGTTGATAGTTCCATGGTTGGAGTCCGTACGCCGTTGTTCAACAACTCGGAGGGTTATCGTTGTCCGTCGGGCAGCACTGGTTTTTGGAGTCCCAGAAGCGCTTTCGGCGGCTTGTCATTGTCAACTGCTACTGACATTTTACATCTTAATTTGGCCATTTTACATCTTAATTAATTTAATTAATTGTTTATCAAATGCAAAAATGTTCGATAATTTACCACCGTTTTATCAGCAAAATTGTTACGTACTGCAATCATCTCCTGAGGCTGAATGAAGTTCCTCATATACGTGTCTTGATTTTGAATTGACGGCGACACTTTATTTATATGTTCATCAAATGTATGTGTAGACATACGAAAATGATTGAAAATTTACTTTCTTTTTTCCCTAAGAAATAAGTGTACAACAACCCATGCAAGTTCCTTTTCACTATGATTGGGTGAAGCGAGTGAACCTAAATACTGCGGTTCCGTTCCTTTTTTTTCCTATGCCTTAGCAAACACGGCACAGCCATATTCTTACGTGTACTCAGCACATAGAATAATGTATATACACCTGGAACTTGGAACGCTCACACCGTTGTCAGAACCCGCAACCTGGGAGAAAAGGGCAGGCAAGAATGACCAAATGACTAATTATGGCAGTGAGCGCGCTTTCATTCATACGCTTGTTCCTCATGCATACAAAAAATAACAAGAATGAACCTTACATATTTGTAATCTGCATAAACTACTGATTCCAATTGTATACAAATATTTGCATTTTTATATTAGGAAAGGATAATAATTATTAATAATTTTTTTTTAACGTGACATTGAAAAGTTATTAAGCGAGAAAGTTTTTTTGGGTTAGGATCAAACTCTCAGCGGAAAAGTTTCAGATTATGAGTTGAGTTTATCTAGAATGTTTAAATATTAAATTTTTACCTAACAGTATTAGTTTCGGATATAATCGATCACAAAGCGAGCGTTAAATGTTATCGACGACGCGCTGCCGCAATAAGCATTATTGCGACACACGTCGATCGCCGTCATCGGTCGACTCGAAATAATCTAATAATGCCTCTTCAGTGTAAGGCAAATTGAATTTGGATTATTTACTTATTTTCAATGTTAGTTTTTTAGGTTGTTTGTACTATCTACATCAAGTGCTTTGTTGGATATTGTGTAACTTATGTCAAATAAACTAATCTATACTTATTTAATACGCTAAGGGTTTTTTTGTCATGAGAACTCCTCCTACAATTCTCAACCGATTTTCAAGTTTTTGGTGTCGTTGGATAGGGCTTAGTCTGAAGTTGTTTCCGCCAAAAATTGATGAAAATCGGACTTAAAATAAGGGCGCTATCCACAAATTAAATTTGAAATTTTCCCATTAGAATAACATTGAGATTGGTTTGAGCATTTTAAACATCTGTTAACGTACAGCTGTAGTTTTTGGTGATCACTGATATTTACAATATTGGATTGGTCGGATTTCATTGATCTAGAACTAAATTACCTAAATGTAACTTTTGTATTGTATGAAAATAAATTGCTCGATGTTGAGCAACACGTGCACTAGTTAAAAATTAATAGTACAATCTATATACTAGCAAACAGTTAAAATAAGATTGTGGGAATATGAAAATATTAATTAAATAAACTAAAACAATAATTATAGAATTCAGTCTTTTTCCAATTTTATAAATAAGCCTACATTTATTTTTTGATTTTTTTCATATAATTTTCCCTAAAGATAAATATAATTAAATAGCCATTTCATATGAATGTGGGAGTAACTGAAATAAATAAAAGAGCCAGTTCAACTCGTCTTATGTTTTATTAAAACACAACGAATAAAGTTTTATATTCGTATAATTTAATAAGTAAATATTTGTCAAGTAATTTGATAAAATCAAAACATATAGGCCCTAACTAAATTACAGTAAATTAAAATTTAACACTCGTGAAAAGAATTGCCGCTCCCTCTTATTTTACAATTAATGCAGGTGAACGCTGAACACGACACTATTAATGTAATAACTATCCAACTCAATGCATTAACAATTAATTTAAAACTCACATCGTTAACTCAAACTTTACCTTATGAAACGTCCACTCGTTATGAGAGAAATTAGGAGAATAAAAATATTTCATATGTGAAAACAATTAATTGTAGGCTAATAAAACGCAACCGAAGAGATAATCTTGACATCGCGCATAGACGCGATTCTCCGAAATCTTCAACGTCGCTCCACTTTTATCTTCACACCTGTCTTCCGAGAAAACTATTCGCTTAAAAAATTGTAATAGAAAGATTGAAATTCTTTCATTATCTACGCTAGAAGTCTTTCCTGACCAATAAATAAAAAATATTTACGCTTAGTAACTTTTTCATGTTCTAGTTGTGTATTGACATTCGTTTTTATTTAATAGCTAGCTGTTTACTAGTTAAACATAATGAATAAGATATTCACATCGTTATGACCAGTAACTCTTTTTCTTTAAAACGTACGTGTTTCAATGCATTTGGATGGTTAGCGACCGGCAAAGAAGCATGTAAGTCAGTGAGCACACTAAAGCTTTTGGCTGCTCATTTTGCGTTTTTGCCTGCCCTTCAGAACACGGGTTGCGGTTTTTGGTTCGAGTTTTGCCTTGCGTGAGCGTTTATAATAGAGGTGTATAATAGAGTTCTATTACTCAGCACCAGTTCTACAATGAGACTAAATTATTTAACTGCGCAACATGGCTGGCTGCTCCGCCGGTTCTGGCTGTCTCGCCGTGCCGTGTGCATAGAACTATAATGTTTATATGTTTATAATGTTTATATTTCTATGGCCGTGTGTTCTGGTCGCTCAAAATACAGCGGCGACAGCTAAAAAGCCCCATATCTGGGACTTTTGCCGTCCCGTGTCTCCCCGTTCTTATTTTATTGTTAATAATAATAATAACTTGTTCCTCTGATAAAGTTTATCTTCAATAGCATTAGATTTTGATAACAAAATTATTCTACTGACTGCATACCACTGACATATGTTATATAGCGCCAATATACGGCCCCGAACATGACTTGGAAGACATATAGACTTTACAATACCAAATTCCTTGGGTTTTGGGCTCCTGAATATGAGCCCCGTTGGCAGAACTCACATTGGGCACCATCCTTCACGTAAGGCATATATTCACACGCCTTTGGAATCAAACTATGGGACAGCTGTGCAAAAAAAGTCTTAAAAGATTATTAATTCTTAAAAAAAATATGCACGGATAGTTCAATTTAAAAAGAAACATATTTTGTAAAGAATTATAAACACATTTTCAAAGACATTTTTGAGACATTTTCAAAACGCATGAAATTACTCGCTCTTCCCTGCATTTATGTTTTAGAGAAAGTTTTTCCATTACTACATATAAACTACATAAATCGCTTATTATAATTCCACATTTAATGATCCGAGTCTTTGCCCGTCGATATCCGACGGGTACAGCTCTCCCCTCCATATCCGTGGTGATCGAGTGGAGCGCTAGGCAGATGGTGCGAAATACATATCAAAACTAGCTAATAGCCCATAAAAAATGACGGGTCATTTTTATTCTGTAATATATTATTTATAAAAAAAGACTATTCATCGAATTCATTTTTGATAAGTTTGAATGGTCACAAAATTTATGAGAACCCTGACAACATAATATTAATTATTCTTATGGCTACTAATGAATTTATAAAAACATTTTTAGTAAATTCACTTTATGAATTGTTTTATAAATTCATGAGTAGCTATAATATCTAATAATTATTATTTACCATGGAGAAAAATACATACCGTAAGGAATTAAATAATATTAAAACTTTTTTCTATTTCTTTGGCAGTGTGTAAGTAATAGGCTACATCATAAGATTTTACAAAAAATCCTATGGGCCTATGGGAATTTACACATAAAAACCAAAGATAATAGTAAAGGTTTTAAACCTTACTTTAATTTATTTCATTCCAGTTATCTTGCCAATTAATTATTGGTATAATTTCGCTGACTCAGGGTCCAATTTAATTTACCAGAATCGGGAACTTGGGTTTAATTCGCTTAACGCCCAAGAATTAAAAATCTGACCGTGTGTTTCTTCAACCTCTAGCAATCAGAATTTTTGCCTCCTTAGGTTCTTATTAAGTTTGTTAGATCCATGAAGAGTCCCATTATAGGTTTTGGTATCACCAGCCCATCGCTGAGCACCAGGCCGTGGGCTCTTCAACAATACTTAAGACAATTAACTAATTGAATCATGCTTTATCGGACTTGACTTTTATCAAGCAATGGTAGAAGTACATTTCCTGGGTGAACTAAGTGCTACTGGACGTGTTTTGCCAATTGTCATCTAAATCAATCATATATATAGTTGGGGTTTACAAAATGTGTTTTTTTTCTTGTGGTTTTTTTGTCTTTGTTTGCAATTTATTAGTCTAATTTCTTCTTGTACATTTCATTACTTTGGATATTTCTTCATAGTTCCTAGTTCTGATTTGTCACATTTTTTATCAATCTTCATATCAATGAGATCAATAAACTATTTGTTAAAAATGTTGAAGCATAAGAAATGACCATTTCTAAGAAGTTAAAGAATTATAGTTAACTTAAATTATCAAAAATAAATGGAATAAAATACGGTAGTGAGTATTTGAAATTGAAAGTTAAATTGCCCTATATTTATATCTCAGCATTTTTAAATTTAAAATAAATTCCTTTGAAAACAGAATTTCGGGACTTTTGGCCGTCCCGATACCATTTTTCAGGGCATCGCATGTCATGATCAAAAACCGGGACAGTCCCGGTTTTCCGGGAAGTTTGGTCACCCTACCTAACCACCATCTCTCCCTAGAAGGATCAGGTTTAAAAAACGGACTATATTTACTAGAGCTCGCCCGCTGCTCGAAATTCAGTTCATCTGAGGCCAATTAGTTTGAAAATGTTTGCTACAACATCTGTTCTTCATTATTTTCTACAATTTGTTATTAAAACAGCTGCCTAATGATTCTATCAATTATCTTTCTCCCATAAGATTAACATTGAAACTCCTGTGGGATGGTTCGTTCCTTTTTGCATAACTACATCCAAATGAATTGTAAAAATGCATTCTTTTCCTTGACTAGGCCTTTAACTCGAAAATCTGTATAGGTCAACCAAGTTTCAATTAACTATAACAAGGCATTCTGAAAATTTAAATTATTCCTAAAAACACAAAAAGGCTGATATTGTGCTTATATTAGTTTTTGAAATTTTTAATGTAGGCCTATTATTTTTGGCTGGCTTTGGGACAGGAATATTACCTGAAAAGTTGTTAAGAGTTCAGGAACTTAGTATATATATATGTGTGTGTGTGTATATATATATAGGCAGTGAAACTTAAAGAAAAAAATATATATATATTAATTAACATATGAAACTTTTATTTTGGAATATTACAAAGCTTGAAAACGCAATGATTCACCAAGGTCAAATTATGTCAGGCCCATAGTCTTTGTAGGAATTAAATCCAATTTTATGTTCTGTAACTCTGTTCTTAATTTTGAGGAACAATTGATTTTAATTTGAATGTTTATTTTTATTTTTTGCCTTAACTTTTCATGTTATGTTTAAGAACATCAGAGTTTGCCGGCACCAGCAATACTTCCACTAGCCGACACATCTTGGAACATAGATCTACACTAGATATTTGACTCCCAGTTAAATGTTATTGTATACCGTAGTCGTAGTCTGCCCAATGTCTAAGTGTGCTGGTCCAAAATATTACTACGCAATATGTTGATGATGCTGCAGGAAGATGATGATGATGACGAGTTGTTCGCCCCTCGTGTCTTGTGTTCATTGGCTACCACGAAGACTCCAGCAGCAACCGCCGCAGCAGCCGCAGTAGACACACCAACCCCAGCGGAGCGCCGGTATACAGCCCCAACATGACTTGGAAGATATAGACTATTTACAGTATTACCAAATTCCTTGGGCTGGGCTCCTGAATATGAGTCCCCGTTGGTAGAAACTGCCTTGGGCACCATCCTTCATGTAAGGCAATACATACAGGGTGTTCGGAAACTCTCCTACGAAGCTCCGTGTGGTGATTCCTTGGATCAAAATGAACAAAAAATACTATGGGAACATGTCTTAAATGCTTCTTTAACCCGCTAGCCGCAATTTTGTTTTTACACTTAGTAATTTTTATTTTCGTAATGGATTGTTAACTTATAAGTGCACTAGTCCATAGTTTATGTAGCATTGCACGTGTCATTTCATTTCATTTATTCAGTCACAGAGTACACCATATACAAAGGTAATACCTTAATGGTAGGTGACAAGTCAGTTGCTTAAATCTAACAATCATTGCTGACAAGACAACTTATTCTGATAAACAAGGAAGTTTAAACTATTAAAGTTGTTGTTTTAAGTATATGTCCCATGTCAGCACTGAGAAACTCATCAACACTGTAAAACATATTGTTAGCTAGGTATTTAGTGAGGGTTCTTTTAAACTTTACTTGAGAGAAATCTTTTACTTCAGAAGGAAGTTTATTATAAAGACGAATACCCTGGTATGACGGAGATCTCTCTAAGGCAGATGACTTATGGAGTGGATATTGAAGTTGGTTGTTTCTTGTTGTTCTAAATTCAAATCTCAGTTGTGGTGAGATTTGACTAAAATAAATTTATGCAGATTATTTTTCACAAACAGGAGAGTATATAGGATGTATATGCAAGGCAATGGTAAGATATTCGATTTTCTAAACAGAGGTCTGCTTGGGGTAATATGGTTTACGTGCATCATTGTGCGTATTATACTTTTTTGGATCTCGAAAACAGAATCACTGGACTGTGAGTTGCCCCAAAAAATTATACCATAGGTTAAGTGTGAGAAGATGTATGCATAATAAACCATCTTTAGGGTTGCAAAATCTACAGTTCTGTCAAATTAAAATTCAACTCCCCCCCAAACATACATGATAAGCATTTTTCTAGTAAAGTTTGCACTCACATCTCCTACCTGTTCTCGGAGCGGAAAGGTTCAGGTATTATAATAGGCTATTATTTATAAACTAAACACAATCGTTTTGTAGACAGAGAACCAGTAAAAACTGCATCTACAGTACCATAATAAAGGTTTTATTTTTCAAATTAATGAGTTAAGGATACTGTAAGCTTTGTTCCCCAGGAGGAGGCTATATTAAACTAATCTTCATTTAGGCCTTCGAGCAATGTGTCAGTTGAAATGTTATGTTACATTTTCTTATTAGGAATTCAATATTATTTCTTATATTTTATAAGAACTAAAAAATATATTAATTAGAATATCACCCCAAATTTCCTTAATTAAATATCACCACTTTTAAACTATTCAGAACAAAAATTCCTCGATATTCACATAGATAGAAAACTTAATTGGACAAAAGATATTGATTTTTTTACAAGAAAACTTAGTTTAACAAAATGTGCACTGAGTATACTTTGTAAAGGTATCATCTGCAGATGTTAGTAAGGCTATGTAGGATGCCTGTGTAGGCCTGTACTCCCCGATGGTCGCAGCTTAACTCAATAACTTGCCGACTCATGCAATAGTTCAAATAGGCTCAAGATAATGTGATGACATTGATCGACAACACTTTGAAAAAAAGTGAAAAGAAAAAACTCAATTAATACCCTCTCTGCTAAGCTATGGAATTAATTATGCTCTGTGATGCAGCAGCAGATGCACATAGAGCATTGATATGCAAAAATTCAATTATAAGAGTTTTGTCACAGAGTGCACCGCAAACAAAATGCAAGGTAGTTTCCAACAATTTTAAAATTGTAACTGTCCCTTCCATTTTTATTCTAGAAATTCTGAAAAGTGTTTTTGAGAATCCAACATTTTTTTGAAAATATAGTTTCAGGCATACTTAAGTCCTAAAACACAAAAAACCAAAACTCACTTCAATATCCCCAAGGCCTACATAGTTTGTCAAAATATAAAATAATTTCCACTATGTGTGATTAAAAATATATAATAGGCGTAAGATTTTATAAAAAACTTTTTCCATTTAAGTTTATATCTTGTATAAAAAACATCTTGCTTAAAAATCGCATTACACCTTGAATGAATTTTTTTATGATAATTTTGGTGACATTCATGACTCAGGTTGCAGTTTGCCTAGGTAAATAGATGAATAAATAAATAATAAATATATAAATTTATTCACCTCAGACATGTAAACATGCGTTAGGCAGACTTAATCTAACTTAAATTTATAATACATAATAATGATAATGCTTTATTGACAGGTATCAATAAGATACATAGCAATAATAATTAATTCAACTTAATAATACAGAGTGTCTACTGCCAAGTAGATACAAAAATATGTGACTTTTCGATGACTTTTGGGGGTGAAAAATGTAAAAAATCAGGGACTTTTTCATTGTCTATTTAGAAAATTTTGGGGTGAAATTGCTAAAGTCGCAAAACTTTTGCTCACAATCGCATTATTTTCACAATTTATACAAAAAATCTGTGACTTTTCTTACATTTTAAGGAAAAATAAGTGACTTTTTGGTGACTTCTGTGACCCCTAACTAAAATAAGTGACTTTCGGTGGCTTTTGGTGACTTCAGTGACCAGTAGACACCCTGTAATAAATTTTAATTTTAACTATGATGTCCAAAAATCTTTAGATAGGCAATCATCAACATTGTATGGTGCTTTCATTAGTAATTTTTCAATTAATCTTCTTTTAAATATTTTTACTGGCAGTTCCAACCAAATCAAGGGTATTGTATTAAATAATTTTTCTTCCATAAATTGAAGATTTTGTTGAGATTTTGTGTATTTGCATAAAGAAGTTTTTAATTTATTTCTGTTTCTTGTTTCATATGAATGATTAAAAGAACTTTGAGGTTGATTGTTAATTTTTATTACATAGGTTAATTAGCATAGGTTTTGTATGCTAATTTTTTTCTATATGGTTTCTTCTTTTTCATCAATATAAATTCTTTGTTTTCTTCTCTTTTACATAAAAACTTTCAAGTGAGTATAAAGGTTCTTCCTCAAGTAAATGTTTTAACACTTTCAATTCTTTTGATGATTTTATTTATAATTTGTTTTTATAAAATTTATAATTTTCCGTGATATTTTCATGGGGAGATTTTTCATATAAAACTGCTCTATGAAATTTTGTAGGAATTATCGTTGAATTTCTGGTCTGGTATTTATATTTACATTCCTCATGTATGAATTCTTTATTCTTCAAATAAAATTTTGCCATTTCATAAATGTACAAGCCAAATACTGTTAAAATTCTGTTGTTTTTAAATAAATTGTAACAATGTTCCAAACGGTGTGTACATAATTTATAATTCTGATAGCTCTTTTTTGTATTCTAAAAATTTTTATCTGATTTTTTTATGGAAGAATTGAAAAAATACTGGTAAACAATAATTTAAAGTGTTTTGAAAGTAAGCAAAATAACACATTTTAAGAATATTTCTATCCACACATTTTGAAAGGATTCTAAGACTAAAACATACTGAATTTAATTTCTTTACTATATTTTCGACGCTGGTGTTCCATGAAAATTTTTCATCAATTTTTATACCAAGGAGGGTTGAGCTTTTTACAACTGGAATCTTTTCATTTTCACAGTGTATTTCTGTTATTTCATTTAATTTATGGTAATGCCAATTGGTTTTAGTGTCAAGTAAAAGGCATATAAAACACATTTAAATTTGGTTTAAAACACCTACTATATTGTGCAAATTAGTAAAGTGAGTATGACTGGAGGGTGGGTGTCCACATCCCTATTTGATCATATCTAAACTTGAGTGGCAACTCAATAATTTTTAGGGTTTAACTTTTTACTGTGACATTAAAATCTAACAAACTGATTTTTGCTATGAAATCAGATACAGTTACAACTTTACCAAAGATATAAAGGGTGCAGTTCCATATAGAACCTATACTGTACTACATTGAATAGTAAAAATCCATCGATATGGTAAATATATCAATCGCATCAAATATTGAGGTAAGGCTACTACATTTATACATCATATATCGATACTGGAGTGATCTGCAGTTCCTTACAGACCCTAAACTACTATCGAATGAAAAATATAACTTATTGATGTGATAGACATAAGTTTTTGATTGGATGAACTGCCAATACATTGAATATCAATTGAAAAGTAAAATTTATAAAGTAAAAAATCTAATATCAAATTAAAAAATTAAAAATGATTCAATAACAATATTTACAGTAAGTCTAACATAGTAGTTTTTTATTTTTTATTTGGAATTAAAAAGTAACAACATTTTTTATGACAATAAAATATACCAACTGATAAGTAACTTAATTGATAACAACTAAAATAAGCTTATTAAACAAGACAACTTAAATAACAAAAGACAAATCAACTAACTTAATAGCCTCTTTTTTTGGTTACATCTGCGTCCTCACTACAATCTGATGATCAGGGAATCGTCAGGTTCTCTTGTAGGAACATCTATTTTCATCTTCTCCACGTGAGCTCAAGTGCTCACCGATGTGTTGATATGTGTAGCTGTTTATGAATTATGTGACTGAATAATAAGACCAATCTGTCTAGTAGGCCTATAATGTTTGAGTAACTTATGGGGAGAAATTTTGTTTAGCTCTTTACTTCCAAATTTACTGTGTACAAGTCTATAATTTAAAACTACCTTTCCACAAAACAACACTAATTTACTAATAATAAATAACAACTCAAATTCAGTGTGATGGATAACTTAAATCAATCTTATTGTGTCTACATCCCTATATCAATAGATTTTTCCAATCAATAGTAAATAAGGCTCTTTACGGAACTGCACCTGCATTGAGTGAAGACAGTATTAACTTATATCATAACGTAGTGGCAATGATATGTAAAAGGAACACTTGCAACTAAGTTATCAATAATTGTTGAAATAGGTGTGTGCTTTCAATTTCTTCGATCGTCCATAAATCACATCAAAACTTTGGCACAGGAGGCCTAGTTGTCGTCATTATTGTAAACTAATGAGGAATCAAATCATATCAGACCTAACTTTGGATTATATCATCTAGGCTCTCAATCAACAATAAATTAGTGGCACTTCAAATGGAAATTGTCACTCTGATCCCAATCTTTTATAGGTATATTGCATTGCAACAATAAGTCCAAACAAATTTTAATAGGTTTGAAGAATCATTAAAGCTATTTTTGCTTAGGTATGGTTTGTAGAAAGAGGCGATTTGTAGGGTTCTCTTCAATTTAGTATGATTTGTAAAAACCACCCTTATCCCACCTTAACAACGCATGGCATGAACACGATTGTAGTGGAACGTATAATTAGGGTTACCATAATTTTTGAGGCCAACCCCGAGCATTTTGGTTGTACCATATGACTCACTAACTGAACCATACTCCACTCCCTCCTCCCTCCACGGTGAATTCAGGAAAAAAAATAAGACACATTTATGTTTTCACAAATTTAAAAATAATACAGTAACCTAATATTTGTTAGGCAAGATGATGAAACAGAACCAGATTGAGTAACCATTAATTGTGCTTAAAAAATATTCCTATCCAAGCACATCACACAACCTTTTTTAAACATCATTTATAACTGTTCAAACATTTTTAATGTATTGCCTGCAGGTCCTAAGGCGGATTTGCCATTTCCGAAATTTCGAAAGCAACTGAAGGAGTTTCTGATCGACAGGGCACATTACAGTACCTATCCATGATTTTCTTTACCATAGGAATTATTTTTTTATTTTTTTATTTTGTGTGTGTGTCAATGCAATTTTGTTTTGTCCATGGCAAATACTCTAGAGTGAACAGGAAGAGCTTCATTATCATAAAATAATGTACTTCGTTCAGAGAATCCAAAATACATTATAGGCTATGTCGTTGGATAACCTAACTTAGATATGGCTCCTATACTTCCCAGGATTAAAGATCATCAGTGTAAGTTAACATAATTTTTATTAACTGCTTTCTTTCCATCACTATTATTCCCTCTGAAGCCCAAAAGGGTGCAGTTTCATAACTGGGCTACGGTATTATCGAATAAAAGGCGAAAATTTGCTATCCGACTCCACCGTTATTATCAATGTCGAAATTTTGATATTGCGATAATATTGCTAAGTACTCTATCGATGATACAATTACACGATACGATTATGATTTTATCACCTGATTTAGTTTCGTTGTAATATAATTAAACATAAGAACTTACCTTTTGACAATAAAACAAATACTGTATATTGCAAACAATTAACTGAAAATAAAAAAAAAACAACTACAAATTTTAGTTAATGTAACCTGTAATATTATCAAAGAACAACACAAAATAGGCCTAAACTATGAAAGTTTATTATGTAAGTTAGGTATATCTTAAGTGTGAGAAGAAGCAGACTTCGTTAGACTTAAAATGGCGTCCACCAAACAAATGCAGCCAAATACGAATCAGAAAGGTATTTTTAGCTATTGTATTGAGGGAATATGTGTTTTAAATGTTTCCAAACACCATTGAATTTGTTGTTATACATCGCTGTCAATAAGAGTGACGGAGGTTTACGGTTAGATTGTTAGGTTAGATTATTATTATGAGTAGGCCCTATAGTACATTAAATTACCATATTTCTTATGATTGTATTACGCATATCTTAACTCAAGGATTACAACTATCAAATAATCGCAATATCAAAATGTCCACATCGATAATATTGGTGGAGTCCGATAACAAAGTTTCGCCGAATAAAAATATCGATCAATCCAATTAATATAGTATGGGATCGAAAATTACTGTCAAATAACTTACAAATTTTACCTCAACAAAATTTGTTCTAATCCCAATCTATCACAACATAAACTAATCTCTATTAAGTAATGTGAAGGACCAGCCTATGCCCAGAAAATTTTAAACGTGAGAGTAGATCACCGCAAAAAAAAACAAAATGTTTTTGTTTATTGATACATTGGAAACTGTTTTCTTAAGGGTGGGATTACACGTGAGAGTTCTTCACTCTCGGAGAGTGGTTAGTTACTCTCATAAAAATCTCAGACAGCTGTTGATAGTACTCGCAGAAAACTGTCTGGGATTAACAATCTTGGAAAATTTCCTTGTTGTGTAAACACCTCTGCGAGTACCTGCTGAGAGTACAAAACTCTCTGAGAGTGAAAAACTCTCACGTGTAAACCTACCTTATTATGGCCTAGACGTCATAAAATAACGGCATAAATAATTTTTTAACATGCAGGTGGCATGTAGGCCTAAATGCAGAAATAATTTAACTGAACCTTTGCCTATCAATTAGTAAACAAAGCCTAACTTATTTTAGCTTTGTTTTCAGAATGTAAATAGACCTAGACTAAAAATTTGGGAATTTTGTAGGAAATCATTATTTTTTTTATGTCAACTTTCCTGTTAATTTCAAGTTACTTATAGCCTAGGTCACACAAACTATCTATCGGAATGCTAAAAAGAAAGCACATAACTTACTAAACTTCATTTATAATTCCTCCTTTAAAATAAATTTATTTTTTATCAAGTACTTAACTGTTTAACTGAAATGAGCCCAACAATTCACTGAAATATTATGAAAACAGAGACGACACAGACAACGTTACGTTTAACGGACACGGTAGATAAACATCCGACACTGGGCTGAAGCTGGCTATCACCTGGCTTACGGTCGTAAAACTGTCGTCCTCACAAAACAATAGTTTTTTTTTACATGGACACTCGGTTCCAAACACAATTTCGTTAGTTGAACTAACATCAATGTATGCCTATAATTTGTTGAATAAAAAATGTATTAATATTCACTTGTAATATAGAATTTTTAAATCAGTAATATGACGGTGGTGTCTTGGATTATCTGAAAACCCAGGTCAAAGACCCCGACGAGGAACGTTGGGGAATTTCTTTTCAAAACAATATTTCACCCCAAGCAAAAGAATTTTGGGTTCTCCCATGGGTCACTCAGGAATGTGGACGCGAGGGAAGGACAAAGCACCGAAGGGTATCGACCCTGTTTACCGGATGACACCGCGTCTCGGCATCTTACGCCTTACGCCACAGAAACCTTCCTATTGCCAAATAGTATTTCATATTGTACAATATAAAATTGAGTTTGTACTATAAAACAACTAACCAATTTTAAGACTTCTAAATCATAGACTATTTACCGAACCATTCGTGCAGTTTTTTAGTGTATTAAATATAATTTTAACCCATATAAATACTAGAATAAAATATAAAAGTAAGTAAAACAGAGACATAAGAATAATAGATTATGATTATTTAACAGTTGTATAGATTTTAAAAAGTAAAATTTGACCCACCGCTTATTTTATTAATAAACACTTGGGCTCAAATTTATAGATTGAAGTTGTCAAAGGTGTTGTTGGTATAGTTTGTTTGGATATCAGCCTCGAATTTTACAGTTCTATAGTTAAAAATTATTAACGGTGAATTAGTCTTTACGCGTCTAAAATCCTGGTGTTTGAATTTGTCTTTAGGCGTCATTTCTGTCAAAAATCCCGATGTTTGGTATACTTTATACCTGATTGACAAACACTTGGACACATAATTTGATTATTGTTTTGAAAAGTGGTGAATGTATACTTCATAATTATACCAGTGTGAACAATGACACTCAAATCATTTCTTAAATAATTAAGAGTGAATTCGTCTTTACGCGAGCCTAATTCCAGTGAAAGGAGTGTTTCTACTATTGCCATGACGGTCCTAGAGGTTTTTGATACTTTATATATCTGATAGACAAACACTTGGACACGAAATTTTATTATTGTATTTTAAAGTATCCTATGTGTACTTAATCATGATACTAGTGTAAACTTTGACACTCAAATTTATTTTAAAATAATTAAAAGTGAATTAGTCCTTGCGCGTCATTTCAGTCAAAAACATGATGTTTGGTACTTTATATCTGATAGACAAACGATTGGACACAAAATTTGATTATTGCACCTAAAAGTGGAGAAGTTGTACTTTATCACGATACTAATGTAAACTTTGACACTCACATAGTTTTTAAAATAATTAAAAGTGAAATCGTCTTCGCGCGTCATTCCAGTCAAACGCGGGTGTTTTTATTTATGCCGTGACGGTCCTAGAGGTGTTTGGTACTTTATATCTGATAGACAAACGATTGGACACAAAATTTTAATATTGCATTTAAAAGTAGAGAAATTGTACTTTATCATGATACCAGTGTGAAGTTTGACACTCCTTTGGTTTTTAAAATAATTAAAAGTGAAATCGTCTTCGCGCGTCATTCCAGTCAAACGCGGGTGTCTTTATTTAGGCCGTGACGGGCCAAGAGGTTTTCGGTACTTTATATCTGATAAACAAACGATTGGACACAAAATTTGATTATTGCACTTAAAAGTGGAGAAGTTGTACTTTATCATGATACCAGTGTGAAGTTTGACACTCCTACGGTTTTTAAAATAATTAAAAGTGAAATTTTCTTCGCGCGTCATTCCAGTCAAACGGGTGTGTTCATTTAGAACGTGACGGGCCAAGAGGTTTTTGGTACTTTATATCTGATAGACAAACGATTGGACACAAAATTTGATTATTGAACTTAAAAGTGGAGAAGTTGTCCTTTATCATGATACTAGTGTAAACTTTGACACTATACTAGTTTTAAAGATAATTAAAAGTGAAATCGTCTTCGCGCGTCATTCCAGTCAAACGGTGGTTTTTATTTAGGTCATTTTATTACAATGTTGAAATTTATGTTTAATGTGGAAATTAATGATGGTTTTTAAAAGTAATGGTTTAAAGTGAATTCGTCTTTACGCACCATTTCAGTCGAAAATCCCGATGTTTGGTACTTTATATCTGATAGACAAACACTTGGGCACAAAATTTAAATATTGTTTTGATAAAAAGTATATTTGTACTTCATCATGATACCAGTGTGCACTTTGACGCTGTAATAGTTTTAATAATAATTAAAAGTGAATGCGTCTTTGCGCGTCATTTCTGTCAAAAATCCCGATGTTTATATCTGATAGACAAAAACTTGAACACAAAATTTGATTATTGCTTTGAAAAGAAGAATATGTTAACTTTATCATGATATTAATGTGAACTTTGACACTCCAACAGTTTTTAAAATAATTAAAAGTGAAATTTTCTTCGCGTGTCATTCCAGTCAAACGGGTGTGTTCATTTAGGCCGTGACGGGCCAAGAGGTTTTTGGTACTTTATATCTGATAGACAAACGATTGGACACAAAATTTGATTATTGCATTTAAAAGTAGAGAAATTGTACTTTATCATGATACCAGTGTGAAGTTTGACACTCCTACGGTTTTTAAAATAATTAAAAGTGAACATATTCAAAACCATATATTTTCGTTTTTAAAGGTGAGTTTTAAACTTTGCAGTCATTGGCCTACCAGTCTCGATTTTAGCATATTACAATTAATGACCACTTTAAGAAGTTAAATAATTTAACGATAGCAATCAATTGATAATGTAAAAGCTCTGCTCGGAAAATATACTTAATACTCAAGTATTTGCTCACCAATACTAAAAATTTAATGGTTGCCAGCTAATTAAACAGTTGTAATAAACGAGGTGCTTGATTTTAGCCGATCGGTACGGTAATTTACAACTATATGTACCATGTGGGTAATCCAAAAACTAATAGGGACACAGGGATTTCAGTATTAATTTATTTGTTGTAAAATCCATTTCTGACCGTCCTGGCCGTTAGCTGTGAAAAGAAAAAACGTGATATTGGAAATCATCATGATAATGTTTAAGTTGATAATTTAATTGATATTGGTACTGTGCAAGATATGTACTATGCGCAAAGTGAATGTTCTGAGTAAAATGTTAGACTACAGGAGTTGTAAAAGTACGTCTACATGTAGGGGTGGACTGACACTATGAAAAGGGCGGTGGAATGGGTACGGGAGGGGCGCCATATATATACATATATGGCATTCATATTATTATGTATATAATAAAGAACATTTATTATACATATTTCGACTCTCATATAATTTTCTAGCAATTAAAATTGTAACCTTACAATATTAAAAAGTTTATAGTTTAGACTTAAAAATGGCATAGTTGAAACATGTGACCAAAAAATGGATACTTTGGTCTTTATTTCTAATGATTATAACAACAGAATCCCTTAAAATTTAAACGATTTACAATGTATCTATAGAAGTGTATTACTGTAGTTTGTAAAATACAGTGAAATCAAACAAGTGTAAACAGTAACTTCTTAATTTTCAATAAACATTATAAACTGATATTAAAAATCAAACTAATGAAAGTAAAAATAACTTTACAATAAGCATTTGAAGGCTTTGTAGGCAAATATTAAACTTGAAAGCCGTAGTTTTTTATCTTCATCAAAACAAACATATTTTATTTACATGACTGTTTGTTTATATTGCTGCCCATAAAAGTCAAGTCAATATACCAACAGTTTATACGTGAAGAAGTCTTCGTAATTGTTCACTCTTTTCATTTATCTTGTCGATTATCTAATAATTCTTGATCTCGACAAGTATATCCCCCTCCATGTTCATGAGAAATAAGGTATGAAGGTGTTCATCAGTGAGTCGTGAATGGAAAGGAGCCTTGTTTTGATACATTTTAATTTTGCAAAGGGCCGTTCACATGACACTTGGGTGACTGGTAATGTCAAGAGACTTAAAGACTTTAAAAAGGTTCGTGTACAGCATTGAAAATTACAACTGTACTCAAGTACAGACGTCTAATGCACTTGAAGCAAGTATTTCATTTTTACCACTTTTACACTGAATATACTGCAAATCGTTTGGGTCTCTTTATTCGTCATCATTTAAGTTGGAAACCAATTCTTCTTCCGAGAGCTCACCTTCAAAATCATCGGTTGGTTCTGTTATGTTTACCGGCTTCGACAACTGGTGATGACACGGTGATTAAAATATACTAATTCCTCCTCCAGTTTCCCCTCCTTGCAATCGGTAACTAATTTTATTATCCTTTGAAAGCTATAAGAGTTAATGGCAATTCTGTTAAACTCTTGGGATCAAAATATTTTAAATCTAAACATAGACTTTGTTTTGCTGAAAACTTTTCGTTCGTACATTTGACAGCTTGATCTATAACACAGTTAAAAACGGTTACTTCAAATCGGCGATTGCTGCATGTCCTCAATTAGGCCACGTCTCCTGATGAAGTTTCTCCCGGCATTTTCTTCTTTTTCCTACTCTCACCCCAGGCAGTTTTGCTTCCATGATGATTTCTTCGATATTTTTGGAACTGTACCCAGGCCCGGATTAACACTTTTTGACGCCATAGGCCAAAGGTCACAATTACGCCCCCCCAGGACTGTAGAGACGTTGTGGAAATAAAAGTTAGGCCTAATATGCGTAAAAACAAAATATCGGCTGTGTGGGTAACTGGCGGCATTTGGACTTTATTACTATAATTTTTATATTTTTTGTTTTTGGTCTAGGAACAATGGCCTAAATTGTTGGCAGGGAATTCTGAAACACCCTGTATAATTGTAATACAGAAATAAATTTAAATTTAGGGCAAAGGACAAGGTCAAGGCAAACCTTACAAGGCGACGGTCAAGGAAAAGGGGCGCTATTTACCATGAATTAGGGGAATTTACCGCTTGTCGGGGGTGCTCTTTACCGCTGACCACAGACGTTTTTTATGCGTATTGGGGGCGCTCTTTGCAGTCTATCAGGGGTGCTCTTTACCGGCGGTCGGAGGCGTGATTTAACTCAAGGGTGATATTTACCGTCGATTACAGGGCGATGCTTACCACCAGTCGGGGGTGATGCCCTTGACCGCTAATCAGGGACACTCTTTACGGCACATTAGGGGCGCTCGTTCTCGCCGCAAAGGAGCCCCGTCGGATCCCGGCAACTTAGGGGTCTTCTAGTTCACTTGATTAATCCTTTCTTCTTTCTATTTTGCCGAATATTCTATTTACTCTTGTTATTAAAGAATTTAATAAAAAAATGTGAAAACCCCAAAATTAAATTATATTTGCAGTTAAATATTTTTTTTACTGAAACATAGTATAAAAGAGGCCCGTTTGACGCCCCCCTCTCGGTTGACGCCCTAGGCCATGGCCTAGGTTGGCCTAGTGGATAATCCGGGCCTGACTGTACCGGACAAGTGTTCGATTTTGTTCGTTATTTCAGTGACGAAGACCTCTGCAGCTTTGAAGGCATCGACAAACTTGGACCTAGCACCTTTTAAACCCTAAAGGCGCCTTTTTTCCTAAGTGCAGCTTACTAGCCTCAATGCTTGAACATAGTCAAGATCCTTTTTTTGCAGGTAATCGTAAGTGTAACTGTAAGTGGAGTTGTGTGCTAAAAAATCATCAGGAAAGTCATTGCAACGAAGATGGCCTGCAAACTGCATAGTTTCTGCAAAATGCAAATATAGCATCGTTCCTAACCTGTTAAAATTGTCGATTAATTAAAATAATGGATTATAAGAGTCGTTTTAATATGCGTATTTATATTCAAAATTGTACATATTCCATAATAAAAACAAATATACACTTTGTGTAAGGTTTAACAAAATCATCCCCCTGGGATTGACCTTTAATTGTACTACGTCGCAATGGTCACGCCCAGGCTGACAGCTGTTTCGCCGCCCAGGTTAGCCAACTATGTCGAGTCATTGCTACACGAAAGAGATCCCAGTTGAAGCAATTTATCGAAGTTGAACATTTAATTTATATGAAGATAAACGTATTATGTTCAAGTCATGAAGTGCAAACCCATTAACAGTTCTAGGAAAAACAAAAATTCACAAATATTGAACTTTTATAAAATATTTCACAATTCCTTATAATGAAAAAATCTTGTCCTAGGGGCGCCGGGGCGCCTTGATGGGGAGGGCGCACCGGGAATTTTCCCGGTGTCCCGGCGGCTCAGTCCACCCCTGTCTACATGGGGTAAAATTCCCCGTAAAAATAAATAAACATTTAAACGGACTGAAGGGCAATAATTCATAGAACCAAACTTGTAGTAACTTGAAAGAAGTTCACTAGGATTGCCTCAGATGTTATAATTTGGCCGCTAGAGTAGAAAAAATAATGTCATATTTATTTTGGGTAAAAATGTTTGGTCGCTAAATTTCGAAATCAGATAGTTTTCTTTGGGGCAGGAAATAAAAAAGCTTTTTTATTTTAAGTGAAAATAATGTACTGCCACCTTTTAGCGAATTTCCCATAGGGAATAAGCTATTACCGTAGGTCTCATGGTAAGACCTAAGCCCGGGACCATGTTACTTTTTCGTTTTGAGGTGCCCAGAGACCAAAAATAATAGTCATTAAAATTATATATATATATATATATATATATATATATATATATATATATGTATATATATATGTGTCCCTAGACACGATAACTCTCGTAAAAATGGTCCGATCGACACCAAATTTGGTAGAGATGTGTAATCCTACGTTTATTCGGATGAGTTCGAAAACCAGACGTATCGACCTACCGGAAGGGGTAGTTTTGGGGGGTTTTGTACCCCAAAAATGGGTTTTTTGCATTTTTCATATGTAAATTTTAAAAATTTTAAATTTTTATTTTGACCATTGGATTTAGCTCAAAAAAACACACAATTTAGTATTTTGAAGCTTTGCTCTATCTCTATCTTGGTTACCGAGATATTACAAAGTCTAAAGACAGTACATTGTCTTTTGGGGCTCCAATGTTAATCTAAGGAGAATAAGGATGTGTTAATATTTCACTTATTAACTAATATTTTTGGATGAAACTTGGTATTTAGCTTCATTTGGTTGAGATTCATCCATTTAAGGTAAAAAATCTTGGTTTTTGTACTTATCATGGCAGCAAACCTGCATACTCTTTTCCCATGTTAATCATATGGAGAATAGGCAAACTCTTTTATTTATAGACAGATTTTGATGAAACTTACTATATGGCTTTATATGGTCGAAATAATTTTTTTCTATGCTAAAAACCTTCTTTTAGTGTCCCCCATGGCAGCATACCTGCATACTCTTTCCCTATATATTTAACTCAAACTTAAGGAGAATAGACATTTATTTAACTATTTATGAGCACGTGATGAAATTTTGTTTACAAGTTTAGCTGGTCAAAATTAATATTATTAATTTGGAAATTCGCTGAGTACGCAGGTCTGCTGCGACGGGGGGTATTTAAATTAAACGTTAACTTAGTACCGTACCCACTAAAAGATAAATCAATTGTGTAATCTGCTATTTTAGTTAAAATTTTGGTTGAGTTGTAAAATTTTAATTAGCATGCTATCAGGTAAAGTCAATTATGTACTTCCTAATGAGTTCGTTAGAAATTAAGTGCCATTCCAAATAAAGAACCAATTTTTGGGAGCGCTATCGTGCAAATATGATACTGTCTTACCGAGTGTCCTATACCAACCTTGCACCTCTTTTAAAATTGTAATTAAAAAAAAAACAACAAATTTTGCCGTTGTAGGTAAACCTATTTCGCTCTGTTGATTGACACTGATTTCAATACAGAGGGGAACAGACGTAATTTTAAAGCAACTTTAAAATTTTATATTTTAAAAACTAATCATAATGATTTAAATATTAAAGAGTTTGAAATTAATTTTTGTACTGGGAAAAATTTCACATTTATTTTATTTGAACACTTGACATAAAACTGAACTTTCCAAACATGAAAATGTTTAAGAACCTCATTTTAAATAATGTACCATCATAAAACATCAACTGTCACGTGATTAGTTTTACTAAACATTTAAATAAATGTTCATGAATCTCCATCATGTTGTTTATCTCTATCATTAAGAAACGTTTATCATAACAATAAACTATAGTGTACAATAAATTAGTTTTATAATATAAGTACGGGAACTAAACCTGTTAAGTGAACTACGTTACCACGGCTGTACTGCATTACCTTATAATCTACCTTACCGACACTTGACGAATTTCTGATACCCCAATCAGTTACACATTCGGGAGTATATAATTTAGATTTGAATCATAGTTCTGCGATGTTTACTAACCGTTCTAAAAAGGGATAAATCTCAGACAAAAGAGGTATTAAAAGGCCCTCCTCTTTGTCTCAGGTATATCGATTTTTAGATTGGTTATTGAACATCGCAGAACTATTTTTAAAAATTTGGTTGGCTGGCCCAGGAGCCGCGAGATGGATTTTTACATTTTGATGACCCCATTCTATTTATGCCGTAACGGGCCAAGAGGTTTTTGGTACTTTATATCTGATAGACACTTGGACACAAAATTTGATTATTGTATTTAAAAGTGGAGAAGTTGTACTTTATCATGATACTAGTGTAAACTTTGACACTCATACAGTTTTTAAAATAATTAAAAGTGAAATCGTCTTCACGCGTCATTCCAGTCAAACGGGTGTTTTGATTTAGGCCGTGACGGGCCAAATAAAAACAATCTGAAAATCCTTACCGTTAGCTCTGGAATTCGCCCGCAACCCGTGGCAGGTAGATGACCCCTGTTCAAGTATTTGTTTATTTGCCGGTGGACCACCTACCTTTTTTCTAAAGTTTTCGAATCTTCTACGGTCAGTTAAAATGTACGTAAAGTAATGATTTAGAATTATCTAACATACGTGTATTCTGGATCTGATAAAGTTAATATTTTAATTGAATTTTTCAATACATTCAACAAATCACTATACAAAGTGAATTCTAATAGCAGACAAATTTTAATGAATAATATCGTTCAAACATATAAGAATGATAGCTTACAACATATAAATGATAAGAAGACATTAAATTCATATGTGGCGTGAACTTTTATTAAACGATTGTTCATTTTCCTGGGAAAATTAATTTTTCCAATACGTTTTTTTTTTTAAATGGCGGCAATATAAATTTTTTTAACTCTGATATCTCAAAACCTGTATGTTTTATCAACATTTTACAAGAGATGAAAAATTGACGAATTAAAACATGATGAAGTTTTTAAGATATATTGCATCGTAAGTTGAATTAGACATATATTTTTATAAAATGGTGATTTGTACCGTTGGGTGTAAATAAATAAATAAATAAGGATCTGACAACAACTAACGGGGTTATTAAAATTATATAGATATATAGGTAAAGCCGCGTTTACACCGGAGTTGGAGACTTTTATCGGCAATCTCGATTGCAGACGCTAGTTGCAGACAGAAGTTGGCAACTTGTGCTTGCAACTGTACACAGTTTGCTTCTGCAACCGCAACCTGCAACCGAGCCATTAGTCAGTGTGTATAATGCCGATTGGTGGGAAAGGAAGTGACGTAGCGACGTAGCCGATGGGCGGGAGGGTGGCGGGGTTAGTTGCAGACTCAAGTTGCAGATCAAATAGGCGCTGCAACTCGGGTTGCCGACCGGGGTTGGCAACCGCCTTTGATCTTTACCGACTCCGGTCGGAAAACCAAAATTCGGTCTCCGACTCGAAAATTCGGTTTGCAACTCCGGTCGCCGGCAACGCGAGTTGCAGTTGTTTTAGTGCGTCTGCAATCGAGATTGCCGATAAAAGTCTGTAACTCCAGTCTCCAACTCCGGTGTAAACGTGGCTTAAGGAAACCCATTAAAGGATTTATGAAATACGAATATTGATAGCCAGTCACGGTTTTTTGTGACACCCTATATAGGTAAGGAAACCCATTAAAGGATTTGTGGGTTTTTAGAGGGTAAGTAAGATATTTCTAGTAAAATTCGCCAATGTTGCTCTATAGATTTATGAACAAATGCTTGAATCTTAAATGTGATGTAAAATCATTGAAGGGAAATTAAATTTACAGATAGATTAAATAAACCGCACATAAGAGAATTAGAGGAAATTCAAACTTTTACAATACCTAATATAAATGGTATTTAGGCCTACTCATTATTGAAACAGGCTGACATACATTATTTAGCAACTTCTGGATTCATTAATCATAGCCCAGGGAAATTAGAACGAAAGCCACCCAAGTGGCGGCAACATTTGGAAATGGCTGAAATTAAGTAACATTTTGATAAAATATTATTTTACACAAATAAACCCCTTTAATAATAGGTTTTTTAACTTACACATTTGCATCAAGATTTTCGAGGCCCAAGCTAACAAAAAAACCAAGTTCCCATAGAAAGTCAGATGAAAATTGTTTAATGGCAGAACTCAATATCGTCAATTGGAAAAGTTTTATTTTTTATTAATTTCAACGGTTGTTCTTGAAATATCTCAAAGGTGATTTGTTATTTGTTTAGCAATACTGTGAATAATGTGTGGATTTTTGAATACTTAAAAACGTTAGAGTAAGGTGTAGGAATATTATATTTGTAAAATGTTCCGTCATTTCTCTTAAACAATTCGCTGCTCTAATGTTGTTCCATCCTTATCCCTACCGCTTGGCATACACCCTGCTGCAGTAGGATTTGCCATTACAAAAAAGGAGAACTGAGTACCCTCATTGTAATGGTGTATTAACATTATACGTTAGTTACATCCAGGATAAAGATAATGTTGTAGTATCTTTATGAATAATGGTACCACGTCCTGTTTAGTTTTATCGGGTACGCATGTTACAAACATACACATGTTGTTCCATCCAGTTATAAGGGTAAACCATCTTTATACTGTTAATACAGTTTTATCATTAAGGCAGAGTAAAACATTTTTCTCAATGATACAAGTAACGTATGAGGTTTATTTTTTCCCTCAAATACCCTCTAAAAAAACAAAAAATACAGGAAAATTGCTAAATTTTCCCACAATCTATATTTTATAAGTATACAGGGTGATTAATTAAAGTGTAACAACTGTTATTGGAAAATCACGAGAGAAAAAATTGTATTGTATCTTATATTATACTCTAAAACAAGCTCCGTTTGTCCGGGCAAAGTTTTTTTTCGCTCCAAGGATTTTTGATTTTTTTATTGAATAGGGGGGTTTTGGCCAATTGAAATCGAATGGAGCTGCTCCCATACCTGGGAAAAATCTTGTTTTCGCGCTAGAGCCATTCAAAGATCCCATGTTATCCTTATGGAGATTTAAGCTCGGTCCCCCTGGTACTTGTTATAAAAGAGATGAGGTTTTTTTTAACAAGTAATTGAGTTGAAATCAATGTATGATGTCCAATTTCTATGGTTATTAATAATTTCCGGTACCAATAATTTCCGGGCTTCGGACGGATCATAAGTGTCCACCGGTCACCGGTGGCAAGTTTGATGGCTATCTATGTGAGGTACCGCTTTCCCGCACATAAATAGCACTTCGTTAGCCGGTTCTACGTACGATGTACAAGTAAATGATAATAGCGGCGAATGGTGAGAAGCTTGGTAGCCTACTGCTAGAAAACGCGAGTTGTCCGACAGCCCAGAATAATCCCCTCTCTATTGTTTCAAGACAACTTAAAAACTGGTTTATGAACTTGACAGTTATGAAGTTGTCAGCAAAAGAAGTTGCTATTACATGTTGTAAGTTTTTCGGCAGTCTATGATGCATTTCCCCCATCACCAACCCTGGCCGTTGCGCTTAAGAGTAATCTCCTTTATCTTTAAGCTAGTTGCGCAGTTGGCACATCGTATTTAATTACCCTTTTTATCATTCTGCACGAAATCAGCCTGTTTGTTGTTCTCTTAATAGTACCAAAACCGATTCTTTTACGTCCTAGGACTGAAAAATCATCTGGGGAATTTTTTATGTCCAAGTACTGAAAAGTCAGCTGTTTGCCAAGTACATTACTATTGATTTATTAATGTTAAAGAGCAGAGTTTCTTTTAATTCAAACGTTATGAAAAGCATTGTTTGTAAATAAAGGAAATGTAAACACTGCATATTACTTACTTTGTAAATATAACCTCGAAAATACAACTTTATCTATATCTATAAAAGGCAAAGCCCTCACTCACTGACTCACTCATCACTAATTCTCCAACTTCCCGACTAGCTAGAGTGCTGAAATTTGGTGTACTCATTCTTTAGGCTCAAAATAGGAAAGTCTGACTATTTTCATTTTAATGTTCACAAAGGGCTACGCCCTAGACGTCCTCAAAGTTACCATGTTATTCTTATGGAAGCAACATTTTTGTATTCTAACATATGATTATGGAAATTGAATTAGGTTTGTTTAAGTCTGCCACATGATGATTCATTCAAGAAAATGCTTATAAGCATATAAGTAATCAGGTGTGAGATATAATGTTTATTTATGTTTGACATTGTCAAGATTATAGTGATGCACTGTTATATTTAGTCTGATGTACTTTGGTTGTATTAAGTGCAGTTTACTTTATTTCGTATTTTATTACTATATACTTTTTTACTGTTCATAGGTACTAATAAACTGTTTTGCAAATATAGTTTTTGAAGCACTTGAGGGCTCCGCCACACTGGATTTCAAAATTACTATAGGGCATTCGCGGGGTTAAAATTTTTGACATGGACGTTCCTCTTTGCTCATGGGTGCTCACTAAGAAGCTGTTTTACCATTATAGTTTTCGAAATTGTTTAGGGCTCTACCTCAAAGCTGACAATTACTGTATAGCCTATGTGTTGAAATTTGACAAGGACGATTCTCTTAGCTCATAGCGCTAAGAAATCATATCTAATCTAAGAAACATTTTGCAAATATAGTTTTGAAGCCCTTTAGGTCTGCACCCCACTGGACTTTCAAATTACTCTAGGGCCCACGGGGTTGAAATGTGATGGAGGATTCCCTTTGCTCATGGGTACTCACTAAGAAAAGGGTTTGCAAATATAGTTTTTAAAGCACTTTAGGGCTCTACCCCAATGGATTTCAGAATTACATTAGGGCCTTCACGGGGTTGAAATTTGACATGGACATTCCTCTTTGCTCATGGGTGCTTACTAAGAAACGGTTTTGCAAATATAGTTTTCGAAGTTCTTTAGGGTTCTGCCCAACAGGACTTCAAAAACATTTTAGGGCCTCCGGGGTTGAAATTTGACATGGACGTTCCCCTTAGCTCATAGGTAGGTTACTCACTCAGAAAAGGTTTTTCAAATATATATTCCGTATATCCGTATACATGGAGCAACATGTATACGGAGCGCGGTTTTTAGGGCTCCGTCCCACAAGTCTTGAAAATTACTCTGGGCCCGCGGGCTCTTTGCTCATAGTTGCTCACTAAGAAACAATTTATCAAATTTACTTTAGGGCTCCACCCCACAGAACATCAAAATTACCATACATGCTAAGGGATAAAATCTAACGTGGATGCTCCGTTTCGCAAATAGGCTCACTTATAAACGGTCTTGCAAATATAACTTTCGAAGTTCTTTAGGGCTTCGCCTCATAGGACTTCAAAATTATTCCAGGGGCTTCCCCCCACAAATCCTCAAAATATTCCAGGGGCTTCCCCCACAAATCCTCAAAATTACCACAAATCCTACAGTGTTGAAATTTAACGTTTATGTTCCGTTTTGCTAATAGGTGTTTACTAAGAAACAGTTTTAGAAATATAGTTTTTTATGTTCTTTAGGGCTCCGCCCTACATGACTTTAAAATGACTTTAGGGCCTATGGGGTTTAAATTTGACATGGTTGTTCTTTTTTGCTCGGGGTTGAAATTTGACTTGGTTGTTCTTTTTTGCTCAATGGTTCTTCATTAAGAAAATGTTTTGCGAAATTCCTTCAGAGCTCAACACACAGTAAGTTTCAATGTCATTCTTAAGGAAAAAGATTTTGTTGCTCTTTTAATGATTTTATTACCTAAAAAATAAATTCAATCACGGGCGAAGCCGTGACGGGAAACAGTTAGTAAATATATAAATGCGTGAATGGATTTACATCTAACAATATGAAAAAATTGAAAACAAACGGTTTTTTTACTCCAACCATCCACTGACACTGTCACCGCCAAGCCGTCCGGTACAACACAGGCCCTACGTCCGTCTTGATCACTGCACAAAGGCCTCGTTCGAATTCCTTTTAAAGTCCGGTTAGACAGCGGTGGCGGCTGAGGGATTAGGACGGCCGGGGAGGCCTCCCTTCTCCTCGCCCGTGTCGTGTCGTTTCGTCCAGTGTCGTTTCGGACAAGTGTCGTTTCGTACAAATTCCACGAACATATGGTGAGGGGTAACTCTCTACCTGACAACTAGTGGCGTTTCGTCCAATAATCCTATACTATTGTTTACTTGGCAGGTCTACAAAAACGAATTGAAACTTTGCCTTGCTGGATTGAGGGTTTTAGGATATGTCGAACACTTATAGCTACAAAATAATTAGTTACAAGTAAAGCGTGTTCATTATTTTAATTTATAAAAATTCTTATAGTATTATAGTTGGTAGCCTATATTTTACGCAATTATTAGCTAGTTCACATACGTAAAACTATTCTTCGTGATTAAAACAGGGGCTGTCGAATCGTAATGTAATGGAATCCTTGCACACTTAGCTTTTCTCCTTCCCAAAAGACTTCAAGAATTAGGTGGTTAAAATAAGTAAAACTATTTGTCCATAATTCAAAACCAGGGCTAGACGGTCAGGAATTCCCAATGGTAAACAGAGGATGTCGAGTCGAAATTTAACTGCTCAGATCAGCCAACCATACCGGGGTACCGGTGTAATGGGGTTACCGGGTGAGGTTATATAGAATAATGTAATTTTTCAATAAACAGACAAATTAACTTCGGGGTAGTTTGTTTTGAAGTCCAATACGGCTGTCAAAACTGGGAGAAAAGTAATCTTCTTGTCGGTGCTCCTTTTCTAGGCTCCATGATGTAGTTCAACCACTGCTGTTGTAATGTTTCACACGAAGGTTTGTAGAATATGAAGCCTGTGTTGCGTTCCTTATCCCTTGTCAAGTTTTCTGCTGTACGAAACGACACTAACTAATGTGTTTAATCAACTGTAAAAATGAGCTGGCCGAAACAACACTCTTTTTTATGAAAAATGGGCGTTGGACGAAACGACACTGGACGAAACAACACTACACCTCCTCGCCAACCCTCGGGTAGGCCGCTCCGTGCCTGGGCCATGAGTCACCCACTGGGCAAGAGGTGCGATATAACTTTCGTTACTTCGAAATATATTGTCATCTAAATACCATTTTTGAAACCTTTATAAAATTTCAAGAAAATCAAGCCCAGGAATGATGTTAATACGATAACAATTGAGTATTCCAGGTCCAAAATTAAATTAAGATTTAAAATATTTACAACCACCGTATTAACATAGTTCTTGGGCTTAATTTTCTTGTAATTTTATGAAGGTTTCAAAAATGGCATTTAGATAACAATATATTGCGAAATAACGAAAGTTGTACTAATGGGCGTGCATCATTTGCGCATCATGCGGAGAGCCAGGTAGAAAGGATGCTTGTTTTGCGCATCGAGCTCCACTGGGCTCTCATAGGTACCGTATAGGCCTATGCATCGTTTGCGCACTGCAGGGTGGTGGAAGCGGCATTATTTTTATTTACAAAGTTATTAAAAACTCCTGTCCGTGTTCAAATGGTCTTTTGAATGATTAAACGTGTTTGGCATAAGACATATAAGTTTTAAAATTAGCAAAACAGTATTCAAAAGAACAGAAATAATGGAAAATAATCGGACACAATATCACGGCCTTGACCGTACATTAACACTTGGGTTTCATGTTTACCATTTGTAGTTTGTTTCTATTGCAACAGTGAATTTTATGAGTGGTTTTATTCTGAGGAGTTAGTATAGGAGAGGCTGCTATCTACAGTTAGAATTGAGGCAAACTTACCATAGAAACAATTCGTGCAAAACATTTCAGCCTGAGAAATTACAGTAATACAATCCTCACCAACCAGTGAAAGTAAAATAAGTAAACACTCGATGTATTACAAAAAAGTTTTATACATTACAAACTTAAATTATCCATGAATGAAAAAATTAATCCGGGAAATTATTTTGTGTTTTGAAAAAAATCTACTAAAATAGGTTAACTTGTTTATTTGCCGACGTTAATACAAAATGTGTATTTGTTAAACTCATTACATTACAAACAAGCACAAGCACAGGATATATCACAGATCGAAACAATTGTAATTTGAATATAAATAAAAGTGGTTCATCAATTAAAAGTAATACAGTATTTATACAAAGCAGGTTTTATTACAGATCAATTACGTAAAAAATATGAGCTAAACATAATATAAAAAGGATTAAACGAACACGCCTAGTTACAAAGTTACAAAGTTTAGTTTAGTTTAGTTTAGATTAGTTACAAAGTTTCCTACTAATTTATAGATTTATAGATAGATCCAGCACCCCTTGCGCGAAGGGTTTGGTATGCGCACTCGATACACATGTGTTGCCGTCCAGTGGTATGTGTGGGGGGACGACTGTTTGCGAATTGTTGTCGACAGGCTGAGGCTACCTGGACGGGAGAGTGCGCAAATGATGCAAGGGGATTAGGCGACCCTTCGAAATATTTTACAGAAGGATTATGAAGTGCGCAAATGATGAACGACCGTACTAATCGCACCTCTTGCCCAGTGGGTGACTCATGGCCCAGGCCCGGAGCGGCCAACCGAGGGTTGGCGAGGAGAAGGGAGGCCTCCCCTTACCGTATACAACATTGCAATTAATTTTGTAAAATATATTAAGTTGGACTAGAAAATGTCTCCATTTAAGCTATTTACGGATCATTAGAAGGGTACTGTCTGGCACCATACCAATTTGTTTTACAAGTCTAAAGAAGTACACGCCGTAGAAGGATTAAAAGATATGGAGTAATAGGTGGTAGAAATTCCACCGGCAAATAAACAAATACTGAATTATGGGTCATCTACCTGTCACTGCGCCGGGGGCTGCGCGCGAATTCCACACAGCTAACGGCCAGGACGGTCAGAAATGGATTTTGCAACAAATAAATTAATACTGTAATCCCTGTGCCCCTTTTAGTTTATGGATTACCCACATGGTTCATATCGTTGACCATACCGATCGGCTAAAATAAACCACCTCGTTTATTAAAACTATTTAATTAGCTGGCAACCATTAAATGTTTAGTAGGGGTGTGCGAGTACTTGAATATTAAGTATATTTTCCTAGCAGAGTTTTTACATTATCAATTGATTGCTATCATTAAATTATTTAACTTCTCAAAGTGGCCATTAAGGCTAATATGCTAAAGTCGAGACTGGTATGACTGCAAAGTTTAAAACACAAATTCAAAAACTAAAATATTTTTTTGAATATGTTCACTTTGAATTATTTTAACAACTGTATAAGTGTCAAAGTCAACACTGGTATCATGATAAAGTACAACTTCTCCACTTTTAAGTGCAATAATCAAATTTTGTGTCCAATCGTTTGTCTATCAGATATAAAGTACCAAAAACCTCTTGGCCCGGTACGGTATAAATAAAAACACCCGTTTGACTGGAATGACGCGCGAAGACGATTTCACTTTTAATTATCTTTAAAACTAGTATAGTGTCAAAGTTTACACTAGTATCATGATAAAGGACAACTTCTCCACTTTTAAGTTCAATAATCAAATTTTGTGTCCAATCGTTTGTCTATCAGATATAAAGTACCAAAAACCTCTTGGCCCGTCACGTTCTAAATGAACACACCCGTTTGACTGGAATGACGCGCGAAGAAAATTTCACTATTAATTATTTTAAAAACCGGAGGAGTGTCAAACTTCACACTGGTATCATGATAAAGTACAATTTCTCTACTTTTAAATGCAATAATAAAATTTTGTGTCCAATCGTTTGTCTATCAGATATAAAGTACCAAACACCTCTAGGACCGTCACGGCATAAATAAAAACACCCGCGTTTGACTGGAATGACGCGCGAAGACGATTTCACTTTTAATTATTTTAAAAACCATAGGAGTGTCAAACTTCACACTGGTATCATGATAAAGTACAATTTCTCTACTTTTAAATGCAATAATAAAATTTTGTGTCCAATCGTTTGTCTATCAGATATAAAGTACCAAACACCTCTAGGACCGTCACGGCATAAATAAAAACACCCGTTTGACTGGATTGACGCGCGAAGACGATTTCACTTTTAATTATTTTAAAAACTATGTGAGTGTCAAAGTTTACATTAGTATCGTGATAAAGTACAACTTCTCCACTTTTAGGTGCAATAATCAAATTTTGTGTCCAATCGTTTGTCTATCAGATATAAAGTACCAAAAACCACTTGGCCCGTCACGGCCTAAATAAACACAACCGGTTGACTGGAATGACGCGCGAAGAAAATTTCACTTTTAATTATTTTAAAAACTGAAGGAGTGTCAAACTTTACACTAGTATCATAATAAAGTACAACTTTTCCATTTTTAAATACAATAATCAAATTTTGTGTCCAATCGTTTGTCTATCAGATATAAAGTACCAAAAACCTCTTGGCCCGTCACGGCCTAAATAAACACACCCGTTTGACTGGAATGACGCGCGAAGAAAATTTCACTTTTAATTATTTTGAAAACTGAAGGAGTGTCAAACTTTACACTAGTATCATAATAAAGTACAACTTATCCACTTTTTAATACAATAATCAAATTTTGTGTCCAATCGTTTGTCTATCAGATATAAAGTACCAAAAACCTCTTGGCCCGTCACGGCATAAATAGAAACATGCTTTTGACTGGAATGACGCGCGAAGAAAATTTCACTTTTAATTATTTTAAAAACTGAAGGAGTGTCAAACTTTACACTAGTATCATAATAAAGTACAACTTCTCCACTTTTTAATACAATAATCAAATTTTGTGTCCAATCGTTTGTCTATCAGATATAAAGTACCAAAAACCTCTTGGCCCGTCACGGCATAAATAGAAACATGCTTTTGACTGGAATGACGCGCTAAGTCGATTTCACTTTTAGATATAAAGTACCGAAAACCTCTTGGCCCGTCACGGCCTAAATGGACACACCGTTTGACTGGAATGACGCGCGAAGACGATTTCACTTTTAATTATTTTAAAAAACCGTAGGAGTGTCAAACTTCACACTGGTATCATGATAAAGTACAACTTCTCCACTTTTCAGTGCAATAATCAAATTTTGTGTCCAATCGTTTGTCTATCAGATATAAAGTACCAAAAACCTCCTGGCCCGTCACGGCCTAAATAAACACACCCGTTTGACTGGAATGACGCGCGAAGAAAATTTCACTTTTAATTATTTTAAAAACTGAAGGAGTGTCAAACTTTACACTAGTATCATAATAAAGTACAACTTCTCCACTTTTTTAATACAATAATCAAATTTTGTGTCCAATCGTTTGTCTATCAGATATAAAGTACCAAAAACCTCTTGGCCCGTCCCGGCATAAATAGAAACATGCGTTTGACTGGAATGACGCGCTTAGTCGATTTCACTTTTAATTATTTTAAAAACTGTATGAGTGTCAAACTTTACACTAGTATCATAATAAAACATACACTTCTTTTCAAAACAATAGTAACAAACATGGGGGGGGGGATTTTCGACTGAAATATTGCGTAAAGACGAATTCACTTTTAATTAATTTAAAAACCATTACTTTTAAAAACCATAATTAATTTCCACATTAAACATAAATTACAACATTGTAATAAATAATGTTTCGCTAGATTTATGAAAAAATGAATATAGTTCCAAATGCAAGCAAGTGCGATACATTTCTGTGGTGTCTACTTTAATTTGCACTGCGTGTCCGCCGCCGGTCCCAGGGCAATAAATCTTATTTTTTCATTCGTGAGCTGCTTGAGAGCCAGCTTCAGCCCAGTACATCCGACCCGTTCCCTTGGTCGAGCTGAAAATCCCTTTTTATCCCGTCAGCATTTAAAACCGTGTCTTCCCACAAAAATAGGCCTATACATTTACTTTCAGCGCAATTTTTTCCAAATATATACAAGTCTATAATTGTATAACACAAGAATAACATCAAATTACATTTTAGTAAATTTGTTTTTTTCCTTTCTTCTAAATTACACAACTTATAAAATTAGCAATAATAAAAAATCCCCAAGAAATATCCCCTATATGGAAAACAACCCCCACAATTGGCAACACTGCGTGAACTGTTGTTCGCTAGAATTGAATGTTAAGAACCATTAAGGATTCGATCTTTTCCTACCGTTCATTTTTGTAGGCGCTATCGAGAAATTCAAATGTTCGGTGCTACCGAGAATTTGAAAAATCTAACAACAACTACGTAAAAACGAAATAGTCTACTAGCAACTACGCTTTAGCGACTGCGATATCGTAGGCACTAACGAGAAATTTTAATAATTGTGTAGGCGCTAATCAAATATTTAAATTTTCATTTTTCCCGCCTTTTCGTAGCTGCTATGAGAACATTCAGTTTTAGTTGCTACGTTTAATTTCACTTTGTAGTTGTTACGTGCGTAGCTACTATGATACCCCGTCTTTGTGTTGTTTGTTACGTGATTTCGTAGCGTAGCGAGAGCGAGATCCTTATCTATACAATAGTGTGATTACTCAAGGAGACTATAGGCCAGGGCCAGGAGAGCCGCATCCCACAAGAGCACTTTCTGCGAGAGAAAGCATACATTTTTTACACCGTCGTGTTTGAAACACGCGAGCCGTGTTCCAAAGACGGCGAGCCGTGTTTCAAAGACGGCGAGCCGTGTTTCAAAGACGGCAAGCCGTCTTTAAAAGTCGGCGAGCCGTGTTTGAAAGTCGGCGAGCCGCGTTTAAAAGTCGGCGAGCCGTCGCCTCCTTCCAAACACGGCTCGCCGACTTGCAGACACGGCTCGCCGACTTTCAAACGCGGCTCGCCGACTTTCAAACACGGCTCGCCGCCTTCCTAACACCGCTCGCCGCCTTCCAAACACGGCTCGCAGTCTTTGAAACACGGCGGTGTAAAAAAATGATCGCTTACTCTTTGGCCCTTCAGGGCTTCCGTACTTTAGTATGTGAAGTCAGTTCTTCAAGTTCTTCTGCGGTTGTCTTATGTCAAGATGACTGTAGTACCAGGTGAGCTACATCCCATAAGAGCAATGGTGTCAGTTTCTGCGACGGGGTATCATAGTAGCTACGCACGTAGCAACTTCGAAGTGAAAGTAAACGTAGCAACTAAAACTGAATGTTCTCATAGCAACTACGAAAAGGCGGGAAAAATGAAAATTTAAATATTTGATTAGCGCCTACATAATTATTAAAATTTCTCGTAAGTGCCTACGATATCGCAGCCGCTTAAGTGTAGTTGCTAGTAGACTATTTCGTTTTTACGTAGTTGTTGTTAGATTTCTTAAATTCTCGATAGCACCGAACATCTCAGTTTCTCGATAGCGCCTACAATAATGAGCGGTAGGTAAAAGAACGAATCTTTAATGGTTCGTTCATTACCTTTACATTCCTTTAGAGAGCAACAGCTCACTTGGTTGCAGATGTGATAGCAGGGAAGTCGTTCAAAAGAGCTGCTCTGTAAAAGAGCTGTTTACTCCGAACGACTCTGTAGGCGCTATGTTACAAATTCGATTTTAGTGGCTATGTAGAGTAGTTGCTAATCGAGATATACAGAAATTTGTCGGACCTAAAAGCTTTTTTCACTTTTAGTTGCTACAATTTAAATATATTTTGCAAATCTAACAGTCAAAATCAGTGTTCTAAAAAGTATAGGTCATATTCTTGTTAACTCCTACACAAATTTGAAATGTTCTACCAGCGCCTACAAGCGTAGGCGCTAATTCACACTGCCATTTTAGTACCTATGTCAACATTCAAATTGTAGTTGCTATGAGCGTAGCTATTATGAGACCCCACGGTTTCTGCGACATCCGTGGATGTATAGTTGACTATAGTATCTAAAGTCAATGGTTTTAGTTTTGACGCTTCATATCCGGAACACAAAAATAGCTATTCAGCTGACCTTAAAAAAAGTTATGCCATTGACTAAAGTCAATGGTTATGCTTTTTCCTCTACAGACCTTGGTCTTTTGTAGGGTGGGTGCAAGATGAGTGTAGTGCCAGGTGAGATACATCACATTAGAGCAATGGTGTCAGTTTCTGCGACATCCGTGGATATCGCCACAGAGTTTTTGTTGGTTGAAAAGTGTTAAAAACAAATATTTTACTCGTTGTTACTTGCAAGTGTTGCCAACGCTGTAGGAAACAACAATCGTTCTCGTTTGCGTTGGAGATGCTCGTTTGCGTTGAGAGTTCTCTTTGCGGTCAAGTCCGCTCTGGCGGACTTGATTGGCGAGGCTTTGAAGCTGGTGATACTGTAACGTTGACTATGTGCGACCTGAGTCGCACCTTTGACTGCGTGGACCACAATCTGCTTAGTAAGAAGCTAGAGAGTCATGGAGTGAATAGGGTGGCACTGTCCACAATTAGCTCATACTTGTCTGGGAGGCAGCAGGTTGTTTCAGTTGAAGCAGCAGTGTCAGGTCCAAGAGATACAAAGTTTGGTGTCCCACAGGGATCGGTGGTTGGCCCTCTGCTCTTCTTGGTCATGATAAATGACTTGGATAGGAGTGGTACAGTCATCCTATTTGCTGATGATACTACTCTAGTATCACGGGGACCACAGGTGGATCAGTCACGAATGTGAGCTGAGCAGCATCTTCGAGAGGCATCTCACTGGTTTGAAGATAATGGTTTCCAACTAAACCAAGCAAAGACTCAGTTTCTTGTGTGCAGTCTTTCACTGAAAGCCCCTCATGACAAACCTGCGAAACTTCTTGGTTTTATGATGGACAGGAAACTAGCATGGAAAGACTACATAGACCTAATCAGTAGTAAACTCTCTCGGGTTTGTTATCTGTTGCTCAAACTTAGGCACTTAATCACTGAGCAGTGACTAATTGTTTACCATGCTATGGATCACTGTCATGTTGGTTACGGCTTGCTGCTGTGGGGCCACGTACTTGGAGCAGAGGAGATTCTACAAGCCTCCAAAAACGCGCTGCTAGGCTTATCATCTTTAGTGATCCGCATTGCCCATTGCAAGCCGATATTTGCAAGGCTCGGCATACTTACCATTTTTAGCCACTTCATCCTAGTTTGCGTATTACATGTGATGGATAACTTAGAGAGCCTCTTCCCCCGAGCAGCGATCCATGACTACCACACAAGATTGCGTTGTAATGTAAGGAAACACTATTGTGAATTGTAAGTCAGGATTTATATAAAAAATATCAACTACTAGTGTACAACAAAAATGTAAACAAACATCCTTTTTGAATCAAAACATCTGTTATCAAATATATGTAACTAGGAATACGCTCCGATGTCCGTCCCGTACAAGAATTTTTTTACTCACTTTTTGAGTTATTAGGTGACGCTTTTTTTTAGGGAGAGGTAAGAAAAATGCATTACGCACACAGGTGGCCAGCCTGTAGTGTGGGACTCCGCTATAAAAACGGGTTTACCCACTAAAAAATCTCGCCTCTACTCTTTAGGATTCTAACCTGGAGTTGTTTATCACATAACATAGGGCTAGGCCTAAATTTGGCTTATGCCCGTGGGGCTCACTCCTTATCCAGCCACTCGATCAAGGGATCTGGGCCACTTCGCGGTCCAGATCATGTTTCTTTTCCAGGAGGGTGCCCCGCACGAACTGTGATAAACAATCCAGTTGCCCTCATCCTCCAAGATCTTTTGGCAGACCGAGTCCACAGAAAATGCACCAAAAATTTGTGTGGCCTTCAGGCGGGCCCTTCCCAACGGGGGCAGCGGAAGAATGTGTGTTCCACATCGTCGGGAACACCCGGGCAATAAATGCAGTCCGGTGAACCGGTTCTTTCCCATCCGGTTAAGGTACGACCGAAAATAGCCGACTACAAGATCGCGCCACAATCATCCTACACTCATCCCTCATCATACTTGGCTTTAAACTACCTATTGAGTTAGGTCGCCATTTCAATAAAGGTATTAAAGGTATTAAAGAATGTGTGTTCCGCATCGTCGGGAACGCCCCGAGCAATAAATAAAGAATTGGCCGCCGTTCCACCCATGGTTGGACGTGCTTGATAAGTCGCGCAGTCCATCGTCCCTCGGGTGTCGTGCTCCCAGCTGTGTTGCCACTGCTGGAAGGTTCGGGAGCGCTCTGCTGTTCTTGCCGTGTCCTTGCCAATTCTCGACTTGTCTCTGATAAATTTCCTTCCTCCCTCCTGCCAAGAAGCTTGACAGGGATAACTCCAGCGACCACCAGGACGACAGGCTCGGACACTGTCCGGTAGGCGGAACACACCCCGAGCGCCGCTCAACGTTGAAACCGGGCGAGTCGCAACCTGTACTACTCTTTATCGAGAGCGTCTGCCTACATCTCTGCTCCATAAAGAAGCACGAACTGAACCGCGGACATCAACAGACGTCTTCTGCTGGATCGTGGAACCCCGACATTGGCCATCAGCCTACTAAGGTAAGTGACTACCTTAGCGGCCTTGTCCGCCGTACGGAATATCTGATCCCTCCAGCTTAACTTGGTGTCCACCATAATCCCGAAGTACTTAGCAGCACAAATTGATTGGACCACCTCCCTTCCCACTCGGAACAGAATGACGGTGTCTATCCTCTTCTTCGTAAGGATCACAATCTCCGTCTTACGGAGAGCAAGCGAGAGACCGTGATCGGACATCCATGTGTTGACCATACGCATGACTCGGTTCAGCTTTAGTTGGGCCAGCTCAACGTTGCGTGCGACAATGAGAGCTGCGACATCATTGGCGTACCCAACCAAAGTGGTTTCCTCAGGCATCTCCGACCTAAGGAGGCTGTCATACGCAACATTCCAGAGATCCTGGCCGAGTATTGAATCTTGCGCGGCACCAGAAGTGACTTCCATCGTCCACGTTCCGTCCCTTGTTTCATAAATAAGGCTTTGATAGCGGAGATAATCCTCAATGAGTCGCAACAGATATACAGGAACGCGAAAGGTGTTGCGAAGCGCATCCAACATATCGACCCACCTCGCCGAGTTAAAGGCATTCTTGACATAAGCGTAACAAGAAGCACTACTCAGCGAGGGAAATGGTTGTGGCTCTCGGCTCTCTTTACAGCTCTCCATGGACTTCGGTGATAGCGTCAATTGTTGACCGTCCCTTTCTGAAGCCATACTGACGGGGGCATGAGTCCCCGGCAGCTTCCACGGCAGAGGTCAGGCGGGAACGGATCAGCTTCTCGAACAGCTTCCCAGCCGTGTCCAACGTGTAGAAAGGCCTGTGGGACGACGACAGCTCGGGATCACCTTTGCCCTTGCTGATCAGTACAAGTCTTGCGGTTTTTCCATAGGGAGCTCGAAACACCCCTTCTACGAAACAGGCGTTGTACATTCTCAACAACAAGTCAGCATTAATTAAAAATACTTTCTTTAAAGCCTCGCTGGGAATCCCGTCCGGGTCAGGAGCCTTGTTGCTCTTTAGGGAGAGAACGGAGGTTTCCAGCTCCTCGAATGTGAAGAGTGGAACGTCATCTAACCGTCCGAAGTCAACCGGCGTACATCCTAGGCCTAGCCTACAAATAAATACATACAAAGAATGATTTTAGCTAAGACCTCAAAACAAGCAAGTAACTTAATAATAATTATGCTTACAATATTAAAGGTAAATAGATTGTAGAGCGAAAAAAAAACAATACAATTTAAAATCCATGATTAATTAATCAAAATTAATAAAAATCAAGTAATGTAAGTATTGTAGAATCACGCTTACTTAACAATTAATGCATATTTTGTTACCTGAGACATAGGCTACAATGGCACAACACATTCTAATTAGTTGTTCAATTGAAATCTTTCTCCCAAATAGATATTAGTTGTATCCCATAAATTAGTTAATCGCATAATTCCGTACGACACCAATTCATTCCACATCAACATGCCTATCTTTTGGTAGACTATAATTTATAACTTCAACAAGTAAACATCAGTGTTGATCTATTTAATTTAACAAACAGGTCTGTCAAAATATCAATTAAATTTTATTTAAAAACGTAACATAACAGCGAGCAAATATAAACAAGAAAAGGTTATGTTATGTTGTTTTCAGCATACAGCGACAACTCAGCTGCGATGGGGGAAAATAAACTGATCATAGCAACTACATTAGTCAAACCATGTAGCCTAAACAACTAAAGTTCTGTCAAAAATTCCGGAAAATAAGCTTTTTTAATACTTGAAAATAATTGCTCGATTATAGTTTATTACCTAGTTTAAAATACTTAAAATCTAACCTGAGAATTTCATTGAAATCAAATTAGTAATAAAAAAGCCTTTTGGGGGTCAAAAATTCGCCTAAGAGAAATTTAAAGTCGATCTAAAAGAATTTTTATACTCTATGTTCCATATAGTAAAAAATTCAATTAATTCATTATTTGAAAGAGACTCTAAGTAATATCAACACATCTCCCCTCCTTTGAGGATGAATAAAAATTTCTAAAATATTTACAGGTTCAGACTTTGAGGCTTCTGTACATTGCGACCACTCCGTGTTCTATATCCTTCAACTTGATTTGAATTATCATGACTTGGAGCAGATCTTTACTTTTCTTCCCTTCTTTAGCGTTGTATCCTTTATCAGGCACTTCCTTCAAATGGTAGGAGTTTATTCTCAGCATCTTTCCATCCGATTCCACATAGTAAGATCTTGGAGCCTTTGCTTTTTCTTTAATCACTCCGTATTTCTGACAGACAGTGACCCATACTGTTTGTAAAGGGTGAAAATCTGACCGTTTGCATACCCGGTGACGACGGAAGTTGAAGTTTCTCTCTTGTTGTTTCTTAGAAAAGTCAGTAATTCTGTTAAATATCTTTGTATCTGACACCTTAGGCTTCAAATTTTTACTCTGAACAGGAAGAGTGTCTCTCAACTTTCTGCCCATTAAGAGTTGTGCTGGGCTGTATTTCAACTCTGCTAGAGGTGTATTCCTGTAGCTCAGCAAATCTACGGATAACAGATCGTGATATTATGCCCTTCACAATTATTACTGTTGCCTCCACCTGTCCGTTGCTATGTGGAAATCTTGGACTACTGGTAATATGGTGAAATCCATATTCTTCGGCAAACTCTTTGAAATGTATTGAGGTCCATTATCGGATCGGACTTCCTGTGGTATTATTCCATGTCTTGCAAAAGCTGACTTCATTCTTAAAATAATGGTTCTTGAGGTTGTCAAATCGGGTAGGTAGTAAAAATACTTCTGGAAATCTTGAGTAGTAGTCAATTATTATAAGATATTTCCTTCCATCCCGCTCTGCCAAATCTGTACCTATAATTTGCCACGGAAATTGAGGTAAAGGCGATGCGATGAGTGGTTCTGGGCGGTTTCCTTTTTGCTCCAGACATTTGGTACACTGTGAAACAAACACTTTTACATCATTTGTATAACCTGACCACCAAACCACATCTCTTGCTCTTTGAATTGATTTATATATGCCCATATGACCCTCATGACACGGCGGCATGAGGGTCATAACCTGCGAAACTTCACTGCTGCATTGTAATTGGGCATTGCCTGTTATGTAGCATGTAAATAAATAAATAAATAAATACGATTTACAATTTCTTTTCTTAATTTCGTAGGTATGTACAAAGCATTTCCTTTCATGATTAATCCTTGAACGATAGTTAGTTCACCTCTGACAACTTGAGTAGGAAACTTGAGTCGGTTTTCTTGGCCACCCTTCTGAAATTAATTTTTTAATAACTCACATGTACTATCTTTTCCTTGTTCTTGTAAAACTTCATTAATTCTGGAGTCTGTTGCTGGAATACTATCTATTACATTTCTCTCCAATTCTTGTATTTCATCCAATTTGAAAACATTTTGAGGATCTTCACTAACTTCAGTAATTGGAGCTCGTCTCAATGTATCGGGAGTGTAAAATGATTTTCCTGAAACATGTTGAGTATTGTATGAGTATCTCATTAACCTCATTCTATACTTTTGTAGCCGTAGAGACAGTTCGTCAATGCATTTCCTTCCTAAAATTTCAACTAAAGGTCGATGATCGGTAAGCAGCGTAATCTCCTTTCCAATTATGTATGTTGCAAATCTGTCACAAGAACATATCAAAGAATTTGAATTCTTCAAAAATATATTTATTTACGGACGACACGACTTTATCGATATCTAAAGATAATACAAAGGAATTGGAGATTGATACGTACATCAAATCAGCAGAAACAATTCAATGGTTTCAAGAAAATTGTTTTTAACTTAATTTCTCAAAAACAAAATTCATGGAATTTAGAATTAAACCATTAAATACGATCTGTGATTATATACATTTAACGATAGATGATAATGTAATTGAAAAAGTAGACTGCATGAAATTTTTAGGCCTTATAGTGGATGAAAATTTGAAATTTGATAAACATATTGATTTTATTTGCAACAGAATGTCAACAAATTTATTTATCATAAGAAGACTGTCCAAATTTTGTAAAACAGAAGTACTGATGAATGTATATCATACTCTTTTCATTCCACACATCAGAAATGGAATACCAATATGGGGAATGGCCAATGCCAATGTTAATCAAATATTCAAACTGCAAAAAGCTGCCCTACGGATTATTTACCGAATAAAGCCACGAGACTCTTGTAAACCAGTTTTCAAAAAACATAAACTATTAACGTTTTGGTCAATATACATTTATGAAACTTTGAATTTTGTGAAAAAGAATATAAATCTATTCCAAGGTGATGAACAAACTATGTATGGTCATCATCTTCGGGAAAAATATATATTACCAGTAAATTATCATAGAACATCCTTTTTCGAACATCACCTAATGTATAATGGAAGAAGACTATTGAATAAATTGCCAAATCAATTTCAAAATTTATTTGTAAATGATTTTTACACTTTTAAATCAAATTTTAGAAAGTATCTTATTGAAAATGCAATCTATTCAATGAAAGAATATTTAGACCCAAAATCAATAGAAAATTAAAAGATGAGTTACACAAACCTATATCAAAAGAAGATGATCACTAAAGAAGAACAAACTAGGTTTAGATTGTAATTTAGAACGTATAAAACATTCTTGTAATTCTGATGCAAATTATTTTGTCAAAGCAATAAAATATTTATTTATTTATTTATTTATTTATTTGTAGTTGACACATTTCCATCACCTGACCTGCATTTAATCTTTCTGTAGATGTATTAGCATTATCCTCCGACTCTTCCTTAGACATTTTACATGTAAATTACTGTAATACCTGACACCATGATTGTGAATTGTAAGTCAGGATTTATATAAAAAATATCAACTACTAGTGTACAACAAAAATGTAAACAAACATCCTTTTTGAATCAAAACATCTGGTTATCAAAACATATGTAATTAATTCATTATTTGAAAGAGACTGTAAGTAATATCAACACACCACACACGACATCGTGACCATCTAGACAAGGCCAACTACACACCTTGATCTAGTAGTTGGCCTTGATTTGATGTGCCATTAGGCTTACGAGAACCCAAAAGAGTTACTCTGTTGTGGCAATTAAAATCTTCAACTAGCTACCAGAACCTATCAAACTTCTGAACACGAAATAATTAATTAAAAAGCTTGTGCCACATCTGAAACCAAAGCCTACTACTCCTTGAGGAGTTTTTTTGAGGACAACCTTTTGGACCTGAGTTAGCTGCGTAGCCTGTCCACATAGATATATACTAAACACATGGATCGGTGACTGAAATGGTGGAATAGCGCTAAAACGAGCCGGCTTCCCCCACCACTAGCCAGTATTCCCGCACTGCGCTGCCGCCGCGCCCGCGCTGAATATCAGCTGCTACGATTGTTGTCGGTGCGTCAGCTGCATTCTTGTTTGTTTACATTCTTTTAAATGTTCAATTATAATTTATGATGATGAAAGATTAGTTCTGTACTGTGCAGCTTTTGGATGTATTAGTGCACATTTCAAGGCTGAAATTTATCATTTCATAGGTAAGAAAGACTAAAAGAAATACAGCATTACTGTACTTTATTTGATTTATTTATTTAAATTAAAGTACATAATTACTTGCATAGGGTTGGCAACACTGACCACGAATACTGGCTAGTGGTGGGGGTAACGGCTCGTTTCGCAACACGGAGTTACCGATCCAGGTGTTTAGTATATATCTATGCCTGACCACAGCCTAAGTAGAAGTTGTTTTTGTGTTTTTTTATGTAAATGTTTGTTCGTGTTTTTTTTTTGCATTATGATGCCATCAATCATATAGGAGCAACAGATGAAGAACTGGTAATAAGGTAATGAGATTTTTTTGGTGATTTGGAGATTCGTTACGTTTAAATATCGTACCCTTGGCAAGACTGCTTTATTCTCTCTTTCAATCAGATGTGTAATGGTAAATATTATAACGTAACTTGACTTCCGTTTTAGTTTTGACGCTTCATATCTGGAACACAAAAAATAGCTATTCAGCTGACCTTAGGGAGAAGTTATGTTTTTTCCTCCACAGACCTTGCGTGGGTGTTTCGTGCAAGGCCACCTTTTCGTGGTTTCACATGGATCTGAAACTAAGGTTTCGATTTTTGTCGATTTACAAGAACATTTATGTAAATAGTCTTTTATTGTTTAATTTGTATGATTAGTTATGTATACAATTGAAAGCGTGATGACTTTTTTATTTATTCTCTTGAACCACGAACTTGCAATATTCTTCAGAGCTTTATGTAACTGATTAAAAAGTGTCTGCCCCATATACTCTGGCTTAAGTTTCAGTAAGAGTAAGTCTAGGCCTAAATGAAACTGCAAATCTATCTCTATGATGTGTGTTATAATTGTAATAGAAGCTTGAAACAGGTTATGACTTTTGACATAAAAATTTGTTTCAACACATATAGTGGAGGCAACTGTTAAATTTTAAAATCCTTAAACAGGAGAGTGCAAGGTTGGGATCAAAGCCATTCTAGATTCAAGGCCAACTACACACCAGGGCCGGAGTGCTCAGAGAGATGACGTCACAGTAGTGGTGCACCAGCTGGTCGTGTTGCCAAAAGCAGTAATTTACCCAATTTTCGGGGATTTAAGCGGAAGTTGGGTAAATTGTTTATTTTAGGGGATTTCCAGGTAATTATTCGGGGAATTGTATCAAAATCGCATACTTCTAGATCAGCTGGCGCACCAGTAGTGTGACGTTTTAACACAAGTGGTGGGGGGCATTCCGGCCTGGTGTGTAGTTGGCCTTGCTAGATTACTCAGGCCTAACTGCTAAAATGGCCATGACGTCATTTTGGTACACATATATGATGTAGTAAGTTTGGACATCTGATCTCTGATCTCCAGCTGGTAGCGATGATGAATCGCTAACCGCGTGGACGGTGATTTTTTCAGAGCTTTTAATTCGTCAATTAAGGATGCCTCTTTGTTTTTTTGACTTCTCTTTCAAAAAATTCAATTTTTATTTAACTTTTCATTTTTTTCTTTCATTTTTTGAAGTTGTTGTTCAACTAAATTTAATTTTTATCTCTCAACATATCTTCTAAATTTGAATTTTGAGCAGAGCTTCAGTAAATCTTTATCAGGTCCTGTATGTTAAGAGAAGTGGTTTGGTTCATCACATCAGAAAGCGTGCTGAGGCTCAACTGTTTGTTTGTCTCTTTCAGAAAGGTTTTCTTCAGGGATATCTTTATGTTTCGATTGGAGTTTCAACTTTGGAATAGCGTCTTTTTTTAAATTTCTGTAATTTTTGGGATTGTAGTTTTAGAAGTTTATGTTTTAAAGAAATTTCAAAGCTTTCTGGAGTAAAATGTTCTGAACAGACGGTGGCGTTTTTAATACTAAAAAGGTGTAGGCCTAACACATGCTTCAATCCACTGCTTTTGCAAATTTATATCTTTAGGGAAAGTGTAATATTTTATCGTTGTTCCTTTGGTTTTTGGTTACAATTATTACATCCACGAACAGCACAATTCGCCATTTTGCCCTAAAATAACACTAAGAAATACTAAGAAATAATGATTAAGATCATAAATTATGATCTTTGTGACATTTCTTGGATGATTGTAATTGAGCATAATGATGTGACATTTGTTTTGAAAAGTTCAATGAGAATATTGTGTTATTATTTGACAAACATGTTCCTCTGGTAACCCGAAAATCTCAAAAAAAACCAGCGCCCTGGCTTACCGCTAATATTCGAAGACTTCAAAGTTTAAGAGATGCTGCTTTTAGAAAAGGCCAACGAACAAAAATTCTTGATGACTGGAATACATACAAAACATATCGTAATCAAACCCAACAAGAAATAAGAAATTCAAAGTCAGACATTATTACAATTCTTTCAACGAGCAAAAGTCAGGCCCTGAGATGTGGGAAAACTATTAAACAACTTGGGTGTTGGTAAGGTTCAGAGTAAACATTCAATCAATTTAAACCTTAATGGCATTAATAACTTTCCCTTAATATACCTGTTGATTATTCTGGAGCTCGTGGACTATGCCTGACTTCTTAAGTAATATCAACCATGAAAATGATTTTATACCATTTACTTTCTATTTTGAAACTGTTTCAGAAAATGATGTACGCAAATTCCATTTTATCTATTAAGAGTAATGCTGTTGGCGATGATAATATTCCTATTAAATTTATCACAGAAACTCTACCAATCACATTACCTATTATTTCAATATTATTCAATAAATCCTTAGCTCAGTCAACATTTCCATCTCAATGGAAAATGGCTGTTGTTCGACCCCTACCTAAATGTTGCATCACCTAAGTCCCCTTCTGACTATAGACCAATAAGTATTCTTCCTGCTTTGTCCAAATGTCTTGAAAAAATTGTTCATGAACAAGTTTGTTCGTTTTTAGAAAACACAAAAGCCTTAAATAATTTTCAATCGGGATCCGAAAATATCATAGTACTACCACGGCTTTAGCTTCACATTACGGACGAAATAAGACTTGCTATGGACAACCGTCAACTAACTTCACTTACACTATTTGACTTTTCTAAAGCTTTTTGACTGTGTGTATCACCCTTTACTTTTGATAAAACTAAAATCACTAGTATGTCTGATGGTACTGTTGACTGGTTCAAATCGTACTTAGGTGATAGACGACAATACGTTAAATTTGACAATACTTCTTCAACTTTGGAAACGTATCTAGAGGAGTACCCCAAGGTTCTGTTCTTGGTCCTTACTGTTTAGTATTTACATCAATAGTGTATGTTCTGAAATAACTAACTCTAAATATCATTTGTATGACCGATGACTTACAAATATACTCTCACTTTGACAAAACTAATATGTATCATGCTATTGATCGTATTAACATTGACATTGAATCAATTACATCTTGGTCTGTACGACATGGATTGAAGCTAATTACTGACAAAACTAAACCATTATATTGGTTCTAGTAGACTTATGACTAGTGTTGATTTCAATATGCTGCCAAAGCTGAAATTAAATAATTCACCTCTCGATTACTGTGATAAAATAAAAAATCTTGGAATATAATAAATAAAACACTAGGTTGGTCTGACCAAATCAACCACATTTGCAAAAAGGTTTTTGCAGGAATTCACTGCTTGAAGAAAATTTGCTTTATATTTTCCATTAGATATCAAAATTACTTTAGTTAAGACTTTAATATTCCCTTATTTTGATTATTGTGACTCAGTTTACAATGATTTACCTTTAGAACTGTCAAATAGATTACAACGCGCGCAAAAATTATTGCATTCGATTCATTTTTAATCTGAGGTGGGATGATCATGTTACCGAATATTATGAAGCACTATTACAGATGAAATTAATAGAACTCAGAAAATATCATATTTTAATGATTCTCTACAACCTACTATCAAATGGTCAACCAAGCTATCTGGCAAATAAATTTAATTTTACAGGCAATATAAGTATGAGAGAAACTCGCCATGGTGGCCTCTTACTTAAATATACCTGCACACAGATCATGATTTTACAACAAATCATTCGTTTTAACGGCATCTCGGTTGTGGAATGCTTTGCCAGCTGATCTAAGAAATATTGACAGTCGTGCTCGTTTTGGGGCATCGTTGAAGTGGTTGCTTTCGGTTGATTCGTGGGGATATAACTAAATTAAAATTACACATAAACTATTTAATACACTTTCAAACTAAAATTATTCCTGAAATAAATTGTTTAGTATATATAAATTGTTATTTAAAAATTAAAGTTTGAAATTGTTAATTGTTTGAAACTAAATTCTGTTGTATTTTTGTCAAAATTTTCCCTTAGTCATATTATGTCTTTTATATTTTAATATTTCTTTTGATTATTATTTTTTTTTAAAGTTACCAATTCTTGTATTTTAAACTGAGGTTAAGTGGTAGAGAGGACTATATAGTCCTAACTTTGCCTAAAAAAATAAAGCATTTGTTATTTGTTATTTTGTTATTTGTTATTTAAGAAGAGTTACTACTTAAAAAACTGTTTGCTAATGTTCAATTTGATAATATTAGTAATTTGTAAAATACACCTTATTGAGGTAAAATAAGCATTGATAAATGTAATTATATCGAATGCCAATTATATTATTTTACAATTAAATACTCACTTTATTTAATTAAATGTGAATAGAGAATGTAAATATTATATTATCAGCTTGTACTTAACGATTTAAGATTAATTTTGGTTGTGTGCAAAAACATTTCTTTAATGTAGGTCTAAGTCCTAAAACTTAATTAAAACGTAAAAAAACTTTAAACATTTTCCTACAAACAAACAGAAAACACATAACCAAGAACGGTTGTAAACATTTGACAATGTTTTGATTTTGGATTGTTTATAAACATAATTTAATAACAGCTGATAACTCTCGAAACTGACGTCATCAAACCTGCGCAGTAGCACACCTATAAGTAGTCCTTTCCTTTACATCATGACTCCTATTACATCATGGCTTTAAATATGGCAATTGACTATTGCAATGGAACGACCTTGCTCTGAACGAAAGAAGACTAAGCAGCTCGTCGTAGGAACATCAAATGAAGAGGTGTCTGCTTTGCCTGGTATCGAATGTGTCGAGGCTACAAAACACCTGGGAGTTGTAGCCGACAAGACCCTGACGTGGAGGGAGAATTTGGATGGCCTCTGCAGCAAACTAATCGGTGCCCTTTTCGCCCTTAGAAGAGTAAAAAATATCAGCACCGAAGAAGCAGTCAAGGTAAACTACAGCTCCTTGTTTGAAAGCCACCTACGTTATGGCATCATTCTTTGGGGCGCTACAACAAGGCAACCTATGTTGATCATCCAGGAAAAAAAACTGTCAGATTGCTTGCTGGTCTGGACTGGAGGGATAGCTGTCTGGGAGCCTTCAAGGACTTGGCACTTATGACTGTTGTAAATATTTACATACTGGAAGTAATATGCCTTATTTGCTACTTCAATGAACCTTACATGTAATATGGATACTCACAAACACAGCACAAGAAGAGCTCTGGACTTCAACTTGCCGACACACCACACCTCAAGGTTCCAGAAAAAGCCCTCCTATGCTGGAGCGAAGCTCTTCAATGTTGTCCTTGAAGATCTCAAGAAGACCATTGTCTGCAGTCTTGAGAAGTTCAAGAGGACATTGCTGAAATGGTTGCTCCTTCGTTCTTTTTATTGTCTTCAAGAATATCTAGACTGGAGAAACTTCAGCCCATAGAATATTTCCGGCTATTGTTTTTTATATTGTATTATGTTGTTATGTCATACACCATTCTCAATCTTGATGATTGTGTAATAAAGATGCTCTCTCTCTCTCTCTCTCTCTCTCTCTCTCTCTCTCTCTCTCTCTCTCTCTCTCTCTCTCTCGTATTATATTTCAACAATGCTATCGCTCTCTATTCATTGGACCTGTTCACGTTTACCCACCGCAAAAGAGGTTTGTTTATGTTTTGCGGTTTGGCCAATCACGTGACTAATTCCAGACATTTTATCTGTAAAATTTGTCACGTGATGGGCAAAAAACGTAAACAACCCGTTTTGAGGTTTATGCTTGTGGACGCCCGCAATGAGGGCACGTGACAAATACCACAGATAAAGTATCTGAAATTTGTCACTTGATACTAACAAACGTAAACAAACAACCAACCACTTTGCGGTGGATGCTTGTGAACGCGCTCATTAATTCGTTCATTTACTTCTTCTTCTGTCAGATTCAGATTCGATTCAGAATTCAGATTAGATTGTCTGTCTGTCTAGAAGAGAAAGAAGAGAGAGATAGAGATTAGATTCAAAACATAACAAAACTAGGCTATAATACACAAAACAGACAATATGAAATGTCTTAGTAAAAAAATGTTAGTTATTTATTGACAGATTGTGACTTAGTTCTTATGAATTAGGCTTGTTCTTGATGGTTTTCTTATTTATGTTTTATGTGATATGGAGTTCCAACATCCAGTGGTGAGTTGCGGATCTCTTGCCGGAATTATTTAACACGTTCATTGCTAAAAATTATGAGTATTACGACCCTAAAATGATAAAAATTATAATGTGATTACTTATTCAAAAATGATGTCAGGATGTCCTAAATGTTGAATCTAGGCCTAGATGTCTCAGTGTCGATTTTGGCTGAAATTGGTGACGTCGCGTCTAAAGCGGGAATTCACGTCCTTAGGTCCTGGTGCCGGTCCTTGTCCAATCCCAAACTACTTTTCAGCCCCACACACCCACAGTCACACAATAATACTAGAAAATGATGTCAGGATGTCCAAAATGTTAAATCTAGATGTCTCGGTGTCGATTTTGGCTGAAATTGGTGACGTCACGTCCGGGGCGGGAATTCACGTCCTTAGGTTCTGGTGCCGGTCCTTGTCCAATTCCTAACTACTTTTCAACCCCACACGCCCACAGTCATACGGTACTCCCAGAGCTGGATTCTGAATCCTCATTCTCAGAAAACACGTTTTCAATCAATTCACTCTCATGGAGTAGCTCCATATTCCACACAAACTACGTCAACACTCCGCACAACACAGTGGTTACATAAACAACGCACTGAGAAATAACGGAATGGCCGAACCGGAAGCGAAGCACGCCAAAAGATAGAGTAAACCAAGCACCAAACGCGGGAATCGGTCACAACATTCTCCGAACGACGCTGGTCTCACACGAAAGCAAGGTTGTTGGCATGGGTGAGGGGCGACAATTCCCGCCCTGCGTACGTGGTGCCAGCCGCACGGGGTTTCTCGTCCCGCGCAAGGAACGTGTTAAGTTCTAAGGTTTACTGTAGGCTAGGCCTACTCAGGCCTCATTTTATCAGTTAATAACACAGGCCTCCAGTTTGTATGTGACATACCATGTTCTTGAGAGATATTTGCGCCCCCCCCCCTCCCCTTGATAGGAATCACCAAATGTTAAAAAACCCTCTTGCACACCTGAGTGCGGCCCCGCAGGTCTCATTTACAAAATCAGCACTGCTTAAACTACTATGAAATATAATGGACCAAAACTTTTTGTACAGTAGCGTATGTGTAGCTATCTAGATTATGAGAGATGAGAGAAGCTAGGCTAGCTTGCTAGCACGGATTTAGAATTAAATATCATTGTACTATGGCCTAGTTAGGCTATTTATCACTAGAACTAATTCTCCAAAAAAGTCAAATATGTTTGACTTCGGTTTCTGTAGTCAGTGAAGCGGCCTTTACTGTGCCAGGTTATTTGACCTACTGCTAGCAAGATAACTCTTAGAACGGAAACTTCGATCTCGATGAAATAATGTACAGGGATGAAGGGCGTTATTCATCAGATTCATTCAGAAACCAGAGTGATTGGTGGGTATGGGGGTTTTTCGTTTCAAAATGTTCAAGTTTAAAAAAAAACTTTTAACGATTTTGGCATTATTTTTTTTACGTAGGCATAGGCCTATACAAATTTCCAAGAACCTTCTAACCTTCAAGGTTGACTTTTCTACCCCTCAAAAGGAAAAAAAAACAATCATTCAATATTTTGACTTTCTTGAAGAGTAGCCTAAATTAACTTAACTGGAAATGGAGAAAATCCAAAAATATGTTTCTCATGTAATTATTGTGGAAAATAATCAACCCTGAAACCTGTCTCACTGATTGATGAATAAAACTCAATAAAATTTTGTATTTACCTTCACTATGTAAAGATGAACTTGTATGTGCGTAAAACCAGTGTTGAGGAGTAGCATGCTACTTATAGAACAGTATTTTGTAACCCTGTAACTTTGTACTTAATACTTTACAGAGTGCTTCATACTTATATTCTGTTTCTGTAATATCTAATCTATCAATCAACATCATGGCAATTATTAGGCCTAAAAGCGAGATTGGCGATTAAACTGGAGAAGTTGTTCCTTATTCTGTACATACGCCAGCCGTCTACCCGTGGCCGGTCTAAGAAAAATGTTATAAACATGTGAAGATAACTTAATAAATATTGTTGATTACTTCTTTGATGTAAGTCTTTTTATTCCACAATTTATATTTTCATACCACTATTGTTTACATTATCAAGGCTCCATAGAGTCACAAAACAATACTGTACCAAAAAAGGTATAGTCCTGTATTAAAAAACTTAATTGTACTTTTTTAAAGTGGGAAGGTTATACAGCACAAGAGAAAAACAGGACCGAATTGCGGCAAAAGAAGCTTAAATTGTATCGAGCTACTTTTTAATTGTAGCTGTAGCTGTAGCTAGCTACTTTTTTGACAGGTGTAGCTATAGCTGTTGCTAAGCTACTTTTATCAAAAAGTAGCTGTAGCTGTAGCTAGCTACTTTTTGAAAGTGTAGCTATAGCTGTAGCTAGCTACTTTTTTGAAAGTGTAGCTATAGCTGTAGCTTTCTACTTTTTTGAAAGTGTAGCATATAGCTGTAGCTAGCTACTTTTTTGAAAGTGTAGCTATAGCTGTTGCTAAGCTACTTTTATCAAAAGTAGCTGTAGCTGTAGCTAGCTAGTTTTAAAAAGTAGCTTCCCCAACACTGTGTAAAACATCCATTTGGTGTCAAACCTACTTATTCAGATCCACTTAATATGGTAGAGATTGTTGAATTATTGTCTGAATTCCACTAGAAATTCGCTGAGTACGTAAGGTCTCCTGCGACAGGATTACTATGGTTTGTTGATATTTCTTATTTAGGCTAAAAAATATTTTTATGCAAACAAATAAATAGGCACTTAAAAGAATATTGCAGAGAATGGAAAAAAAGTACGGTAAGTAATCGGTAACCAGATAAAATTGACCATTAAGTCATAAAACCCTTCTCAAAATGACTGTCATTCCCAAATTTATTTCACCATAAAACTTATTTCACCACATTAGCGGCCACTTTAGCTTATATTGGAAGCTATAATTAGCTTTGTGTATATGAGCTAACTATCAGCTAAAACAAGTGGTCTCAACTTATGACTGCCATTACCACTAGTAAATTGCAGCTGATTGCAAGTGATTTGAAAGCAAAAATTTGTGCCTCTCATTTTAACAGATAATATTATAAAATTTTCTTTACTCAGTAAGTAATAGTTATTTTAGGTATCACATGATTTAAAAATTTATTTTGACATACTTATACATTCTTTGTGAATATTTTTACCTTAAAATAATAAGCCAGAAATTATATTGAGTTGGAAATCTAACCTAAAATTAAATTGTATTCATACTATTTTTTCTAACATCTGATAATTTGTGTAATCAAAACATAAATATCATAGCTCAATCAAGTTAAAAATGAATACAAGGATGCAGACTGGTGTTCTTAAAAAATGGGAAACTACTCACAAACGGAAAGACAATATTACACTGAAGTGAATAAAGGCAATACCACTGTTATGGGAGAATTAGACGTCCTATTAAAAGAAAAAGAAAGACTTGAATCCAACATTAAAATTCTGCAAAGCCAATATGTTAACACAATTAAAATTAAGAACAATGCCACTGTAAATATTCCCAGTGATTTATGGTTAGAGGATGCTCACATTCAGGCATATTTTAATTGTTTTAGTGACCATATTGCTACAATTCGAAATGATATACTACTAGTAGGTCCAAGCACGTCAACAATATTAAGATTAGAACAAAATCAGCAAATGATTCAAGAAACATTAAGAGCTTTATCTTATGGTGACATGAATCTAGTCTTCTTTGCTATCAACAATTGTTCTAACATTGAATCTACAGGAAATCACTGGAGTTTACTTCTGTTCAACAAACTAAATAAAATCTTTTTTCACTTAGATAGTATTCCAGGTCTAAATATTAACCATGCAAAAACAACTAATTAACAAATTGGATCAAGTAAATGAATGTAATTTTGTAGAGCTAACATGCCTTAGGCAGACATCCAACTTTGAGTGTGGGCTACATATGCTTCTTAATTTGAAACATATTATTTGATAGTGTAATACATGAAGATGTTTTAACAGAATTGTTGGGAACCTTAAAACCACGTTTCATGACCCTGAGTTGCATAAACATACAGATGAATGTAGTGGAACTTCCCAAAATCAAGAAGCAACAAATGGAGTAAATCTGTCTAGCGGAATTAAAATAAAGCAGCATTGCTTGAGAAAAAGAATAAAACATCGAACACCTTTGAATTAGTAAAAAAGAGAAAAAAGTAACAAGATTATTTTGAAAACCTCAGAACAAAAGTCAATTGAAACCAAGGTAAATGAAGCAATTGTAAATAAAAATAGGTTTTCCCCACTAAAAATTTTTGACGAAGAGTCATCAATAACACAAAATGAAGAAATAGGATCTAAACCAATAGTTTTGCCAAAAAGTAAAATATGTTATCAACAACCTCATGAAAGATCTGTGCCCAGCATTGAAAATATAAGTAAGACTTCAGTGAAAGAAATCATATCTTGTATAAATAAAGTTAATAAAGTTAATAACAAAAATAAAGAAGATGAAGATCTAATTATAACAAGAAATAAGAAAACTAGTAGACATGATGGTAATACGAAAAGAGAACTTAACAATTTAAGAAGTACAGAAAATCTTCCAAGGAATGACAATAAACAAAACATCAGTAGGAAAACAGCTCCTAAAATCAAAATATTTTCTGACAGCCACGGAAGGAAGATAAACACACTCGTACAAAAGAGGCTGAAACCTTCTTATGATGTTTCCATCGAGATAAAACCTAATGGAAGACTAAAAAATATAGTCGGGAATTCCAGAAATATAGGAAAAGATATGGGTAAAGAAGACTATGTAATTATTATTGGAGGAACTAATGATGTCGATATGGGGATAAATGAAAGTGAATTAATTACAACTTTTGAACAAACTCTGATAAATAATCCAGACACAAATGTTATAATTTGTACTATACCATTTCGATATGACAAAGTTTACTTCAATAGAAGAATTAAAATCATAAAATCAAAAATTAAAGGTATTAACTATGAAATACAGTAGAACCTTGATAAGACGACTCTCAAGGGATCACACAAAACTGACGTCTTATCAAGGTGTTCGTCTAATCAAGTGTCGTGCTATCAAGGTTGTTTTGCTGATAATTCGTCTTATCAAGATGCACCCTAACAGAGTATATTTTTAAACTCTCCATATAGCAAGTGCAATTTTAATGAAGCCTCACTAGAAATATTTCATTGAAAATTTATGAAATCAAGCATACAAGAAAACACACATATAAAACAAAATGTTTTATTGAAAAAATAGCCTATTATAAAAACTTAAACAACTAATAAATTTTTTAAAGAAAAATACAAAATGTAATAAATACAGTAATTTGTTATAAATCAAAGAAATTAAAAATCTTTATACGGTATAAATGTTCTCAATTAATCATTTACCATATATTTAATTAAGCTGAATACCAGCAAAGTTAATTGATTTATCGATTACATGTTAGACAATTTCCTCTACGTCTCGATTCAATGTTGTTGTGCAAGAGCAAGGAAAGTTAGTGAAATAGTCATTAATTTTTGTTTATTTCGTGTTGCTCACGTGAACTATGCACTATTGATTTCCGTAGTGACCCTAACCACATACTCTCACTCATAACACTTTTTTTCATAAAACACTTTAATATACTAACGGCATTTGAAGGAGACATTCTCTAATCCCTATACTGACACTACACACTTATATGTAAAACGACGATGTCACACAATAGCACTACACTTAAACTGGTATCATAATATGATACCATAATAGACAGCTTATATTATAAGCTGTGCTAAACGCAACGTAAAAACCAATAATTTTTGTTTTGACAGCAGACATGCAACTGACTGTATACAAATAAATTGTGTCTCCAAGAGGAAGTGTAGGTAAGGGGTTCCTAGAACTGAGCATAAAGACATTGTTTCCTTCAAATGTTTGACCAAACTGTGGGAACGATGCATGAGAGAGGCGATTCGTGTTGTAAAGGTTCCATAACGAGACAACTTCGCGCTATAGAGGTTATGTTCGTGTTACGGAGTTAATTTACTGAAAGATTCGTGGCACCGAGGGCGAGTTCGTGCTATAGAGGTTCTGGTATTTTAAAATGCGTGTTATAGAGGTTGATTGTGCACTAATTTTAGCTGCTAAAATGTGTGCTATCGAGGTATTTATGTGAATGGTATTCGTCCTATAGAGGTATTTTTAAACATTGAGTGTTATGGGCAATTCACGGGGACTAGAAAATATTACTTGTTATCAAGGTAATCGTGTTATCGAGGGACGTACTAAAGAGGTTCTACTGTATAAGCATTTTAAAATAGTGTCATTATCTGGTCAGAGAGCATTACCACCAAACATGGTCTTCACTTTAATTTCAATGGAAAACTTTTATTTACAAAGTTATTAACAAATAACATTCCGAACATTATTTATAACAGTTCAATAAATAAGATACCTGTTATAACAACAATCAACAAACACTTAAATTTTGAAACTAGGCAAGTTTTGATTCCCTACAATGGAAAATACAGCCAGGAAACGTACACTATAACAAGAAAACATCAAAGGTGTATAAAAGATAAAACAGGTTATTTGCAACCAGAAAAATTTACAGATAAGTCCAAATCCCTTTAACATGGTTCAAAATTGCTTAGTTTTCATGAATAAAACTAATTTTTTAGGGGAAAATCTACATTACCAAAAGAAAATTTAGTAAGACTCAATAAATTAAGATTTGAGAAGCCTAGTGCAAAAAAAGGGATATGTGATATGAAAATTCTTCATCAAAATGTACAAACCATTTCAAATAAAATTTCACAACTTGAAGTATTCCTTGAAGAAGAAAATCCTGATATTTTATGTGTAACTGATCAGGCCCTTAAAGATAGTGAAATTAGTAAAATAATTATTCGTGGTTATTATTTAGGTTCATTTTACTGTAGAAAAATATCAAAATTTGGTGGGGTTTGCATTTTTGTAAAAGCTGTTACAAAATACAAAATCTAAATTTTGAAAAAAAATATGCCTTGAGAAAGATTTTGAAGTTTGTGGCATTAAGATAACTAATGGAAAACAAATCATTAACATTTTGTGCACATATCGATCACCTTGTGGTAAATTAGATTTATTTTTCAAAGGATTGGATTTGTGCTTACATCAGACGTTGTTTTCAAAAACTAATAAATGTGTTATGTGTGGTGACTACAACATAAATGCATTACACGAAGAGGATAACGCCTATATAGAACTGAAAAGTTTATTTCAGTCATATGGGATGGAGTTGACTGTTAATATTCCTACAAGGGTGACAACATATTCAGAATCCTGTATAGATAATATCGCTACAAATTACAAAATTTCAGAAATTAAAGATTTAAGTGTAATTATCTCTGCTATATCTTATCACTATGGACTGTCTATTACTGTAATAATTAAATCTTCTATTGATAAAATCAGCATAAACTCTAAATACATTTGGATACGAAATTTCAATGATTTAAACATTCAGAATTTTAAAATAGACCTTGCTAATGAATTGTGGCTTGAAGTTTACAAAGCCAATTCTCTACAAGACCAGCTCAATAAATTTCATGATATATTTTTGAAATATTTTAACACAAATTTCCCTCTTTTCAAAAAAAGAATAAATGCAAAAAGATTTACGCCTTGGCTTACTAAAGGAATTTTAATATCTAGGGAAAAATCTTAAGAAACTCTACTTTAGAAGAAGAGACAACAAATCAGAAGATTTTGGAAACCACTTATTAAAGAGATATCAACAAATTTATAATCAAGTTATGAAATCAGCAAAAGAAAATTATTATTCAAATCTGGTTAAGAACAACCTAAATAAATCTAAGAAGTTATGGAACATAATAAAATCTGAGGTGGGAAATAATGAAAGGGATGATTACGAAGACTTAATTTTAGAGGATGGGCAAAAAATCAGTGATCCAAAAATTATTGCTAATAAGGTAAATGAATACTTTTCGTCTATTATTACTAAATATGATGAACAATTCTGAGGAACCTTGCCTGATGAAAGGATGTAAGCTAGACAAATACTATTCTCTCTTTCAGTTTTGCAAAATTAATGAGAGTGATGTCAAAGCAGTGATATATCAACTAAAAAATTCCTCATCAAGTGGTCTGGATAATATTCCATCATTCATAGTAAAACATAGTGCCTGCTTTATTGCAACCCCATTAAAATTTATTATAAATAACTCATTTTCAACCGGAATATTCCCAGAAAGACTGAAAACATCCAAAATTATTCCAATTATAAAAAAAAAGATAAATTTAATATAAATAACTTACGTCCAATTACATTAACTTCAGTATTTTCAAAGATTCTAGAAAAAATTGTTTATGAACAAATGATGAATTATTTAAATTATTTTTCTGTTATTTCAAATCAACAATTTGGATTTATGAGAGAAAGAAATACCACGGATGCAATTTATGAACTAATTACATTTGTCACAAAAAATCTCAACCAAAATATACCTTCTTCTGCAGTGTTTTTAGATGTTTCCAAGGCTTTTGACAGTGTAAACCACAAAGCTCTCTTGAATAAATTAATGATGTACGGAATAAGTGACAAAGCACTAAATTGGATTGAATCATTTATAACCAACAGACAAATTCATACTGAAATAAGGAAGAATGATTATCCAGTAAAGTCAACATCAATTTCTGAATTATCAACAGTGAATGTAGGGGTGCCACAAGGAACAGTTCTTGGACCTTTGTTTTTATTATATATACCTTATAGACCTTTGTTGTTATTATATATAAATCAATTGGCAGATATTCCTAATGAAGGCAAAATTATATTATTCGCAGATGATACTACATATTATAATGCAAATATGAAAACTATAGATCTAGACATATCAAATTTTATTCAAGTTTCAAATGTTATAGAGTGGTTCAATGACAATAATTTGAAAGTGAACAGCAATAAAACAAAATTTATGTCATTTAATAAAGATAAAACTAAAATTTCAAATCCATATTTAATGTTAGAAGACGCATATGTAACTACAAGTGATGAAACTAAATTTCTTGGCCTGAAAATAACAAATAACTTGTCTTGGACTCCACATATAAACGATGTTTGTAAAAAAATAAGCAGCGGCATCTTCATGATAAAAATCCTGTCAAAATGTTGCAGAACGAACATTACAAAATTAATATTTCATGCTTATATACAGTCACACATTGCTTATGGCTTAATATTCTGGGGTACAAGTAGTGATGCAAAAAGAGTTTTTAAATTACAAAAAAGAGCGTTACGATCAATTTTTAACATTCCAAGAACAAATTCCTGTCGCCCATTGTTTCAAAATCACAAAATTTTAACACTTCCTTCTCTTTACATATTACAATCTGCTTGTTTCATTCACAATAATATATCAAAATTTAAACAAAGAATGGAAACTCACAATTACGACACAAGAACCAAGAAATTTATAAACACCCCTACGTGCAACACAACTTTTTACCAAAAGGGGCCAAGCTATATGATGGTAAAAATTTATAATAAACTGCCAGAAAAACTCAGAGAAATTGAGAGCAATAAAACTTTTAAGAAGACTTTAAAAGAAGACCTGATACGAAATTGCTATTACAGAATTGAAGATTTTTTGAAAGAAGATGAAGATTTTTTATTATATTAAGTTAGTTTTAATTATAAATTTAAAATTGTTTATATTGTATATTTGATATGATCTAACCATATAAATCAATTTATATGGCAATTAGATCTTAAATAAATAAATAAATAAATAAATAAAATAAATAGAACCACACAAAACTTGTTGGCTCTATGTGGTCTACAAGCACCTCTAGGCACACCCTAATAACAAAACAAAAAAACGTGAATTGATGGTCCCTTTTTAGATTAGTGTAAATTATCATTTATTTTTCTTATTTGCTTAACATTATGAGCTTAGGCCTATTTATTTCTTATTTGAGTGTGATGGTTACAATATTCATTAGTTGCAGGAAATGCTCAAGATGGGGTGTTCCAATCAAGTAAAAATAACCACAGCTTTCCAAACTTACATGAAGTTATGTGAAGGTAATAAAAATATTATTTGTACACTTTCATTGTCTAAGTTTAATACCATTTTGATTTGTATTTAAGAGTTTTGCTGATAAGTCAAGTTATTATTACTCACCAAGTTCTCGCCAAAGGTGTCAAATCAGCTACGTAGTCATTGTGGTACTGCAGTTTCGAATCTGCTACAATTCATCGGGGTCCGGGACCGGGGATTGTTCTGTTATTTGAATAATGTTCTGAACTAAGAACATGGAGTAACACATTGACCACTAAGAACCCACACGGCAAAAATATTGGTTTTTTACTGTAGGTATGTTGATAATGCATTTGTGGTCTATAAATTTATAGAAGGTACGGTACTAAAAGACAAGCAAAATTGTTTATACAATTTGTAAATAACGTACATTCGGTAAGGAAAACTAAAGAAAATGGAGGAATAAAATTTTTAGATGTTAAAATAATTCTTGCAGACAATAAGCTAGAATATGGAATTTACAGAAATCCAACTCAATCAGATTTGGGCGGCGTCCTAGCTGAGCGGTGAAAAAACGCACGGCGTTGGGTGCGTTTGACACATGGACGACCCGACCAAAAGGGTGTCCGCACTGGGACTGCGTCCGCCAGCTGTGCGTGCGTGCGGCGGTGGCAGTCGCGAGCCCTCATTTGCTGTGAAGTAATGGGTGATTGAAAACATGCAGTCCGCATGTAAGCAAAATCTTTATTTACTTGATAGGTCTGAAAGTGTTTTTCGCATATTTGAAGCATTAAGCTAGAAAATCTAGATCTCAAATTAATAAAATCTTTAAAGAAAGAGAGGAATTTGGTGTATTTAACCATCTCTATCTTTAGTTAAGGGTTATGAGTTGATAAAAATTATAGTAGGATGTCAATCGACACTTTTGACTTTGAAATAAGGAGTTCAAGTGATATTTTGCCTATGGATGAGTATCACACCCGTCTCCCGAGAGAGCCAAACACACATTGACGCACTAGACGCAGTTACCGCACGGACGTCCAAACACAAATATGGTTGTTTATTCGCACACACACAACGCCGTCCGAAATTCGCCGCCCAGCTAGGATGCCGCCTTAGTCATCCCTAACGATTCAAACTATCCGTTTCGTTCAAGCTAGCTTCTTTGAGGTCAATAGTGCACACACAAGTAAGTAAGTAGATTATAACTTTTCTCCTGCGGAGTTAAAAAAAGGAAATAATAAAACTAATAGCCTTAAAAAAATGGATACAAAACAAACGTAGTCGACAAATTAATTAGAAAATGTAAAATTAGAATGTTGAGCCCTCGGACTGATAAACTATGTAGGCTAATAAATATGTACTGCTGGCATAAGTAAGGCTTAAATAAAATGATATTGCATGACAGGGATGTTAAAAAAATCAATTTCACCATCAGGCTATGAAATAAATAAAAGTTGGCAGATTAACAAGTGTAAAAGTGATCAGAGTAAGGATGAAACAAGTGGTGTGTATATGCTAGAATGTGATAAGAATGTTGGGTGTGAGGAAAAATATATAAATTTTACCAACAGATTGGTAAAAGAGTGTTTCAAAGAACACACTGCTAGAAAATAACCCTTCAGGGTTATCATCCAGATCCCCTTTCAGATCATCCAAAGGTAGTTGCTGGTGGATTTTATTTATCAGTAATATTCTACGGATAAATCTTATTACACCCATAGAGTTAATATTGAGGGTTATCAAATTTTTACCATGTCCTATATCTTTACGGGTGGCCATTTTGTTAAGGCAAAACAGCTAATTTTGCATTTTTAGAGGTTTACGGAAAGTCAGATATCTCCATTATTAAGAAAGATATTTAAATGAAATAAAAACCACAATAATCTGCATGAAATATACTACAAGTTATATCCTGATCAATTTTAAGCTTACACTTAAGGTAATAGCTAAAAAAGTTTTATAAAAACAAATGTTAAAACTGAACAAAAAGTTAACTTTAAAGCATGGTACTATTGAGAAAACAATTAGACTCATCTTTGAGCTCTGTTGTTTGCCTCTAGGGTTCATACTAGAGAACTTAAAGGTCTGATGGATGTATCCTCTTTTTTTACAATTCCTCATAAATGAAAATTTTTCAAAATCGGATAGATTTGAACTGCCATAGTTCAAACGGGACCTATCATAAAAATTTCAATTTTTCACGAATGTGCCTTCTATTTATAGTAACAGGCTTAACACTGAGACTTAGCTCATTAAGGCACAATTACTAAAAAAAACATCAGTAAAGATCGGTAAATCTTATAATAATCGGTATGAGAATTTTATGCCTTGAAATGAATATACAAAAATGAAACACCCATTTCATTATGTGATTTGAATTGTTTTTCATTTCACCTGAGGCTATTCAAGATAAAACAGAACAAATTTTTAGTTATTCCAGTCTATTTTTATAACAAAATTTGCTACTAATGTTAAAATTATGGCCTGTAGCTGTAGTGCATTCCAGTGGTGTTGAATTTTGCAATATTTGACTTATTGGCACCCATACTATGTCATCTTTTGATAACTGGAACAAAGTTATTGTCTCCGGTTGATGAAAAAACAGTACCTGAAGGTCGTTGTTTACAATCTCTATCTGGCCGATCCACCATTTAGCTTCTTATATACAAGCAACCACACCTTTTACATGAAAACAAAATGCACCTTTCCTTGAAATACATGAAGATAAGTTAAGGTAGGTACTCATCGTTCTTTGTTGATATTGAACATTTATAGCACTTTATTCAGAAGTGGCGTTTTTGGCACAAATCCAAGACAAAGTACAATTTTTTTTGTGGAATTTTTTGCAAGTTTCGAATTGGTTTTTGAAGTTACAGATTATTTTCCTCGATCATTTTCCTTGTTCTTCTTATGTGACATACGGTATATATTGTATTTGCCCTGTCAAGGCAAAAATACTTCCAACGTAATTCAAAAAACTACCATGAGGGCTGTTTTACGAAGTTTAAAACTGCCGTGCAATGATCAAGTCCTTTATGCAAAACCAATATTCTATTTCTGCAGCCGTAATATAAAAAACATCCATATACGATATTGAGGAAAATGGTCTGAAACTTAAAAACAATTCGAAACTTGCCGTTTGGAAACATTTTTTGGAAGTGTGAATTAATCAACATTGTAAAACAGTCATAAAACAAATGTATGTATTTAATTTTTCAGTGGACAGGTTATGGGATGTACAGTACTTTTATGATGACCAGCTTGATATTATATACTTAATATCTTCTGACAAGAAACATCAGGTGTTACATATCCCAGTGACTGCTAACCAGCAAATCAGCCCAAAGTGGATGCATTTTATGAACACTGTTCTTAAGGAGAAACATCCAAACCATGAGTGAGTGCAATACTATATATTTTATAAACTCTGTTTACCCGGTTTGGTTGCTGAAATCCTGTTTGAAAAATACTTATAAACATGTTGCTTGAAATCGAGCAATTTAATCAAGCAATGTAATTACTAAAATTGTTATATACTTAATTTCAAATCGATAACACCCTACCAATCCAATATTGTGATTATTAGCACCCTATCGCCAAAAGTAAACTTATTTACAGCTGTAAATTAACAGATGTTTAAAAAAAAAAAAAAAAAACTAAACCCAAGCACATTGTTATTCTAATGGGAAAATTTCAAATCTATCTCTATATTAATAGGCAAGCATGTTTCGTTTCCTCCTTCTTTCTCAGCTCGTGTGCATTGTAGAAGAAATCCGCGCATACCGTTAGAAAGGTATAGTCCTGTAGATGAGCAGAATCCCATTCTAATTCGGATGGGAATCCAGGGCTATGCCCCCAGGCTTTCAAAGTTCCAATGTTAATCTTATGGAGGCAGGATAGTTGATTGAATCATTAGACAGCTGTTAAAACAACTGCTGTAAAAACAGGAAGAACAGATGTTTCCGTTATAAAACGTTTTTAAACTTTTGAGTCTAGATTAACTAAAATTTTGGTCGAATTTTGACCACTAGGCCATCTCTAGTACTTATTTAATACACTAAGGGGTTTGTTTTGTGTTGAGAACTCCTCCTACAATTCTCAACCGATTTTCAAGTTTTTAGTGTCGTTGGATAGGGCTTGGTCTGTAGTCGTTTCCACCAAAAATTGATGAGAATCAGACTTAAAATAAGGGCGCTATCCACAAATTAAATTTGAAATTTTCCAATTAGAATAACATTGAGTTTAGTTTGAGCATTTTAAACATCTGTTAACATACAGCTGTAGTTTTTGGTGATCACTGATATTCACAATATTGGATTGGTGGGATTTGATTATTAATTTAGAACTGAATATAACTTTTGTATTGCATCAAAATAAATTGCTCGATGCCGAGCAACACGTGCACTAGTTTTAAAAATTGCCCTTATTTTAAGTCCGATTCTCTTCATTTTTTAGTGGAAACAACTACAGATCAAGCCCTATCCAACGACACCAGAAACTTGGAAATCGATTGGATTGAAATTGTTGGAGGAGTTCTCTTAATAAAAACCCCTTATTGTATTAAATGAGTATAGATTTGTAAAAGATTTGAATGCTTTGTTGGAGTATTAACTTTTATTTCTATTGTTAGATATATTTCATTTTGTAACCAATAGAAGTGTTTTGATTTAGTTAATTTCTAGTACTGTCTTACTTTAGAGATGATAAGTTTATTTTAATTATTTTATTAGTTAAAATTAATTGGTTTGATATTGTATGTATTGTTTTATGTCTGCAAGAATAAACTATTTTGAATTTGAATTTAAATTTGAGTAAGAACCATCTGTACACCCCAACACACTGCCATTTACCAAATTTTTTTTAAGGGGTCAACGATAGGTTTAACCGTTAATCTGGCCCTTAGCGGAGGTTACCTCAGCACTTACAAAAAAACATGTAAAATTGTAGAAAGCTTTTGTTTTGCAGCCTGGCTTTCAAGTTCCCTTTAATATCACTCTAGAGGAACTGTGTGATGCGTCGCTTTATCTGTTTAAAATTATAGTATTGATCAGGGGGTAGGTTTTTTTCGAGTGTCAGAGGTTGCCTCTGTGTTGCGCTCGATCGCGGGACTCTCAGAACGGAGTTTTATTCTACTTGTGCCCAATTGTGCTACCAAAAGTAATTGTTTCAGCCCGAATTTTTTTCTTAAGTTGTTTATTGCTTTTAAACCATATTATATGGTTTTACTCATATTGGTATTTGCCCCTGAGCTGCGTAAATTTTTATATTCGATGGATTTTTATTTTATAATTGATATTTTAGAATGCCCTTTTTGCCCTTAAAACATATAGTGTAAGTGGTGTAAATTTTAAATTGTATGGTGTATTACTAGAAATGAAGGGTAATTGAAAGAATTTTAGTAAAAAATGAAAAAAAACAATAAGACCATTCTTTGTGCATCCTGCATCCGTGCTTCATAAAAATAGTAGCCTACAGAGTAAATTACTGATAAACAAAATTATTATTTCGAGTACAAATCATTATAATTGACACGGAATTTACAGTTTTACAATTATGATCATGAGGTATTTAATTTATGATTAACATATTTTAAATTATTCTTACTTCACGGTAACGTAATTCCTTGTTCACACACTTTTTTAATATTAATATTGTATAAAAATAATACCTATACTATATGTTATATCAACACAAACATTTTTATATGTGTTAAAATACATTGAAAGTAATATTGTTTAGTAAAAAACGTGTGTAAGAAAATATTCTGCAAAATAATAATTAAAAAAAAATTTCTGATTTCGGTAGCAACGTCCGCTTGTGACCGATGGCGTTTCAGAATTCAAGTGCTCGAAGGAGGGTTAAGTAAGGTTTTTCATGCATGCACAATTTTAGGCATGTTCACACACTGTGTGAACATACCTAAAATATATCATTATTAAATTATGTGTTTTTTAACACCGACCAACAAAATCGCATGATGTATAAATTATAAAAACAACAGGTACCTACATTAATAAATAAGATATGAATAATATGATCTTTTTTATGAAGACCGAAAGCCATGTTATTCCTCTGGAATTAGAGACGGCTGTCACAGTAATGTTATGCAATATGTTTATATATTGTATGGCAGTATGTTATATACTGTAGTAGATTATTATTAAAAATTCCTTGTTGTTTTTTAGAATTAATATGGTAATAAAGACACCGGACTCAGTCTTCTTACTTATAAACTAAGTGAAGGCCTGTGTCTCCCACCATCTCCTGATTCGACCAAAGAAAAGAAAGCTATGAAAGAAAAGGTTCAATATGTTCAGTCAGAGCTGAATAAAAGGAAATTGGAGTTGTATGAAGAAGCCAAAAGGAAACTAAATGTTTTTCAAGAAACCTGTAACACCAACAGCAACACTGAAGATGTCAAAATGGAAGAAGTGTTCAGTGGAGAGGAATTGTAATATTAATTGTAAAAATTATTACTTAATAAATTTTTTTACAAAATTAGAATATTATCATTGGATGTAATGATTAATGCCTCGTTAAAAAATGGACTATTTTGTCTTACAAATGAGTTGTCAAAACAAAACAATAGACCTACGGTACTGTAGTTATTTCTTATCTTAATTGTTCATTATTGAAGCTTACAGTTTTATGTCAAAATCCCTACTTGATATAATAATTACATTACTGACTAATGTTTATTTTGTGTTATGAGTTGATTCAGTTGAAGAATTTAAACTTACTTATCGTGTTTTTTTAAACTCATTCAGATATTTTTAAGGAAACAACTGTGTGTTTATATCGTGAAGTGTATACATGATATGGGAGGAGATACTTTTAAAGAGGTTCCGATTAGTAAAATACCAATCATACTGAGTATTCTGGATAAGAATTGGGCTGGTAACTTTCTCTTACATCAGTATATATCTATAATGAAATTTAATATAGCAAACAAAGGTCGGATTGCACAGATCCTGTTTTGCTCCGGAGATTTTGAGACTGGAGTGTATTTGATTGAAACAAAATTTTATCTTGTTAAAGACTTAAGTTTTTTCTTTGTTTTTACACTAGCAGATGACTTGTTCTCTTTGAAAATGGCTCTTATGAAGACTAACAGAATACCTTGGCAAAATACTGATAGCTATATTTTTGAGGTTACTTTAAATCGTTTTACTTCAGCTATTAGTGATGTTTTCATGACCAAAAGACTTAAATTTTTGGTTCAACATTACAAGTTGTTGTGGTTACCCCGGAATGTTGAAGTGAAGGAAAAAGAAATTCCTGATAATCTTTGTTTAGATTTTTGAACGAAACTCATGCTGAAGAAATTGACAAACACTGGCCATCTTTTAGAAGTCAGAGTGAAGTTTTAAAAAGTGAAGTGTCATCGTTGTTTGGTGTTGGTATTTTTGTAAAGAGTGGGAGAAAACTGTTAAGTTATGCCTTGTGCTTTCATTCTGGGGGGATCTTTATGGTACATACAGATTTGAGCATGAGAAGGAAAGGGCTAGGGGAAATCGTTACCAGGAATGTAGTCTTCAAAATTCGCCAGTATGGGTGGACTCCTTTCTGTACTGTTTTTTTCAGATAACATACCATCATTGAACATGTTGAAAAAAATTGGATTTGTTGAGTATGATAAAGCTGACTTTATATTTCCTTATCAGTTTATAAAGAGTATATCGTGAACTATAGTTATTTACATACTGTTTGTACTTTTTTTTATTTTTATCACTATTTTTGTTTGTTTACAATATTGTACTGGGGTTTTCCCTTCCTTGAGTTAAGAGGGGGTTAAAGGGAATGAGCGATTATTTTGCCTGTGCAGTCAAGTGGCTGTTGCAGGAATTACTAGAATACACTTCTTAGTCTTATATAACCATTCAGAGAGCAAGAAACATATCCAGTATTCGGTATAATACACTATAACCAAAGAAACGCTGCTGCATTTCAGCACGTGTGAGACCCAAGACGTAGGTAGATGATGGTGAGGAAGGAGATTTTGCTGCAAAATATAGGATTTTATTTAGTTCATTGCTTACGTTTATAGTCTGCACGCCCAGCAGTTTCAACAGCTGCCGCTAGAGGCTGACAGTATCAGGGGTCTTGCGGGTCAAAAATTCATTGCAGTGTTTCACCTGCTCCTATTTAGTGCCTTTATTTAAAGTGCTATAAAAGTGAGAGAGGTTTTAAATAAAAGATAAAGATTTGGGCTCTTTGATTCGCTTTTGGTTTTTTTATATTTTGAATCCACATTAAGATATTATAATGGTCTAAAGTTGATAGACTTTGAACCGTTATAGCTTAATGTATTCAGAAGCTTTAAAAGTCCAAAAGTGAATAAAAAAATCCAAATATTTTTCTTTTATTAAAAACCTCTTTTACTTTTACCAGACTCAAAAAAAAAAAAAAAAAAAAAAAAAAAAAAAAAAAAAAAAAAAGGAGCTGGCATAGGCGTGTGCAAGACTTGTTGTGCTATTCGCTGGCAGTAAAGAGGTATCTGAGGGTCATGGGTGCTATGATCCCCCTCCCTCAATGTTTTTGTCGCTACCATTTTTGGGGGGTTTGAAAATTTAAAATGATGTATGGTTGCTAGAATTTTGTACTTTCAGAGCCTATCATAGTTAAGTGAAATTAGTTTATTAGGGATAGACATATTCTAGTTTTATTTTTAGAGTTAGGGAAAACTTCGTCCTTTGCAATTTTTTTTTAGATGCTGTTGCACTGCGGCAGACTAGTCAGAATGGAAATGTCGCTTTAAAGTAAATATATCAATTAAAATTTCTTTAAATCAATGATGAATATACATGGAAAGTAGTGTAAATGACTTAGCAGCTAACAAGTCATGTTTATTGAAAACATGTTTTTCTGAATAGGTAGTTCCTACCGAGAAAACTGGGAAATGAACTGAAGTTCTAAGGCGTTTTAAAGTTTAGCCATTTTTTTTTAAAAAAAGGTTATTTAAAATTTTGGATTTATTTTAAGGGCCTAACGTTGAGGATTATGCACTTTTCTAGTTGATAAGAAATCTGACCATTAAATCTAATTAATGTAATCTGATGATAAAAGTGTATTGTTGTGTACTGTATCAGCTGTAAAAAAAAATATATAAATTTTTTTAAATATGTTAAAGGCACCAGATTCAGGTGTCTGTTGATAATTATATAAATCAGCGTCAGTGAGGCCTTCTCATCTGAATATTTTTGTATGATACGTGAATTTTGTATTCTAGCTTCACTTGCAAAGAGTGAGACAGTCAGTCATTAAGATTAACATTTAACGCTAGTTGTTTATTATTATGGTTTATTATTGGTTTGACCAACACCTCCTAGAGTAAAAAGAGAAGGCCAGACGACAGAAATCTATTACATCATTTAAGTAGGCTGATGTGTTAAATCATTAGTTACAACTCATGCTTTAGAGAGTGCTGTAGTCCCCAGAATTTTATTTTAAAAAAGGACAGCTGGGTAGTGACGTAAGGTAATCGAGGTAAAAATTTGATTTACAATATTTGTTATTTGATTTTTGCGCACATTTCATAAATCATCCGAGGTTATGTCAAATTATTTACTATTTTGGGATTTCGTCTGAATTAAGTTTGATCTCTTTAAACTCCTGAACTAATTTAATATTTAATTATGAAGTCGACAAAATTAGTTTAAATGAAGTAGGCCTAGTCATAATAATGTAAGAACTGTATGATGCATCCTTGGATGTCAAATAAAGTTATTATTATTAACATTTTTATAAACGTAAACTTTCATAAACGCGAAAGAAATCTACTTGAAACACTCATAACGACAAATATATAACAAATCAAAACACTATTATTTAATTTTGTAATTCCATGATTTTAGGAACTGACCTAACCTAAAAATGGAGAAACAACTAACAATATGTAACCGGTAAACATCACATTTTCTTTTGATTTTTTGTTGTATGTAAACAAATAGTCATGTCATGTCAGATGAAACCCCTGTCGAATGTCAGTAGCACATCTGTTTTCTGTTTCTTACATCGTAATAACATTAGCCTACTTAAATGACGTAATGAATTTCAGTTGTCTGGCCTTCTCTTATTATTCTAGGAGGTGTTGGTTTGACTCGGTTTCTGTAATATGTTCTACTAAACCAAACAAATTAAAAAATTAAAATTAAAATTATTATGGTTATATTACATACTACAGTAATATGGTATTTTACTAATAATGTCTGATGCACAACAGATTATCTTAAAAGAATACTCATTTTTAAAAGTGTATCATTAATATATTTATATTGCCTTCAAAGACAAAATATAGGCTGGTAAAAAAAAAAAATATATATACAGAAATATAGTTTTGTCAAAAGTAAAATTAATGATTTAGTTGGCCATGGCTTTGGTTAAATCCTTAATGCCTCAATCTAGATTTACATTTAAGAAAGCAATGCAATATTAGTACAAAATAGTCTACAACAACTGCACATACACAATGCATGTAGAGGCCTAGGGGCTCCACAACACATAAAAATCACATTTTGTATACGTGGCAAATGCTTTACGAAATGAAGGATAATTAGATCAGTATATAAAATGAAAATGGCTGTGTAAAGATGGAAACTTGAAATTTTTTGGCTTCTAGTTTCTACGTAACACTAACATTCTGCACCTGCACAAACTGAATGCATCCCCCCCCCCCCTTGTACACTTATGGGAGCAGGCAAAGTACTGTGTATGACGCTCTGAGAGGAGATCTTTCACCCCCCCCCCCCTCCCCCCAAAAAATACGACATACACTTTTAAATTATTTAGAAACACTTTACAGTGTAGGCCAATATGAGTTAAAATCACAAGGTTTCTTAAACTTTAAGATAACAATCTGAAATTCTGCAAGCATAAATAATCACTCACATTGATTCAAGACGCCAACATCAACACCACCATCCTCCATACAGTAGACTTGATAATTCAACACATTGGACCAGGACCCTGGTGGATTATAGAAGTTAATTTATTCCCAGAGATAAAATTATAAAAATGTCAAACACTCAGGGAAAGCTAAAATCAGGCAAAAACTGTTTATTTAAGTGTGTTACAAAAAAATCTGTATTACACACTACACACATTAATTTGTTAAAAGATCAATTTTTTAAATTAAAAAAATAGTGAAGATGATTTAATAGAGAACTTAATCAACCAAGCATTACATTAATCCAAAATTTCAGTTGATCGTGGTTTTATTATCATTGGCTTTTAATAATGCGTGAAATTGTGGAATTTTACCTCCAAGCTGGTAGTTTGTACAAAAGTACTTTTTTCTCAAAAAATGATGGCATGGATGTTTCTACTATTTTTCACATCTTTGTGGAAAAGTATTATGGCTACCAAAATCCCAATAAGTAAGTGAAAATATTTTATTTTAGTAACATTAAAACTATTTAATGATCTGTTGTATTTTCATTGTTTTACAAAATGTAGGACAACTAAAACAGTTGCCAATTTATACAAAACGTATAAGTGTTTATCTGCAAAATCAATATTCTTAAGGTCAGGGGATAATTACTAATGTAACAAGGCTTATATTTATCACATAGTTTAAACTTTGTTCATTAGTCAATAATTAAGAGCCATCTTCAACCTTGTAAAACACTGAAAATATCCCCTGATTCGGACGGTGTTTTTGGATATTTTGGTAAAATACATGTGATCTTGTAGATTAAGGTTAGATCTAGGTCCCTCATACCTGATATCAGTAAAAATAAATGATATTAGTAAGCGAAGACAGAAAACCTCAGCTACTTTCCTAGATCTAACTGCAGCTTATGACATTGTCTGGAGGAAAGGCCTTCTAATTAAATTTTACAACCTGATTCCTTGCCCTTTCCTGTTGCGTCTCCTCAACTCAATGCTCTCCAACAGGATGATTAAAGTATATTTGGGACGCAAGGAAAGTACTTTTAGGCAACTTAAGGATGGCCTGTCATGGGGATCAGTGCTCGCCCCACTGTTGTTTAATGTGTATATTGCCGGCATTCCGGACATTTGCTCCTCAAAGTTCGTTTACACAGATGATATAGCTCTGGCTTATCAGCACCAGGAATTCCAACAAGCAGAGGAAACACTAACAAATGACCTCACGACCCTCGGTGAATACTTTAAAGCCTGGAAGCTAAATCCAAACCCAACAAAAACCGAGGTTTCTTGCTTCCACTTAAACAATATAGAATGAACAATAAAATGGCACACCAAAAGCTTAAAATTGTATTTGACAGTGTTGAGCCAAAGCACAATGAACACCCACAGTACCTGGGGGTCACTTTGGATTGGTCCCTGTTATTCAAAAGCCACCTACAAAAGACAGCAGCCAAGGTGAGAACCAGGACTAACATTGTCCATCTCCTTGCTGGTTCCACATGGGGGCTAACGTACAAGTTCTGCAAACCACTGCTCTGTCCCTAGTTTATTCAACTGCTGAGTACTGTGCTTACGTGTGGTTGAACAATGTGCATGTCAGAGATATTGATGGCCAGCTAAACAGGGATTTGAGAGCCATTAGTGGTACACTCATGGCAACCCCCGTACCCTGGCTCCTGGTCCTGTGTAATATTGCTCCACCTGAAACCAGACGGAGGGATGCACTCATTCGGGAATATACTATAGTAAGATGCACGAAAATAGTCCGATGGAAATTTAAACAGCTGTGTCCCCCCTCACCCCCTCTCGCCCTGCAATGTTGTCATTTTTGTTATGTTTACCATGTGTAATACAGTATAAAAATGTGTTTTAGAATAAATCTGGCAACCATGCATTGACTCTCATCGGACTATTTTCGTGAATCCTACTATAAGATATTATCTGCTCCACATCTGCCCATCCATGATAACCTACCCCACATGAAAAGCCAACTGAGGTCCCGAAAACCACCACTGCGGACAGCATCCCAGTTGACGAACTCAAACTTTTCCATCCATACCGACTGGACTGCCTCCTGGAAATTTTTCCAAGGTCGGAATTGCTGACATGACCTTAGCAGTAGGTGGTATGGATCTTCCTCGGAATCAGTGGACTTGACTCAATCGATTCCGCACTGGAGTAGGAAGATGTAATTATTGGAATAACTTCTTGATTAGCATTATACGTGCTGGTAATGATATTCAGGTTGAAATAATAAAACGTCTTCCAACACTACTCGATATATTTACACTGTAAATATTTACAGACGGTAAATATATATAAAAGATCTTATAATGGCGATCGATTTCGACCAGTCACACCGGTCATCATCAGGCCCAATCAGAGACTAATCAGAGTCTCTGATTGGGCCTGATGATGACCGGTGTGACTGGTCGAAATCGATCACCATTACAAGATCTTTTATATATATTTACCGTCTGTAAACATTTGCAGTATAAGTGTAAATATATGAGTAGTTTTATTACTTCAACCTGAATTATTGGGAATACAAATGGGGAATGGCTGAAGATCAGTCATGCAGCTGTGGTGTGGAGTTCCAGACTATGACTTACATTGTCACCGAGTGCCCTTTGAGTGCTTTCCCGAAAGAGCTGATGGGCCTGCATTGTGCAAGTGAAGCTGGGCTGCAATGGCTTAGCGCCCTGGATTTAGCTTTAAAGAGGGATCACAAATGTTTATTTTAGTTTAATTGAAAATGTACTGACGCAGGTGCTTTGGACTGCGGATTTATTTTATTTTATGGTTATTTATTGTTATTTATATTTTTTTATATTTATTTTATTGTTATTATTTTAAGTTGGTTGCTGGCTATATAACAGCCATGTGATATATATATATATATATATATATATATATATATATATATATATATAAAATGGTATTAGTAGAAGAAATCTCAATTAGTGAGGAAAATTAGTTTCTTGCAACATCACTAAGAGTAATATTTTCACATTATTTCAAAATTTTAAGGTAATTTCCCTAGTGAAAATATCAGTGAAGGTCAGCTGACATTAGGTAGTATTTCGCCCACCTGATCTCAGCGAACATCAGCTGACCTTCATTGGTCTACACATCAACTGATATCAGCTGACATCAACTGGTATTGGGTAGTATTTCGCCCACCCAAAACCACCAGACAGTCAGTGATATTAACTGGTATTGGGTGGTATTTCGCCCACCCAAAACCACTTGACCCTCACTGGTATTATTTGTTTAACAAAAAAATATTCCTATCAGCACTATAATTTTCCTTCGTTGTACTTAAAAGGTTTTGAAACATGTATTTATACACGGCCAGTTTAAAAATCATTCAATAATTTTGTGCTATTTGCTTATTCAAATTCAAAAGTTGGGCGCCAGCAGTGCGCGGGTTGGTATTTTGCCCCCCTCCACACTACTGTAAATGATCAATAGAGATAAAAAAATCAAACATTAATTTAAAATTAAAATCGTTAGTTGACTTTTCATAACAAAAAAACAGACGAAAGTGACCACATATTATAAAAACAACACTTTAAACTAAACAATGTACAGTACTAGTAATTATTAATAGCCTAAATAAATTATTTTTACCCACAATCTTACACTTCAGAGTTTATTTTTAGTTCCCACAAATATGTATGATAAAAACAAATTACAAATAGTTTAATAAATAAAAAAAACTGGTCGGTTTAAAAATTAACAAAATATTTTTTAAAAGATTTTTTAATAAAACAATAATTAAAAATTTCATAAATAACATTTACACTTATTCCGTTATTATTTTTTAATTAGTCCAATTTATATCAGATACCGAGTCCGAACTAAAAATATATCACGTTTGGCTTCTGCTTCCAATTGCTGGATTCCAGCTAATTCTCAGTTTTCCATGTTTTTGGGAGCAACCTGCAACCAAGAAACTTCGATCAGACAGTGTGAACAGTAATATATACAGTAACTGGCCATTTGAATATTCAAGATCATATGGATCGAAATGGATCACATTTAAAAATTTTAATCCATAATTGTTGAGTAACATTTTCTATAAACATTTCTTTCGTAATCATATGATTGTTTAATAACTGTAAGACAAATCCAAACATATTAGTATCAAGTGTTGAAGACTTAATAATAATAACAAATTAATTTTCCAGGAGCCGATATAATAGCCGTTCACTTGTTTAAATCTTGTATTTTTGGCTCTTAATGACGATCAGGCTACTGAAAAGCAGTAGCTAATTAGTAGCTAAAAGGCCAAAAAAGCCAATTCATTTTGTCAATTTTGTCGGAGAATGACGGTCGCAGCTTATCAGTGTTGAATTATCGGGAGTCGAGTTTTATTATTTAATTCGAAATTAATTTCACCTAAAAAACGTTATGCTTTGTAATACTTTTTCATCAAACCTCTATGACTTGAAAAAAGTGTATACGATTAACTCAGGTTAAGCGGAAAAGAAAACTAAATAGTTTTTCACTCTGCTTAAAAAAATAAAGTGTTTGTTATTTGATATACAGAATTAAAATTTTAATTGTTATGAGGGCTTTCAGCTACTACTACACAATTTAACGACATGATTATAACTATAAAGCAATTAAGTAAAAGGTCTACAAAATATTAAGATAGATCTACTTACTCCTTGATTTTGAAGCTTGTAGGATTTTGAAGGTAGTATCACTACCAGGCTACTTCGGAATGATCCAAGCATAGGCCTATTCTTTTTCGTTTATGTCAGAGGTTTTCTTCTGGAACTGAAACAAAAAACGTTGTAGCTCTTTACACAGTTTAGAATTTTATTAGGACTTTAATTGCAGATATAATTAGTTGTAAGAACAGTAAAATATGTGCAGAGCAAGAGGTGCAATGCACAAAGAATGAACTGTTTATAAATTCCAAACTGTAAACATTAATATGACAAATGCAGAAAGTCAGCTAATCAGGTGATTATGTTCAGATACCTCTTTCTATTCCTTACTAGCCTACTTATTGCTCGAAATCGAGCAATTTATTTTAATACAATACAAAAGTAACATCTCGTTCTAAATTAACAACATCCGACCAATCCAATATTGTGAATATTAGTAATCACAAAAAACTATGCATGTATTTACAGCTGTACATTAACAGATGTTTAAAATGTTCAACCCAAACCCAATGTTATTCTAATGGGAAAATTTCAATTTTAATTTATGTAGGCTACAGCACCCTTACTTTATGTCCGATTTTCATCAATTTTTTGTGAAAACAAACACAGACCAAGCCCAATCCAACGACACCAAGAACTTGAATTTCAGTTGAAAATTATAGGAGTTCTTAACACAAAAAAACAATTAGCGTATTAAATACGGTAAGTATAGATCCCCATTGCAAAGTTAAGTTATTTTCAATTAAAATGCCATGGGATTGAAGTGCAGGTTTGCTGCCATCGTGATTTTTAAGCAAATATTATTTACACATACTGTTAAGAACTTATTTACCACGGTAGGCCGAAACCTACCATAGATTATTAGTTACAAGGCTTAGCAACAAAAACTCTTAGCTTAAAAAAAAAAATTATTACGTTAGCCTACCCTACTTCTTCGACAAAAGTTTATTTTCCGACTAGGCTCTAAGTTTAATCAATGTTTACAATAGGCCTAACAATATAACAACCTTATAAGTAATGATTAGGTAATCCATTTTTTAAATGCGATTCATAACATTGTTAACATGTATTGAAAGGAAAAAATAGGACACTTGTATGAATAGCAAATTAGAAACAATAACAAAAACAAACCTATATGTCTAAGCATTGACCGAATTTCTGTGATCTGTGAAACAAATAGACACTGTTTCTAAGTATTGGTTTAAGAAATTGGCTGGTTTAACTCAAAATTGTGATTAGCAAAAACAGCTACAATTAAAAAAAATAATAATCTCAAAGTTTTAGTAAAAATTAACCTCCAATTGAGTTAGCCTAAATTTGTTGCAGTAAGTTTATTGACTGTAAAGGGATGGAAAACCATGCAAAGTCCTACTTAAATAATAAAGCACAGGCCTTACTAATACTTTTTAATACCTAATATTAAATTGTTCAATAAACTCACCTGATTAGGGATGCACAAGTATGAGTATAGAAAATCCAGCACCTAGATGTCCCCAAGATGTGCTATTAGTCGTCTGCAGCTCAGTCTAACGTACACAGCAATAATTCGTAACTCAATTAATCATTTCAAAGCACACAAAATATATTTAGTTAATTTCTGAAACTACATTTTCTGTTAGATTATGATTTTAGCCACTCGAAATAAACAAGACGGATGACGGTTGAAGTTGAAAATAGACGTCAAAAAATGCCACAATGCCACTGTTAGCCGTTAGCGCCACCTGTATCGGCTGAACCAATCAAACAGCATAGCAAAGAAATAAAAAAAAACCCGCGGACTGCAGCAGTCCGGCAGCTGGCGCCAAACTTTTGAATTTGAACTAAGCAAATAGCACAAAATTATTGGATGATTTTTAAACTGGCTGTGTATAAATACATGTTTCAAATCCTTTTAAGTAGGTATAAGGAAAAGAAATTATAGTGCTGTTTGGATTTTTTTTGCTAAAAAAATGATTCTTTTCCAAAATAAATAATTTGCTTCTATTAAAATAATTTAAAATTACCACTCTTAGTAAATTGAAAACTATACCAAGATTTTGTATATTTATTTTTAAAATACTTATTGTTATGTACCAATGCTGAACTTAAACATTGTTATCCGATTAATATTTTTACGAAATTCTTATATTTATTTTCTAAACTAAATTGTCACTTTAGGGTACGATAGAATAAGTTCAGTGATATATCGGTTCCCAAAAAATACCCCCTCTTACAGTTTTGATTATGATGGCAACTGATATCATTAAACACAATTGGATGACACCAGCTGGTACCAGTGAACTCTAGTAACATCAGCTGAGATCACCTAAAGAGTTCACTTGCCATCAGATGATATCAGTGAACCTTCAGAAACGTCAGCTGATATCATTTAAACAATTCACTTGATATCAGGTGACATCAACCAATGGTCAACAGATGTCAACTGACATCAGCTGATATTACTGAGTTGTCAACTGATATTAGGTGATATCATCCAAAAGTCAACTGATGTCAATTGATATCATTAAAACTCTTCACTGACATTTTCACTAGGGTTGAGGGATCTAATACAACTATTCAACTACACAATTACCAAGTTTAAATAAAATCGGTTGAAAAATGGCATCTGAAACAGGAGAATAAAATACCATTTATTTACCAAAAGCCGTATGGTTAACATAGCCGACTGTGCTATTAGCCCAAAGGTGAGGATGACTCTTAAACACTCATTTTTACAGTAAATCCTCTCTTAATCGACTCCCAATCAACCGCCTCTGCCCTGGATTGGTTTAACTTCATAAAAATTAAAATTGGAAGGTTCAACCATAAAATAATAAAAAAATAACCTTAATTTGCACGAACTATAATGCAAAATAAGTGTTTTCAGCAGAAAATAAAAAAAGTCCGTTGTTTGGGTTTAGATCCTTACAAACTGGGTATCATTGGTAAGACAGTTCAATTGTCAACTTTTTGGTCACGTAAACTTTTTATAAAATTTACCATTTTTTAGATTTATTAGTGTAAAAATTTTAAATGGCCGCCATTTTTAAAATACACATTGTAAACATTTTTTTTTCCTGAAAATGAACACTGGTGTGATAAAGGTTCATGCCAAATATTAACTTGATACAACTATTTGTTATGGGAAAAATTATTAAGTGTAAAAAACAATGGCGGCTAGCGGCTTAACAAAAGCATTAAAGGACATATATTATAGCAATCCTTTTTTGTTTATTTTGGCTAGCTGAATAAAGTGGAAAAGTTTCGGATACCCTGTATAAGTGCATGGCCACACGAGCGTTTTTTCTCGCGGTAAATACTAGCTTATTTTCACGCTGCTTCAACGAATAGTTCAATTTTAATTATAAAACATACGGCGGGAAAAAACACTACGTGTGGCATGCCCCATTACATTTAATGCTGCTCATATTTCTGGCTTATTTTCATGCTGCGTTTGTGCGTGAAAAAAACGCTCATGTGGCCATGGCCTAAAGGCTGTTATATATTTTACATTGTTATGTAGTTGCCCGCTTTATTTGACTTCTTAGGTTATCCAAACTAGGGCCAGCCCCAAGAGAGGATTTAAGAGGAGGTCTACTGCACCATCAGTTTTAAAAGACATGTTTTATTCCTATTAACATTCTCTATTATGGCATTTCATGTTAGTATATGATCTGGAAACAAAGAATCAGAACACATAAAAATTGTGTTTGACCTTTATTTATTGTTTGAGTTTATTTGAATTTCACATTTTGTCTGTAAACTTGACAAATTATGTAAAAATATTTTCAAATTGAGAATATTACTATAATATACATGTTAATTAAATTAACCTCAAATATCACTGTGTATATAGATTCTGTGGTCATGTGCAGCTGCAGCTTCACTAATTACAGGCAGGTGTCTAACACCAAATGGGTTTGAGGGCTACTGCCGGCCAACCGAAGACTGTGAAGGAGTGAAAGATTTGGAGGCTTCAAACTGTCCTAGTGGTCTTGTCTGCTGTTCCTATGGTGAAACCAGTAGGCGAAGTTAGTAATTAATCTTAAAACATTGTAAAGGTACCGTACAATTATGCTTAGTTCATAAAAACTCAATTGCAGTCCCAGGTGGTGACTGGCTCTTTCCGAGATTGCGGGAGTCACAGAAACTTAAGTAGGGTGCAAAGATATCCACAAGTGTTGCAGATGGCCAAACCTGGGGAGAGTTGGGTAAAACCGTGTAGTTAAACTTTAGTGACATGTAGATACCATGTTTTCATAATGAAAAATTTAAATAATGGTTCAGTTAATCATGTGTTTATTTGTTTTTATGTTGCTTCTTTTAGAAATTTAATAATTCTTATAGTTTTTTATCTATATACTAATAGGCAAGCATGTTTCGTTTCCTCCTTTTTTCTCAGCTTGTGTGCATCGTAGGAGAAATCCACGCATACCGTTAGAAAGGTATTGTACTGTAGATGAGCAGAATCACGTTTTAATTCACATCGGCCCACGGGGCTACGCCCTTCAGGCTTTCAAACTTTCAATGTTAATCTTATGGGAGAAGGATAATTGATTGAATCATATGACAGCTGTTTTAATAACAAATGCTAAGGCCCATTCTATACGGACCGATTGTCTGCCGCCGATTGTCGGCGTCGATCAGCTGATATTTTACCGAACAATGGAGTTTAAATGGGAGCTTCTATACGGGCAGATTTTTAACGCGCTATGACGTGGTATATTCTGCTTCGGCCGGCGATCTCGCAACCTCACGCCAAATCTCGTAATTTCTCTCTCGTTCTCGCCATTTCTCGTCCACTGCCTTTCCTGATCCTTTTTGTCCTCACCGTTCTCCAGTTTGTTTTGTTTTTGTTTTTAGAAAACATGTTTGACATGAAAAACTCATTTTTCTATAAATTGGAAAACATCCTAAATTATACGAAGTGACATCTAAAGATTACGCAGACAAGGTTAAAAATCTCAAAGTTGGATTGAGGTAAAAATTCAATGTACAGTTAGTTTTTGCCTGCATTCACTATTCACGAAAACAAACAAATACAAATATATTTATCTCAATGACGCAGAGGTTATTCATTTCAATTACATACCGGTATACTTATAGTGTCACGAAGTATACTTATAGTTCACGAATGCGGCATATACTTTATAGTGTAATTGGTTTCTTACTGATTACATGACAAAATAAGTTTAAATGATTATTATAGGCCTCAAACGACACGGTAATACAGTTCAAAGGCCATGTTAAGTTGTTACATAATACTGGTCAAAATGTATCGGGCCCTTTCAATTATTTATAGGTATATAAACCTACCTATATCTATTATTTTCTTTCTTAAAGTTAATTGTATTATTTAGTCATCTCTACCTTTATTTCTCTCTAAAAAATAATTATCGAATATTGACCAATCTTGTATTTTAGTATACATGTTTCGTAGGAGTTTGTGGCCATACATTATCCCTTTTTATTATAACCTTTGTGCGGTAATATTTTCAGTATTTTGGAAGTACTAAAATCATATAAAGTCATTTTTTTAACATAAAAATTTCATCACTTAATTGGTAAAATACTTTTTTCCATTCTAATTTGAATTGTAATATATTATTACAATATATTGTATTATTGTATTATTACAATATTTACGTTTTTGTAATTTTATAATTATTTATAAATCATTTTATAATTTTAATTGATCAATTGAGTGTTTTTTTTGTGTTACATAATTTGTAAAGCATGATAATATAACTGGAAACCATTTTAACAAGGTCAGATATAAATGCTACTTAATGCTGTATTTTTTACATTAACTGAATGGTTGGCAACACTGTTGCGCCGATTATCCGCTCGTATAGAATGGCCGGCGGACGGCAGATTTCGCATGAGCAGATCCGCCACCGACAATCGGTCCGTATAGAATGGGCCTAACAAATGAGGAAGAACAGATGTTTCATCTATAAAACATTAAAAATATTTGGCTCAAGATCAACTGAATTTTTGGTCGAATTTCGACCAGTGGGCGTTCTCTAGTTATGATTATTTTTAAAGTGCAATTTACACATGTTAAGTACATAGAAAATAGAAAAAAGCCCGATTTTTTAAAAGATTTTATTATTAAATACACACATTTAAGTAAACAAAAAAAAACACAAATATTCAGTTAATGTATGAGCGAATAATTAGATTTCAAGTATTTAGAACATTAACACGTATATGCACCACCCGATTTTACCCCACGCTTCATACCCGGTTTCACCCCACTGGTAGTAAAAGAAAAATGTACCGTAACTTTTATAGAGTGTTCAAACGAATTTGAGATTTGCTTATATCAGTGTAAAGATGAAGACTAGACTACACAATAGTATAGTCACCTTGGCTGAAACTGGTTTTTTTCATAGTAGGCGATCAAAGTGTCAATAACATTCGGGAGCAAAAGAACAAAAACAACGAAATTATCTTCACAAACATAGTCCTTCTCACTTTCTCAGAGACTAATGGCATGATTTATGCCACTTTCCCTCTCTAACTGCATGTAGTTCCGGCATCCACTGTTAGGTACTAGCACTTACTGGGTGAAAATTAGACTACCCGGTTTGCACCCCACTACCCAGTTTTACCCACCTCTTCCTTACTTCTGTGCAAGGTAGGGAACTTCTTTTTCTAACTCTGGAAACATCCACTGCCAGTTGATAAGGCATTATGTAGTCATATTTCCTATGAAGTGCATGGATTGTTAGGGTAACGCATGTATCTTTGAGACAAAATTTGGTGTGTATTGTAGAAGTCAATATGACTGAAGGATGAGTGATGGATCAGATTAGGTGTAGCTTTGTTACTGGCAAAGACCAGCTGATTTGGTTGATTAATTTGTCATAATCACTAAATCACTATTTTGAAACAGGGACCTCACATTGTGGGTATTTTAACCTGAATATGAATGAGAGATGAGTGTAAGATGATTGTGACGCGATCTTGTAGTCTTGTTACTAAGGCCGACATTCTTCTTAGGCAAGACTATTGATTAATAGCCCAACAGCCAATGGTATATAGGGGGACCTGCAGTTTAACGTGGGATCCGAACCACAATTTCAACCTCATTTATAAGAATTGGTCTAATTATGAGGATGGTCTTTATGGATGAACTAGTATTCACTATGCGGACGTTAATCCCCACTAGGGAATATCGCAACCACAAGCCATCGCTTATAACTATCCACAATTTGTGCATTAATTAATTATTTATTAATTAATTAATAATTAATAACATTAATTAATAACAGCCCAATGAACTAAGGCAGCTGGATCCAGTTTCGAACTATCCTTCAAATTTAAAGGCGAGCTCTGCAAAAAGTAAAGTCTACACAGTAGTTCACATGCTCCAAATTCAATTCCTCCGAGTTTTTCTAATGTGATTCACCATACTCAAAGAGGCACTCATGTTAAGCCGTCTTTAGTTATTGTTAATATTGAATATATTTTCCTCTTAAAATTAATTTTTATAGTTTTTTAGGAGGTATAAAAGAGGGTTTAATTAATATTGTTAGTAATGGATATAATACTGTTCAGTAGGTAGATAATGTATCCTGAATTTAACTTGTATTTTGTATGTGAGAAATGGCTTTAGTTTTTAATTTTATGTTTTTGCATTCTTTATTTGCTGCTACTTTTGAATTCTTACTTGCACAGAGCAGAGTTTAACAGTTGTTGTAGTCCGCCTTTATAGTATTGTAACACTGTTAATAGTATTGACACTATGTATATGTATGTACAGAATGAATAAAGAATTTTTTACTTGATTTCATACCAGTTAACTGTTAAAATAAGTAAAGGTATAAAACATGCTTTATTTTAAAATTTTAAATTTAAAGCTTGATACAAACAGAGTGTTACGAGTATGCTGAGCTCGTTTATTCTAGTGAAGAAGGAATGAATTTAATGGAAAACAAGGAACCGTCAGAGAAAGTGGACACATGTGCCGTCGTAGCTGTTCCCCTCATCGTGGGAGGAGAAAAGGTTCAGGAAAAGGAGTTCCCCCACCAGGTTGGTTCATCTATTAGTTAATTTGCAGCTATTAATTTGTTTGGTTGGAGGGAGAATGATGAATAATGATATCCTCCCTCTTCCTGGAAAATGGGCGAAGTTAAATGGAGGGTTCAATATACACTTGGTAGTCTGACATAATATAAGGCATGGTATACAAATATTAAAAAAATAATTTATTACCAAGGGTAATACCAAAACCTTTAAAAAATGAACTGCAGGAAGCAATAATGTATTTTTATGTCCTTAATCTCTAATAACCCAATAATAGAAAGTTTTACAAATAAAACAAATTGCTGTATTCATTACTGGAAAAAATATTTTAAAAAAATACAAATAAAATTAGGAAATGGTTTAACAAGCATTTAAAAAACAAATATATCGGAAAAGGCATGAGTAGCCGGCTTGAAGCCCTGATCCAAGCTCATAAGCCTCCTTTTTTGTGGATTTGGATCAAAGAAGAGTATAGTGCTTCCAGGCCTAAAAATTTCAAAAAGCTAGAAAACAGTGAACAAAAAAAAAAATGTTAATAAAATTTGGTCTTTAACAAAAAAAAAATATATATATATATATATGTTGCAACCATAAGTAATGGATGTACAATGATGCCGGCTGAAATTTGCTGAGAACAACAGCATGTATGTTGAGTAAGAATGATATCCTTCATGTTGTCGGAATCCCTATTGAATTAGCTTTAAGTGAGTTTACTTCATTTTTTCTACAGTAATTGAAATATATATATATATATATATATATATATATATACACCCTGTAGTTAACGTAAAGCTGTTCTATGTACTATAGTTGCCCCCTTATATGAGCTGTTGGGAGGGAATATATCCTTATTTCTCCACTTTCACTCATTGGCCTTGTTGGAAAAATATTTTCTGCACTCTTTTCTGCTTCTAATGCAACAAGGTTTTAAAACTAATAAAATGTGTTGAAGGTGACATATTATTACTGGTTTACGCAAAAAAACATATTATGGTGAGTTTAATATTCACATAATAAGTTTTTGAAAAAAATTTAACCCAATTTAATACCAAGTGTTCATAATAAATTAAATATAAAAAAAGTTTCAAACAAAAACATGAACATTTTAAAGAGAATTTTTTAACTAGGAAAAATACAATCTTTTGCGACCAAATTAGCTTTGTCAAAATCCTTGGAGGATTAAAAATTCTTAATCGGTAAAAAAACAAAAATGTTTTAAAGATATGTATTTTAATCCGAACTGTTGGTGTTGGTAATCATTCTTACTGATATGCCTTATCCATAAAATAATATATACTAAACTCTGTAAGTGTGCATGAGAAAAAAGTAAATCTCTCCCATATCAAGAGGTCAACTGCCAATAGTAGCGCATGGGACTGTCTTCATCTTTCTACTAACTTGGTAGAACAAGGAATTACAAGAAAGTAAAAAAAACAAAGTTTTGGGGGACTGTGTTGTTAGGTGTTGTTGGGTTACGGAGACGCTACAGGCAACCAAACCAAGTGGGAGTGTGGAGGATCTCTGATCAGTGAGAACTTTGTTCTGACAGCTGCCCACTGTTGTCTGGATACTCGACGGTGAGTTGATCAAACAAGAAACTGTAAAAGTTGGACGACAACAACCGTGGACCTTTGTAGAAGTCACATGCAGCAAATGTTGGACACCAATTGTTGATGGTCAAATTTAGACACCATCAAATTTGGACGGTTTTAAAATGGGTCGAGGTGGGAGGGTACATAAAACGGTCTGAATTGGCGGGTGTGTGAGGCATAAAAAATTTAACGTTTTTAATTTTTGAAAAAGGCTGCATTACTGCTCATAATATGCCTGATGTGGCACACTTGTAGGACAGACAGAGCAGTATTTATACAGTCAGGACGAGAAACCAAAACATTTGAGTGAGTAAAACAAAAACATCATGAGAAAATGGGAAGTGAGAGAAAAAGTTCTAAGTTTGGGAGTGTGCCAGTCATTACCTTTGAAGACTTTTTAAAAACTGTCAGGTATTGCCAGAACGTGAGTCATATAAGTTAAACGATTTTTAATTTTCCAATGTTGATGCCTGACATACCTGCAAAACCTGGACAGTTTTCAAAATGGTCCAAAGTTGACTTCTGACGTATCCGCCAAGCCTGGATAAAAAATTGTCAAGGTTAGAAGCCGTCCACCTTTGTCGTCATCCAACTTTTGCGGGGTCCCGGTCAAACTATCATAGTATCCAACCCATCATGTATTGTTGTCAACTCTAGATCTCTACCACAAAACTGCACATTTTTTAAAGCTTAGTAAACCAAAAGTTTTTAAACCGTTAAAAATAGCAAGCTTGGTTTTGGTGTAAAATACTTAGGATACTGTACCCTCCTCCTAATATGTTGGCACTTTTTATTATTTATAAATTATTAACTAATTTGATATATATTAATATTTTGATATGCCCTGCTTTCTTGCAATAATTTACTATGTGTAGTTAATTGATAATTCATTGGTAATCTTATCTTATACTCTAAAACAAGCTCCGTTTGTCCGGACAAATTTTTTTTTCGCTCCAAGGATTTTTGATATTTTGATTGAATATGGGGGTTTTGGCCACCAGAAATCGATTGGAGCTGGTCCCATGTCTGGGAAAAATCCAGTTTTCATTCTAGAGCCCTTCAAAGTTTCCATGTTATCCTTATGGAGATTTTTAAATTGAACAAAAATCAGCTGATAACTGTAGATATAAACCAATGAGTTACATTTTTAACATGTAGTTTAGGAAAATTATACCAAAGTGCAGCACCCTTCGGCCTGGCGAGTGAGCGAAGCGAACGAGCTCGTCTTTAAAATCGAAGAGGGCGAGTGAGCTGAGCGAACAAGCTTTGTATGAGAACAAATATAATAATATTACCGAGCTTAAGCTCGGTCCCCCTGGTACTTATTATAATTTGTGGATTGATTTTGAATGTTGAATAATGAGAATAATGTACACTGAGTTGAAAATAAATTAAAATTACAAATGGTAGGTTGCAATATCAAAAGATAAAATACAAATTTCAAATGAAATAGTTTTTATAATACCTTTTTACTTCTTTTATACAATATTTATACATTTATAAATAAGACCCTATAATCCTTCATATGAATAATGCATTAGATAGTATACAAAGGGAATTTGTAATCTTTCTTTCAGTAAGGAAAATGTGTATTTTGGCTTAAAGACATAAGATAGGCATTTTTTAAAAGACATATTAAGAAAATTTTTCAGACATAACCTAACAGAATAGGGCATTATATAGCACAGTATTTACAAATTTTTAGAGGATTTTTTTCCTGAATTGAACAAGTCTGCTACCAAATCATATTGTTAGTAAAAATATCATCCCTATAGAAGATCTTGAGGTGGCCTATAAATTTTATGAATAAACACACATTTTTCACACATTTTTGGAAATTTTTGTTTAAAATCTAGGTAAAATAGCAATCATTTTCTATTTTCAGACCAGGCTTCGTTAGATTAGGTACTATAAATCTTTTCAATGACCAGGAAAATCAACAAATTTACAAAATAGAAGATATTATTTTACATCCACGCTATGATGATGCCCGCAGCAAAGCGAATGATATTGCTTTGTTGAAACTTGAAAAGAATGTAAATTTCACACCCTACGTACGTCCTGCATGCTTAGACTACTTCGGTGTAATAGAGGAGAGCAGAGCCATTGTTACCGGATTTGGAGTGGTCGAACATGGTTTGTATTATACCTTAGAGAGAGCTTATTGGCATAACCTTACATTGTTGCAGAACCTCTATAAGATGAACCTTACGGAAGACTAAATACCCCCGTCGCAGCAGACCTGCGTACTCAGCGAATTTCCAAATCAGTAATATTTTGACCAGATGAACCTATAAACAAAATTTCATTACGTGCTTATAAATAAGGAAATAAATGTCTATCCTTCTTATGACAAATATAGCGAAAGAGTATGCAGGTATGCTGCCATGAGAAACACTAAAAGTAGGTTTTTAGCATAAAAAAAATTTGTTTTGACCATATGGAGCCATGTACTAAGTTTCATCAATATCCATGTCCATAAATAAAACAGTTTGCCTATTCTCCATTTGATTAACATGGGAAAAGAGTATGCAGGATTGCTGGCATGATAAGTATAAAAACCAAGACTTTTTTAACATAAATGATTGAATCTTAACCAAATGAAGCTAAATACCAAGTTTCATCCAAAAATATTGGGTAATAAGTGAAATATTAACACGTCCTTATCCTCCACAAGAATTGGAGCTTCAAAATACAATGTACTGTCTTTAGACTTTTTAATATCTCAGTAAAAAATGGAGATAGAGCAAAGCTTCAAGACACTACATTGTGTGTTTTTTTAGCTAAATCCAGTGGGGAAAAAAAAAAATTATGTATGAAAAATGCAAAAAACCCCATTTTTGGGGTACAAAACCCCCCAAAACTACCCCTTCCGGTGAGTCGATATATCTGGTTTACAAACTCATCCAAATAAAGGTAGGATTACACTTCTCTACCAAATTTGGTCTCGATCAGATTGTTTTTACGAGAGTTATCGTGTATAGGGACACATACTATATATATAAAATTTAATGACTTATTTTTGGTCTCTGCGCACCTCAAAACAAAAAAGTAACATGGTCCCGGGCTTAGGTCTTACCATGAGACATACGGTAATAGCTTATTCCCTACAGGAGATTTGCTAACGCCAAAGTTTGAGAGTAATTTTTCTAATGAAATAAAAGTTAAAATTGTAAATGAAAAAAATACAAAATGTGATGATTTTTAAGAATTTCAACTACAGTACACTCTCGTTCATCGGACTCGGCGACATCGGAACTCCGCTTCATCGGAACTGAAAATCTGGATATTATTAATTTATTTTTTCTTACGAAATAAATAATTTTTCCGTTTTAGCGACTTCAATTTCCATTCGTTCTATCCGCACAACAGTGAAGTATCACATTTTGCGTCTAACGTCATCAGGCGTTTTCCATAATCTGTACGTATCGATGTGATTTACGAGGCCGTGGAATATTCGCACAAAAATAGAAAGAGGAAGGGGGCAGGAAGTGAATATCCATTTCGACCACTTCCCAACAAACTGTCATTCAGTCTGTCTCGCGTCGCGACTGCACCTGTGTTATGTGGAAGTCAGTTGACTGCTGGAATATGAGTGGAATATAAATAAATATGGAATATGAGAATAACGATTTTGGATCTTTATTTCCTGCGTTGTTTTTATTCCTATAGGTTCATTTGTTACCATGTTCAAAGTTTGAGTGCCTTATTTTCATAAAATCTCTAGTGTTGCTTTAAAAACAAGAGTGAATACAATCACGATAGGTCACCGTACGGGAGGAAATTATGACTCACAACGGCCTCCGCTTCATCGGAATTTTTTGACATCCGAATCGGCCGTCCGCCACATTAGTTCCGATGAACGAGAGTGTACTGTAATATGTATTACTAAGTGCTGACTGAATAACGATGCTTTTACTGTAATGTGAATCCTTTTTTTTTTTTATACAAATCATGTGAATTTGAAGATGTAGGAGGTAAAAGTGAAGGTAAATCAGAGATGCAAGTTTTCTTTATAATGTAAGTAGGAACCACTTTTAAAAAGGAGAAGTTAATATACCTCTTAAAACATTATGATTTAAAGGCATAAAGATATCGATGAAAGCCAGTAAATTTTCAAAATAATGAATCTCTTGTATAGAAAATACACTGTTTACTTTGCTCTAGCTGTTATATTGTGTTACAGGAGACTCTCGATTTTCTAAACACATGTGGTCCAGATTTCGAAAAATAGATTAGGAAAAACTAGGGTAAAAGGTTTTAGCAATGGATACAATGGTTTTAGTATCCTAATCCCAGGAAAGTGTTGAAATAATAAAACACAAACTAAACAAGTTAACAATGATTCTTGACTTATTATAAATTAGCTTTTAACACTTGATCACCTAGGACCTGTCGTGAGGTGGCGCGCCAGCCGGCCCGGTCACATGTCGCCGGCCAAGACCCAGCGAAATAAATCAGTCAGTGTGGCGTGGTCTTGCGCAATAGATCGAAGTTGTTGCTGCAAGCGTTGCTAGGATAACCTGACTTATACTGGGTATGTCACCCGCTGTTCCCGCGGCCCAGTGCCGGTCCCTCGACACCGGAAAATTACCAATTACTTTCTAAATTTTTTTACATATTTCTTTAGCGCTGTGGCGAGCTATAGGGCACAGTAATATGTTTTTAATATTATTATTTTACTTTTATTAATTCTTTTAGTTATATAGGAATTATTATTTTAGTTACGGTATATACAGAATTACTCTCAGCAGTTCCATGATGCACTGCGAGTCAATAAACACTGGTTGCTACGGAAGAAGGTGATGTATAAAATTGTAAATGTTAGTTATAATGCTATTTAAAATTTTTAATGCGAAAATCAGTAATTGTGTGACAAAAAACTGTATTATCATCGTGACAACTATGGACTTCATTGTGAGGGGCCGGCACAGTAGCAGTGACCAGCGATTTTGGACACCTTTTATTTGTGAAAGATGCTATAACGTGAGTTTGCGTTTTTGATACTGACTTCTGAATACTAAAAATAAGATTTTATAAATTTCCGATATTTTTGCTGCACTCAACGTGTTAATACATTTCCTTACATGCAAATATCAAGTTAATACATTTTCTTACATGCAAATATCAAATTATAGCCTACTAGCTTTCCTTGCAGCTACGTTCACGTTACTTGCCGTCAGGTTTAGCTCGTTCGCTACGCTCGCTAGCCGTCACACTCACCAGCTCGTTCACTACGCTCACTCACTGTCATGCTCATCCTATAAATATAAAATGGCTGGATTACCTAAAGTTGGAATTTTTCATTAAATTTGATTCTTGGCAACAAATTAATAAATAATGAAATAGATTTTGAGATTTTTGGACAAACAAGTTTTTATCTTTCGTAAAAAATATTCTGGGACCGATAATAGACAAGACAGTCAGATTTGAACAGAATGAGGACCAACCATTGGAAATTCATGAAGAGAAAACCAGAATATACAAGAAAATAACTCAATATTATCTAGAAAAATATAACATAAAGAAATTTGAAGTATATGGTTTGTTAATCGGTGCTCGGGTCACTATTCCAAAATTCATCCAAGACTTTTGGAATAGATACAATTTGGAAAAAAATACTCAAACATTAACAGCCTTTACAGCAATAAATTTCTCAGTTAGTATTTTATGAAATGAGATAAACAACAATTAGATTTTTAAACAATACCACAATTCGTGTTAGTATTCTTTGATATTCTAGCAAGTTACAATGTGTAATAAGACTACAAAATTGTACATTTACACAAAATGTACAATTTGCGCACCGAACCCCTAGTTATCATTAAATATAAAATGACAAGAGTAAAATTTTCTTTTTTAGATACGGTATTTGAAGAATTTACTTGTCTTCAACAATTGATATTAAATTGCTACAAGAATATAATAAAGCTATAGTCACTACGTTGAACCATTACGACAAATTATACAAATTTATGAATAATTCTTTTTCAGCGGGTAACCAAAGCCCAGATTTGTTGAAAGTCACAATAGATATTCTCAATAAGAAAACATGTCATCGCACTGTCAAAAGGCGAAATAAAAAAGGATTGTTGGACAGCCAAATTTGTGCTGGATTCTTAGCGGGAGGCAAAGATTCATGTCAGGTGAGTTTCTATTCCCTGCCAAATCCTGACTTGAAAATCCCTACTCATATTTTATAGTTTAATGACTTATGTCTACAGATCAATAACTATCCTATGAAATATTAGATCTTATACATTGCTAACACCATTTTCTTAATAGTCTGTATTTCTTTCTGTAAGATTCTTTAAAGTAAGAAGTTTTCATGCCTACCCATGTTCTTTTGTTATTAACAGGGAGATTCTGGGGGTCCACTGCAGACAATAAAGCAGGTGCCTTACTGCATGTACAACGTAATTGGAATCACTTCATATGGGAGCATGTGTGGATTTCAACACTCACCGGCAGTATACACTCGAGTGTGGAGCTATATTCCGTGGATTGAAATGCATGTCTGGTCTGAAAAGCTCTAATTTTTATCAGCTTTAAAAGTTTCTTAGCTACTTTCAATATTATTTTGATTGTTCATTAAAATGTCCATCTGGATAAGAATTTGTTAATTACAATTTTAACTAGAAATAATTATCTGTACTATGTATTTTTGTGTGCCTATTTTGCCAGCAATGTTTTTAAAGTTTAAAACACGGTTAAAATACACTACCTAGTCTATTTTGTAAAAAAAAAAAATCATTGCCCTTATATTTCCGGACGCAAAAAAATAGATTTAACCTTAAACAAATACATGATGAGTTTGTAACTCAAATGAATGAAATAATTCAATACAACATAACAAAATGGTTATTAACCCATTAATACTATACATTCCTGTATCCTGGACCCCTGTGCCTCCCCGTGCTCCTGTGCCTCCCATACTCCCCATGGTCCCCAATGCCCCAGGGGCCCACGTTCCTCCCATAAACCCTAATCCCCCTACCCCCGCATCCCTGTGACCCCCAAGCTCCCATGACCCCATGCACGCTCTTCTTCCCCCTACCCCTATGACACCCATGTCTCCCTCGTGCCCTCCCCACCCATGCCCAATTACCCCCGTGCCACCAAAGCCCCTCATGCCCTTTTTTACCCTTCCATGCCCCCCCCCCCCACCAACCCATGCTCCCATGTCCCCGATGCTCCCGTGACCCCATGCTTGACCCCTCGTGCTAATTGTGGTATATTTTATCTGTTCGTCCAATGAAGTAGAACATTGATTAATATAGTGTTCTTTTTTACACACTGACAATTACGTAAATAGCTCCTAGCCTTTATGGATTAAAGGGCTTTTTTTGTTTTTGTACTACCAATGTAAAGAAAGAAGCAGAAAATAAATAAAACAAAATATTTCTCACAAATACAAATTCTTTATTGCGTAAACACAACATTTTGTCGTTTGGCAATGTTTTAAAAACAATAATTTTTTATAGCTTTTTACTTAAATACTGTAGTTAATAAATTCAGGCCATACTTTTTTACATTATTTGACATTATTTAAATTTCCTTACATTTTACAAGTGCAAAAATTATGAATAAAAGGCATTTTCTCAATTTTCATGGTTTATTTCTCAAAATTTAGATATTCATTTACTCAGTAAAAGCATTCCCTTTGAAGAAAATTTACAATTTATTTTTTAACTTTCTTTCATCCACGAATCACAACATAACAAAACACTCTTATTATGTGTGTTATATGTTTAATTTTGTTGGGTAAAGAGTTAAAAGTTTTATACTCATGTAAAATGGAGAACTTTGAAAGGGATTTGAATGATGAGCTGGATAATGAAAATTTATATATTTATGTCCCTGGTATTAAATTTATGATAATTATTTAAATCTTCAATATTAATATTATTATTGAAGATATTCATAATACTTTTGAAAATTAATAAAGAGGGTAAAGGCAGTATATTTAACTGTTGGAATAACGGTTTACAATGGGTTCTATGGCGTTTTTTACACATTACTCTCATCATTCTCTTTTGTAATTTAAATATTTGTTTACTTTCAACTGAATTCCCCAGCAATTCAATTCCATAAATTATTCTTGAATGAAAATAGGCAAAATAAATCATTTTTAGGGTTTTTAAGTCGGTTAAATTGGATAAAAAATGAATAGCATAAAATGCTTTATGTAATTTTTCTAGGAGGAATGAAATATGAGACTTCCATTTCAAATGGTTGTCTAATTGTAAGGCTAAAAAATTTGTATTATCAACTGTTTTTATTGACCGGAAATTAGATAAAGTGATTTTTTTTTTGGGTTACGATTTATGAATTGCAAAAATTGAGTCTTATTTTGGTTTAAGTCCATTTACTGTAAACCATTCTTCTAATTTATTTAAATTACAAGCAATTATGTTTTCTAATTGGCTAATATCAGAGTCTGAGCATAATAAAGAGGTATCATCAGCATATATCACTTTACAATTTTTAGTAACTACTGGTAAATTATAATATATATTAAAAATAAGAGTTGACCTGAAATTGAGCCTTGAGGCACCCCATTTTTATTGCTCTGAATGTCAAAGAAATTTTGACAATTTTTTTAAACACTTTGAATCCTATTTATGAGGTAAGACTTAATTAATAATAACGCTTTTTTCTTTACCCCATAAAACTCTAATTTTTTAATTAATAGTTGATGATTAACACAATCAAAAGCTTTTGATAAATCGCAAAATACTCCAGCGGTATTCTGGGATTTATCAAGAAATGTTGACACTTTATTAAATAGTTTATAAAGTGTCAACATTATAACTATTAATATCACTTCACAATATCGGTTTGATATTGCCATAGGAAAATTCAAGAAAACGTGGTCTTTTATGTGAAAAAAAAACAATACTTTATTATAACAAAGAGTTAATTAGATCGCATTGTACAGGATGTCTCTTAACTCTCTGGACAACTATGTATAGCGTTGTTGCTTAGGTCAAGACAAACACATTTCACTATAGGGACATAGGTTTCTGACACCTAGTTTTCCGTCTGTCTGTCTGAATGTGTTTTTTAAAAAAATTTTATAACTCCTAAAACGATTTAGAGTACAGCGCTGAGATTTTGCACAAATGTTACTCTTATTATGGCCTATTTTTGCGTAAAGTTTTATTATTCGTTTCAACATGGCGGTTATTTAAAATATTTAATGAAAATTCCATGAAAACCGTTGATTTTACAAAAAAAGTGCAAGAAACAACAAAGATAATCTTTTTAATGTAGTTTTCAATGATAAACTATTTAATGTAGTTTTCTAATCATTATTAGATTCTAAATTCAAAAGCTATACATTTTTTCAACCAGAACAAACTCAGCTAATTATCACATCATCATGACCAAAGCCGTCATCAAGCAACTTAATGAATTATTCATGAAAGACAGGCTCAAGAAGTAAACAAATTCTTTAACAATAGAATATAGCAGCATTTATTTATACAAGCACAGGAGGAATGACAACGATATTCAACATGAAAATAAGTTCATATAACAAGCACAGAAAAAATAGACTATAATTTTCAGTAATACTTAAAACTACTATACTTATATCTATTACATTTGGTACTTCATCACAATATGATAATATTTAATACTAAAACAGGTTTTTGCACTATTATTGTCAAGAAGGTGTTTTTTTCCAATCTTTAAGGCACTTTTCAAAGTGCACAATAGGTTGTATATTGCTTTATCAAAATAAAAGAACTATTGCAAAATGGATCGTGTACTATTTATGGTGAATTTTTTCCAACTGTAACATAAAAAAAAGAAAAGACAAAGAAAACTCTGAAAAGTAATTTAAAAATGCATAAGCCTATTATTTTTTTATTTCACTAGGTAAAATCATGAAAAAAATCCAATATTTAAATGCCGGTTAAGAACTATTAAATGGTGTGATGTGATGCCTTTGAGAATTAATATTGTTCTTCCTACATCTACAGTTACATGGTTAAAAACAGTTGATTGCTAGTGCTAACATTGTCGGCCAATTACATTTGTAACAAATTATAATGTTCTTTTTCAAACAAGCCTTTTTAAATTAAAGTTTTTTAGGCCTTTACAACACACACATTATAAATAAAAATATAGTTGTGGCTGATATTAAAATCAATGGTAGGTAATCTAGTTTATTTCTTAAAAATGAAAAAGGTAAAAAAATATCAATAAAAATAATTTAATGGATGTATGATAAAGACGAATAACCAAACCAAGGAAATGGTTGTATACAATACAATCACCTATTCCTCAAATGCTTAAATATCCTAACAAAATTACCGATTTATAAAATTTTTAGACCAGTAAACTCATTGTAAGAATTAAATAAATAAAAAGAAACTATATATTATAAGCAAAATTAAGATTATCCACTCAATGAATTGGTGCTGTTTGCATGATAAAAATATTCTTTCATTTAATGCCGGACAAATCTAAGTAGACGGGTTGCTGGTATTGAAAAATTGAAAATGAAAATGATTTCTTCACCATTAAATGTAAAATGGATTTGAACGATAAGGTGTAACTATTGTGCGTAAGTATGTGACGTTTAAATTAAATACATCTGATAAGAACATAAGGCTGTCATGCAGCAACATTATTATTTGATATGACTCACCGGACACAAGTTCATAAAACATATACCGCAACTGAGAGGCCTCGTAGATCTCGTAGGTCTGTATAGTAGGACATGGACCAATGCAATTTTACTCAGAACCATTAAGGGGTGACGTTGCATCACGGGGTGTACGGAGGTGGGGGGAGGGGGCGGTTGTTCATTCTGACGGAGAAGGTTTCCAAACCGTCCCAATCCTCCACCAGTCGTGAGTGTCTCAGCCCATCATCCCCCCCACCACTCTGCACCTGAAGCAGGTTACAGGCGGTCGCTAGGATTGAGAATGACCCTGAAAAACAAAACATTGATTAATACAGTAGAATCCCACAAACTCAACCAAATGTGGATCTTTTAGTCACTGTTATGAATGTCAAATTTTCTGAAGCCACTATTACTGCCGCTATTAATCAATCAGAACGTATAATATCCACATTCAATGATTCAATAAAGATTGGACTGAAGCATGGTAAGCGATAAAATGTTGTTAAATGGTTGCAAGATTGTTTTCTGAGCTGTAAATTACGATATTACAACAAGAAAGCGGCTGCAATAGCGAAAGAATCGTGTCTAATTCCATATAACAATGACATTTGCGTCGCTGTAATAATGAAAATTAGTCCGTAAAAAACCCAGCTATAATGATCATTCTATCACATGACACACGGTTGAATATGGTAAGCAAGGATGGAAGTGTACAGTTTTGTGGGTAGAATTTTTATGGTTTATACGGTAAAATGACATTTGCGTCGCTGTAATACTGAAGATTAGTCCGTAAAAAACCCAGCTATAATGATTATTCTATCACATGACACACGGTTGAATATGGTAAGCAAGGATAAAAGTGTACTGTTTTGTGGGTAGAATTTTTATGGTTTATACGGTAATGAAAATGACCTGACAAACAAAAAATATAAATTGCTCAGAAAATTTTTAATTTTTACTTTAAAAATAATTTTCCTAAGTTTCTCAAACCATTCTGTACAAGGTGGCATATTGATGAAATAGTTTAGATTTATTTTGATTTTGAGAAAGATCCTTGGTACACTGATTTTTTTCTCTTTTATTTAACACGTTCAAGTCAAAAGGTTGTTAACACATACACTGCGGGTGGGTCACCGGTGACGCACGGCGCGCCATAGCGAGAGGCGCGTGCGTCACCGGGGACGCAGCGCGCCATGTTTCATTTACGGAGCCAGCGTAGTTCAGCCACTCGTCGAGGACGGTGGAGACGCGCTAGCATTGCGTCTCGGATGCCAGTCTGCCGTGTAGTGTGTTTCGTTCATTCGCCCGGGGTGCTACGTGCGTCTCCCGTGACGCACAACTTTTTTGTTGTGAATCGTGTTTACTGCTGTATATATTAGCGTTTATATGAATTATTTTAGTGTTTAGCTATTGTTTTTTATTACAATGGATCATGCAAAAGCCGGTAAATCGAACTTGAACGCTCTGGAAAACGTGCCTTACGGCGGCCTTGCGGGCGGTGAACCTTGGACTAGCGTCGCGCAATGCTGCTGCGTCACCGGTAACCCATGACTTTCGGAGGTCCAGGATCCAGGATGTTGTCGTCCAAATATGGTTTCTAAGCCATTTTATGGTCTTTCAATTACTAAAGGAAAGATTCCATGCAATAACTATTTTTAGCTTCTTAGGTAGTTATCGACATTTTTGGCAGCAGCGAATGTGTTAAAAAAGCAATGGCTACGGTAATATTCTACTTTAAAAAGACCTTCTCATACAGAACTCATGTTAGAATCGACTATTGAAACAACAAAAATTTATACTGGGACTGGTATTTAGCCTATAGTTGTTTACCTGAGAACGCTAAGCTCAGACTGAGCTACAAATGTATCAGAGCTAAATCGACCTTTCATTCATATTCACCTTCAAATATACACCTAAAGTCAGCATAATAGGATGTGTATTAAAATGTATGTAAATAGTTCTCCAAACCATATACCTCCAAATCTGAATGGTCTAGTTCTCTTTTCGTAAAGATAAACATGATTGTTTGCAGCTGCTAGCAGTGAGCATGATTAAGATACACATTTTAGATTTGAACATGTTAAAATTACATTGGAATAAAAAGTTCCCGTATTGTGGAAGTATTTCTATTCTTAGTTTAAAAAAATGTGTGTTGGTGGAAAGGGAAACGGGTGATCAGCATAACCCTTATCATATTACAGATCCGCGAAGAAAATAATTACACTAAAACACAACTCCAGGCATCTATTCATATTTTATCATTATAACTTCCAAACCCATGAAGCATCCTATAAATTTTTTTAACCGTTTCGTTTTGTTTTATTCTTTACCCAAAACACAACTGCACAGACTAGTTTCTAGCTTAATGGCTTGGAAAAAAGCTTTGACATTGACTTAAAGGTAGGCCTTAGTTACACATTCATACCTAAGAAAGTGGCAATATTAGCAAATGTTTTGTACACCATCTTTGTTCATACACAGTAATGTGACATTAAGGTTGGAGTCAATCCAGATTCCGTCTTTCTCCCATAAGAGCAATGTTAAACGAGTAACCAAATAACTCTTTTATTTGTAATCAGAAAATAATGGTTTATAGCTCTAAATAAAGGGTTCTTCAAGGCGGATTTGGTTTGCAAGAGGAATCTTTTATAAAAAGTAGTGTTTTTTACTAACTTGAAAGAACAAAGTAAGTTTTTCACTACTTTTAAAATATTTTCTACAGAATTTTATAGATTATTTACAAAGAATCGATCTCACAAAGGGAACGGTAAAATTAATTGAGGTTCAAGTGCTTTATTCTGAACCAATCGGACAAAAAAAAAAAAAAAAAAAAAAAGAAGAAGAAATTAGGCTTATATGACAAATGCCGGGGACAAGTTTAGCATTGCTCTTATGGGAAATAAATCCAACATGGCGGCACTCCAACGCCCTCTTAATACAGACAATAATTGACATATGCACTTTTAGCTGTGTTAAGGCATAATGTGTCACACAAACAAGTGACATAATGAGTACCTTGTTCTGGCAGCTTACTTACTTCTTAATTCTGAAGTGTAGTCCCGATTGACCACGTAGTGGCGTGAGACCAGTCAAGTTCCAACAATGGGGAAAGAGAATGTAAAGGAAAAATTTATAAATTCGTTAGAATTTTAGAATCGTTTAGCTAAATAAGTGAGCCATTTATTTATTACCTTACAATACAACCTTGTGGTCTTGATGTCAGCAATAAAAATGCAAACCTTTATTTAAAGAACTTTAAATACTGACCCTATGCTTACAACTGATATTAGATGGTGCTGTGTATGTCAAGAAGAATCCTGACTTATTTACGATTAACTTGGAAGTCCATCATTACACAACCCCCCAATCCAACAATCTACATGTAACACATGTGAGGACATCATTGGCCAAGAATAATCCAGAAATAATATGTGTCAAGATTTTCAATAAATTGCCAATGGCATTTCAGCAAATTTAAGAAATAAGAACATTCAAGCAACATCTAAAAACATACCTGGAAGAGAGAGCCTATTATGATTTGAAAGAGTATGAAGAAGAAAGAGGCTTTGGTATATAAAAAAAAACGAAAAGAAAGAAAGAAAAAACTAATAAAAAAAAAAAAAAAAAAAAAAACATGACGACCACGCAGCAGGAGATGCTTCTAGTGGGAAAGTAAAAGTAAGTAAGGATAAAACTTTGAAGAAATTTAAAAGTGTATTTCAGTTTTTGTATATCGCAGTAATTTTTTTCTACAATAGTAATAAAATGTTATAAACTTACCTGCAGCTGTTATGACATAACATCCATAGTCATATGTGATCTGCATGTCCGATTGGATATTCATCTGCATTACGGATTCTTCGAGAGATCTTGTAACAAAGTAGCTGGTCCCAATGATAGTAATGACAATGAACACTGAAAAATTTACCAGAATATTACAATAAAATGCAGCCTGCAGTATCAATGGGTTTTAAGAGTTTTTAAGGAAACAACCATGTTTCATTGGATTAAACACTTTTCTTTGTAGGATAGTTAACTACGGGAAGAAATCACTTGCATTTGGTTAGTACTTTCAAAAAGTATTATTCATATTTACAGACTCGAGTGTTATTTTTATTTGATCAATTTGTGCATGTTCATTTTCAGCTTAAACACCTCATCTCATCTTTGGACTTGTGCAATTATGATGTACCTTTAAGGTTACTTTCTTCTGTAAAAAAAGTTTTATTTAAAACCTTTTTTTAACGTACAGATTACAAAAAATAAGTAAATTATAATTTACTCTTTGCAAAATATATGAGTTGATGATATTTAAAAGATTCTGAAATTGATGGTGAAACGTCACAATAAAACATCTCAGATCTGTTTAATTTAGCAACAAAGTGTTAACAGTAACATGTCAAATTATGGTGTTTTAGTGACTGTTGTTAAGAAAAGCTGATTTAAAAAATAAAATCACAAAGTTTCAAATAATTCAAAGGTAATTGAACGTTTTCTCAAAACACTATTTACTTACTTATAAAAATCTTTTGGAAATATAATGAGTTTTTATAAAAATAACAAAATTTATAGTGGGTTTAAAAAGGTAACGGAGGAAATAATTTCACCTGTAGCAACACTTGGGACAGCATTCCTGCGTAAAACTTTCAGAGAATGCTTTGTTGGTCCAATCATATCCAAACAAAATCCCACTGATGAACTGAATATAGCCAGGGTTGACAGGATAATCAAAATATGCATTAGATTGGCGATATCCGGAGTTACACAAGCCAAAGCTGAAAAATAGACATTTGTGTCAGTTATTTTATTTCAACCACAGCCACACCATGCTGTCTTCATTTACAAATACAAACATACTGTAAAGGTACAAACAAAAATCATTAAGATTTTTGGCAATTTTTTAAGCTCCTGCCAATAATGGCAATCATTGTTAAAACTGTAAACCTACTTCATTCTTGATACACAAAAAAATCAAGCCAGTTAATCTTATCTTGAGCTGTGAATTGCACAAACAGCCATATCCAGTCCAGGCAACTAACAGCAAGGGAACCATATATTATATATGTACTATTATACGTTTGTTACATATATTGCAAAGTAATGGCATGTCATTTGCTTATTTTCTCAAGTGGATAATAATCCGATTACCTAGAAGGATAAGCCACAGCTCAGCATTGGTATATTTACCCAGTGAACAACTGCAATTTTGATTTCTCTGGTGAGTTTAATAGTTTACATTCAGTTTCTTAAGTACGGTAATAATGTAATATGAATAATATTAATTAATTGTTTGGTTGTTTGGACATTTAATGCAAAACCAACTCCCAACAAGGTTCCATAAAACTTGAGAATTTTATTTTGGTAAGAGTTTTACGTTATTTTGATTTCCCCCTCACCAGTGTACCGCATTCCCTTCAAATTAAAACAAAATATTTTATTAAAAGTTTAGTTTCATTATACTGTTGAACTGACTCAGTATGTATTGTTCAGACAAGAACTAAATTATTTAGGACCTAAGACTTCATTGAACATACTTACATTGTGATGACGTGTTGTAATGAATTATATATCCACTAGGTGAAGTTATGATTCCACCCCTCTTCATGTGATATTGGTTGTGCGTAGTTGCATAAAACTCACCAAATCCAAAAAACTGGTTTGTACCTAAATGGGGGGAACAGTGTCCTCCCCATACCCGGAACCAGTCCAACTGTACTAAAGATGTGCAGACCAAAACAATGGTTAGCAAATGGAAAAAAGCAGCAACAAGATTTTTATCTTCATCTTTGGGATATGCCCATCGCTGACGAGAGTAACAAGTAGGGTTATACATTTTATTACTGGTTTACCTGAAACAAAACATAGCAAATAAACTAAATTGAAGCCTGCCTTGGGTGAGGTACAGTATAATTTAATTGGATGAGTAGCTGAGTGGTTATAGTGCTCGCCTTTGCATCCAAAGGTTGCCGATTAGATCCTGAGAAAACCTAGTAGCCTTCAAAGGTTTGATTCCGGACTCTGTTGCCATTTGTCATTGGGCTATTAATTAATGATGCTTTCCAACAACTGGTCGATGTTAAATAGTAAAGAGACCGGGTTTGGACCATTCCCCGTCAAAATGTTAAAAAATGCCACTGGCATATTTTACACACTAAATAAAAAATAAAAGTAAAAATTACTGTAAAAACTTACATATAAAAATTTATTTTATCATAGCCCACTTTATTACCAAGAAACATATTGAATGGCTCTGGCACTGACACTGAGAAACTTAGTTTAAGCTAGACCTATACACATAGGGAATCCAATCCCGGGATTTTGGAAACCTAAAATGACAATCCCGGGATCCCGAGACTAGTCCCGGGATTCGCTGCCCCCCGTAACGGGCGCAACTCGATCATAGTAGAAACTGTAATAAGAATATTATACAATGATTTATCGGCGAATTTAAAAGGTAATTAGGCTATATTAGGCCCTAAATACAAAAATCTGATAGTAAATAAAAATAATACATCAATAGGATTACAATAATATAAGTTGTACTGCTTTATACTGACTCTTAAAATTAAATAGAGCTTGAAATAAAACTACACTAATTAGAAATAAAATAAAATAGAGCTTTGTCTACAAAAACTTAAAATATTAAAAAATAACTAAAAATATATATTTTAATCAAAATTTGCCAGGTTATTGTTAGTTGTGGGTGAGAGGGGCGGGGGAAAATGGGGTGTCCCAGGTTCACTGATTAGAAGCAATGATGGTGCACGCGTGCAAGCGAAACCCACAGGCAAAACATCTACTAATATTTCTGAAACTCAAAACAAGAAACTATTAATTAGAATTGTTAATTTGATGCTGTTTATAGCCATACTTTTATAGCCATAATTTAATCTTTTTTTACATCATTTCTAGCTTTACAGTAGCTTTGTAAATTTAAAATTATATTATGAGAGAGCACGGAAAGGACGTCATAGTTAATTTATGAAACAATAAATAAGTCAATAAATCACAACTATGTGATTTAAAACTTCATTCAAATATAATTTTGAGTCATGATAAACACTAGGATAAGAGATTTCACATGATTTACATCGATATTTGCATAAATTTGGTAATCCCAGGATAATTCCGGGATTGAAAAGTCAACAAAATTATCCCAGGATTGAATTCCCTATACACAATAAGCAAATAAAAAAAGATGTAAAACTTACTTCAGGAAACTTAGAACTGATGAGATTTGACCTCAAATATATTGATTGAACTAGGATCTTGGAAGCGAGTGTTGACTTCATACGATGGTCATAATTACTAGCCTTAGGTTGTTAGGTGAATTGTTTTTTAACATCAGGTTTAAAGATGTGCAATAGGCTTCCTGGCTCCCTCAGGACCTCTCTCACAGTCAATAATAAAATTAAGAGAACCTGCTGAATCACCCATTTTATATTAATACGGATGAGTTTTGTTGTTGTGCAAAGGACTTTATAGTTTAGGTTTAATCACTCTTGTGACACGGCCTATTACTCTTGTTCAATGGCTAATAAATTATTTATGAACTACAAGCCACCAAGTTGTGATGGAAGCTGGCACACGCCAATTGGTAAATTTTCAGCATAATGGTTCTTTTGTTAAAACTCAAGAACAAATTTTTGACTTTTTTTGAAGGTAAATAAAAAATTTTCATAAATATGCCTATCAGTGTAAGTAAATCCTTTCGGCGCTAAGTCTAACAAAAAGGCTAATACAATTTTTTTTTACACAAGTTGCAGATTGATGGAAGGAAAATATAGGCTTAGCCTAATCAGTTAAAAACGTTCTTTTTCTAAAATAAAACCTTAAAATATTGGACATCTTATGTCCAATGAATCCCTCTATTTCTCTAGTCACAGCATCACACGTAAACCCCTGAACCGATTTAGTTTTTTTTTTTTTTTTTTTTTTTTTTTTTTTTTTTTTTTTTGTTGTTGTGTTTGTTATTGTCAGGAGAAGGTTCTTATGAAAGAAAATATTAAGAAAATTCCACAGGGCTCCTCCTCACACGTCTTCTAAGTAACCATGTTATTCTTATGGAAGCAACATTTTTTGTATTGGAACATATGATTACATCAAGGTATTTTGTAAACAGCTGTTCTCATTTAAATATTGATGGAAGATTGGTAGTAAAAAAACTAGAGGATATTATATAATTGCGGCAAGTAAATTTAGCAAACAAGCTAAATCTGACGGGGTGTGATTACTGACTAACTCATCACGAAATCTCAGGAACTACCAAACGTATTTAGACTACTTGAAACTTTAAACACAGGTTTGTCTTGCCTTTTAGGTGCTCACTAAGAAACGACTTTCAAAATTCCTTCAGGGCTCCGCCCCACAGGCCTTCAAAATTTCAATATAACATTATACGTGTGGCCAAATTACAATACATATTAAGAAACCTGCGGGGTTGAAATTTAGAGTGATCTCTTTTCTCTTAGGTGCTCAATAAAAAAAGTGCTTTGAACATCCCCTTTAGGGCTCCGCTCCACAGAAGCTCACAATTACTGTAGAGTTTATGTGGTGAAATTTGACATGGACGATTCTCTTTGCTCATAGATACATTAAGAAACTGTTTTGCAAATATAGTTTTTGAAGCACTTTAGGGCTCCGTCCCCACTGGACTTCAGAATTACTTTACTGCCTCCGGGGTTGAAATTTGACACGGACATTTCTTTTTCCTCATGGGTGCTCCCTAAGAAATGGTTTTGCAAATATAGTTTTCAAAGTTCTTTAGGGCTCCACCCCACAGGACTTCACAATTACTTTAGGGCCTCCGGGGTCGACATTTTTCATGGTTTGTTGTTGAGGCTCAGGACCACTGAATTTCAGAAATAAATATAAGGTTAAATTAGCTCAATTCCGTCATGGGTCCAAATTGGTATCCTTTATGGCTAACACGTGGTTTCGGAACTTCAAAGTTCCATCAACGGGCCTACAAGAACGTTTTCTTCCATGTAGAAGTCGTCATAGTTTAAAATGTTACACAAATACACAACACGATCACGGATTACGGACACGCACACATACATTTAATTTGGCCAAAAAACAATATTAACGAACGACACGGCACGGGCGATGTACTTGTCATGACTGAGGCTCCAGAGGTGACCTTGGCCCTACCCGTTATCAGTGACGTGTCGGTTGTTTACTTGTCGTTCTTTAATCCTAGATAACTTGATTGCTGCGTCGTATATTAAATTTGACTTTTTTTAAGTCAAATTTAATAAAAAATATTTTATGGTTGTTTGTTCTTTTATTTACTCATCCCACAATTTTTGTTGTAATATTTTGTCATTATCCATCTCCCGAAATGAAAAACTTCAAGGTCTTACGATTGTTCAATTTGGTGAGTAAGAAAACCTAACTCTTAATTTGACATAAAACTAATTTAAAAAGTTTAATAAAATTTATTTATACTTGACAAAAGTAAGTTGAATATCATCAGTATCATTTAGATGCAAAATTGCAAACAAATACCAAAATACTATGAATATACGCTACGAGAGAATAGACGACAGAAGTAGAAAACGAGTAAATAGCCGGCAGACGGCGCGGTGCGGCGGCAGGCCGGCAGACCACTCCCGACGCTGCCGAGTGAGTGCTGACCTTAGTTTGTACTGCCAACGTTAAAAGCTGCCGAGTTAGTTTCTGTATTATAGTGGTATATTATTATAACAAAACTAAAAAATTAGGATTAAGAAACATTTAATGCAATATGTAGAATTACATATTCTTTATTTAATACAAACAAGTTATACCATACGTATCACATAACCTCAATAAATTACAACAGTACAAATATTTGGTGAAGTTTAACAATTTATGGCAAACACTAAAACACAAATATCAGAATATTATTTTATATAACATCATAATGAATATTTATAAAATCCATTACAATATATGTGAAATATGAAACTTAAATATAGCCTAGTTAATATTAAATGTTGGTATTGATGGTTGGGAAAAAATAATACCGACAATGGTGACAACACTATGTCGTCGGGATTTGGTGCAATGATGAAATTTTGTTTCAAATACCAACATCGCAAATAAAATTACAAGTAAAAAAAGATAGTAGTGTTTAGGCCTATGATAATTATTTGAAATCCTTATTATTTGGTCTCCAATTAAAACATAAGTTTAATATAAACATATAATTATTAAAATACTTACCCCCTAAGGCAGATCTCTATGTTTCTAGTGGAAACCTGTAAGATTCTTAACTAAAAGCACTATAGAGGAACAAGGGCAGACAAAACTTACAAGCACAAACTTATAAAAGGTGGAGCAGTGGGGGGCAAGCCATTTGGCCGAAAAGGCGTTTGGTACCCAGTAGCCTCGAACACACGCCCAACCAATCAGAAGCGAGTAGCAATTGACCCCCCAGTCGAGACTACAGCCTGTATGTTTCCTGGTCAGGTGTGCCAACGTTAAACAACAGTGACAAAACACGAAATAACTCAATGCAATGTTTAATTATATTAATCTTAACGGTTATTATTATTGCATACGTTATTGATATTTAAACACATATGGATATGTATTAAATTTAAATAAGGTACAGCAGTTAATTTAATTGGAGTTTTTATTTTAGCTACTCACAGAAATATGGGTTATTTCTTGAGAAATTGAGTTAATTTAAGCCATTTTACTCAGCTTCAAACTGAATTTTGTTACAAAACATACAAATAAATTATTTGTTTTTGCTCCTATGAGTTAGTTCAATTTATGTTTATTAACATGTTTATTTGTTAGTTCAATTGCACCAATTTTATTAGTCTTATTCTTAGTCTTAATAGTTTCAGTTGGGAATTTGAAAGAAACACGTAGGCTAATAATTTTTTAAGTACCGGTAATGTATATTTATGGGTCGGTTTCACAAAATGTTTTAATTTGCTGGAAGAAAAAAATAAAAACTAGGTAACTTCTTTATAAAAAATTAATTTTGGCCTAATCAATTGAACATACTAAACTGATCTCAAAACAAAAGCAGCTAAGCTGAATTTTTATTTTTTCCTCATAAAAAGTTGTTTTCTAATGCAAAATGAACACAAAAATACAAGTCGTTCACGCAAACTCCTGTGTGTCCTGTGTGCACTAAAAAAAAGAACACTTTACCCAAAATAAAATTGCTATCTTAGTAAAAAATATGTGTTTTATCACCAGCAATAATCAAAAAGTATATAATTCTCTATATTTACGATTTATCACGATTTGCTACGTCACTCACGTGAGGGACTTGAGCGTGAGTGACTTGTACATTCCACATCTAAACTCCAATAGCCGGCAAACAGCCGCATGTAGGCCGGTTTAATTTGAGGTTAGGTTATGTTATAACTCTTCTAACATAAATATGACTTTTTCGTGGGTAACATATTCAAAATTTTGTGCGATATCAATTTTTTTAAATAATGGGTATAAATATAACGGGTATAAATGCATTTTTTTAGTAACTTATCACATATAATACCTTCCTGGTATCTATATGCAACTGTATAAGTGCATTTAAATAGCTATTACCGATATTGTCATAAATTTACAACGGGGAATGTGTTTCTTATAAATATGCTGAAAATTGCTCCATAAATCTAACATTTTGAAACTATTTAACCCCAATAACGGTCAGAGGGTTTAAAATTAATATTTTTCCAGTCAAACACCATTAATAGTTTAGAAAAAATCACATAATGTAACTCCATTACCATATTTTCACGTTTTAAAAGCGAATATAGGTATGGAAACCGTTGCGGCTTAAAATCTACGACGGTTAGTTACATCGCCATACCTGTGACTAGGCCTATGCTAATTACTTTTAACACATACATGAATAGTCTTTTTGAATTAAATGGAAATTTGTATTGATGAAATGCAAGAATGAAAGTACAAAATTTTATACATAGGCCTACCCCTAGCCTATGGCTGAAAACAGTCAAATTTCAGAAAAATTCAACGGCAACTTACATGGTCTCATTACCTGGCCTATAAAATATCAACATATATATCATTTCAACTGGGTGTACACCATCCTCCATGGCATGTACAAGTATAATAAATGTTATTTACCGCTTCAAATATGTGTCAAAGGTATGGGCGACAATTATACCGCTAGCAACATTCTATGCCCAACGGAATTTTAGCGGCCGACACAGAAACACTCTTGTTTTTCTCCATATACATACCAACCTTCATTATGACTTAAAAATGGCCATTTCTCAACATATTATAACACATACGACTTATAACAATATAACACAATATAACAGTATCGTTCAGAAAATGTATGTTAACTTAGGGCCTAACATTGTGAACAACTCACCTGGTGTTTTTTATTTAACTTGTAGGGTGTAGTCAATTTACAATTTGTCAATTAATGACAATTATTAATTACTTTTCATATCAAACTGTTACAAATCTTTATTATATTCTTCATAACTTAACATTGAATGTAAGCCTACACCTACGTCAAGAAAATTCATTTAGGGCCTAATTAAGGTAAGCAACTAACTTCTCAGGTGCTATAAAAAGTAGGCTACTACTCTATTCCAAATTATACACAGATATTAAAAAAACATTGTCTACGACATACATGGCATGTTTAGGTATAACAGTTGGTTTTAGAATTATTATACGAGTACATAGTGAGTATAATCACTCGTACATAGTGATCTGCATAATGTAACTTAGACTTAGGCCTACATTTGGTTTGTCACAACAATCACATAACTTGTAGGCCTAAACATGTAGGAATATAGTCCCCTTCTTGCGTAGTCAGATGGACTATAAACTCTCATGTGATCCACCCAATGACATTTTTCAACTTTTTCCCGAATGCCATTGTCTTTATTAATTCTCACCACACATAAGTTAAACATCAGAAGATTTTATATTAAATTAATAGACCAGATTTAACTTAACGTGTTTGGTTGTGACAAATCTTAGCAAGCCTACAATTTTTCAATGACATTTCTTCTAGTGTTCATTTATTACGATTTTTTATTTACTCTGAAAACTACTCAAATTATCTGCACTTTATTTGTAACATTAATCAGAAGTTTAAAGAAATGCTATATATCGGAATAAATAGGTTTGATTTCAGACCAAGCCTAAATATAAGTTACGATTTATATTGAAATATTGATTCATAATTGGGAACATTAATCAATTTTTGCTCTTTTGTAGACACATATTTAAAAGTAAAATAATATATGCGTAATTGTACAGAAATATCATCAAATAATTCTTTGAACTTGTATAAAGGCATTTTTCCAACAACAAAAACAAAAGTATAACACGTTTTAAATAGTAATTGCTAATTAAATATCTATATTTTAAAATGTCAGTTTTCGAGTTCGTTTATTGACATGAACAGAAAATACTAGTTGAGTAATTTGTTTTTTATAAAGAACAACGGTTGGCAAAAGAGATCCGTGTTTCCAGTTTTGAGTAACATTATATTCGCGTATTTAGCTCTTAGCCAATGGCATTCGACCAGTCAACAGCTCCCGCTCCTATTGGCTCATACGGAATTTCGCATTAAAAATCCCAAACTGGGTACCAAACGCCTTTTCGGCCAAACGCGAGGATCCCGAGCAGTGTTTCTTTTTATTTTTTCTCATAGAAAAAAGACCACAAACTCATGTGACTTTGAAAGTAGCCTATACAGAGGAACAGCTTTTATATATTGTGATAAAATGTGACCTTGTCAGTATTTATTTGGTACGATACACTGTCAGTATTTGGGGCTTTTACCTTAGTCAAAGATGTTATAGACTACTTTATTTTTCTACTATTTAGAAATAGTAAGGAATGAAACAACATTAATATAACTTAAGAGTTTCTCCTAGAATGATTCATGGTGAAAAAAAAATAAAACAACAAAATCCGTGTTTTAACCATTGTCACCCCATTTGATGGTAAGTCGAATCTATGGTTTTTCATAAATAACCATAGTAAGTTAATTGAAAAATAACAGGTTGACAGGCCTAATGATAAAGGAATTTCTTCTTGGCCTAACTTCTAACATAGAACTACCCTATCACATTTGAATTGAATATTGATTAATAGACATATTCATTTTTTGACTGAAGTAAAAGCAAAAGTGTTACTAAGAATACTTACAGATAAAAAGCTACAGTTACAGTGGTCAATTTAATTTTAATTTGTAACTAAATAAATAGTCATCTTCGTTTTAACCTCACATTTACATTCTTTATCTCTATCTATCTATCATCAAAACAAAAATAAATAATTCAGTCACTGTTCAGTAGTGCCAACACAAAAACCAACCAATAACCCAACTAACTGCACCTACTATATAACACTCGTTGACCTACATATAAAATATAAAATAACCCATTGAGATTGAACAAAACTACACGTAATCTAATATGTAATTTACATTAATATGCCAGAGTGTTTTTTGTCTTCCTTTTTAGCGAATTTCCTTTTGGGAATACCTAATTGTTGTCATTAGGTACAAATTGAATTTTTTTACCTAGAAGCGATCAAGATAAGGTGGACTTTATTTATTTGAGATTCCTTGAGGTGGACTTCGTCTTTGGTTTGTACAGTAGCATAATCATTATGTGTCCTGTCAATCATGTAATGTCTTTGTTTATCAACAAAATATATAACAACCCGCATTGACGGTTTGTTTGTTGTGATTGAACAACTAAATTTGACACTTAGAAACACATGATTTTGTTACAAATAAAAGAAGTTCAGCGTCAAAGGCAAAAACATTCACAACTGTACCTATTGTGATAGTGTACCACGGTATCACAATAGGTAGCGAGAAGAGCGCCAAGAAAGCTTACGGCGCATAAGTTTGAACATTCATCTTTATTGAGAGTTGATTTTAATTAGAAGGGTTCCAAGAAGGCTTTCAGGAAGAAATTAAACTAGCATAGGCTACATGAATATTAATTTGAACATATATAACTTATAGGTATACTATATGAATGATCATATCACAGTGAGCATGTTACTATTTCGTTTTGAGGTCCCCAGAGACTAAAAATACCGTTTGCTCAATTTAATTTATGGGTGTATTACAAAGTACGTTACCAGTCTTCATAATATGGCTTATTGAGTCAAAATAGGAAAAATGTCAAACGAAGGTATGTTGTAGGCCTAATGTAATGGGCATATTTACCCCGATATACTGTACAACATTTTGTTTTTTCCACAATGAGTTTAATTGTTTATTAGCGTAAGGTGACGATTGATGAAGGGACTTCATATTTGACATGGACCTTATATAATACCAATGTCCTTTTCCACAATAAATTTTTTTCTAATGTATAGTTTTAAAATGGCGGCTATTAAAAATAATAATACTGTATCTCAAATATATCTTAAAAGCATTAAATGTTCTCAAAACTTTACAATGCACAAAAAAGTTTACAATCATTTATCGTTGAATTTGATTATATCTAATCAATGAGTGCTTTCACAAGCATCCACCGCAAAGCGGTTTGTTTACTTTTTTACCGATCACGTGACAAATCCTACAAATAAAGTAACAAAAATTTGTCACGTGTTGATAGAACGCGCTGATTGATACCAAGTTTATTTCAAATACGTAAATAATATGTAAAGGATCTTTTTTAATTTAAATATTTGATAAACATCGGCATTGGCCATTCCCCAGATTGGTATTCCAAATCTGACGTGTCAGATAAAAAGAGCATAATATACATTTATCAGTACTTCTCTTTTAGTCTACAAAATTTAGACAATCTTCTTATGCATGAGAAATAAATTTGTTGACAATCTTTTACATATTACTGTATTTGTTTTATATGTTTGTTACATTTCAAATTTTCATTCACTAGAAGGTAAAAAAATTAAGCAGTCTACTTTTTAAATTATATTGTCATATATCATCAAATTAACATAATAACAGGGCTTATGTATTGGTTTAATTCTAAGTTCCATGTATTTTGTTAGAAAAAATTAAGCTCAAAACAGTTTTCTTGAAACCACCGAATTGTTTCTGCTGATTTGATGTAGGTTTCAATCTCCAATTCTTTTGCATTTTCTTCAGGTTTTTTTTTGTTCTATCAACACATTGATAAAGTAGTGTTGTCTGAAAATAAATATATTTATTATAGATTATTTTTTTTAAATATTATCAATGAAAATAATGAATAAAACTGGGCGAGAACCGATCCTTGAGGCACTCCTGATTTAATTTCCATTTTTATTGAATTTGTATGTATTATATGGTTTTTCATTTTTGTCTCATATTTGAACGTATTTCAATCTATTTGCAAGGTATAATTTAAACCATTTAACCCTTTGAAACCCGAATTGGATGGCCTGATGCCAGAGTGAACCAAGTCTATTTATTTAATTTTTCAGAACAAGCCGGAATATGTTTTTAATGTTTGATGCTGAATTGCACATACTTATTGAACTATATGTAGTTCTTATGTTCATAATTTTAAAGGTAACATACCTTTAATACCTTTAATACCTTTATTGAAATGGCGACCTAACTCAATAGGTAGTTTAAAGCCAAGTATGAATGAGGGATGAGTGTAGGATGATTGTGGCGCGATCTTGTAGTCTTGTTACTGACTAAGGCCGACATTTTCCTTAGACAGGACTGTTAATTCATAGCCCAACAGCCAATGGTATCTAGGGACCTACAGTTTAACGTGGGATCCGAACCACAATTTCAACCTCCCATATACGAATTGGTCTAATTATGAGGATGGTACTTATGGATGAACTAGTATTCACTAGTGCGGACGGTAATCCCCACCAGCGAATATCGCATCCACAAGCCATCGCTCATAACTATCCACAATTCGTGACCTCCAAGTAGCTGGATTACAGGACGTCGCCACCGTCCCAGTCTATAGTTTTTTATCCATAACATTAATTAAAATATAATAATAGAAAATATTTAACAAAATAAAATTTTTTTTCTTTTTAAGTGCCCCGACATGGTTCAGTCTGGTTCAAGACAAAATTGACATTGCAATTAAGTGCTAAAGTGAACTAATGATTAAAGGTTCAATAAACTACCTTAACATTTTAATTTCATTATGAATCATTAATTTGCTTAAATGTGTTTAAGTTGTTATGATTACGTTCATGTAAAATATTAAAATTTTATGTTTTCTAGAAAATTTTTGTTGAAAACTAACATTTTTGTGCGGTTTTAAAAATAAAAATAAGTAAAACAACGCAAAAAATAAGTCTTCTACTGTACTTATTCTTGAAACTGTTTATTTTTAATCATTAAGAACTACAGTATTGAAAATTCAACATTTGACAAAACAAAGTTAATAACCTATGGATCCCCTATGGATTGTTGTTTACGATATTTAACATTGTAGTTGAAAATGATCACTTACTATTATTTTATTTCACAAATAAATCCTGTATTTATTTAAAATCAAAAATAAACTTATTGCCTGTAAGCTTGGTGAAATTCAAGTAAACTAGTATCATAAAAAAGGCAGACTTTCCATTCCCTCGTCTGCCAGAATGAACCAAATCATACAATTTTCTGAACTTTGTTTGCCAGAGTGAACTAACTCCAAAATATATGTTAGAACATGGAAGTCTTGTCTGTTTCAATGTAGATACCTGTTATTATCACTATTAAAATCATATAAAATTACTCTGTGGCACAAAAAACACTCACCACAGCTGAAAATATGGAGGCAAAAATTTGGTTCACTCTGGCATAAGAATGAAAGCTACTGTGAACTAACCAATTGCAGGTTAGCAAAAAAGGGCATAAATAGGTAATAAATGTCGTAATTTCCATCACTTGTATCATTTGAAAGGTGTGGAATGAAGTCATCACCAGAATCTTCAAATAGGTCCGATAAACTAGAGTTAATTAACTCATTATCATCAAAAGAAGTTGAAGCACTGGGAACTAACTCGCATGCGTTAGCCATGTTTTTCAAGAGTTGGTGCAGTCTGGCACACAAACAGTAGTAAAATTCCCTGTTTGGGAAAACAAAAAAACAAATTTCCCTAGCAACCACAACTGTTATTGAGATGGTTCACTCTGGCATAATATTATAATGTATTTCTTAAGTATAAAATTATATTATTTAAAAAACAAACAAAATGGAGTTGGTTCACTCTGGCATCAGACCATCCAATTATGATGCACCGAGGAAAAAAATGTTTTTCTCTCATTTTTCTTTTATTTAGGGTCAAAATAACACACAAACACTGTTTTTTTAAATTTTCCATCACAGGTTAAAAACATAAAAAAAATGTTGTTTAAAAACAACAACGGGCACTTGTGGTTACAACGGGCAAAACCCAGTGGCGGCCGGTGGTTAGGGACGCTGGGGGGACTCTTATCATTATTTTATTTATATTTTACGCCAGTGAAGATAAGTAATGTCTGCTTCAGGAAAAACGGTTAACTCTTATATGTCAATAAATTATAGTTACTCCATCAAACAGGTATAATTCGATCACAAAGTTGACTTAAATTGCAATATAGCCTAAAAATCTTAATCACAATTGCTGACGAAAAGTCATCTCTGTTGTACATAACTGATAATCTGTTGTACTGCAGAGAGCATCAGTTATGTACAACAAAGATCACATTTTAGGTCAATAAAATTGACCTAAAACAAACAGTTGTTTACCGTCAATTTTATTCAGTTAATATGAATCCGTTTAAGGGGGCGGTCTACCCCAGCCAAAACAACAACAATACCGAATGCCGCTTCGCAGCCGTAGCGCTAGGCGAGTTTGATGGCTGCAGAGGTTTACGGGGATCGTGTTTTAAAATTAACCAATTAAGATAGAGATTGGCTGTTAACTTTTTCTAAAAGTAGAAAAAATTATCTAGTAGGCTATCTTTTTAGAATTTTTAAATAAAATTTCTAATTTCAGTAATAACTGTCTAAAATCATCTGTTTTTAGTTTTGTAAATGCAGAGGTTTACGGGGATCGTGTTTAAAAACTAACCGCTTAAGATAGAGATTGCCTGTTAACTTTTTTTTAAAGTAGATAAAAGTATCTAGTCGGCTATCTTTTTAGAATTTTAAAATAAAATTTCTAATTTCAGCTATAACTGTCTAAAATCATCTGTTTTTATAGATTTTTAACTGAAATTTTCTATTGGTTTTAATGAACTAATTACAAAAGTGTAACAGAGGAAAATTAGTACCGTTATTCTTCTTTAATATGACACCTTATTTATAGCTCTAGGCTTCATTTGGCAGAAGATAACACGATTATAAAAACCTCTTGCATTTGGGTGCGCGCCAGGGGTAGACCGCCCCCTTAATGCTTAGGCCTACTTCTTTTTCGTGACATTTGTTTGAATTGAGGAAACAAATCAGACTGAAATAGTTTTGCCGCGGACATGTGTGTTCTAAGAATTAAAAACTGTCCGATACCCCGGATGTTAAGATGTCACACACTTCCTTTTTGCGACAATATATTTCCGGTCTTCAAACCATGTTTACGTCTGGGTTCATGTACACTGTTCACATACTGGACTAATCCAGTTCAGGGGAGTTTCTTATTTTTTGTACTTCATATTTAAATTCTTTGTCGTATATGAAAGCCTTAATACAATCAATTGTTCAACTGTAAAGGATACATCACAATGTGAGATTATTTTGCCATTGACTATGAATACATAGTCAATAATTTTGCTTAACGAAATCCAGAAAAAAAATTTACATCTCTTGAGACATTTTGTAGGCCTATAGTTTCATTTAATGTCGCAAATCTAATGTTGATCTTTCCAAGTACTTCATCAAATTCTATACACGCCTTGATGTGTTTTTGTCACTCGTTTTATGCATCTTAACTATTTAGCTAAAATGTTTAATCTCTTAAATACCACCAACAGTTAAGGCACGATCCTGAATCCCTTATAATCAAGCAAGTGTTACAGAAAAACGAGTTTTTAATTTTACAGCCACAGAGCCAATTGGCCTAATTGTATAAATTTCTAAAACACTTTTGATTATAACTATTTTTCTTTTTGTTCAACTTTGCATTTGATTAATAACTAAATTGGGCCTTAGAAGCCCCAGGAGCTTCAAAGTAATTCTAATATTCAATGTTTTTTTTTTTTTTTTTTCATTCTATTACCTACTATACGATTTACCTGGTGTAAATGTTGCTCATCTCCAACGTCACCCATTTCACTTTCACCCATTTACATTTCCTCACAAATCTATAGACAATTCACTATTTCAACACAACGCACACAAACACGTACAACATTACGCACAACAGAACCCAGACGGACGACTGAATTGCGAGGGAACTGATAGTCACATTTTTGGCACTGCTCGGTTGGTAGCAGTGGCTGGAGCAGTGGCGCGCGCAGCCTAGGGCGCCGGGCAGAGCGTTGCATTAGCAGCCGTTGGGTGTGCCTGTGTGAGTGAGCTGCGCGTATGCGCGTCTCCATTTGATTTTACAAGAGCGCTAGGACGCCGTGGCCGGCGTCCGTCGCTCCGGCCTGAGCCGGCCGCGACAGAATTAGAGACACAATCGTCGTCGATTTTGGATTTATTTTGGTACGATCTGTTTCTATCTTCAACTTATGGCCTATAAAATTGTCATTCTGTTAAATATTCTCATAATAATAGTAGTGGGGTTTGGTTACTTTCAAAACGGAAGTCGTGCCAATTGCCAGCCGCTGCCGGCCAGCTGCCATCGGCCAGCTGCCAAATCAGTCGCTGCCGCCATATGCCATGCCATATAGCTTTAGGTGGGGAGAGGCTAAATCAAATGAAGGGGTGGAGAAGGGGTGAGGAGATGGTGTTAAGTTTTGAAGTAGGAGTTAGTGTATAAAGGAGAGGGGATAATTGCTTCAAGGTCATATGGAGGGGGTTTTAAAAAAGACTGAACTCTAAGAGTTCAGTTTATCGGTGATCATCATACAGGTCAGTCGAAACCGACAAGGGATTGAAGAATAGCTTCTACATCATTTATTGTTGTAGAAGATACATCTGGAACTTGTACAGGGTTCTGAGGAGTTGTTGAAGTTGAATTTCTAGAAGGATTTTCCCTTGGATGAGTTGTTGATGATACTTCATGAACTTGAACATTTTCTTGGTTGGTTTCCATTATTATTGTAGTGTGAATTAGAGTGGAGATGTTGTTAGCTGAAGAGCATAGAAGATAATGAAGTAGGAATTATTGTCGGGGCCCTTATATAGGGAATGGTGGGGGTAAAATAAAAAAACTTGTTGAACACAGTCGATAGGTGTAACAAGTTCTAAGTTATTTAAGTGTAACATAGAACGTAAAATGTCGTAAATAACACTATCATCAACATTAACCTGAGAAGTTGTTGAACAGTATAATGGGTTAAAACTGTACTTCTTCCTAACTCTATTTAAATTAGTTTTACACTTTGAAATTGAAGGTTTAGAAGTACTTCGTAATATGTGTTGTGTTCGCAAAAGCTTTAATTTTAAACATTGTGCAGTCATTATAATCGATGTGTTAAGTTCAGAAGTTAAAAGAAGACTGAGATATAAAATGAAGTGTAAAAGAAATTGAAACAGAAAGCCAGAGTAGTAATTTTATAGGTTAGAATTTACAAAGGCTATTTCATGGATAATTCTAACCTCAAACCTAGTAAGTGAAGTAGTCATAACATAAAACTAACGAGAGATGATGACCGAGCGGATGCGAGGCAATGAATGTTTGTAGCGAAATAAACTACCCACCTTTATAGAGGCAATAACTCCAGCCAGATGGCGGCAGATGGCAAGCAAATGACTGGTTGACCGACTTTCACTTGAGTAGTAAGAGAAGTAGGGTTCTGTGTCTATCCCTACTCCTTGGGGTCAATGACCGACCGGAAAGGTCAATGACCCCCCCCCCCCGAAAAAATGGAGCCCCCCCCCTTCCTTTACTCTTTCCCCCACTCCTTCCCCCACTCTTCCAGGTCAATGGCCGGTCACCACCGGTTGTTGACTTTATGTGGTGAAACCAGACTAAATATGGCAGCTGCCATGGATAATTCTAACCTCAAACCTGCTGCGCATGCAACGAGTTCTCCGGATCGGAATAGTGACTATGCTATTGCGCATGCGCCTAGTCCTGTATTACTCACTTTAGCGCTACTGCACATGGATAATTCTAACCTCAAACCTTGGTTTTGCGTTGCTGTGCATATGCTGCTCCCCACTCCTTTGCCTTCCTTTTACACTGCTGCGAATTGGACTGGATTGAACACTGTACTGGAGTGAAACAACTTCCCCCACTCCTTGAAAACCCGAGGAGCGATAGGAGCTATATCTTTGCTTCAGTCGCCAACAAACTTTCATAGCGAAAGGTTGTTGGCGACTCAGCAAGAAGTTTCAAATATATAGTAGGCCTATATATATTTGAACTTCTTCTACTATGTTGCGTTTTTTAATGCAATGTGGTATGTGTGTGTGTGTGTTTAGTTGTAAGGTGTATTTAATTTAAGAAATAATTTGCGCATTGCGATGTTAGTTATAAGTTGGGTTTAGCATTAAGGTGTATTAATTTTTAAGAATAATGATGGTATTTAGCATTAAGGTGTATTAATTTTAAGAATAATGATGGTATTTGGTTGTGTTGAATTATTTGGTTTTTAATAATGATGTGTTGGTACTACTAATTTATGTTTGTTTTGTGCATTTGTTTTGCCTTACAGCTAGATGTTAGGGGGTAGATTAACTGTAAATTCAGAAGTTCAGTTGAACTTCATTTAAAATGGGTGGGACATCCGCAAGTCGGACTTTTTTTTTGCATTTTGTTTAGGAATATGATGGGTGGGGTTAGTTTGGGTGGGGTTAGAGTTGCGTTTCTGCATTAGGTGTTCCAGTTTCCCTTGGAATTCATGGTTACGGTAGACCCGGACCGGACCGTTACGGTAGACCCGGACGGTCCAAACAAAATTGCGTCGATGTCCCTTGCAGAACGTAACTAGTGGGTTGGGAGTGGGAACCGTTAGGCAAACAGGGTGGTGGGAACAGTATTACTGTTCCCATCACCTTGGATCATTATAAATCTTGAATGACCTTGACCCACTTTTGGAAGGGTCAATGACCCCCCCCCCCGAAAAAATGGAGCCCCCCCCCCTTTCCCCCACCACTCCTTCCCCCACCAGTCCTTCCCCCACCTCCCGGGCCAATGACCGGTCATGGCCGGCTGCTAACCCCTCTCATTTGCATACCGTTATAAAAGACGCGTTGGCCGGGGCTAGTGTTTCATTCCGATTCCAGACGTTAGGCTGTGAACTTGGAGTTATAACGATGTCTTCTGTGCCTACTACTACTTCTACTACTTCTACCACTTCAACTTTTACTTCGACTTCGACTTCGACTTCGATTTCTACGGCTGTTACTGCATCAAACAAAACTCTTCGCTTGAAAAACTGTCCGGATTGGTATAAGAAGAAGCTTTCATCTGAACCTTCAACTTCTGGAGCTATTCTTCTGCCAACCAACTCTTCTAGACTTCGCAGTATTTTTTCACCACCTTCACCTTCGCCTTCAAACGACTCCGCACCACCATCAACTATGATGCCGCCACCGCAGAAGCCAGTTCCCCGTCTTAATACTCCTTCCATTGAAACTATTGTTCATCACCTTAGTACACCCATTATCCCACTATCACCATTGCCTCCTACCCCACCACTTGCTACAGTTGAAGACCATACCTATCACAAAACTAATTCCTCTAAACCAGTTCCTAAACCTGCCCCTAAACCTGCCCCTAAACTTGCTCCTAAACCTGCTCCTTCAGAGCAATTTCGATCATTACAAGAAGAGCGTCGTAGGGCATTTAGCCGTCCCACTACTTGCCCTGAAATGCTTATTAAGGGAATTAAGAAAGGATCAGCTTGTGGGAGGAAATGTGTTAAAAATGAAAGTTTTTGCCGTGTACATATCGTGAAACATATTTCTGAACCACAACTGACAGAAACCCCCACCGTTGAAGACAATCCTAAAATAATATCCGTCAGAGGAGAGAGGCTTAAGAAAGGTTTGAAATATTTTTTTCTAAGTGTTGTTGACCACCAACACATTTTGGCAAAATGTAACGGCTTAAAATATAAAATTAGAGTTTGTGAGAATTTGTGTAAAGAGAAGAGATTTAACACTTTAGATTCTCAAGACTTTCTCCTCAGGGATAAAAAGGATCGTATTACAAGGTGGGGGCGTAAACAGTAAATTCACTTAGTTTTTTCCAAATTGTTGCTAAAAAAAATAATGGGGGAGAAACACAACGCGTTATAGCGTTGTGTTTCTCCCCCATTATTTTTTAACACTCTAAGTCTCGTGACCTACTTTCATGTGAGTAGTGAGTAAAGGATGGTTCTGTGTTTGTCTGCATTCCTTCGGGTCAATGACCGGACCTGAAAGGTCAATGACCCCCCCCCCCCCCGAAAAAATGGAGCCCCCCCCCCCCGAAAAAATGGAGCCCCCCCCCTTTCCCCCACCACTCCTTCCCCCACCATTCTTTCCCCTACCACTCCTCTGGGTGAATGGCCGGTCATGACCGGTTGTCTACCTACATCTAACCGTTATACTAGCTACTCCAGAGTCTTCATTCCAATCCGTGAGACCACTGCTGCAACATGCCTACTCTATTAGAATTATGTTTGCGACAGATAGTTTCAAATATAGTGTTGGCGGAACTTGCATTTGAAGATGGAAACCTTCCACTAACACTACGTCAAGAAGTGTATTCTTTTTATAGGGAAAATTTTGGACTTTTTCATTATCTTCAGTATAAATTTATGGATGGAACAAATATGTGTCCAGAATGTGGTTCGGCTGCAATAGGAAATGGATTATTGGATTTTACAATAGATGGTGGAATTTATGAATACAAATGTTATTTGTCATACAAGTTTATCATCCCAGAAGAAGAAAAATGTGATATTTGTGCAATTAATTTGTACAAGTTTACACAAGCCGATCCTGCTGAAATCCATTTGGAAAACAACATTGAAGTCCCTTATTTTTTTATGCCTTAAGCTCCATAGCAGTCCACCAAACCCAGCCAAACGGCCCTTTTCAGGGCCACCTAAGACTTAAATTTAGGGATGTAAGCTATTTAGCTTACATGCGACTTAGCAGAAATAAGTTCTGGTACATGGCTAGTTTGATCCGTGTAGTAGTAAGCAAAGGAGGGTTCTGTGTCCATCCCCACTCCTTAGGGTCAATGACCGGACCTGAAAGGTCAATGACCCCCCCCCCCCGAAAAAATGGAGGCCCCCCCCCCCTCTCCCCCACTCCTTCCCCCACTCCTTCCCCCACCTCCCGGGCCAATGACCGGTCATGGCCGGCTGCTAACCCCTCTCATTTGCATACCGTTATAAAAGACGCGCCGGCTATGGCTAGTGTTTCATTCTGGTTTCTTCCACCACTCTCGTTGCTTCGCCGCTCTTGTTGCTTTGTTCCTGCCAGTTTTAATATCTTTATTTTTAAAATGCTTCCTTACTTTAATGAAAATTTTAATCCTTCAGAAAATGCAGATGTTTTTCAACCACCTGAAGATGGTTTCCAACATCATGAAGAAAATGCTTTCCAAGAACATGAAGAAGATGTGATAGAAGACATGGATAATAGCAGTGAAGATGAAAGTGAAGATGACAGTGAAGATGAAATTGAAATTAATGAACAATTCAAAGTATATTTTATAGAAACACAATTCCCTTTTGATGTAGTTGAAAGATTTATTTTTGAAGCACATAGATGGCTAAATTTAGGATTCAACATTATAATTGGTTCACCTATTGTCTACAATAACAGTAACTTCTTCCTTGTAACTCCAAATGATCGAGAACAAATTCTTACTTGGCAGGACGATGTGATGAGATCATACGAACTGAACATTGGTGTTGGGTACTTTGTTGCAAGAGTGGCTTAATAACCACATTACCCTTCCCCCACCTCCACCCTATCCCTTCCCAATCCTTATTCCTTCCCCCTCCCCATATTTAAAATTTATAAAAGTGGGGCTATGAACCTTCAGGTTTCTAGTCTGTACTCGCACTTTGTGCCGTGAAGTACATCTCTTGTATTTTTTTCTCCACCTTTTAAAATATTATTTATTTGAAAAAATGCCTCCTAATGTGAATTACCATTTTAATTCTTCCGAAATTTCCGATGTTTTTGTACAACCTGAAGACATTTTAAATAATGATAGTGAGAGTGAGAGTGAAGAAGATGATGATTATAGTGTTGAACTTAGTGAAGAACGTAAAGTTATAGCAATTGATCCACAATTTCCATTTGATACAATAGAAAACTTTTTGGTTGAAGCTAATAAATGGTTAAATTTAGGATGTTATATACGAATTGACTCTTTTATATTGTATGGTGATAGTCATTCTTTCCTTGTCACACCAAATGACAGAGACCGCATGTTGCAGTGGGCACAATCTATGATGGAGTGCTATGAACAAGGTGTGGACACTGGTGGCTATTTTCTTGCACAAGTAGTGTAATAACAAAATTACTTTTCCCCCCACCCTATACCCTATCCCTTCCCAATCCTTATTCCTTCCCCCTCCCCATTTTTAAAATTGATGAAAAGGCAGGCTATGAACGTCCAAGTTTCTAGTCTGTACCCACACCTTGTAGCATCAAGATGCTTACCAGACTTGATGGTTTTATAGCCAATGATATTAATATATGGAGTTTAATAACAAACTTACGGATAAAAATTGAAGAAAAAATTATGGGAAACAATGAGCTAGGAGTTATTGTTTTTGTTTCATTAGTAGAACATTTTGAAATTTTGTATAGTATAAAAGTAACAATTAACAATATTAATGAACTATTTCCTTGGACAATATTTATTCGCAATAAAATTGAAGAGCAGAAAATTATAGTAGATGTGACAGCAATGAAATATAACCTAGATAGAGAAGAATAGATACTAACCCCCTTCCTATTCCTTTGTTTTGCAAAAATAGTGGGGGTAGGAGTATATATAAGACTAAGTAAGCGATACATAGTTTGTTATTTGAAGTAAAAGAAGTAGTAAAGAAACATGTTGTCTAGAGATACTCCATTTATTAATTATTCTCAAGTTAAAGATGTTTTTGAAAGCACAAATGAAATACAGGAAGAAAACATAGAGGAAACTTATGACGAAACTGATAATGATTCTATGATGGAAGAGGAAGAAATGGTACAGATTGAACAAGAACTATTTGAAGAAATGATAAATGATAGTGATGAAGATATAATTAAGGAAGCTATTGAAATATTTATATTGGATTCATCATTGGAATCACCCATATCACCTTTACTGTCTTCTGAATCTGAATCTGAATTGGACTAAGGTACCCCCACTATTTTGAAGAAGTAGTGGAGGGAAAATATCCCCACCACAAGTTAAAAGTTGGTGGGGGAATGTTTATAAATGTGTTAAATATTTGTGCAGGAGATCAGTCTTAAAGAGACTAGTGACCGAAGATGTTTCGTAAAATACCTTTTGATCCTTCATACTACAATCTGTTTGATATACATCGTTTTCCAGACATTGAGGAGAAATTGTACAAGAAATTTTGTTCTCTACTGGATAAACCACAAAAACTACCACCTAATACTTTTACCTACAAGCTACCTATCATGGACAAGGACGATGTAAGCAAAATACCATTGGTTCAAGTCAAATTTTTGGAAGAAAAAATTCTTGTTTGTGTCAGGGAAGTATTTCACAATGATTATTCAAAAAAATTGGCTTTCAACTTTATTCAAGAACATGCGGGATCTGAAAGAGAACAGTATCCCGAACCATATTACAAATATCTTTTCGAGAATGGAGCGAGTGTAACTGTAGAAATAACCATTACATTAGTATAACTCTCCCCACCACTGACGTCTCCCCACCATTGGCATCTCCCCACTACTGACTTAAATTTGGTGGGGGAATGTGGATAAATGTGTTGACTATCTGTGTAGAAGCTTACTCTTCGAGAAATTGTTGATCAAAATGTTTCATCATGTACCTTGTGATCCGACTTCTTCCTTCAGGGAAAAACAAAGATTAAAACGACTAGAAAAAGAAAGACAAGACCGAGAAGATATGAAGATGGAATTTAATAGACTACAATTTCAAATACCAGGAATTGAACTTGGAGCACCAAGATTGAAAACTCTCCACTGGGCTGGAAGTTATATCAAATTTTTGAAAGTACAAGTTGAAGCAAGAGATCTAAAATTGAAAACATTAGAAATGGAAAATCGAGAATTGAAGAAATTAATATCACACATGTCTGGTAATACAACTGTTCAAGAAGGTGAAGAAGAAGGAAAAGAAATTTTAGGAATCTAAATTATCAGCACCCCTTTTAGAGAATAGGGAATAGATCACTTTGTGGTAATGTAATAACATGCCGCTTAGTGATCTATTCCCAGTTCTCGCTTAATATCCGATGACCTTGACCTACATAAAAGTGGTGGGGGTAAGAGCATATAAAGAGATAGTTATGGATATAACTTTCAGTACAAGTCTAACACTATGGACAGCTTGTTAGTTTTGTGTTTACAACAAATTATCAATAATGGGTTTCTTTACCGTTATATAATAACATCAAATAAATGTGAAATACCTCAACCAATTCGTGAAATGGTCATGAAATTTAAGAAGGACAATAGTGGATTTGGTATTTATCTTGCTTTTATTTTTGAAGATGGAACAAAAATGTGTCATGATTGTGGAAAAGCATCTGTTTTAGACTTTGAACAATTTGAAGATGATGGAGGTAAATTAGTTCACCTTGTAAAAGGCCAAGTGATGAAATTTGAAACAGTCAAGAAAAAATGTAACATTTGTGCACAAAACTTGTTTGAATTTATTAAGTATAGTGCATTAAAATCATGATATCCCTTCTACATATGAAGAAGGTGGGGAAGAAAAAGAGTGGGGATTATAAAGTGGTGGGAGAACTTGTATAAATGTAGGCTGTTTGAAGAGACTTTTAATATTGTTGCAGCATTTGTTGAAACAACATGCAGTTCGAAATTTGCCATTTTAAAATTAAATATGAAGATTGGAGCTCTGTTGCAGGATTTGTCAAGTCTAAAGAAGAAAATCAAAAGTTGCTAAATGTACATTGCTATATTCACAATGAAGAAAGTCATGACAAAATAATGGCATATTTAAACACACCTAATGTAACATCAGAAAGCTCTGCATTTATAAAATATTTAAAAGAAGAAGATTTGGATGTGACCCTAGAAGTTTGGTATCTAATTTAAATTATTGTGGTGGGGGGAAATGTAGAAGTTATTGGTGGGGGAAATGAGATAAAACCAGCAAAATTGTAGAACAGAATTCACTCTATACAACGATGGAGCATCCTTCCACAACACCTGTATTGGCATCTGTGGATTGGCATCAAAATTATCAACTAAATACTTCAAGTTCAAATTGTTATGAAAATCATCAGCCTAGCACTTCAAATTCAAATTGGTATGAAAATCAGCTGCCTAGTACTTCAAGTTCAATTTGGTATGAAAATCAGCAACCGGCCACTTCAAGTATAAATTGTTATGGAAATCAGCAAACTATTACTTCAACACAAAATTTCTATGAAAATCAACAGCCGACAACATCAACTAATTTTTGTACATCAGTATTTAAAGTATCAAAACCCCATTTGGAGTGTAATAAGTTAATATCAGCTCAATCAGGAAGAATCAGGAAAAACACATACATGAGAGAAAGGTGCAAGAGAGAAAGGATAGAATTTACAAAATTACAGTTAACAGTTCCCTCTATTAAAGTGGGATGTACTAGAATACAAACTTTGCAAGCAACCAATGCATATTTGTTGGAATTGTTAGAAAAAATTGAAAAGTTGGAGAAGAAGAATGAACATTGTAAGAAGTAAACACTCATTCCCCCCAAGAAAAACAAAAAAAAATAATAAAATAGTAAAATGAAAAAAAAAGTAGATGTAGAATAGAGAGCGAGGAATAGATCACTTTGTGGTAATGGACTAACATGCCACTTAGTGCTCTATTCCTCGTTCTCGCGTTATATTGGATGACCTTGACCTACATTAGTAGGGTGGGGGAAATTGAAAATGGTGGGGGAAAGTGTATAAAGGAGAAGCCTACTGTAGAGGAATCACTCTGAAAGTAAACTTGTCAGAAGTATGGACTTGACCACAAGCAAAGGAGAAGATAGAAAACAAAGATTTCGAGAAATGGCTAAAGTAAGAGAGTCAAGAATAAGGTTGAGATTTTACAAACTACAGAGATTGATTCCTGGTGTTAAGTTAGGAGAAATAAGATCAAGAACGGTAGACATGGCGGCTGATTACATCAGTTACTTACAATCGGAATTAATGATAAAGGAAGCAAGAATAGAAGAGCTGGAGCACAAGATAAAACAACATATTGAAACATCGTACAATGAACCTATAAATTGTGTAATAAAAGAAGAAGATGTAAAAGACTTAAATTAAACAAAAAAATGAATTTGGACTTTGGTTATTGATTGGACACTTCTTAGAGAATGGGGAATAGATCACTTTGTAGTAATGAATCATCATGCTGCTTAGTGATCTATTCCCAGTTCTCGCTTAATCAAAAATGACCTTGACATACTTAGCAAAATATCATATAAGCCGGATCAAAAACAGTTATTCCTCATTTACTGGAAATGGCTCCTGTAGACAACACCGATTATCCAAGGAAATCTATGATTGAAATATTGTATAAAATTCAATTAGAGGATTTAAATATGGAAGAAGATGAAAATAATAGCGAAACTTCAGAAGTAGAAACTATAAATGATATGGATGTGGATGTAACAACATCAGAAGAAGAAAATGCCAATGATGTGGAGAATGAAAATTTGGATATGGATGTAGTAATATCAGAGTCTTCGTCATCATTTGAATATGAAGAAATACATATTGAAACTCCAATTCATATAGAGAATATTAATGAAGAATCTGTTAGTAGAAGATTAATATTTTGTCCAAGACGTTTGTTTTCTTCTGAAAGTGAAGAAGAAGAAGATGAAATAGTAGTGGGGGAACTATTATAAAAGAAGGAAAGGGAGAGCTCATTTCATTTATTGGCGAAATTTTGAAGAGTGAACACCACCAAACATGTATCATTGCGATAAATGTTTGGAATCGTTTAATGATGATATTCTGTTAGAAATACATAAGGAACTAATTCACAACAACATAGAAGAACAAGAAGAACAAAATGAAATAACAGCAAGACCTACAACAACTTTACCAAATTTACAAGTATCAGCTTTACCCGGAAAGGTAGTAATGCATCATAAGATTCAAAATGAAGATTTAAACTTAGAAGAATTTATTAGAGAAGCAAAACCAATCATCAGTAGAACTTTAAAAGAAGAATTAAAAAGATTGAATTTTCTCAAATTTGGATTACTACTAGAAGCTATGTTTATAAATGTACAAGAAGAATTATCACCAAGAGGATTTATAACTAAAAATCAAACTATCATAGGAAGTTCAGACATTGATTAAATAGTTGAAAAATGTATAGAAGAAATATTAACTAAAATTCAGGAACATGAAGGACGAGGATCAGGGTGGAGTCTTATAAGTATTGAAGGATTAAATATAAGAGTTCATAAACATGGATATGGACTAATGGGATCTAGTTATATTCGTTTACCAAAAATAATTGAAGATACAAGATCATGTGTTAATGTGAAAAATCAAGATAACGAATGTTTTAGATATGCGATGACATGTAAATTTGTACCAAATCATTGTAATGAACCAAACCAGCACTATGAAAATCAAAGATATAGATATAACTTTCAAGGAATTAGTTATCCTGTATCACTAAAAGATATATCAAAATTTGAGAAGAAAAATCCCGGCACATCTATTAATGTTTTTGGATTAGATAGTTCAAATAAAGTTTATCCTTTACGTATTGCTAAAGAAGAACTAGCAGATCATACAGATTTACTACTACTAACACAAGGAGATGTATCTCATTATGTGTATATAAAGAAATTTGACTCTCTTGTTAATAAACAACTTTCAAAAAATCGAAACAAAAAGCTGATCTGCAAAAGATGTTTTAATTTCCAACGAGAAGGAAGACAAGGAATGGAATGGTTACAAGAGCACAAAAGATTATGTAACAATAATTATGAAGCAAAAATTATTTTACCTTCAGAAAGCAGAGCATTTATTACATTTCAAAAAGTTCATCATCAATATCGTATCCCTATAGTTGTATATGCTGATTTTGAATCAACACTAATTCCTATAGAAGATGAAAATTGTGAAGCTAGAAAAAGTGTCAAATATCAAATGCATAAACCAAATAGTTTTTGTTTAATGGTTAAATCAACATTATCAGAAGAACATTTAAACCAATATGGATTAACTTCAGAACCTCTAGTATATCGTGGTGAAAATGTGGAAACAATATTTCTTGACCATTTATATTTAATAGCTGAAAATGTACAAAGATTATATACAAATATTATACCAATGAAACCGATGGAGGAAGAAGAGGAAATTCAACATGAAAATGCAACTCATTGTTTCTTATGTAAAAATGAATTTACCATTGACAATTATAAAGTTAAAGATCATGACCACCTTACAGGTTATTACAGGGGTGCTGCTTGTAATAAATGTAATTTGAGCTATCGTTTACCACTATTTATTCCTGTGGTTCTCCATAACCTCAGTGGGTATGATGCTCATTTTATAATACCTGAATTAGGAAGAGACGATGGTTCGATAGATGTATTGGCTGAAACTTCAGAAAAATTTATAAGTTTTTCTAAAACAGTTGGAAATGTCAAATTAAGATTTTTAGACTCCTACCGATTTATGCCGTCGAGTTTGTCTAAACTTTCTGAAAATTTAAGGAAACAAGATTTTGTTGAAACAAAAAAGATTGTAAGTAACGACAAACTGGATCTCGTACTTCGGAAAGGTGTTTTCCCATATGATTATATAGACAGTTTAGAAAAGTTTAATGAAACATCACTTCCGCCAAAAGAAGAATTTAAAAGTAAACTATACGACATGGACATATCTCAAGAGGATTATGATCATGCATGTAAAGTATGGAATGAATTAGGATTTACAACATTGGGAGAATATTCAGATTTTTATGTTAAATTAGATGTAACTTTATTATGTGATATAATGGAAGAATTTAGAAATACATGTTTTGCAGCATATGGATTGGACCCTCTTCATTCATACACTTCACCTGGACTAGCATGGCAAGCCATGTTGAAAGAAACAAATTGTAAATTACAACTTCTTACTGATATAGATATGGTTTTAATGTTAGAATCAGGAGTTCGAGGGGGATTGACACAAAGTGTAACCAGACATGTTAAGGCTAATAATAAGTATCTGCCCGATTATGATGCATCAAAACCAACAACATTTCTAGGTTATTTCGATGCAAATAACTTATACGGATGGGCAATGTCAAATCCCCTTCCATATGATAATTTTAAATGGATAGATCCAGAATCAATTGGAAACATAATGGATATACCAAAGCATGGTGAAACTGGTTACATTTTTGACGTCGATTTTGAATATCCTGAACATCTTCATGATCATCATTACGATTTACCACTTCTTCCAAAGACTGAAATTTCCCCTACTGGAAGATGGCCAAAATTATTAATGACTTTAAACAATAAGTCTAGGTATGTTGGACATTATTGGATGATACAACAGGCTTTAGACTTGGGATTAAAAATTACAAAAATTAATCGAATACTACAATTCTCTCAATCTTGTTGGCTGAAACCGTACATCGACAACAACACAAGAAGAAGAGCTGCTGCTACATCAAGTTTTCAAAAAGATTTTTTCAAACTGATGAACAATGCAATATTTGGCAAAACTTTAGAAAACAAAAGGAAACATAAGAATATCAAATTAGTAACTGATCCAGTAAAATTACAGAAACTAGTGCAACAACCAAACTTTGGTTCATCGGTAATTATAAATGAAAATCTTGTCGTCATTTCTATGAACAAAAGATCAGTTGTATTGGATCGTCCTTTATATCTTGGAATGTCAATATTGGATATTTCTAAAACACACATGTACGAGTTTCATTATAAGAAGATGGTTAATTATTATGGAAGAGATAACATTGGTATTGTATATATGGATACGGATGCACTTATTTACTGGATTAAAACAAATGACATGTATGAGGATTTACGGACCTTTGTATATAAAGATGATTTTGATTTTTCCGATTATCCTAAGGACCATCCAAATTACGACTATGACAAAAACAAAAAAGTATTGGGAAAATTTAAAGATGAAACAAATGGTGTGCCGATGATGGAAATTGTAGCATTAATGTCTAAACTCTATTCATTTCAACTGTACATAAATGAAAGGAATGAATATCAAGTCACAAAAAAAGCTAAAGGAATAAAGACATCTTTCCTAAAGAAGAACGTACAGTTTCAACATTATAAAAGATGTTTGTTTGAAAATGTTGAAACAACTGCAACATTTAACACTATTAGAAGTTATAACCACCAACTTTTTAGTGTCAAACAAACAAAGTGGGCATTAAGCTACAAAGATGACAAGCGACATATTTTAGAAGATAAAATTAATACTCTACCATTTGGCCACTATTCCTTAAACCCTATCGACCAGTAAACCTATTCTTCGTCCTTTACCTTCTTCCTTTTTCCTTTCCGTAAAAAAGAGGGGACATGGCAAGCTCAATGCCATGTTCCCTCTTTTTTACACTAATATTAAATGACCTTGACCTATATTTCAACTATATATAAGAGAATAAACCATTGTATGGATCAGTATTTCTACAAACAGTGTGCAAGCAACACTTTAAGATGGAAAGTGTAAAGGATAAGATTGTAAATGAACTACATAAACCAGCAAGAAGAAGATTTCCAAGAAGAAGTACAATCATTAAAGGAATGAATGATCTTTACCAAGCTGATCTTATTGAAATGATACCACACAGTAAATTAAACAAAGGATTTAAATATATTTTAACAATTATAGACTGTTTTACTAAAATAGCTGATGCTTTACCCTTGAAGGACAAGACTGGTAAAAGTGTTACCAAAGCTATGGAGACAACAATACAAAGAAATAAATTTAAAATTAAACATTTACAAACGGATGATGGAAAAGAATATTTTAATAAAGATTTTGGAGCTTTGATGAAAAAATATAAAATAAATCATTATTCTACAAATTCTGAAGTTAAAGCTTCAATAATTGAAAGATTTAATAGAACATTAAAAGGAGCTATGTATAAACAATTTTCAAAACGAGGATCATATGTGTGGTATGACATATTACCACAACTTATAAAAGAGTATAACAACAAATATCATCGCACCATTGGAATGAAACCTATCCAAGTAAACAGTGCTAATGCTAAAATTGTATTACAACGCATCAAAAATAATACAACACCAAAAATAGAAAAGTTACAACCAAAAAAGTTTAAGGTTAATGATAAAGTTCGTATAAGTAAATACAAAGGTGTATTTAGTAAAAGATATCTGCCAAATTGGACTAATGAAGTATTTACAATTTATAAAGTGCAACCAACTATACCTGAAACTTACATTTTAAAGGATAATAAGGGTGAATTACTTCAAGGTGGATTCTATGGACATGAGTTGTTAAAATCAACAGTTGGTGATGTATATCTTGTTGAAAAGGTTTTACAAAGGAAAAAGGATATGGTTAAAGTTAGGTGGTTAGGATTTGATAAAAGTGAAGACTCTTGGATTCCTTCAAAAGACTTGGTATAGTTATTAAATAGCTCATTATGTGTTTAACCTTTAAACAAGATGGAGATTGTACAACAAAAAGATCGATTTAATATTAATAATATTGATGAATTGACAGTTGACAATAATAAGTTAAATCATGGTAAACATGGTGAATTACTACCAAATACTATAAGATGTTTAATAACTGGTCCTTCAAATTGTGGAAAAACTAATGTTGTCTTTAACCTTATAACTAATCCTAAAGGTTTACGCTTTAACAATATATATATTTTTTCAAAATCATTGCAACAACCAAAATATCAATTATTAGATAAAATACTTGCAAGTGTACCTGAAGTGAATTTCTACAAGTTTAATGCTAGTGAAACAATAATGCAACCAGGTGAAGCAAAACCATTTTCCATTTTTATATTTGACGATGTTTCTTGTGAAAATCATGATACTATAAGAAATTATTTTGCTATGGGAAGACATAATAATATTGATAGCATTTATATTGGTCAAACATACAGTAAAATTCCAAAACAACTTATAAGAGACAATGCAAATATGTTGATCATCTTTAAGCAAGATGAGACAAATTTAAAGCATATATATAATGATCATGTTAATGCGGATATGCCATTTGATAAATTTAAAGAAATGTGTGGTAAAGCATGGAATGAAAAATATGGATTTCTCGTTATTATGAAAGAAGAAGATATTAAAAATGGTAGATATCGTATAGGATTGGATAAATTTGTATTAATACGTTGAACTACCTATGCTACATCTAGTAACACTTTGAACTTCACAGTGTAAACATGGTGAATCAAGAAAAACTATTAAAAGAAATAAAATCACTCAGTGATTCTATTAGGATAAAGAATCGTGCATTAAGGATGGGTTTAAGTGAAAGAGAAGAATTTTTAGAGAATACATTTAAACCTATCACAGAACCTTTAAAACAGATATCAGAAACTATTGGTAAACCTCGTTATGAAGGAGATGTTTTACTACCAGTTTCTAAACAAGAAGTACAAGCATTAAAAAAAGAAGATGATGATGATGATTCATATACAAGTGCTAGTGAACAAGAAGAAACAAAAAATGAAGAAGAATCAATTGTTGAAAAGGAAGACCAGCCAATACCTGAAGCAGAACAATCTATTCCAAATTTAACTCAATTGAGTAGTGATATATTACAACATGGACCTCTTGGACGAAAATATATAATGAAAATGCTACATGACATGAAATCAAATCCAAATTTAAGTAAATCACATGTATATGGAGCAAGAATTGATGGAAATGAATTGAAAATTGGTAACTCTAAGCTTGAAGTAACTCAAGACGATTATATCATTATTGGTGACCATAGATATAAAGGAACAAAAGGATTATATGAATTAATTTTTAAAAATATACCAATAAAATATTCAGCAAAAGATTTAAATACTTTTAAAGAAATTTTACAAAATACTAACGCTCATAAAAGAAACTACTCAAAGGATGGAATGATTAATCGTTCACGTGCAACAAAATATAGTATTGTTATAAAAAAATTGTTTCCTCCACGAAAATTACCAACATTACGTACCACACCAGCTGTGAGACAACCTTTAAAAAGAAAATCTTTATCACTTATGGATTTATCACTTCTTGAACAACATGGTAAAAAGAGTAAAGGAGATACTTCAACATCTGGTAAAGGATTAATGAAAAATCTATACAATACAAATGTTATCTATTACAACGACATCAATAAATTAGTTGACAGAATGAGACTATTGCATGAAGCTATGGAAGCCGGTCATACTGGTTTAAATAATGAATGGGTGGCTCTAGTTGATGAACTTAAAAATCGTGGTATAATTGTATAATTGTCCGCAAATATAAAGAAGTTACAAGTATAAGATGTATCAGTTCTAACATGAGCGTCGACAAGTTCGGACGCTACTCCGCATTAGGAGTGCAAGTTGGAGAAGACAGAAAAAGAAGCGGATTACCGCAAACACCTGAAGGTGACTATAACATAAGTAATAAACGTTTAAAATTAGTTAAAGATCCAGAAGAAGATACTGATGGAGCAAATTTAAAGACAGTAAAAGAAGCTACTTCAACATCATTGAAATTACATAAGAATACTTATGATGTTGAATCACATAGATTAATTAATGTTGGTAAACCAACTGAAGGTTCTGATGCAATTACTAAAGAGTACTTATCATCTGAACTTTTAAATACTTTAAAATTGCAATGGGGTAACAACTTAAAAGATGGACAAACATATGATGCTGGAAATTATAGAATAACCAACGTGGGAAATCCTAAAAATGATAAAGATTCAGTTAATAAAGAATATTTACATTCTATAATACCGGAAAAAACTGAACATGGATATTCTTTTTATAAATTTATTATAAATGACATTGGATACCCAAAGGAAGACGGTGATGCTGTAAACCTAAAATACATCAAGGACAACTGTATTTTACAAGATGTTAATGAAATCGATTGTCATGGTAAAACATTGACAAATGTAAAGTTTGGTTCTCAACCAAAAGATGCTGTTACTATAGAACAATTATCTAAAGAATTAAAAAAGGAAACATCCAATTTTGTAAAACATGAAGATGCCGTGTTAAAGCGGGGAGATAAATTTATACATGGAAATGAAAAGTTTGATTTAATGCAAGGAAATAATGATGAATGGGATGCAGGACGTAAAACAATAACAAATGGAAGATTTGGTATAAAAGATACAGATGTACCTCTAATGGTGCAAACATTAATTGCTACTGGTGGTACATTAGGTACATACAATGGTCGTAATAGAAGAATAAAAGATATTTATCCTGGTTACGAAGCAAATGATTGTGTTACAATGAAACAAACAATAACTTGGGATAAACACTTTGGGACCAAATATGATGCAAAGATGAAGAAAATAATTAATATTTTACCAGGCGAAGATTCAAATGATGCTGCTACTATTGGACAAGTCATAAAAACATCAAAAAGTGATTCAACAGCTTACACATGTAATGATAAACGTATTATGCAATTACATGATCCTCAACATCCAAAAGATGCTGTAAATTTAGATTGTTTAATAAGAATAGTGGGCAATTTACTTATTGATACCCATAATCATATAGCTAGTACAACGAGTCATGTGATAATTCAACCCGATGAACGGGAAGCTTGGATTAAAAATAGAATTATAAATCAATATATAATTAATTTGAATAACTAAGTGTTTAAATATAAAAAATTATACATAACTTATTCATTTATGTAATGTATCTTGTGGAGTAAACACACCAGTTTATATAAGACTACATAATGAAGGCCGTATCACTCAGTCATCATCAAGACAGCAACAAGAGAGGACGTGGTATAACTTCAACTGCGTTATCCCTGCTTAGACGGATACCTATTGGTGCTGTTGTAAATCGAGCAATAGACGCTTTACCATACGAATTACATATTCCTGGAGGTTATCAATATTGTGGACCTGGAACTAAGTTGGCAAAACGTTTAGCAAGAGGAGATCCTGGAATTAATAAATTAGATCAAGCTTGCAAACAACACGATATAGCATATTCAAAGTTTAAAGATTCAACAAATAGATCAATAGCAGATAAAATTCTAGCAGAAAAAGCTTGGCAAAGAGTAAAATCAAGTGACGCAAGTATTGCAGAAAAAGCAGCGGCTTGGGCAGTAACAACAGCCATGAAGACAAAAGCTAAGTTTGGTGGTGGAAGACGACGTCGCAGAGGAAGACCTGCAAAAAGAAGAGCTCCCAAAAAAGGTGGAAATATTAAAAAGAGACGTCGTAGAACTCGTAAAGCAAAAGTAAAAAAGGCTTCTGTTTGGTCAATGGTAAAAAACGGAGCAGGTTTATACCTAAGACCGTACCGTGTGTACTAAATAAAAAAAATCAATTGATAATTCCAAATAAAGCCTTAACTAATCATCAGTTAAATGATTATGTAAAATGTTTGAAAATACCATTCTTTCGAGGAGTTTTTATGAAAGATGCATTACCAACTAAAATATGGAAAAATGAAACTGGAATAGTAAATTTGGATTCCACCTATGGTCCAGGCACTCATTGGGTATGCTATAAAAAGCTCGGACAAACCGTTTACTACTTTGACAGTTTTGGCAATCTACCACCGCCTAAAGAACTTCAACATTATTTTCAAAACTCCAAAAACATTTTTTACAATTACAAAAGAGAACAACCTAACAATACTGAAATATGTGGACATTTATGTTTGGAGTTTCTAGCGAAAAGTGTCAGTCACCTTTAAGATGTCATCGTATACAGTGTCACTGAGTGGAAATTCATCCACATTAAAAAGTACTCTATTCCCAGCATTGCGTTTATCCAAAGAAAGATTATGGGAAGCTGCATTACTTGATTTGACTACCTACAATTCAATTCCTAATGTTACAGAAGGAAAAAACAATTTACTACATTATTATGAAACTAAGGATGCTGCAGGAAAATACTCAGAATTGAAAATAATTACATTTCCTACTGGAGCTTATGAAATTGATGATATAAACCAATTACTACAGAAAAAACTCGGAGAAGAAAATATCACCGTTAAAGGAAACAATAATACTTTAAAAGCAGAAATAACTTCAAAATATTATATCGATGTCGGAATGAAAAACTCTATTGGCAGTTTACTTGGATTTACAGATACAAAAAAGAAAATCTTAACTCCTGAAACTACTCATTCAGGTAATACAACTGTTACAATATTAAAAGTAAATAGTATTGATGTAACATGTAATATTATACATGGATCATATAGAGAAGGAGTAAATCAGCATATTTTACATACATTTTATCCAACAGTTGCTCCAGGTTTTAAAATTGTTGAGAAGCCACAAAACTTGATATACCTACCGTTAAACACCAGTTTCATTTCAGACATCGTGCTGAACATATTGGATCAAGACGGTCATAGTGTTGACTTTAGAGGAGAAACAATTACTATACGAATACACATCAGAGCGGCGACATAAAAATCAACATGGGATTATCATTTAAACCACAACGGAAGAGTCGGGAGCTCAGTAGCTCCTCGACATTGGAAGAGTTAACATCAGACAACATTTGTTTTCTACAAAAGATTGGATTGAAACTTAACAACGATGGATATCCTGGATATATCTCAAGGACCGACATTCGACGAAACACTATGGGAGAAGGAATATCACACACACAACCCTTACACTTCATCAAAATTAAACAATAATGATGAAATAAGAATTCCCATTCAACAACAAGATATTTACACATTACCATGTGAAAGTTATTTGTACATCGAAGGAAGGGTATTAAAATTGGATGGAAAAACTGCTTCAACAGTTCCTTTTATAAATAACCCAATGGCATATCTTTTTGATGAAATAAGATATGAGATATCAGGGGTGACAGTTGATTCAACAAAAAAGGTTGGTATAACAACTACATTAAAAGGATTAACATCATTAACACCACATGAGAAGAATTCAATAGTCACTGCCGGATGGGTTGCTCCTGATAAAGACACTATAACACCTGCTTCCAACGGTCATTTTGATTTTCATGTACCTTTACGATTGCTTTTAGGATTTGCTGAAGATTACAAAAGGGTTATAATAAATGTTAAACAAGAATTAGTATTACTCAGATCTTCAACTAATAAGGACTTAATACTTGCAGACCCTGCAACTACGGAAGATAAACTGGAATGGCAACTACAATTGGATAAAGTTGTTTGGAGAGTACCTCATGTAAGATTGGCTGATGAACATAGAATCGTATTGTTAAGAAAGTTAAAATCTGACCGTGACATTGTAATGCCATTCCGAAGTTGGGAATTTCATGAATACCCTACATTACCCCAAACAGAACGACAAACATGGACCGTCAAAACATCAACTTACTTGGAACGTGCAAGGTACATAATACTCGGTTTTCAAACTAAGCGAAAAGATGTTATTACTGCAAATGCTGGTCAATTTGATCACTGTAAAATAAAGAATTGTAAAGTTTTCTTAAACTCTCAATTCTTTCCATATGACAATTTAAATGTCATGTTTAGCAAAAAACGTTTTTCCATTTTATATGATATGTATGCAAGATTTCAATCATCATATTATGGAAAGACTAATACACCACTATTATCACCTGATCAGTATTATTCCAAAGCTCCAATAATTGTAATCGATTGTTCAAAACAAAATGAATCAGTAAAATCATCAAGTGTGGATATAAAAATTGAAATGGAATTTGAAGAACCAGTAGCGGATGGAACTTCGGCATACTGTCTAATTCTACATGATAAAATAGTTACTTACACACCACTGACCGGAATAGTGAAGAATGTACTTTAAGAATAATTAGTACAACTACTGCAAAATATTGAGGTTAGAATTATCTTCCTCAATTTTTAAGGTTAGAATTTTGTTTATAAAACACAAGTTGAAAATAAACAATTATGTAATTGTATAAATTTCAAAAATTTTACAAAAAATATAAAAGCAGGAAATTACCTAGTAGAAACTTCATTCTATCTTCAACCGTCGTTTGGGAAACATCGTTCGCAAGATGAATTCTACTAACGGAGAAGAAAATACACCTCTAATGGATGAAAATAGTTCTGATATAGAAAAGCAAGTTGAACAAGAAATGGATGAATTCCTCAAGTTTAACAAACATAAGAAGAAAGAAGAAGAAGGAGAAGATGAAAAAGAAGTAAAAAGAAAAAAGGTTGAAGTTAACATTACAACAAATATTTTAACAGAAGTATTTCTTCGAATTTTCTACCCTATTTCTTCATGCATGACAAAAAGTATATCTGTTGGAATTGTAAAATCATTGGATTATTCACCAATTGTTATGTTAAATCAAGGAAGTAAAATGGTTATCTTTACTGAAACTTCTTGGGATTCTCTAATGAAACATTTACATCTTTTGGAATGTTATTTAACTAACAACACATTTGGAAAAAGAACAAGATTAAGTTTATTAGAATCAAATATTGAAGTTGATATAATCAAACATCGTGGGGGACAAGTTGTTCGCTTCAAAGATTTAACTAGACATGATGTAAAATTACATTTCACTAAAGAAGAATTTTACACTTTAAGTTGTACTACCGGTCCTGTCACTAGATACTTAAAACAACTAGTATTTTCAAGTACAATAATTAAAGATTATCTAATCGATACATTGGACAGACAACCATTCATTCCAATTTTATATGGTCCTGTGGATACTTCAATTTTTAATCGAATACCTCAAGAAGTGGATATGTGGAGACAATTAAACAACTATCACACCAATTTTAATATAAACGAAGAAGCGCAAGAAATAAAAGAAGAACAATCGTGTTTGTAATAACAGTCAGTTGTGGATGAGACTTCATCATGAACAAACGGGTTTCGTTTTCTACTGCATCACAGTTAATGGAAGTTAAAAGAGGTATAATTGAATTTCAAGCTTTTCGAGGGAATGATGGAAATTTCATTATTAAAGAATTAGTAATTTTAGATATGAACACATCTGTAATTTATCATTACTTGTTCAAACCTCCATTTCCATTCAATAAACTAACAACTAAAGCGAAAGTTACAAACAAATGGTTAAACAAACATTTTCATAACTTAAAATGGGATGAAGGTTTTATTCATTATAACATGATGCCGCATATTATGAATCATTATTGTAAAGAGTTTAAAACTATCTACACAAGAGGATTGGAAAAAGCAAATTGGATACAATCATTTACAAGCAATGAAGTGATAAATGCAATAATAGATAGAGATTTCCAATGCTACTTTAATGAACTTTGTATTTCATCAAAAAGTTTTAAACATCGAAGGTCACAGTGTGCTTTGAAGAATGCCTACCGCTTGAATAATTTCCTTCAACAAAGTGGTGGGGGTAGCATCAGTGGTGGGGGTAGTGTCAGTGGTGGGGGTATTCTCGATAATAAAAGTGAGAGCGCTACCATGACACAGCATGAGTATTACTCGAACCTCCGAAGAGACAACATCTCCAACGGATATTCTTATTAACAAGAAGATTAGCATCAGCAAAAACATTAAGATGGCATCAAACAACTTACTTCAAAATTTAGTTGAACAATTCAACGCTCATTCAAAATCAACAATCCTACCTACAAAAAAATGTTCCGAGCTGAAAGAAGAAAAACACTACATCATTCATACAATAAAGAAGATGGAAACTTCAGTAGGTGATGCTATAAATTGCACATTAAGCGAGGCACCTTATACAATTGGTGATGAAGCAAAATTTCAAATCTTCCTACCAAAGCGCTTCGTACAACTACTACAAAATGAAGATCTTCGTATAATTCAACCCGGCGCACTCTATTTGGTATCACATGGACCAAGTGGAAACAATTCTACTGAACTTACAATTCATGTAACACCTACTACTGATTAGTTTGTACATAAGATTGTAAATATTTCTTTGTATTTGTTTCTCAATAAATATGATATAAACCTAAAAAAAAAAAAAAAATAAAAAAAGCAACATATTGTAATGTGTTTGTACATTACAATATGTTGCTTTTTTTAAAAATTCCATGGGATGACCTTGACCCAATTTTGTGTGATAATAAAAGTGAAAATCAACTTGTTAAATTCATCAGTCTACGACTACCTTTCGTACCGTACACATCTCACTCTCTATCACTAAATACAAAACTTCAACATGTCCCTAAAGGTTAAGTGTGCATCTTATGATACCAACACTATAACTACTTTTGAACAACTTGAAGATTTAACTAACGAAATGCGAGTTTTACTTACCGGTGGTTATCACTTAACTGTTGATGTTAGTGCTACTAATACAAGGATGTTCACTAAAACAAAATATTGCGATGATGAAATATTTTTTTCTACACAACCTACAACTTCTTCATCGCCAGCTGGTCAACATAACGTCAAGTTCCAGAAGTATTACCAATGATGAATAACTTTTAATAAATAAAATTACAACTAAGGAATCACGTGATCAATATCAAGTTCATAAAAAGGATGTAACAGTTTGATAAATAATCATTCGCTTCTCAGCTCTCGCCACAACAAGATCTATTCTACAAAATGTTATACAGAATGATGATTGAACTTGATGGGAAAATCTATGGAAAGGATTATAACACTGTTGAACAAATGACTCAAGATTTAGATGTATTAACTAAAGAAGGATATCAAGCTAAATTAATTTTAAAATTTCCTGAAGTACATCCACTATCAACAGAAGAACTTATTGCTATGGCTAAGGCAGAGAGAGAAAAAAAGTCTGAAGAAAACAAACAGAAACAAACTTCCTAAATTTCAATAATCCTTACACTTGTAAGGTATAATTTTTTAAAACTCCATTTGGATGACCTTGAAATTACCCCTACCACTTTTCATAGTACATAAAACTCGCTATTCATCACTATACAATCTTATTCTTTCACTAGACTCCGCAGCGTCAACATTGAAGAGCAAAAATACAAGTACAAACCTCGTTACTGTTGTGAACAACAGTGTACAGATTTAGGACCAATGATGGTGGATGGGTTAGCTTGTACTAAATGTGAATTCTTCGGATCTTGTTATTGCAAATGTAAAACAAAACAACTACCGCCACCGGAATTGCGAACTTTCAAATTTTACAAATCAAGATATTTTCATACATGTTGTCCTCAAAGATGTTTCAAATTTCACCCTCTAGATCTTGCTCATTGTCAACGCACCAAGTCTCATCAAGATGATTTTTGTACACATATGATAAAAAGATGTAAATACAGATCAGATTGGTATTCCGATCCTGTAGAACCATCAAATGTATAATTTCAGTTTTACACTCTTTTTTAAAACTTCAATTGGATGACCTTGAGATTTCCCCCACCATTAGTTCTAATTTTTATATAATATTAAATCATTCCACTTCCAACACTCTAACTAACAACATGGAAGGAAAATTTATCAAGTTTGAACATATAATAACTGACAGGGAGGAGATGGAAGAATTGTTTCAAAACTTACTTTCTGTCATTGACGAATATCCTATAAGATGGTTCAGAATTGTAGTTCAATATTTAAATCCTGGTGAATTGTTTTCTTCATCGAGTGAAGAGGATGAAACAACTACTTCGGTTCAAATAATTGAATTAAAAGACGAAGAAGAAGAAGAACTAAACGTTTTATTCAATCATAAGCTCAAGGTCCCCTATATAGAAGCCCCCTCCCTAGAAAGCCCCCCTCCCTAAACACCTGCTCAAGGTCGCCATTATATAAGCCCCCTTCCCTAGGCGCTAATCCTCATTCGATTGCTAACTCTCTAACGATGAACACTTCTCAATTAGCACGAATGAATGCTAGTTTTGAAATAAACTCAAAAGATGATTTACAAGAAATATTTAATGCTTTAAATGAAATTATAGATAAATTTAACGCTATTACAATGAATTTGGAAATAACTTACGCTTGTCCTATTTGTAATAAGGTTGAAAGTTCTGATGAAGACAATTTACTAAATACTACTCCTCTTACCCCTCTACAGTCGGACACAACTTCTGAGGCAAATGATGAGCAGCATCTTTCCCCCACCGCTTCTATGTAACAACGCTCTTTCCCCCCACCACTTCTTTATTTAACCGACATTTCCCTCTTTTAACTCTCATTCCATCCTCGCCTCTTCAACTATCAACATCGCTTCTTTCAAAAAAACACAAACATGATGGATATGATGGATGAAGTTCCATTTGTAACAAGGATGGAAGAGGATAAATTGAAATTGGAAATCAAACGATTGGAAATGGAACGGGAAAACCAACTCGAGATGTTACGTTTGTTCAAACTTTTTAAATACATCATCTGGGGACTCTGCGTTTACCTTCTCATCGTCGTCGGTGTTTGTGTTTACAACTCTGTAGTTCATAACAAAACTTCAACCTGTTTAAACACTGCTGTCACACATTGATTGTATGTTTTTCACAAATAAAATTCACAAACCTAATTCTATACCTATCCCGCTATCGCCGGAGTTAGTTCCACTCTACGAACTATTACTCCGGTGGTAGCGGGATAGGGTTTTTTAAAACTTACTCTGGATGACCTTGACATACTTTCCATAACCCAATTGTCAAGTTGAATTTCAAATTTCAAATAACATCTCCTCCCCCACCGGAAGCTATATGGCATGGCATATGGCGGCAGCGACTGATTTGGCAGCTGGCCGATGGCAGCTGGCCGGCAGCGGCTGGCAATTGGCACGACTTCCGTTTTGAAAGTAACCAAACCCCACTACTAATAATATTTTTGTTAGTTTATTTATTTTGATTTTTAATCAATTCTTTTGGAGGGGCGGCGTCCGGGAGTCCTTATGGGCGAGCCGCCACTGGCAAAACCTAAGAAAATCCCTTGTTGTTTCAAAGCAACGGTGGGTTTTTGTGGATTTAATGTACCATATTTACAATTTTGGTAAAGTATAAAATAACTAGAAGGTTGTTTTTGAACAGAAGTTGAAATAATGCACAACTTTGTCAAAATTGTATATAAATTTATTTATCACAATAGAAAAACATTACAACTTGGTAAACATCGAATAAAAAAAGTACTTATCCCAATGTCTCCCACCTCCGACACGTCATAAGGAATTAATAAAAATCTTTCTTTGTCTTTTTTGTCCAAATGTTCTGGCTTCATTGTGAAGTTTGGATCATGATCCATACAAAATGGCCAAAAGACATATAATTAACACAAAATATTAGCTGTAAATGAGTTTAGAATTAGTATGGGGTTATATGGGGAAGCTGAATTAAACTAGTGAAATTTAATGTCATATCCGCCCATTGTAGGTTTTAAACAACATGGCAATTTTCTCAAATAATTATGGTAAATACTCACTAGAATTACTAAAACTTATTATACACATAAACTAGAATAACTGAGGATTAATGAGGTATTTTTTCCCACATTACAAACTAATTAGAAACAAAATAAAAGATCACTTGAAAGTACACAAGTTACCTTGTAACCTCCAAACCTTGAAGTGGCTCTGAAGAAAATGTTCTGTAGCTTTGACAAATGGTCTAAACTCCTATTTAGTGGAGATTTTTTGAACTAAATTAGTGTTGTTTTAAACCAACAGTGGGCTTTTGTGGTTCAAACGAATAATTTTTGAGAAAAATAGGCAGAAACACGGCGTTGTATAAATACAGTACAACGCTGGGCGTTAAAGGGTTAAGAGCAATATACCTCTTACTCAAATTTAATTCAATTTTTGTACGAGCAGGTCTAAATTAACCATATCAAATGCCGTTTAAGGTAAAAAAATACGGATAAAAAATTATTTATCTCTATTTGTGTAACAGTGTTGGATATTACATGGAATATTACATCAATTGTTGTAAGTTTTTGTCTAAATCCAAATTGGTATGGAGATAAAATATAGTTATTTTCTAAAAATGACAGAAGTCTCACAAGAACCTTTTCAAATATTTTACTTATAAAAGGCTGCAATTTGGAAAATTCACCTCGGGGAATGGTTATTTGTGTATTAGGAGCGTAACGTACGTCATTGCTACTCGAGGCCACACATTTTGAGAGCGGCAATGACTATTTGAGCTCGTAATACACACAAAATTTTTCCTACAGACATAATTGCAACAGACTAACTGTTTTATACAAAATTTCCTTTAGATTAAGTTTGATTTGATACTGTTGGAACACAATAGTCAAATTCATGTTCCCTTGTGGTGGAACGGAATTGAGCTTTTATTGCGGTTAGTAACAGATGCGCGTGAATGTCAACCTTCAAAATTCCGGTGGATTCATAAGATAACAGCAAAATTACGTCACTAGGATCCACCAGGATTTATCACGTGACCATTGGGATTTTCACTTATAAGAAAAAAATCGAAATTCCGGTTGCGGTGATGATCGTGAACGATACTACTATATAATATGAGGAGAAGATCTCATGGGTATAGGTTATTATCTCAGTTATCTATGATGTGCTTTTAGTTTGCTGTTATAGTATAAGATGCACGAAAATAGTCCGATGGAAAATTTAACAGCTGTGCCCCTTGGAGGAATTATATGTAAGGAGTGGCCACGCGGGGCTAGAAGCGAAGCCGCCGCGCCGCGCCGCGCTCGTCAAGTGGCGAGGGCTACCGAGTCGTTGAATCATTGAAGTTTAAGTGTAATTAGTTGTTTTAAATAACAGAATAAATTTTAGAAAAGTGTTAAAATAATTTGTTAAGTGTTTTAGGTCTATATTTATCAAGTTAAAAATAACCATGTTAAGGCTATGTATTTTACAAACATCGACTAAATTTAATGCTATTATAAAAAACCGTAATCATAATTAGTAATTTTTAATTAATATTAATAAATCATTCTAATTGTGCTGATAACCTTAAAGGGTAGTTGTTCTTGTTAGTACATATAGTCTACTAAGTTGTTAGTATTTGACGAATAATCGTCTATTGTTTATAAGTTAGTTTTAAGTTATTGTACCCTAAATTCCGTACTTCTTATTATTTGGTTATTTTATTATTATTAACCCATTAAAAGTAATTATGAGTAATTAATTATATGCCAATAAATTACTGTCTAATAAATTGTAAATGATTCTGAACATCAAGCACTTAAAGAGGTTACACCTCTAACGTTTTTTACAAATTATAATAAGCAATTTACATTAAAAGAATATCGATTCTTATATTTATTTTTGTTAAAAGTATTGTACTTCACAATAAAATCAATTTTACAGTAACACAATATATTGAGATAATTTAAATTTCGTTTTTAATGTATTAAAATCATCTCTTCAATACAGATATTTTACTTTAATGTTCCTTTTTAAATTAAAATATGTTTTTTATCTAGAACAAAATTATATCACTGGATAAAGAATTTAATCCTCTTTTAAAATGCAAAATCTGTTCTACGGGATTTGCCTGGTGTGCTCAGGATTTTAATTCAAAGTTGCGCCGGTCCCGTTTTTTCCTATCTCGCCCGTGTTACAGCGGCGGCACCATGCCACTCTACGGCCAGCCGTGCCACTCTAGTGGAGGGGAGCGGCCGGCTTCACTTTAGCATGGTATATCCATAAGGACGTGGCCACTCCTTATATATAATTCCTCCAAGCTGTGCCCCTCACACCACGTATCACCCTGCAATGTTGTTATTTGCAATTATGTTTACCATGTGTATAACATGTTATAAAAATGTGTTTCAGAATAAATTTGGCAACAATGTATCGACTCTCATCGGACTATTTTACTTTAGTATAGTTGGGCGTTCGGCCTAGTAATACGGCCCCTATAGACGTTTTGGCATCCCTGTAGGGAAATTCGCAAAAAACTTAATAAACAAAATGTCATTTAATAATTAAAATAAATAAAATATGCAAATCAATATGTGGTATTTTTTATCAAGGAATGATATTTAATCATGATTTTGTATTCATTGCTAATTGCATTTACAATTTAATCAAACTTTTTATGTAAATTTAAGTATAAATTTTTTACACAAATATTATCATGGCATTAGCTGTAATAATATAAAAGTAATACGGGAAGAAAGACAACAAATTAACAAATATAAAACAACTATATTTTCTTATTCAGACTTAAATACAAACTATACAGTAAAGAAAATATACACTTAGTACAATAAATGACCTGAATATGGCTTATTCCACTTATTGAAGAAAAATAAATATGTAATAGAGATAATACAGTAATGTCAGTAAAACTTAAAGAGATAAGTTAAAATATCCAAAAGTAATTTTGTGTTTACTTCAAATAAATAGTTTATGTGTTAAATGCAAATTTTCAGTTAGGCCTATTACTTGAATTTTTTTTATCATCCCTATATTCTAAAAAAATATGAAATGGAAGATTGGAATAATAAGAATTCTTAACAATATAAAAATTTTTTGATTACATTTTTATGATATTCTTGTTTGTATTTGTTTTTAATTGGAATTTTATGAAATTAACAAATCAATACAAGCAGAATATCATGAAATTGTAATTAATTCTCTATTTAGTTATACATATATTACATTGTTATAAATTACCTTCACTACGTAAAGTTACATTTTTATGACTTTTTTTTATTTTGTAGATTTTTCAGATATGAACTTAAGATAGTAAAGATAACTTAGATAACCACAAAGCAGTCTTTAGGGATAGAAGAAAAAACTCAAAGTGTGAGGTGTGGTAATTTTGTCACTAGTCAAGTCACTACTGCATATTTTAGGGAGCAATTTATGCTTATTAGTATAAAAATATTTTCCAAACTGAAAACTATCAATCATTAACTATTTTTCCTTATAATTTTAGTAGGATCATAAACACTAAAAACATCACAGTATATAAATTTAGAACAAATATTTCGCTTAAATGTATGAATGTTAGAATTCTATTAGTATAAAGTTTTCATGTGAAAATTTACTTTTTTGAGGATTTTAGCAAAAACAATTTATAAAGAACCATATTTTAAAATTGGTTGAAAATTTTACAGTTGGACTAAATGGTACCTAATTAAACATAGTTTGTAAACTTATTAAGGTTCAACAACAAATTTGTAATCTAGATCTAAAGACTTAGGACATGGACTGTTTGTGAAGAAAACACCCAACGACATGTAAGCTGTTAAATTAACATCTAAGGACACAGTTAAGGAGCGGAAGAGAGTGGAGAGTGAGTGTAGAGTGAGCAGTTCAGTTGAGGGGGAGGGTCTCGTGGGTGAAGGTCATGCCGCCACCCTCGGCGAAGTCGGCGGCCGTGTGGCCATCCCCGTTGAGTACCCACTTGGTGGTGAGCAGTCCCTCCACGCCGACCGGGCCGCGGGCGTGGATGCGGGCCGTGCTGATGCCGACCTCGGCACCTGCAACCAACCAACCATTAGTTGAAAAGCTGCTAGATTTTTTATGGTAATATTCATAAGTAGTTAGGTAATTTTTATTTTTATTGGTGAAAAATACTTTTTGTATTTTGTGTCTATCAACGCCAGTGGCATTTTTTAAAAACATTTTGACAGGGGACGGTCCAAACCCAAGTCATGTTACTATCTCACATCCACCAGTTGTTAGAAAGCATCATTAATTAATAGCCCAATGACAAATGGCAACTGAGTCCGGAATCAATCCTTTACAAAAGCTACTATCCTCATTCCTCAGGAATCAAACTGGCAACCTTTGGATTCGGCGAGCACTATAACCACTCAGCTACCCAGCAAGTTACAGTCTTGCTATGTACAGTTATGTTCATTTATATACGTTTACACTCTGTGCGCTCTGCCCTGGATGGTATACTAAATCACTGTAAAATAACAAAACAACAAAATTGATATATTAAGAAAACTAAACGAAAGAGTTTTACATATTACAGGCTACAATTATTGAGATTTATGATGATTTTATTCTTTTTGTGCTATATAAATTTCTGCATTAGGATAGGAAAGAAGAGGCAGTGAGAAAGACTAACAATGTATTTCCTTTTACCTTTACAAAAGAACAATAAGTACAAAAAAGTCACTGAAAATAAAATATATTAAAAAACATAAGATTTAAAACTTATTTCCATTAGAAAAACAAATTAGACGAATAAACTTGATCTGCTAATAAAACGCCTTCAGGAGATATCATTTTTAAAAGGACACTCCTGAGTGCGTACTTCACTTTCTCCCACCTGCCAATTTATTTTTAAGAGTCATATATTGGATCCATCCCCATTTTCAGTTTCAATTTTTAAAGTTGAAAATAAATCAACAATGAGCGAAGATACTCACCGAGCCCAAACCTGTAACCGTCAGCAAATCTGGAACTGGCGTTGTGGAACACACAGGCGCTGTCGACATCTCTCTGGAAAAGCTGCGCCTTCTCCTCTGCAAATTTAGGAGCATGTTAAAGTCTTGTCCTTACATTAGTAAATATCAGACTAGTAAGCATGTATTGTATTAGCATAATTAATTGTCCACAGCTACTGTTTAACTCTTACTCACTGGAAATAATGTAACATTTTTATTGTAGAGGACAGTTTATAAAATAAAGTGAAGGATGAATAAAGTGATATATTTACAATCGTGTCATCAAAAAAAAGAGAATTTATGTTACCGTACTGACACTGTTTACACAGCATATGCAACATGGAAATATTAGCCAGTGCAGTCATTCATTAGCACCCCATTCCTTTATTACTACAACTCCCTTTCCCTGTCTTGACAGGTCACAATATGTCCTGTTTGTGAGACCTTTTTTTAAGAAAATGGTTTTTATAAGAATTCCAACTTATAATTACTCATAGAAGAAGATTATAATACAACCCTCATATGTCCAAAAAAATTAGAGGTTTGTATTTCTTTTGACACACCATTTCAAATTTGTTTTGTTTTATATACTTTTTTATTTAGGAAAGGAATAATCCACTGAAGAGTTTAAGAAAAAGTGCTAGCAGTCTCTTACTAAGTTCTTGATGAAAAATCTAGAGCAATTGAAAAATTTATCTTTGTTTTTCACACAATGTTTTGAATACAGCTGTCTTCCCCAGCTTCACCATTATGTTTCCTATCCGAAACAAAAAAATCAATATTCCAGTTCCCCATTCATTTTTTTTTTTTTTTTTTTTTAAGTAAAGAGGTTTTCATTGGATCCGATCAGATCCTTACCCCTGCCGTTTTGTTCTGTCATCACATACAGTACTTGCGTGTGTCCCACTACTCACTGTTCTCGGTGACGATGACGTCGGTGTGTCCGCTGCCGAACTGCGCGATGTGTTCCACGGCCTCCTCCATGTTGCTGACGATCTCGATGGCGCACTCCAGGCTGCCATACTCCTTCTTGAGCGACTTGGCCGGCGGCGGCCCGAACGTCAGCTTCTCTGAGAGCTTGGGTCCTGCGTAAACCGTCACCTGTTGTGACAGCACCGAGGATTTGGTTTAAAAAATGTTTCTTGTAATATATGATGATTGGGTTTGACATGGTGAGGAGCATAGGTGCTAACGTTGAATGCACTTGAATTGTATCCTAGTATTAGATTCTTTGATGAAAAAACGGACTGCGTATTTTAAAGTGATGACAACCATTAGTCCTCTATCCAATGTGTATTTGGTGGTTAGATTTTTCAACAACGTATTTGATGATAAAATGGCAAAAATTATTATAATTATTTGAATATATGAATGTAAACGAACGGTGTTTTTGGCTTATAGAGACCCCAAAACAAAAAAAAGTAACATGGTCCTGGGCTTATATGTCTTCAACACTGGTGGGGATACTGGTTCTTACCGTGGGTAGTACCGTAATATATTCCCAATAGGGAAAGTCGCTAAAAAGCATATAAAATCTGCTATGATTTTGGGACAAAGGGTAACTTAAAGGAATGAAAATAACTTTCTAAAATAAAACTTTTTATAAATTGTTAATTTAAATTAATATTTACACTCATAAAGTTTGAAACTCACCCCCTCTTGTTTGAGCATGTTGCAGACCTCGACGAAGAAGCCGCTGTTGAGGTGGTCCTCGTGCAACAGCAGGGTCTCCATGGCGTTGCAGGCGGCCGGGTAGTCACACTTGGCGTCCCTCACTGTGTGCAAAACACGACAATGTCACTAACAGATCAACATGTTGGCGAGAAACAAGTTACAGAATGGCCAAGTAAAAGTAAATCAAAGTGAAGAAGTTCAAGTAAAAATTTGGAACACCGGAGCTAAAAAAGTTCTCACACTATCATAATCTATATATTAATAGGCAAACATGTGTCTTTTCCTCCTTTCTTCTCAGCTTGAGAACATCGTATGAGGAAACCGGAAAGGTATTGTCCTGTAGATTAGCAGAATCACATTTAAATTTATACTGGCCCATGGGGCTATTGAAGTGTCAATGTTAACCCTTCCCGGGTCATTTTCACTGCGAAATATAAAAATCCCATTCAGATGCACTTGTTATTTAGCATTTTTATAACATCTTCAGCATTATTTGGGCCATTAGCAATAATTATTTTGAAATAAAACTCATAGTACGTCATTACAATAACGTAAACCAACACTCACTGTAAAGTCCCAGTGCAAACTGACATCAGTTTCGTGCTACACATGTGCTTTCTAAGTATGAATCAGCTGAAAAAGTCACAGGAAACTATTCTGCCCACTGTAAAAACTAAAATACCTGTTTAAAAGTCAATATGATGTTTAACAAGGCAATTAGAATCCTACCTTTTTATTAGGTAGGATTCTAATTGCCTTAATGTTTATTATCGTTTTATATACAACATATGTTTTTCATATTTTTGGACGGATATATCCGTCTTTATACCCAAAAAGAAAATTGTTAAGATGGATATATCCGTTTTCAGCCTGGACCAGAAATGACTGTTAGGTGAGTATATCCGTCAATAGCCCGGGAAGGGTTAATCTTATGGAATATTAAATCATTAGACAGCTGGTGTAAAAACAAATGCTAGCAAATCAGGAAGAACAGATGTTACAGTTATAAACTATTTGTTTGTTATTTGTAAACTATTGTTACAGTTATAAAATATTTTATAAACTATTTGGGTCCAAATTAACTGGTATTTTTGTTGAATTTCTACCATGAGGTGATCTATAGTTTTGATAAAACCATCTTTATCAAACTAATCTTACTCTTACAACGATAATAAATTGAATCAGAATCAATATCTTACACCTAATACCTATAACACATCACAATACAAGGCATTTCGATTCAAATGGAATTCGATTCATTTTATTTTTTGCCATAATGATAACTGAATGTCAGTTAATGTAAATGAAAACAAAGTGTTATCATAAAAAAACTAACTGTTTGAACCACTTGCTTTAAAGTGAAAATTTTTTCTAAAAAGTTAATCCACCTCACTAAAATTGAACTAAAAACAGCACAAGACTCAAATGAAAGTAATAATACAAGTTTATTGGTAAGAACAACAGAGGTAGAGTGGAAGGAGGTTGTCTTTTCGTTGTAATTAAGATTGATTCTTATCAATTTTCTAGAATTAAATTGCATTTCAAAAGGAATGTAAAAATACATTCTTAGTAAAACAAACCCAACAAATTAAATTATTGTCAGAAGTTTTAGCAGTTATTTAAAAAATGTTGGGTCATGATGGCAATTTTATTTCTAAAGCCCTGAGGTAATATTAGATGTTAAAACAATAACTTTTCTCTTATAAGCAACATGCAATATAATGGTAACTCTTAATGCCAGACAAACTTGAAAACAATTTTGACTGGCAGTTCTGAACAATGAACAATTTTAGATTGCAACTCTAATAAAATGCAATAAATGTCACTCAAAGTTTACACAATTTATGTTTTAACCAGCCAATAAAAAGCCACTATATGATTTTCATTTTTAGTACACTACCATTTGTTTTATAAGTAATGTACCATTGTGAGTAGTAATTTATAATAAAATCTAATATGAAGCATTAAATATTGTATGATGTGGCTTACATAACATATAAATTTGTCTTTATACTATTCATACTGTACTCTAATATAAAATGCATTATAATGCAAAAATTCAAATGAAATGTAACTTCAGGTTTATCTGTACAACAAGTTTAAGATTCCGTAAGAATTCAATCTAAATGTGAACTTTTAACAATCACTATCTTCCAGAGCCAAAAATCCTTAACTCGGACTTCAGTACAGAATTATGGTTCGGTGCATCTGTGCTCATGCGATGAGTATATTCTAAAATTGATTTTATTAACGTTTTATCTTAGATCAAATACAAAATTCTTGGATCTTGATAACGACATAGTTACAACAGACCGATATTTTTAGAAAAGTACCCCACCCCGTCCCTTGTTTATCTTCTTTTCTTGAAAGCCATGAGCACAGATAGACCGAGCCATCTGTACGTGTAGTATTGATACCTCATTGTGAGTGCTGCATTCTGACAGCCGTCTCCTGCTCACTGAACAGTAATCCTTATTTTTTCAACCAAAATTCTTTGATAAAACCCCTCTCTTTCCTTATGGTGTCTTTATTTTCCATCAGTGGTGTCATGGCAATTTTTCAGTAGCGGAACGGTACATCCCTGGCCCAGATTTGAGGCAGGGCATCCCAACGCTCCGCTACCACCCCCCCCCCCCCAATACACTTACAGAATTGTTTAAGTATGATGTTAAATTGCCCAATTTAGTGCTTTTACTTTTTGACAATGTTTTTGAGTTTATTTTTTATGCTGTCTGCTAACTTTTAACTTGATTAAAAAGAGCCGAACTCAAAAACTATTTTTGGCAGTCGTACGTAGTCACAGTAGGCTAGGCCTGTTGTATGTAGAAGCCGCAGATGCCATCATTGAAGCGGTATCGCCAGTGTTAGAAACACTCATGATTGATTACTATTAATTATTTATTTACAACTAAACTATGGGTGCTTCACGGTTAACTATTTAAATCCTATACTTATTTCATAAAACTTCCAGGGCAACTATCTTAAAACAAATACGTGATGTATTAATAGGCTAATATAGGCCTGACTAGACACAGAGCAAGCGTAATAAACAATCCAACAAGAATAGGGCAAAGTACAACGAGAAAGTAAACGACAAAAAAGTACGTTTATACAACATCTAAACCTTTGGAATAAAATTTATAATAAAGTAAAATATAGTTATTTCGAAAACATTGCCCATATTTTAAAAGCTGATGTGGCTGTTGTAAACAAATTGAAAAATGCTGAATGTTTCTAGTTTTTCTGATTATAAATGCATATGAACAAACAGCTTTTGGACGGTCTTACTCTTTACGCAAAGCGATCGTGTATTATTTCCCTAATGCATTCAGCTAATCTAGGCCCCTTTAGAGGTTAGGACATATCTTTTCAGTCAGCATTCGATACAGTTCTCGTCACTACTCACTCATCAAACAACTGACCAAACTGACGATAGCGTCTCTGGCGGCAGGCATTCATATCACTGTAGTTTGATGTAGTTGTTACCAAATAAGAGGTAATGTACTTGATCAGCCGCTATGAGCGCTGTTACCAAAGAGAACATGATTGATTTTGGACCGCAAAAATTGTAAACTGTATTGTTATCCGTGGACTCGGCAGTCGGTGAACGCTATATCGTTAGTTAACTTGTAAGTACCAGGTTAACCGAGCCTTGCTCGTTGGTTTTTATTCACTTTTGTTATAGTGTCAAGGTAAAAAAGTGATTAAATTTCCACCAACAACCAACTATACCTCTTCACAGTTAACAGCTGTTTCAAAAAGTCTGCTTAACATTAATGTTTCTTTCTTTTTGTTTACATTTCGTTGTTATTTCGTTACCAAAATAGCAACCCATAAGAGTAATGTTAGAAATTACAATTTTGAAACTTAATTTTAGACCAAATTCGATTTTTCCTGGGGTTGAGGCTGTTTCTAAACTTATTTTTGGGCCAAAACACTCTTTAATGCAAACTTTAAGCAAAATCTAACAGCTAGATTTCGAGATCGTGGAACACACATCCCTTCAGATATTCCTCGTATTATAGTATAGGATATTGTTGCTTGGAAAATATTTCTTTTTTACAATTAAATTTGTTATAAAAATGTTTATTAAATCTCCACTTCTGGCCAAAACCAGTGCCGGAACGGCGTTCCGGCGCGTTCCGGCACCATGACACCCCTGTTTTCCATTAGCCATTATTAGAATAACAGGACACTTTTCCGCTAATTTTTAAACCGTGATTCTCTATGATAGCCCTTTTCCCAATATCAAATGTCCAAAAATTTACCTAATCGATCTAATGGTAAACCTGAAGAGAGAAGAAGACTTACTAGCAGCAGTTTCACAATATTAAATTTGATATACAGTAGTGTCCTGTTAATCTGAACTAATAAGGACCAAACCCGGTTTAGGAAATTTTCGAGAATATGTGGAATCCATGAATAATACAGGATATTTTTTGTTTACTCCTACAGTCTAAGATACCAGATGATAACTCAGCCGGATAACTCAATGAGGATTGGAATGAGGAAGTGCTTTCTTGCGATGGAACTGCTATAAATAGTGTAAAATACCGATGGAATATATTGTAAAGTTTAACGATAAGGATTGAACCATTGAACAACAAAAAAGCGATAGCAATAGCAACGGAATCGTGGCTAATAACTGTTAATTCTATTAATATCTACAATTTGAATTTTTCCTCTTTTGAAAAAGAAAATAAAAAGTCAGAATATTTTTACAATGTGGTTATTATAAATACAAGGTGTTCTTTAAAAGTGCATGTAGGCTAGGCGGATTTTGGGAATAGCACGGTTCTACTGTATTATGTAGTGTTTTGAACACTAGCTCTTTAGCTTCACCACAGCTATGCCACTTTCCTTATAAAATAATAAATTGTCTGTGAGGTGAGGTTATCCTAAGTGTGGCCCCCTAGCGTAAACATTACCGATCTTGAGTGCCTTCTGGTGGTCGGCCTCCTTGTCGACGTAGACGTGGCAGATGCCCTCCGCGTGGCCCAGCACGGGGATGTGTTGTGAGCGCTCCTGGATGCTGCGCACCAGCTCGCTGGAGCCGCGCGGGATGATCAGGTCGATGTAGCCCTCCATCGACAACAGGTCGCTGATCTCGTCTCGAGTCGAGATCTGCCGACACAACAGCGAGGATAACAGGTTTACATATTAGACTTTCGCTATGAATACTTCTAAAATAAAACTCTTTGTTCATTTTTTTTAAAAGCTCCTTGGAAAGAGTTTAATAGTGTCTTTTTTACAGACAAAGAGAAGAATTAAATACTATGAATGTTGTTTAAAACCACTACACTATCTAACACACAATTCTGAGAAAATTGCCAAGTTTTTAAATCCTTTGTTTTCAATAAAAATTATTCTAATGTTTGATTAAATTTATATATTTTAAAGCCTTGACCGAAATAAAAACACTAAACTATAATTGTTTATCCAATTCTTGTAAAAATATAAAAAATTATTGAATACATGTCAAACTTTATGAAAATATTGAGTAATTTGTAAAATGTTTAAAAAACGGAGATTGATCAAATTAAATCTTGGAGAAAGTATAAGCTAATTTTATGCCCAATTTAATAAAAATGTAAACTAATATAATTAAATAGTAATATACAATACACTGAATTAAAAGTGAACTGTAGGCTTCTTGCCTATTGGTTAAACCAATCATTGGTTAGACTTCAAATATATCTCAAATACAATAACAAAAATAGTAATCCTGGGTATCAATAATAAACATAAGATAGGTAATTATATTCCGTTCATTAAATGAAAAGCAATATTTTTTATTTAGTACTTAAAAAACCATTTTAATATAGTAAATGTTTGGCTTTATAACTGAAGCAGTAAGATAAAATAAAGTAATGCAATCTGTCTCACTTTATTAAGTAAAAAGTATTGAGACAGACCTTGGATGCCCTGAAATAATTGATTAACTCGATTGTCACAGTTTCTAAGAGAATCCGAGATAAGCAAGAAACAAAATTAGTGGCTCGGGAATAATCCCATCTCTTCAGACAAGAGAATTTATAGTAGGCAGTAAAGTTCACTGTGAAGTGTTTGAACTTGGTAATCTCTGGAACTAATTACTCTTCAAGTGCAAGGAAGTGAATACTACTTTAACGATTGTAATTGATGCCACTTTGTGGCATTAATAGAGTGCTTTAAAGGTCACATCTGGATTTATATTGTTGTGTAGATGTGTCCTTTTCTTACAAAATTTAAGAGTTATGCCAGAAAATTTATTAATAGTCTTAGTATGATGAAACCTATAGTGTTTGTAAAGATGTTTCACATCAAGACATACATTCACTTTAGGAACTGTGATAAGTTTAAATTTATGTCTACATACCAGGGAAATAGCATTCTGTACACCAACGGTAGCCAGAGCTTCCTGTACGACGGAGAACAGAGCCTTGTTGCTGTGCGCTGCTTCCTTACCTCCCTTCAGTAGCAGACCGTTGGCAGAACTGAGGGCCAGGGCTGCCACCTGTTTAACAACATCACATAGAGTCAGAATGAAGAAAAAAGATGTTCACACTGGATTTTTTACTTTAAAATTATTAGAGGCATTGAAATGCAGTACCTCTATCATGGTAGATCTATGTACTCAAGAAATTTACAAGCGAACTTGAAAATGTAGAATTTAAAGTTCTGTTTCTTGGATTTTGTCTTACAGTGATAAATTCTTCCATTTAATTCTTGCCGTGGAAACAAGTCATTAGCCTTGTATAAAAATGATAAAAGTCTACAAGATCTATTGTAGAGATATATAAACCAGAGAACAACATAAAAAAACGTAGGAAAAATTTTTTGACACAACACAAAGATTTCTTTAAACATTGAGAATAAGTTATCAAAGTTGAGTTAATGTCTATGACCTGTCAAAATTCCAAATAATGTATATCATATCTATATATATAATTCCGTAAGCGAATCGGTCCCCACGAAATATCTCGAGTTGGGAGAAAGATAGGGCAACGTATTATGGCTCATTTTAAAGCTTGAGGGCCAAGGACGCAAGGAAAAATACCAGAATTATCAAAAGTTACCTGGGCTTTGCCCCATTGGTCCGTGAAGTTCCAATGTTAATCTTATGGGGAGGAGATTTTTAGATCTACACGTGTGATTTAAGCAGATGTTCCAGTGAATATTTTATATTAACTGAACAACTCAGCTGTTTTCATTGAGTTAAGATAACCTTAATTATAACTTTTTAAAATCGGCAATGCACTATAAAAAAGGAAAACACCAAACACCAATAGTCATGGAAAAATTGCGAATCCACAGTGTATTTTTTCTTTGTGGCCACATCTATGAAATTTAATATATAATCAGGACTGAGGACTAAAATGATTTTGTATGTTGAATAGACCACAATTAAAAGATATTTAACCTTGATACAGTTAGTATAATAGTTAATATATTGTCTTTACTCAGTGAACGACGTTTCGTTTAGTTGTTATACTGTTTTACATTTTGGCTATATTTAGTGGTTAGGGTTAAATCGTTTTACTAAAGTGTTTGTTTATTTCCGACTGAATATTGTAAACTACAAACATTGAATAACCTCTGCGTGAGGAATATTTTGTTTTATTCACTCTCTACTTCTTTCTTTACGTAGGTAGTATGGAAACAACCAATGCCCGTCAACCCATACAGACGGGGAGCTAGGCCCTATTCATGTAAATGAGAGTGTGCGAAAACAAACAATATATAAATCAATGTTTTTCATTGAACAAACAGACAAAACGTATTACAATCATAGCACGAGGGATTTCGATGGAACGGGGGGTAGGAGGCATGGTGGCACATGTACATTGGGTGCATGTTGGGGCATGGGTGCATGGATAAAAAGGGCATGGGGGTACGTGGAAG
>CM061534.1:161144957-161232346 GCA_030545055.2 Neoaliturus tenellus | reverse complement strand
GTTTTTTATAAATCAGGAGTAATGTCTATGACCTGTAAAATTTCCAAATAATTTATAAGTGTATCATATACTATAGATTATTATTGAATAAACTGATTGTTGAAAACATACACCTTAATTACAATTAAGATATCTACCAAGAGAGGCAATTAATCTTAATGTTTTAATGTTAAAAAGATTCCGGTTAATCCTAGTTATTCAGGTGTTAAAATTCACATATAATATCACACAATAGCTACTGGAATAATAACACATAAACACGATCCTCAGTACCTTAAATTTTTATTTTAGGCTTAGCAATTAAAACATAAGTAGTTCTTTTTTTTGTTCTGTGAGCGTTTTGATATTAAGTTTACATTGTAAAATATAGTAAAGGAATGCGTTAATTTATTTAAAATCTTAAAGATTTTAGAAGACAGTACTGAACAATGAACTGAGATAAACTAACTAGGTACTAGTAAAGATATTTACTTGAGGCAAATTTTGAGTAAGAGTATTAACACCTTAAGTATAACAAAGGAATAAAACAGAAAGTTGGATATCATAAATACTGTTAATTTTATAGAATATAACTTGTATCATTGTTACTAGGTTTATTCAGTTTCCTAACAATGTATTAAATGAAAATAATATTTCTGTGTTAACGAAAACTTGAAAAAATGCATGCCTTTAAGAGTTTTCTAGTTTAATTAAAACGTGTATTTAGGAACCCATACAGCACAAGATGTCCGATGGATATCCAACGGATATCCGTTTTGGTCCGCACGGATGATCCGTGGATATCTGCCCGATATCCTGGATGTCCATCGGACATCCTATGGATGTGAGTTTGTCAGGGTTTCGTCCGGAATTTAGATGTCCGTTTACGGATATACAGGACATCCGATGGATATCCGCCGATATCCATAGGACATCCAATGGTTAGCCAAATGTTGTCCGTTATTGGACATCCGTTAACGGATATACAGGACATCCGATGGATATCTGCCGATATCCATAGGACATCCACTGGTTAGCCAAATGTTGTCCGTTTTTGGACATCCGTTAACGGATATACTGGACATCCAATGGATATCTGCCGATATCCATAGGACATCCAATGGCTAGCCATATGTCCGTTTTTGGATATCCATTAACGGATATACACAACAACCCACGGACATCCAACAGCTGTCAAAATATTATTCATATTCATTGGTCGGATTCACGTTCTTCCACCACAACCGGGATTCGGTGGATTTTTTTGCGGTTGGCAAAAAAGGCACGTGAACGTCAACAATCAAAATCCCGGTGGGTTCATAAGACGGCAGCAAAATGACGTAACTATTATCCACCGGGATTTATTACGTGACCATTGGGATTTGTCACGTGATTATCTAAATCCCAGTTGTGGTGGATGATTGTGAACCCAACCATTGTTACAATAGTACTCAAATTTGATGCTCAATTGTCAATTTTAACAAAAAAATATTTGAGACAGTTAATTATTTTATGACAGTATTTTTAAAATATTTGAATACATATGTTCTGGTAAATATTTACCAGAGGAAAAATACATCAGTACGTTAAAATTATTATTTTAATTTGAAGTTTTTTTACTAACTCTTTATTTAGTTAAGTATTTTTTTTAAATATTTTTTGTATGAAACGTAATTTTATGGTCAATTGTAACTCTTTCCAGTTACTTAATTTGGCAAATTATAAAATTAATATAAAATAAATAAACACTTTTCATCTGACACATTGACTTTAAAAAAAACCTTGATGGAAACCACGGTTAAAAATCATAAGACATTATAACCATAAAATAAACTTTTAATTAAACTTTTTATATCATATTATATACAGAGAGAAATTAACTATATATTTATAGCTACAAAAAACAAACGTTTCTTAATGGTGTTCTTCCAAGACGAGTGTTGAGTGTTGTTGAGTGAGTTCTGCAAGGCTGGACCTAGGAAAAAAAAAGAATTTCAAAGAAGTTGAATCAATATAAAACTACTCGTTGGGTAAATAATGGATGAGTAAACATTTTCCAAAAGTATTTTATTTGCGTTAAGTAATCAAATGTGAATTAAAATTATTCTTTGCAATGCCAAGAAACCGTAGTATAATTCATAGGTCTGATTTCATTAAATAGACATATTTTGCTTGTGGTATTTATTAGGAATTTTAAATTGGCTGTTAGTTTGAAACCATAATCAATAGTTTATATAGAATGTTAGATGTAGCCTTTAAATGAGTAAGGTGTTTTACAGAAAGTTCTGGCACGTCCAGAATCAAACAAAATAGTACAGTCAAAAATAGTATAGATGTTCCACAACGTCCTTGGGTATTACACTTTCCTGCAATTATTGAAACAAATGAGAAAACAAGTTAAAAAAAATAAGCTATTAAATCTATTGATAAGTGTTAATTGATCAAATTATTATTAGAAGGGCTAGAGAGACTTTGCCCACAAATACCATTAATTTTACTCTTGCCTCTGATCTTTTACTGCAAGTTCTAAACTTAGGCCAAGGTAAAAATAAAAATTTGGCGTGGAAATGAAGAATTTAAATGTATTTGATTAAGTTTGAAAAATTGCAGGGTATGTTTATAAAGTCAAAGGAAGTGCAAGTTATATTTTTTGAGCTGGTTCGGTGACAACCAATAAATTTGAAAAAAACCAGGGTTTAAGCTGCGGTCGCATTTTTTTCATTTTGCGACACCCGCCACGCAGTGTGTTTCCCGCCGTAGCTCTGATATTGAAAATTGAACTATAAATTCAAGCAGCATGAAAATTAGCTAGTATTAAATAGTAAATTTAACCGCATGAAAAAATGCTTGTGTGGTGCAAACATTTAAAATTATTTACTTATGATTGCCATTGAAGATCCGGAGAGAAAGGATTTTAACTGTGAAGCTGTTTTTGTAAAATGGTGTTTAAAACCAAAAATTTCAGATTAGGCTATGTTGAGTAGGCCTACACCTACCTGGTTGAAAAACACAGATGTTCATATGTTGATGTTTGGATCCGGGAAATTTGGAGTTTATGTATAGGCTTAATTACTTATGTAGATCCGTAACTTTATATGAACCTATTTTAACGTTTTAAAAATTAAATAAAAAGTCCTTTTGAACTTTTAAGTGCTTTTATTTTAGGTAAAAAACAACAGCGTAAACAAAAATATTTTACAGTGAAAGTATTGGTAATTGGTGGCAAATTATACTACGCGCAATAAACAATTTTTATTTTGCTACAAGAATTCAAGAGCTTGTAGCATTCTTGCTCCAAGAAAATATTCCCCACATAAAACAAAGAAAACATGTATAGGCCTAGATAGGAAAAATCTAAGCAATATAAAATGTTGAGTAAACGATGAATCGTTCCAACCAAACAAAAAATTATTTATTTGCGTCAATATTTTGAGGACACCACAAATATGAATCTGAAAAGTACTTTTCACTTCTAGGGACCTCAAAAAAAGTAAGCCAATCAATGGTCCTTTGTTAAGGTCTTACAGTTACTTACTTTTGTAACAATGTATTCCATGAGTATGTAGGAGGAACTTGCTAAAATAGAAAAAGAATAAAAATTGATTTTACTTACTTCTTACCACGAGAGCGTTCCGGGGCATGCCTGAGCCAATCCTTGATGACCGACGTGATTTCGGCATCAGTCGATGTGATTGTGGATCGGTTTGTTCGTACGGCCCCTACAACAAGAAGAAAAGTTTGTAATTACAACTAATTTCAAACGAAGTAGTTTGTAGGTACTGTTGTTCAAATTTAATACAAAACAAATTTAAAAAATATAACACATTGTAACAACAAATGTTTACCCCAATAATTAAATAACATAAAACTGTATTTTTATGGTATTGTAAGTTTTGTAAGAAATATTAGCTTTTTTATCAGCTACTGGTTTTTCAATAATTCCCCCATTTGTAAATATAATAAGGAAAAAAGCTGGGGGTAATTATAATTACAGTAATAAATGAATGAGGCATCTGTCTCTAGACAATTTATTAGATGTGTAAAGTAAATGAACTAGGACTTCTTCTTTGGTAAGTTAATGGAGTGCAAAGTTTACTGTATCTTAATTGGTAAATGAAAGCAAATTAATATTACGCGCTGCTTGAAATAAAAATATAAAAAAATAAAAAATACTATGAGTTTTAATTTTAATACTAGCTTATGCTTTTAACTTTACGTGATTTTTCCAAATATGATCCAAAATAGAATAAGTTACAGTATTTGCTTCTTACGTCAGGTGCTCTAGTACACATATATTTACTAAAACTCTATGTAATTTTGTCAAGTTAATTGATCCAACAATCTTTATCTAGATTACCAGGAGGGAAAACATCTTAAGTAATTAAAAAAAAATGTTGGTTTAAACACAATTTTCTGTGTACAGTATCTAAAGTATTAGGTTGACCGAGCGTTGCTCGGTTTTCATTCTCTTTTGATATAGTATCATGGCAATCAGTACCAGTATAACCGAGCCTTGCTCATTGGTTTCAATCCAGTTTTCATATAGTGTCATGGTAATAAAGCTATTAAATTTCTACCAACAACCAACTATATCTCTTCACAGTTAACAGCTGTTTCAAAAAGTCTGCTTAACATTACTGTTCCTTTATTTTTGTAAAACTTATTTCATTGTTATTTCGTTACCAAAATAGCAACCCATAAGACCAATGTAAAAAATTACGATTTTTTACACTTAAATTTAGACCGAATTCTATTTTTCCTGGGATTGATCCTGTTTCTAAACTTATTATCGGGCAAAAACACTCATAAATGCAAAGTTTATGCAAAATCTACCGGCTAGATTACGAGATCGTGCAACACACATCCCTTCAGACAGTGCTCGCATTACACGCGTATTAGTGGCGGACCTTACACGCTCGATACGGAGCGCGATATTTGGATCGTGATCCTGGATCACAATACACATTGAGTGTGTAAAGTCAAATATTGATGTATGATTCATGGATCACAAATCAATATTTGACTTCAAACGTTCAATCTGTATTGTGATCCAGGATAACGATCCAAATATTGCAATGCGTATTGAGAAAAACGGCATCCGAAACAGGGGAATAAAATACCATGTTTTGCATTAGAAGCCGTATGGTTAACATTGCCGACTGCGCAAAAATGGGCTACTGGCACAGGGGTGAAGATGACTCTTCAAATATAAAACTAACTACTGCTCTTCGTACATGAGATTTGAGCATGTAGAAACAAATACATAGGTACTCAATAAAGGGTTCATTTAAATTTATTTAATAAAGTTTGAAAAAATTGCACTGGATCAATTGTCCCATGGTAAGGTCTCTTGACTGCATTTGTAACAATGTATTCCCTGAGTACATAGGGGAAATTTAATAAAATAGAACCGGAAAAAAATCATAATTGAGTTTACTTACTTCCCACTACGAGAGCGTTCTGGAACATGCCTGAGCCAATTCTTAACGATTGAGGTTATGAGCATCCGTCAATGTACTTGTTGATCTGTTGAATCGTACAGCCGCTAAAACAAGAAGGTACGTTTGTAAATACAACTAATTTGAAATAAAATAGTTTTTATGTAAACTGTTGTTCAAATTTAAGACAAAACAAAATATAGCATAAATACAATCCTAATAATCATACAACAAAACAGAATTTTTATGTTATCAGTCTTAAAGTTGGCTGCTCTATTTAAGTTTTGTAAGAAATGTTAGCTTTTTTAAACAGCTAATTTACCAGTTTAGTAATTCTAATAAAGTTTTTTATTCTCTCCATTTGTAAACATAGAGCAAAAAATAAATAATCATGAAAAGAGACGGGCAAAATTATAATTAGGCTTAATAAATGAATTAGGCATCTGTCTAAAACAAGTAATCAGATGTTATGTAAATGAACTAGGAATTACTACTTTTTTGATACCGTACACAAGTTAATATAGCATGAAATTTACTGTATCTTAAAAGAAACAAAATTAAGCTTAAAAACAAGGAAAATTATATTAGGTGCTACTCATCAGAAAAATAAATAAGCCTAACAAAAACAAAAAATTATTTTCAATTTAATTTTTAGTTTATGCTTTTAACTTTAGATGATTTAGGCTATCCAAATATTATTCAATACAGAATAAGTTATTTGCTTCTTAAATGTCAGGTGCTCTTGGTACACATGCTAAAACTTTATGTAATTTTTCAAGTACAGTAAATTAATCCACAATGTTTATGCAGATACACAAGGAAGAAAACATCTTAGATCATCTATACATAGGCCTACTGAATACGCGACACGGATTTTTGTACAAGGAACTCCTCCTACAATATTCAACCAATTTTAATTATTTTAGTGTCATTGAATAGGGCTCGGCTAGAAGTTGATTCTAAAGTAAATTGGTAAATATCTATCCTAACAGAAGGGCCCTATAAACCATTAGGGCCGGATCCTCGAAGCAAGTTTAAACCTAAATACAAGTTTAAACCAAAATTGACCATATGTTTAACATTGGATTAAACTAAGTTTAAGATAAAAGTGTTTGGAGAAACCGGTCCTTAGAGTTCTAAATTTCCCCGTTTGATTAACATTGATGAGGAAATTTAAAATATTTTCAAGTTAACAGCTGTAACGAGTACCAGTAGATAAAGACAGTATTTATAACTAAACACAGTACCGTATATAAACACCAGTGAGAACATCTGTCTATTCATATCTATTCATAAGAGGTTATGAATTAAACCTTGGAGGATGCACTGGTTAACAAACTGATTATGTCGATACTTGTACAAGTGAAATGACAATAAAGATGATTTGATTTGATCTGATTACAAAGCGTAAACAGCAAAATTACCGAGACTAAATTGTTCAAAATTGAGAAACAAGTAAACTAGTTAAAGAAAATTTAGGTACAAAAAATTTTCTGTGTACAATAACTAAAGTAGGCCTACCGGGTTAAGCCTTTATCGTTAATTTTTTTCATTCTCTTTTATTATAATATCATGATAATCAGGTTTTGAAGTTTACGCCAACTATACCTTTTCACAGGTGACAGTTGTTTCAAAACCAATACCCAAAAGTAGCTTTATTTTATTTTTGTTTACCTTTTGTTGTTATTTTGTTGCCTTGATGGCAACTAATAAAATACCAATGTCTTTAAGTGAGTAGGTGGCGTAGTGGTTAAAGCGCCGGTCCCTAGATCCCACGTTAAACTGTAGGTCCCTAGATAGCATTGGTTATTAACCCATTGGCTTCCTTGACATTAGACACCTGACAAGCCCCTTAATTTCCATAGAAACAAGACAAAAATAAATACTTTTATTAAAACTATCACTGCAGCAACAATTGTTGCTCAATTTTCATGATTTTTTCACTAATTTTTTTAGAAATTATTAATCTTTAAGAAAATATTACTTTTGTCATAGTATATACATGGTAAGTACTTTATATATATTACTATGTACACGTAGTTCTATATAAAAAAAGATAATTTTTGAAAGCGTATTGCATGTAGAGAACTAAAAAAAAGTATTTCAGCCCAAAAATGATTATATATTAGTTGATTATTTATTTTTTTACGTGAGAATAAAAAATTACTCCAATATATGTACATTTGACTTGGATATAAAATTTTTTCCAAAATCATCCTTTTTTGGCGTTTTACCTATATTTGTAGACGGAGCATTCCTAGGTAGAAAATTCCTCAAAATTACACAGTAAAACAATTATACCTCCAAATTAAATTCTTATTGGAATAAAAATATGTAAAGAATGTTTTTTTGGTTCACTTAACAAGTTTGCATACAAAGAAAAATTGCGCCAAAGTAAAAGAAAACTCCCACTATATAATTCATAATTCGTCGTCGCAGTTTTCATTATCATCTAAATCAACCTCAGAATAGTAGGAAGATACGATCCTGAAAATTACTCATTTAGTCGAAATATCAACACACAAATACATCGATCACAAGTTTTAGGTTACGGCAAAACACTAATGTAAACAACAATGTAATGGCGCGCTGTGTTAAACATCGCCAGCTGATCAGCTGATTTGATATGCAGTATTGTATTATGTCAACAAGTAAATAAAAGATTAAAACTAGTTGATACACTATATATTATGTTTAATAAAGTGTATAAACACTTCTAGTCTTAACAAATCACGATAATAATGGAGCACCTATATTTTATTTACATCATTACGCAATCACGAGTATACTCGGGTTCGCACGTCCGGGCCACTCACGGCCGCCCCGAGTATACTCGGGCTTGTTAGCCAATGGGTTAATTACCAGTCCTGTCTAAGGAGAATGTCAGCCTTAGTCAGTAACAAGACTACAAGATCGCGCCACAATCATCCTACATTCATCTCTCATTCATAACTTACTTGGCTTTATTTATTTAACTAGATCGCCATTTCAAAAAGGTATTAGGCCTAAGGTATTTTTTCTTATAGCTAGGGCTAGAACAGTAGGCCTACCCTACATGTTATTTTGTTCAAATTGAAATTGTCATTATGGTTAGGCCTAACTTAGTTGTGTTTTGGTTTTAGAAATAATATATCAAATGGGGGAATAAAAATCTAAACAAAAGAGGAGTAGCCTAATTAGTTATAGTGATTGTCATTGTTATTTAGGTAGGCCTACGGTATTGGCCTACAGTAGATTGAATCTGCTTATTGGCCCCAGTATTGATAGCTGCCTTATAGGAAGCTAAACATTTTAACTGTTCCAAACCTTTTTATTTTTGAAAGTATAATGTAGGCCTACATTAAAAAGGAAAAGAAACTCCCAACCGAAAAAGATCACAAAGTACAACACTACTTTAATTCGAACTTCTCAAACTGTCAATATGAACGCAAACCACAATATAAAGGGAAAAACTCTTTCAAGCCCTGCCAAGTGAGCTTGAAATCATAACAGTTTTTAAAAAGAGGCTAAAGTAATTGTTGAACATAGCTTTTACAAAATTGAAAGTTTTACCACTGACATGGCCATCCAGCCCTTCACCAACCTACACCAACAACCTTGCCAAGCTGTAGCCTAGATTGTCCTGACCCCGTCAGGCAAGGTTGACAAGCTCAACCAAGTAAAGTCAGCTTTCATGGATTACTGAGCGCCGAGGGATGTTAGATGTACGAATCGATAGGGCCTACCATAGTTGATATGATGGATATGTTGATGGGATCTTTCAATATTTTCATTCCATGGTAGTGTAGATGCAATATATGAAACTGTACCCGTACCGAACATTAGCCACTCTTTTTAGCCTACTGTATTTATTGACCAAAAGGATCTCTCACCTACCGTACCAGTACACTAGCATTTAATTCCAAATTAACGCTTGTCTAGGGACTAGGCCTAGTCCACAAATAAATTCACTCCATGGGTAAACTAGCCTAGGCCTAAGTTAGTTGAATTCAAGGGGTAGGATACAGTGAAACTCACAATGCACTTAGAACTACCTACTTATCAAGCCTACTTAGGAACTCATTCCAAACAAAAACAAGCATTTGGCATTGGACTAAGGCATTGGCATTTGGCATGAGGGAAAAAATATCCCTTATTTTTTCAGCGAAACTTCGTTATCCGTCTCCACCGTTATTATCGATGTGGAAATTTCGATATTGCGATTGATATTGAGCGATGAAAACAATCGAATCAACAACGATACTGAGGAAAGATATGTATCATAATAATAATCTAACCTAACAGTGTAACCGTAAACCTCCGTCACTTTAATTTACAGCGATGTTTATAACAACAAAATCAATAGTGTTTGGAAACATTTGAAATGCATATTCCCTCAATACAATAGCAAAAAAAAACCTTTCTGATTTGTATTTGGCAGCATTTGTGTGACACCATTTAGATCTAACGAAGTCTGCTTCTTCTCACAATTCTAATTTACTTACAGCTGTCAGTAACTTGGGCCGTTGCTGTTTGTCCTTGCCATCAATGACTTACCAAGTAATATAAGTCAGCCAACCACCACCATTCTTTATGCAGACGATACTACCCTGTTGTCAGTAAGCAATAATTTAAATAATCTCTCTCAGTTGGCAAACTCTGCAGCTCGGGAAGCAAATATTTGGTTCCAAAGTAACAGCCTTAAGCTGAATGATTTGAAAACACAAAATGTTCTTTTCAGTACATTACCCATAGATGATCACCAAACAACCAGTGCAAAATTTCTTGGCATCTATATAGATAGCCAATTAAACTGGCATTCTCACATTGACCATGTGGTAGCTAGGCTATCTAGGGTTGTTTTTCTGTTAAGAAAGATAAAACCACTGGTTGATGACCAGTATGTCAGGATGATATATTTTTCTCTGTTTCAAAGTATTTATAGGTATGGTTTAGTTTTTTATGGTAGCAATAGTAGAATAAATGATATTCTTCTTTTACAGAAAAAAGTAGTCAGAATTTTAACCAACTCTGCTTTTGATGCCCATTGTAAACCATTGTTTGTTCAAACAGAAATACTTACAGTAGTAAATTTGTATTTGTATGATCTTGTAGTTTATTCTTTGAAGAATTTGTCAGCTTCAACTCTTTGTAATCAAGTACATTCTTATAACACAAGAAACAAATTCAATATAAATAGAACGTATTCCAGACTTAGTAAAACTCTTAAGGGCCATACCGTAATGTCAATCAAAGTCTTTAATAAATTATGTGGTAACTTTTATTCACTATCAAATAATCATAAACTGTTTTTAAAAAAACTGTAGGCCTATAGTTATTTTTTATCAAATCCATTTTACTCTGTTGGTGAATTTTTGCTGGAAGAAAATATAACTTTGTAAGATTAGGCTATTATGTTCCTTTTTTTGTGTTTCATAACCTGTCAGTATTTTTTATTGTTATTATTTTATATATTTTATTTAGTGTTATATGTTGTTTTGTTTATTTATTTAAATTTTTATTGTAATGTAAACTTACTGCCACGCCACCAATTACAAACCAAGTTAGGCCTTCTTGTATGAATGTATTTTTTGTCACTATTTTAATATTTTAGTGTGTGTTTAATGTAAATTTGTTGACTTGGCCGCAACCAGTGCCGTAAAATAGACAATTGTCAATGCTGTGTACCTGCTAATGACAAATAAAGATTTTTGATTTTGATTTTGATTTTGTCAGCTACAGCCACACAACAAACTTGGTTAGTTTATTTTGTGTTGTTCTTTGTTACAGGTTACATTAGCTACAATTTTTACTTTTTCCAGTTACTTGTTTGAATATATACGGTAGTATTTGTTTTACTGTCAAAAGGTTTAGGCTATTTCATTATATTAGAATGAGAAACTAAATCAGGTGATAAAATCGTAATCGTGTCGTGTAATTGTATCATCGATATAATAGCAATATTATCGCAAAATCGAAATTTCCACATCGATAATAACGGTGGAGACGGATAACGAAGTTTCGCCATTTTTTCTGCCACTTGAGACACTTTTAATTTAATTTCAATTGCCATTTAAAGTCGTGCGTACCGGTAGGCTTTATTGTTCCTGTCAGGATAGGATTTTATTGTCATTTTAAGATTCAACCCTCTGAACACACCTCTAATTAGCCTCTAAAACGATTTTACTGAGGCTAGAGGTGTGTTCAGAGGGTTGAATCTAAAAATGAGGATAAGTTAAAATCCTAACCTGACAAGAACAATACGCACGACCTTAAATGACAATTGAAATTAAATTAAAACCGTCTCAAGAGGCAGAAAAAATAAGGGATTTATGATAAAGAGAATGGATGGAATGAGATGTAAGCCTAACTTAGAAACTTACCTTTTCTTATCTTATAACCGGTGTGATGCTCTTCTTACTTCTTAAAATCCAGAGTCTTCGGCACAAACAGAAGCATGTTTTCATATAAACTTAAATTTGATTAATATGTACAGTAAAACCATTTTATTATAAGCGAAGCCGCCACAACGAACGAGTACTGACTGAGTAGGCAAACAATAAACATAAACAATCATTCAAATAATCAAATCAAAATGGCGGTTGGTCAGAAAAACGAGTTCACCGTCGTAAAGACCAAAGGCGAGCAACAGGAAAAAGGACGATTTCCAAAAAGTTTTCATTTTTGTTATAATTGAATTTACGGTTTTATTGTTATTCAATTTAGAAATTAATCATTGATTTTGATTTTTATTATTATTTTCTGATTTTTAAAAATTATTATAATTTTAGATGGCCGTTTCTAGGCGTATCTTATATATTTTTAGCGAATCCGCAACGTGCGGTACAACATGGAGATGAAGAGATATTTATAGAAGAGAATGAAATTATTCAAAAACTATGTGCCGTTACTTTGTGTAACATATATGATATAGAAATGTACACTTTCAACCACATAAAAAATAATTTAATTGTCCTTCTCCCTCGTTATTTTTTTTATATTTGTAGTGGATTTAAACAGATTTCATCAGAACTAAGTCAGAAGTCAGTTAAAATATTATAAGTTTTTAATATTTTTTTTAGAAATATAATTATACCTATACACAGTTAGCATAGGCCTATGGTGCTATATTTGTAATGCCAAAATTAGAGACGTACAGCAAAATATTTGTTTAGTAAACAAAATAAGTTATATGATCTTATAATTAAATATTTAAAAGAAAACATAAAGAATGCTAACATAGTTATATGCTATTGAAAATTAGTTAGAAATAACATATAAACTCTTTTTGACTATAATCCTCGCTTCACGATAAATAGATAATTTCAGGAGGACATCGTGGATATCCAGTGGATATCCACGAATAACCGGATTAGGACATCCGTTCGCCGATATCCATTGGACGTCCATCCGATATCCGGTATGTCCCGCAGAAAACAAGGACATTGCGGATATGATTTGGATATCCATAGGACATCCGCAATGTCCGACGGATATCCACGGACATCCCGGATCTAAAACGGACGTCCTATGGATATCCGGTGCTGTATGGGAAGCACACGGGGACTTAAATAAAATTCAGCTATGACTTGATGTCCACTCACAATCAAGCGCCTTATAACTTTGTACAAATCTTGACAAAAATTTACAAAACCTCAAGTCATATCTGAATCTTATTTGAGTCTTCATGTGCTCCCTAAATGCATGTTTTTATTAAATTAGAAAACTCTGAAATGCATGTATTTGTTAAATTTGAAAACCCCTCAAAGGACCAAGTAACATCATTGATGTGACTTTAGATCTTCTTTTCGTTCATTTGTAGATACTCTCCTACAAATGAAGACGGTTTGATCTAAAGAGGTAAGGGGTGTACCTGAGGCAGGCAGTCGGGGCGGGACTCGAAGATGACGAGCAGCACGCCGATGGGCACCGTGATCTGGGTGAGGTCGAGCCCGCTGGCCAGCCTCGTGCGGCGGACCACGCGGCCCACGTTGGTGTGCGACGTCTCTGCGATCTGACGCAGACCTGGGGAACAGAGCAGCACGGGTCACATGGGAACGGGGGAAAAACTTACACTAGGTTGACTAGTTTACACATCTAAATTCATTAATTTTTAGTTAAGGTATTTATATTAACTAATATACTTGTTGCTCGAAATCAAGCAGTTTAATTTAGGCTCTTTGATTCTTTGCTAAAAATGTTACTTTTGTTTAATCCAATATTGTGATTATCAGGAAACAAAACTGCACTTTTACCAACAGTACATTTACAGATGTTTTAAATGCTCAATTCACTTGCAATGTTATTCTAATGGAAAAATTTCAAATTTCAATTACGTATAGCATTTTTATTTTCAGTCCGATTTTCACAAATGTTTAGCAGAAACTAAAACGAAGCCCTATCCAACACCACAAACTTGGATATTGGTTAAAAATTGTAAGAGGAATTCTCTTAAAAAAATCCTTAGTGTTTTGAATATGGATAGATTTCTACTGATAGTGTTAGTCTACTAAACGTTTAAAATTAATTTTGTTAGTTAAATCAGATGAGTAAGTTGGTGATGAGCATCAGTGACTTTAATTGATGAAAGCACTATTTACTGTTCTTACAAAAAATACATGAATGAAGCATTCAACTTTATCAAAAGACAGTTAACATAAAATTAAAATAGTGTTTACCAATCAAAAATGAATTTTAAAAATGGCACTAAGCTTAAAACTAAATTTAAGGAAATTGAAAACTTCAGGCATATAGTTAGTTTACTTAATACATTACTCTAATACAATGTTTTTTCATAAAGGTACACAGCTAATAAAATATTTATCAACAATTTTATCATTTTTATGTTAAGAGCATCACAAATAATAAAATGCTGTAAAATCAATGACCCAAAAAATAGTTCATGTTTTAAAATATACAGGGTGTCCCGGAACTCTCTGGAACCCTTTTGTATATTTGTTCCTTGCATCGAGACAAGAAAAAAACATCATACAAATAGGGGTCTAAAATCCATCGTTTAGCCGCTAGCCGCCATTTTGTTTTTTTTTCACGTAATAATTTTTATTTCCATAACAAATGGTTGTATTCAGTTCATATTTGGTATAAATCTTTATCATACTAATGTACATTTTCAGGGAAAAAAATAATTTTTTCTACTTATTTTTTTTTTAAATGGCGGCCATTTTTAATTTTCAAACTAAAATATCTCAAATTTGGTAAATTTAAAAAAAAATTACTTCGTACAAAAAAGTAGCTAAATTAAATTATCTAACAGTACCAAGTTTGTAGGGATTTGATAACAAATAACGGAGTTATTGCGATTTTCCTGTGAAAATGGCCATAATTTGCATTAATTATAATGCAAAATCAATGTTTTTTTGAGAAAAATCGCAATAACTCCGTTATTTGTTATCAGATCCTTACAACCTTGGTACCGTTAGTTAGATAATTAAATTTGGCAACTTTTTTGTACAAAGTAAAATTTTTTTGAAATTTACCAAATTTGAAATATTTGAGTTTGAAAATTTAAAATGGCCGGCATTTTGAAAATACACAGTGGAAAAAATTTATTTTTTTCCTGAAGATGTACAATAGTATGATAAAGGTTCAGACCAAATATGAACTGAATACAACCATCCGTTACGGAAATAAAAATTATTACGTGAAAAAACCAAAATGGTGGCTATTGGCTAAACGATGGATTTTAGACCCCTATTTGTATGATGTTTTTTCTTGTCTCAATGCAAGGAACAAATATACAAAAGGGTTCCAGAGAGTTCCGGGACACCCTGTATATGCCTAATGGAGGTTTGAAAATGTGTTTTGATTTATTTACGTATTTCACTGTCAACAGTTTATCGAGTTAAAGATAATACTGTTGTTGTAACCATTTTTATTTGTTAAATTTGATAGGCTATACAGAGAGAAAATAAAGTACAACATTTATTTATACTTTAATATATAAATAATCTGGCTTTCAGAAGAGAGGAAGTTCAAGATTCCTACCATTTCTCAGTTTTCTTCATCTAAGAAGCTGCAACGTTTTGTTTTTCATAATGAGGTTGACGAATGGGTTACCTTCAACTCCTACATCTAGTGAGCAGTCAAAGATATTTCTAACATAATACTATGAATAGTTTATCCACTTTATTTTATTTTATTAACCATTTTATTTTTTAAGGGGCCCTGATTACAGATGTTCCAACTGTAAAATCAAATATGGATCAAATGGGTGACAACCGATAGCTCTACCAGTGAGTTACGGCCGCTGCTTATCTGTATGTTCTGTATAGAAGTAGCAGAGAGTGTATTATACCAGCGGAGAGCGACTTGAGTTTTTCGGGTGACAGCTTGAGACGGTCCAGCAGCGGACCGGCGGTGTTGTTCTTCTTGGCCTCGGCGATGTCCTTGGCGTTGGCGGCCAGGATGTCGGACTGGCGGGAGACCAGCAGATCGGCCAGGGTGAAGATGCAGTTGGCGCGGTCACTGGGGCTCAGAGCCGCTAGCTTACGACTGCCCGCGCGAGCTGCAACAGGAGTTATGATGAGTGTCAGATACAAAGCTACACAAGGCATTACACCAATTTAGCTCACATTCATATTCATATTTGCCTACACTACCGTACAGTATGCCTATACAGTATGATGTACAGTATACAGTATAGATTCTGCGACTTCTGGTCACATTACAGTTTACACAAAAACCTATTAAAACAAGGGCAAGGCAATTAACCTTGATGTTTCAATGATGAGAAGACTCTGGTCAATCCTAGTTCATTCTGGCGTTCAGGTCCACATATTATATTAAACAATAGCTACCGGAGTAAGAACATATAAACACTATCCTAAGTACCTTGAAGTGGTGAAAGCCTTTCATATATTTCATACAATTTTTATTTTAGGCTTTACAATTGAACCAAAGGCAGTTATTCTGTTGTTCTTTTGATAATAAAAATATAGTCAAGGAATGCATTAATTTATTTCATAACCTAAAAATTTTAGAAGACGGTGCTAAACAAACAATGAACTGAGATAAACTAAATGTTACTGAACATTTAGGCAAATTTTGAATAGGAGTACTAACCAGGTTTCGCACAACATGTCACTCGTATCTCCCATCCTGTTTGTTTACTCACCGTTCTCGGCGAGCACGTCGGTGGAGGTGTGGCCACTAGCCGGCGCGTCGGTGAAGAACGTCCCCAGCTTGCGGCCGCTGATGATGGTCTTGATGGCCTTCTCCGTGTGGCCGTTGCAGATCACTACACTCGTGCCTCGCTCCAGAGCCCAGGTGGCTGCCTTCACCTGGGGACACACACCATATAGAACTGTGCCAAACAATAAATTAGTTTTTTTTAATATTTATATAGTCTATTCCTGTCATTTGAAAATAACTGTAATTACACTTTTTGAGATTCCGAAGAATATTCAGTCACAACTTATTAACCTTTTGAAGATTAAATCCCAATTAATTATTACCTAGGATTCACAGTTTTTATTTCAATACAATATGAGGATATTATATTGAACTATCAACTGTGTTTGGGACTTAACCATTTTTAATTAAAATATTCTTATCGTCACCGACATCATGAAGATGTTCTGTCCACTTCTACTGGTCACTCCGACTCCAGCCATAGCCAGTGACGCAACGAGTTGACCGGGCCGACTTCTCAATGGACAATTCAAAATGTTTTCTTTCATTTATTTGTTGTTAACTTTAAATCAGTTTGTTTATTTAATGTTTCAATATATTCAGTATTGTGCGTAACATTCAAGTCAGAGCTGAAAGTCGTTCTCACTCCCCCATGAACCCTACGTCAGGGCGTTTGCATATTTCATTAACTACGACTTTTGTTATGACAAAACTAACTAAACAAATAAGTAAATTTGAGTTTTCTTTGTTTTCAAGTATATTTATTACTACCATTAAATCTTATTTTTACATTAAAATATATCTCTACCTTTTTTCATATAATCTAGGGGCCTTAAGAAATCCATTATGATAAAACAGAAATGTCCACAATCCGTTCAGTAGTTTTCTCTCAAGACCCTTAAATGCACTCTTTTATTACATAAGATAAGATAGCACAATATGAAAACTGTAAAATATAAGCCTTTTTAAAAACTTGCTTTTATTATCTAAATTACTCATTTATTCTACATCGTAAGACTTTATTCAATCAGTAAAATACTGAATGAGAGGTATGGTACTTCCAGTATGGAGAATACAGAATAAGAGAGCTTCAGAATTTGAATATCGTGGCTATTGGAAGTAGGAATAATAATTGGCTTCTTCATGTTAGAAGAGGAAAAGAAGATAGAAGAGTGTAGAGAGGTCAATCAGAAAGGAGATCCTCTCTAAGAAGACTAATATACTACTAAGATGAAATGGCGAAGGAGTTACATTTAAGGAGACTAGCCGAGAATACATGAAAGACAAAGTAAATATTAGTTTGATGGCTTGAATTTGAGTGGCTACATGAGAATGTAGACAAGAGAAGAATACAAAGCAAACTTGCACCAACCTTAGAGTCCATTCCTCCGGTGCCGACCTTGGACTTCTTGCCAAATCGGATGATGTCGTGCATCTCGGAGGTGTATGTGTGGATGAGGCGGGCGCCCTCGACCCAGGGGGGCGCCGTGTAGATGCCGTCCACGTCGGACATGAGGATCAGCAGGTCGGCCTGCACCTCGGCCGCCAACATGGCCGCCAGGCTGTCGTTGTCCTTGATACTGATGATCTGCGCAATACATCCAACATGATAACATACGGTGGTCAGAGGAGAAGGTGACATGCAAATCTATAAGAGTTCTCCCATCGGTTACAATGTAAGTGCACGAACACGCAAAGGGCGATGTGACGTGATTCATTCAAACCCATGTAATTCGTCGCTCTCAGTGTGTTCGGCTCAATCTGATTACATGGATTTGATTCAATCGCGTTAGCTCTCTGTGTGTTTTTGCACTAAGTAACTTTTTATAAGAAAGTATTGTCTACTATAGTAGTCACTTCATTTGTAACTGATGAATTTTGTTGGTGTGCTGTTATTGAAGTCACTGCTTGACTTAAAAAAAACTACGGACCAAGGATTCTAAAATAAATATTTTAGATTCCTTGCTACGGACCTATTCTACCGTTTTCTATTCTATTGAACCATACTAATAGATATTCACAACCAAAGAGTTGTGATTCATAAAATGAAGATTTAAAAGCACATTATCAATGCTTCTTGGAATCAACATTTTTCTAACTTAAATAAATTCCTGAGAAAAATTTACAAGGATATGAAAATTCAGCTGAGATTTAAAGAGTAAATTAATTCAATTTGTTCAATCAACCTACAAAATATGTTACTGTTTAAAATGTATTTCAAATGCTGATAGCATACTTTTTAATTGATTTTTTATGAGAATTACTTTTAGGAAAAAAGTTACAAGTTTATAAAAATTTGTAAAGGATTTAAATCTGTGACCTCTTGAACCGAAGTCCAAGATACAAGATAAGCTAACAAGACACCCAAATTAAACTTAACTATTAAATTAAACTAGTAATACTAACGAATATTTTTGTTATTGACTATGTACACTAACGTGAATAGACCTCTCATCCAATGCATTAAGTTTGAGGCAAAAATTTGGAAGTTCGGTGGATTCACCAGAGTCGTTGCCATCGATGTTGTTATTATTCAGCTGAATTTACAGTGCTGCCAAAACATTTTACCAAAACATAAACATAACTTTCAGTTATAAATTTTTTCATTCTTGGTTTAGAAGAGTGGTAATACTGATTTATCTATCATGTGTTACGTGTACTTCGATGGACGCCACACGAGATCGCACCACCGTCAATATGCTTCACACACGCCTATGCTATGAGAAGTCTACTCACGTAAATGCTTAAACACATTTATTTGTAACTAGTGCACGTGTTGCTCAACATCGAGCAATTTATTTTCATATAATACAAAAGTTACATTTAGTTCTAGATCAATGAAATCCGACCAATCCAATATTGTAAATATCAGTGATCACCAAAAAATACAGCTGTACGTTAACAGATGTTTAAAATGCTCAAACCAATCTCATTGTTATTCTAATGGGAAAATTTCAAATTTAATTTGTGGATAGCGCCCTTATTTTAAGTCCGATTTTCATCAATTTTTGGCGGAAACAATTTCAGACTAAGCCCCATCCATAAGTCATAAATATAACTTGAAAATCGGTTGAGAATTGTAGGAGGAGTTCTCAAGACAAAAAAAACCCTTAGCGTATTAAATAAGTATAGATAACAGATACCATGAATATTTATAAATAAAATTATATATAATAACGGATCTCTGGGTGCAAGAGATTTAAGTTTTGTTGGGGGCGCATGCAAAAAAATTTTTTAATCGTGCCCCAACGCAATTTCCCCATTCCCGGTCTCAATCATGACTCAAAATTGCCATTGGCTGAGTCCCTCGTGTTGCTACGTGACCTTTGGCAATTTGTTCTGAGCCCAAACTTGAAAAAAACTAATCTTATATTAATTAAAAAAAAATCTTTGATAATAAAATGTGAATGTTTTTACTTTACAATAATTGTAAAGTACTCTTATTCAGGTACCGTACTTTTAATAAGGATTGAAGTAAGTGAACACAATAAAATTAGTTTTAACATTGTTATCTTGTGAATGTGTGTGTCAAATGCCTATGGCATTAGGGTATTTATATTAATTATTTTATAAAAAGGGGTTGCAAATATTTCTCGGCCCCATCACACAATCTGCGGGCCTGCTTTACCTTCTTGCCGGTCTTCTGAATGTCCTCCTCGGCGGCTGGCGGCGGCGACACGGCGTCGTTGGTGTTGATGATGGGCACGATGTTGAGACTGATCAGCTCTGAAAGCGTGCTGAACAAATTCTTGCGGGTCTCCTCGTTGTAGAAGTCGGGCTTGGTCACCAGCACCTGCGGAACACGAGATTGGAGCTGATAATAACGATCACATGTGTTTTGATTTTCATCAAGTAAGAGAAACATACAGTAGATTCCCTACATACTATAATTCCACCTAATCCAAACACATTTCGCCTGAAAATACAGATTTTTCTTTACTTAAAAACAGTGGCAATCCCAATTGTCATCATACTACTTTACCATGCAATTTACAGTTTTTTGTGTGCAATTAAATCACAATTTTGGCCGCTTTTCTGTAATTTGTTGACAAACTTTACTGCAATGACCCATTACTATTTTTTGCTATTTAACGTAGTTTCATTGTTAGCGAATTCCTTAAATTGTATGACTGTCTTTGAATTCCGGTGTCATAAGCCTTGTTTAAGTGAATGGGTCAGTATATTGTGTTATTGTTTTTATGAATTTTGCCTATCCTGAAAATTTGCAAACTTAATTTGCCTTGTATCATGGAACCATTTCATGGCAGCTGTTGTGGTCCCAAATCAGTAACACAATATATATGTGCATAGTATTATTTAAGAATAAAAAATGATGTTTTAGGTAGATAGGCTAATTGAATTAGCTACCTTCCCAGTGCTAACAATAAAAATTTCTTGACTTTTTGAAATTACAAAAAAAATTACTCAAACAAATTTTTTATAACTATAAAACTAATACAATATTCAACTAATTCATAAATACATACATTTTAATAAAAAATCTTGTATACTCTCAGAAAAAATATGCATACCGTATATCTTTATTCATAAATATAAAATTTCTATTTTTTTCTAAAACCTTGCATTTTTTACAATTATAATAGGATGACTCAGTAATAGCCATATAAAAAAATATTCACAATCCACTGGGTTAATAATACCTGAGCGAGTATTTCTGGACTTTTACATTCTAAAATTTTATCAGTACCCATAAAAGTAATAAAGGCAGTGTACTTAAACCTAAAACCATAAAATAGATACCGTAGTTAAATTAAGTATCGGTACCAAGGGGACCGAGCTTAAGCTCGGTAAAATTATTACTTTCTTTCTCACACAAAGCTTGTTCGCTCCACTCACTCCCCCTCTTCCTTTTTAAGATGAACTCGTTCGCTTCGCTCACTCGCCAGGCCGATAGGTACTGCACTTTGATATAACACATTGGTTTATATCTAAGGTATCAGCTGATTTTTGTTAAATTTAAAAATCTCCATAAGGATAACATGGAAACTTTGAAGGGCTTTAGGACAAAAGCCGGATTTTTCCCAGCTACGGGACCAGCTCCAATCGATTTCTCATGGCCAAAATCCCCTTATACAACCAAAAATTGAAAATCCTTGGAGCGAAAAAATTTTGCCCGTACAAACAGTGCTTGTTTTAGAGTATAAGAATAAGAGTACCAGGGGGACCGAGCTTAAGCTCGGTAAAATTATTACTTTCGTTTCTCACACAAAGCTCGTTCGCTCCGCTCACTCGCCAGGCGGAAGGTTTGCTGCACATTGGTATGATTTTCCTAAAACCACAGGTTAAAGATGTAACACATTGGTTTATTTTATCTACAGTTATCAGCTGATTTTTGTTCAGTTAAAAAATTTCCATAAGGATAACATGGGATCTTTGAAGGGCTCTAGCGCGAAAACCGGATTTTTCCCAGCTATGGGACCAGCTCCAATCGATTTCTGGTGGCCAAAACCCCCATATTCCAAAATTTGAAGGAAATCGTCGGAGCCGTTTTTGAGATAATTGTGCAAGCAAGCAAACAAGCAAACAAGCAAACAAGCAAACATTGCTCGTATAAGAGTATAGGATAACAAGGTGGTCATGTGTTTTATCAGTAATTTTCAAAAATTTTAATGTCAAGAAATCTATAATGGGAAGGAGGTAGGTAACACCAATAAAAAATGAAATAAATAAATCGATGATATTAAATGTGCAGCACCTGATATATTCCAAATAAACCACTCAGGTCAATGTAAAGAACATGATGCAGAACCGAGGTGCATCATAATAAGAAGGTGCAGAACCGCTTCAATCAGCTGTTGGTAATGTTATCAGAGGATATTTATTGACTCCTAGTGCGTTTTGACATTTTCTAGCCTCGTTAAATGGTCTCATTATTCGGCAGTTTGATTGTTTTTACCCGAGAACCATTGTTATATTGATGAAGTACAGTAATGTTTACCTGAGCGATCTTGACACCGTACTGGGCGAACATGGCGTCGTACAGAGACATGAGCCCCGACTGGCCGACGGCCGCCGCTGCTCTCGGCTCCACCATCGTGTTGGCCTCCTGTCGTCACATCACAAACAATAACAAAATAAAAACACATCACAAACATGCAAGCAGCTGCAAAACATATTTGTCATACACCAAGCTCTGTATGCAATCATCACAAAGCAAACAAATTCGTACAAAAGTTTTAATTCCATAAATCTTCCATAAATGATTTTTTACATTGATAGGTTATACAGTAAGACTAGAGTAAGAAAGCTTTTGTTGTGGGATTAAATAAGTTCTCAGTAAAGTTTGTGACTTTCAATTAAAGGTTTGTATTGTTATCTTCTCCTTAACGCCTGCCATTGTTCACCGTTCTACAATTTCACCAACTGTTATTCTAACTGGGACAGCATCCAATATCCGAGAGCTGGCTTTGATGTTCGATCTCGTCTAGTGCACTATAGAAACAACTCATGCTGGGTTATTGAACACTGGAATCATAGTTTTTGTTAACGTTTTTAATGTTAACTCCAATAGCAATAAGAATCATTATAGTAAGGTAAATAACTGATTGAGAAAATAATTTTAGTAGCTAGGAATAAATTTAATAGTTTCATATTAATATGATAGTTTACATAAATACTTTATGTTTGAAACTAGACAGTAAAAGTGACAAGTATGGTTAAAAAACTACACTAAAATAGATGGAGTAAAAAATTATTAAGAATATATTATGCTGATTTCTAAATCCAGTTCAAACCAAAACTATTTATTGTGAGATCCAGTCATACAGAACTTTAAAAAGACCATGCAGGAACAAAAAATATCAAGTATAAAAAAAGTAATGGAGTAGATAATTTTTATAGAATTTTTCACTGTCAAAATTTGAGGCCTTTTCAAAGGCACTGTGCACAATTTTTGGTACGGTTGAAACGGTACGGAATGGTACGGAAAAACCTTTGGTTACTGGTACAAGAAATTCTTAAAGAATGGAAAATCTAGATTAAAGGATCAATGTTAGTGGCTTAATGATGAGGAAAGTTTTTGATCAATTTAAAGTATTAAAATTTTCTTAAAAGACCATATTCTAGATGTTTTAGTGAATATGCTAATGATATCTTTTAGTTTGTTGTTCAAGAGCAGTTTTGTCACTGGGCTCGCACCTGTCTCGTGTGGTCGGTGGGCGACAGGGTCTCCCTCATACTGAGGGACATGAGCAGCTCCTGGGCGAGTTTCTGTTTACCGAACGCCACGGCTCCCGACGTCACCATGATGCACTCCCGGCCCTCCACGTGGCACTCGGCTACCTGCAACATGATCACGTGTGTGACATGACGTTACGAGACAACAAAGACACAAGAAGGAGCGATGAGGTGACGCCCAAACCCCCCATTGCCACCTCCACCCCTGACTCAAATCATGCATGCCACGCCACATTCCATGACAAATCATCTCAGGCTTCGCTCACTTTTAATCTTCTTCGACCTCTTCTGGACACCTTATCTGTTCCTTTAACGTCGAAACAGACGAATACTTATTAGATCTAGAGGTAGATCCCCGCTATACTCTAGTGTACTGGCTGAAGGTAATTAATTTCACCCTGACGAGTTAGCAACCATAAACTTAGTTATTTGAACAGTTACCAATTGAACTTCTGTTTGCAAAAAAAGATCGTTCAAATATCTTTAATTAGACGTAAAGTGAATGGATTTGGGCATATGTAGGTTTTAAAATATTACGAAAGTTAACATACTTATAGAAATAATTTCCATATGTATAGCCTGAATCCTTTGGTAATATGATTGTACCTATTTTAATGAGTACTATTTCAAAAAGATAACATAATTAAATTTGTTGAGCCACGATTATAAATTGGTCTAAAGTTTCAAGCAATCCCGCCTTAAAAACCATGCACATCTCTGATGATAATTGATAAATCAATAAATGACTTAATTAAGCTAGGTCATCACTTCTTACCAAGATAGAACATAAAAAATTCTGATACATTGAGTATCAACATACGGTATAGTTACATAAGGGAAAAACCTCTCACACGCTATCTCAGAGACCATTGCAGATAACCATAAAGCACAAACTTAATTAAAACAATGAGGCTATTAATAGTTTATTTAGCTGTGTATTCTGAAGTTTTATTAAGATAATAACTTATATAAAACTGGTTGATTGGTCAAAACTAAGATGATAAAACTAAAGTTTGTGTCTGTGTGAATGTAGTGTACAAGAGCGTGTGTAATCTCACTACGTCATAAATTAATACAAAAATTATTTGTCAAAGTCATGAATTCGCAGGTTTATTGTTAGTCTCAGACTTCAAAGACTAGCCTTAGTTGAATTAAGTTCTCAAGCTATTATTCTTTCCAAAAAAAGGTAGCTTGAAAGGCGGCTATGGTATCGGACTAAATTTAATTCGTATGATTCGTGTTACATCCGTCTTAGTTATAAGATAACACATGTTCATTGTGTATAAAGTGTCAAAGTGTTTTAAGTTTCTTTCCCACCTGTTAATTAGTTCATTGTATAGGGCTATTTGGTAAATTTAATTTCATTCTTAGTTTTACCTGGAATTCAGCCATATTTATTATTGACATACAATCTCCTTTAGTTGTTAGTTAGTTCAGTTATTACACCCGGGAACATCATTCGCTCTAACTTCGCTGGAGTGACAATCGGTTTCAATAATCATCACAGGTCATCAACAAGCCACCCTAAGGGCGCATGAATTGCAAAAATAATGAAATAAAATAAAATAAATAAATAAAACAAAAGGTTTTGTAATCTCTTGTATTAATTTCAAAAGCAAGCATGATAGGTTCTAGGCCCTATTTGACAAGATATCGGATATTCGGCCTTGCCTGTTCCACGATGGAGGCCAGTCGCCCCAACGCCAGACCGTGCTCGTCCTCTCGTGTGATGACAGCACTTCCCAGCTTCACCACCAGGCGGCGCGCGTACTTGAACTGCGACCGGTCAGTGAACGTGCCCCGCCGTCCCTCCGCCGTCTGCAGGGCCCTCTTCAAGTCCATCTGCCCCACCTGCAAATGACACAAAAACTGTCAAAACAGTGTCGAGGGTTTCATAAGCAAAAATAACTTTACAAGGAATATGTTTTGGGTTTTATCATAGTTATATTCGTTATATTATTCTATATATTATATATAGTTATATTTATTATAGTTATATTCCTACCAATTGGCAGAAAATGTGGAGAAAGTCATCAGGTGTGAAGAGGGCTCGTGCTAGAAGCAATTTTTTTCAGTGCTATTTCCAGATGATTAAATATTTACAATGGAGTCGCAGTTTGCAGGAAATGAGTTAGCTTATCAAAGGCGGATCTTACACGGTCAATGCGGATCGCAATATTTGCATCGTGATCCTGGATCACGATACGGATTGAGTGTGTAAAGTCAAATATTGATTAGGATACAAGAATCATACATCAATATTTGACTTTACACACTCAATCGTATCGTGATCCAGGATCACGATCCAAATATTGCGATCCGCATTGACCGTGTAAGACGCGCATATAAGCTGGTGAGAATGTTTTAATGTTTTTGTTTCGAATGGTCCAATTTGTTATTTATGAATAATAACTAAGAAACTCACATCTCACAGGTCACAATAATTAAAACAACTGACTCATGAACATAAAAAAAACTTTGATAATAATCTTTTTTGATATCCGGATGTACTATGCATCTCTTGGCAATACACACACCTGTATGAGCTGATGAAAAAAATAACACCACAAAGTTATTGTCTATATATACCATAACACATTTGATCAAAATAGTAGCCATGGAGAAAATGATGCTGCTACACTGAAAGTCTATATTCAACTATTTGAGAAAAACGTACAAAGTTTTGCACATAGATGTGTGAAAGGTTAACTATGTGCCGTTTTAGGATTTAAAATTTTTTTAGAATGAAATAAAAAGGTAACGAATTGTCAGAAATATTCAAACAACATTAACATTAAAATTAATATTTCATAGCGTTTCATAATATTTTATTAGAAAAATATAAATAAAAAATTCTGTTACCTAAATACTGAGACTTACTTAGTTGGAGTTAGTCAAGAAAGTAATAAGTATACAGATATAATAAAAGTAACGAGCGGTTTCTATATGCATTGGTTTGTATTGGGCCGTTTATTCAAAGCGGCAGCCCGCGTTCACTCTCGCAGTGCTGCCAACCCAAGCGGCCTCGAACATCACAACACGTGCTTGCCTTTCTGTCTGAGCGACTACCAAATGTAGTTGGCAGCACTGTTACCCCTTCCACACGACAGCGGTCGACAGCAGCGACTTGTCGCGTGAAAATTTGGCACAGCGATCGGCCGTAGCGACAGCCCGCTGCTGCGACATGCCGCGGTGAATAAAAGGAGCCTAAAACATTATTAGTGACGCCGTTATTGGACAAATTACAAAAAGTATATTAGTGAAGATCGGTCTGGAACCCGGGCCATCTGGATTAGAGTAAGTCACGCTACCGACTGCGCCACAAATATTGTTGTTAAGAGAAGTAAATGTAAAGCATTACAACGTTGCAAACGACAAATTGATTGCACAGAATTTCCGATACATCAGTTTCTTTTAATATAGATGTGAGCAATTTATTTAAACTAAACCTTTACAATTCAGTCTTAGTTTTAAAGCAATCAGCTATTTTACATAATCAAGCAACTTTCTTCCCATTTAAAGGATAATACATCATAATAATTGTAAACGTTTTTAGGTACTACTGACCATAATAAACCAAATCCTTCATGAACTTTTGTTCATCCACTCTGTATTTAGACAAAATACCTCGTGTGTTTACAATCAGCTGATTGAAATCGTGTAAAATAAATAAATTGTTAAGGTTTGAAAATGTCGACATTTTAAATTTATGGGAGTAAGATAACGTTAATTATATGATTAAGCAATGATTAAGCAACTTTTTTTTTCATAAATGACAATACATCATAATAATTGTAAACGGTTTTAGGTACTGGCCATAATAAACCAAATCCTTTTTGAGCTTTTGCTCATCCACTGTATTTAGACTAAACACCTCGTGTGTTTATAATCAGCTGATTGAAAGCGTGTAAAATAAACAAATTGTAAAGGTTTGAAAATGTCGATATTTTTAATTTAAGGAAGTAAGATAACGTTAAAGTAAATCAAATCTGCTAATATACAAAGGTTTACGTTTTATTTGGTACAAACTGCGTGTAAATTGGTCCAGTGGAAGTCTCAGACGAACTGTCCAAAGGATTGGAAATGTTGGCTTTTCACTCCATGTTAAATCTCCATAAGAAAAGTTTATTTTTAATTTTTGACCGATTTAATGTGAATATTTTTGAAATACGAATAAAACCTGTTAATATAGAACCGAAAACGTTTATTTTGGTACAACCCGCATGTAAATCGGTCCAGTAGAAGTCTCAGACGAACTGTCCAAAGGATTGGAAATGTTGGCTTTTTCCCCATGTTAAATCTCCATAAGAAAAGTTTATTTTTCATTTTTGACAGATTTAATGTAAATATTTTTGAAATAAGAATAAAACCTGCTAATATAGAACAAAAACGTTTATTTTGGTACAACCCGCATGTAAATCGGTCCAGTAGAAGTCACAGACGAAGTGTCCAAAGGTTTTTTAACTTTGTGTTTTAAATATATAGATAAATGAAGTACGTAACTATGGTCTTATGACGCTTTTATTTGTATGAAGAGACATATACACTAACAGATTTTTAAACAAGTAACTAAAACATATTGTAAAAAACGACCGAAATAGTATATTTCATAACAAGAGTGGAAAGTGTCTTTTCCTACCACTGCATGGAAATAATCACATTGCCACAGCTGTAATCCTACGCAAAACAGTTCATTTCCGTTTTCCGGTCCTTTTCCGCTCTAGAGCGGTAATGGAACATTGGCGCACGCTAAATCAAGGTTATTTTAAATCTACAATAGGTTAGAACGGTAAAGAAGGTGACGTCACAACACAGACTAGTTTCTATTGGTCAGAAACCACATGACAATCACCATAATTATTACAATTGTAGTTGCTTTGCTCTGAATCGAATCAGCTGATTTCACGGTCAGTATTTTGATAACCCTAACTTCCGGTTACACACCTATGCAAGTGATTACGATTTATTACAGTTATTAAGTTAATGAAAGTTAATGAAGTTAAATTTAAAGTTGATATAATTGTGTACGTTTATTAAATTCATTTAATCGGTTGTAATTAATTATGGTGGTAGGAAAAATATTGTGTGTATTACGAGCACAAATAGTCATTGCCGCTCTCGAAATGTTTGGCCGCACTCAGCTGACGCTTCGTGCGGCCATCTACATTCTCGAGCGGCAATGACGTTATTTGCGCTCTTAATACACAAATAGCTATTTCCGGGCCGAGATCGAGTTTACGCGCGAGGCTTTAGCCGAGCGCAGAATTTCGATCAAGACACGGAATAACACTTTCTACTCGAGTTATGAACGATATTTTTCATCACACTGTAGATAATTAATAATAGTAATTAATTAAATAATGCAAGTTTAAGAAAACACCTATGGATGCTCAATTGATTTCCGCAGTACAATGAAAACAGTGATTCTGTTTTACACAGCTGATTACATTATTGAGAACAGCTGATTTAGGGAATAATATACTCTTAGCACTGCTAGCGCTACTTGTGTCAGTAATCATAACTAATTACTAGTGTGGGAAAATCAACAGCTGATTTTCCCTCTGTAGAGAGGGAAAACGGTTTTTCTACACTCTCAGCTGGTGATGAATATAGCTGTTTCCCGTACAGTGTGATGAAAAGAATCATAGAAGTGAAACAATTGTGTTAAAATGCAGCATTGAAACTGTCAATATGCAGTGTTTGGGCTCGTCTATGTCACTGATGAACTCGTCTGAATAAATGGATTGTTTAAAAATCTGATTTGGGCCAACAAAGGGACTGCAATGATACTCTGTGATCATTTTAAATTCAGCAACTCTCTCATTACAGACCGCTTTGTATAGTGGGTATTGTGTAGTGTATAGTGTATCCGTCGCTGACAGAGGCTGCGAATTGTTTAGGGTTTATGACGTTTTTGTTGTTATGTTCATGAATTTCATGGAATAAATAAATGCATGAATGGTTAGACACAACTAACAATTATTTTGTAAAGAACACCATGAATTGGATGCCCAATTCAGTTGTGTTTTATATTTCAAAATTAGGGTTTATATTTCAAAGTACGGTACCTTTGTGAGTAATTTGTATTTATTTACCAGTGTCTTTAATAATCAGGTGATTTTGTATTATTTTATATGTCAGGGATACTCGAAGTTTACTTTGTAATTCTAGGGGACAGTAGTTACTTTACACGAGTAATAAATCTAATAAAAATATGTTAATAAAACTGTTTTGCATTATTTGTTGATTTCAGTTCTTAATTGCATATTAAAATGTATTTACTGCATTTTAAAACAGTTTTATTAGGTTTGATGAATTTTGGGTGAAATGAGAATAAATTGTAATATAAAAAACAATTCAGTGAATGCTTAGTTGCCAAAATGTACCGTCGGTCAGTTTGAGAAAATAAATTTTAAATATTTAAATTTGACACTTTGATTCATTAGTCACAGAGCAGTAAAATAGTGTATTAAAATTTAGTCGGTAAACATGATATAATTTTTAGATAGGTAATTTTATTTCGAATGTGTTCTATGACACCCCTGAAATTCCTCTGAAAAGTCTCCTGAAATCTCCAATGGGGATCATACCCAAAAATAGGGGGTTCGCCCAGGAGGAGTTACAATAAAATTTGATATTAAACATACTAAATTTAAATAAATTCCAAAAGGTTTATGTATATCAAATTAATGGTCCTAAATGGGAGAAAAAGGCCTAAAACCCGATCTCAATATGGCAGTCGGGAGTAAAATGGCAATCAAAATACAGATTAAAACAATACTTTCAAAACTTTGAAATGCAAAACTTCCGACATAATTGACCTTTTGAGGTCTGGTTTGCGGCTACGTAGTCTCCTTACTAAGCCCTTTAATAATAATGTATAGCATGGCTTAGGACAAAGAAGTAATTTTAAGAACTTCCTCGTTTTGGACGTCCATGTAGATGTAGAGGATTGTTTAAAGGTGGTATAATAAGCATATGTCAATCCATCCACATCTTCAAAAGTTCAGTAATTGCAATCGCGAATGTTTGCCACAAACCGGGGTCCTCAAAGAGTCAAGTATTTCTCGTATTATTGCATTTTGCATTTTAAAGCATTTAGGTTAAAATTTGATTTTACTCAATGTTTGATAATCTGCCATTTTCAACACAGGCTACTTGATTAGACAGAGTTTGTGACATTGTATTCTAATATTTAAGAGCTTGATATATATATCAAGACTTTATATATATGGACTATATGGGTCTATAGACCCATTAGCCGACGAAAGATTTATTTCTTACGTCCACGTTTTAGCTTACGTGGTTTTATTTTTCCACGTGGGCCATCAATTCATTTTTAGGTATGTTCCTCACTGGGGATTCAGGGTTTTTTTCTTCAGAGTTATGTCAGATGGTGAAATAGAATATAGAATAGAATATACGTTTCATAAAAATTCAGCTGACCAAATATTTTTTTCCAGCCAGATTTTGGCTTAATTTTATTTTAATAATATTGATTGGGTGAACTTAATTTTATTAAAAATGTGCCATAATTTATTTGTAGAGCTCTTTTAAATTTGTTCTATTTTTGGTTTATGATTCTCGAGAAGGATCCATTTATGACTGTGAAACACTAATCAACTCATTAATATGTGAATAATGTAATGAAATAAATTCAAGAGTGACAAACAAAAAAATACAAAAGGAAATCCAATCCTCATACAGAATTTTATTGAGAATAAATACAGGGTGCGGCAAAAAAACAATCTATTTTCTTTCGTGCACCGCTCAGAGACAGGACGTCTGAGAATGGTGGGGGCAGGCTTGTTGGAACGCAAATTTTATGCCATTTTAGTAGTCATGGAGTAGTGGTCGCTTGATCGAGGCTCGTTCGTTATCAAGACGTATTTCAATAGTGGCGATTCAGTCATGGTGGCAGTTTCGTTCATTAATATGAAAGAATTCTTTCAATTAGGTCAAAATTTAGAAATTCCGTCTCGTAGCACAGTTATGCAGTGGGTTACTAACTTTAGACCAACTTGTTTTGAGTTGAAAACGAAGCGAACAGGCCGTCCAAAATCAATGCGGTTGCCAGTGAACATGGATAGAGACCGTGCTGCTATGTTATGGAAAACAGTCCTCATTGGAACGCCAGAAAACAAGATAGTGCTTTGCTTGCGTCTACGCTAGAGGCATTTTGTTAAGAAAACTGTACAATGTACACTAAACGCTTTTAAGTGAGAGTATTCCAAGCCCATAACATTGTTGTGGACACCCCGGGAATCGTACCCGCGACCTCTTGAACCAAAGCCCAAGACGCTAACAGGTAGACTAGCGAGATGCCTTGAACATGGCTGACCCCTCGGTTTGACAAACTCGGTTTTGTGGTTCGATCTTAATTTCCATCCATACCAATTAATTGGCTATTGTTCAGTAATTAAAGCCCACTGAAAATTCAAAGGGACAAATAATTGACAAACAAATGATTGATTTAAGTGCTGATAAATAAATATTAATTTTTACTGACGAGGCGCACGAAATACGCCCCGATAACGAACGCGCGTTACTAAACATACATAAAGTTAACATGTAGGTTAGGCAACCACTACTCCATGACTACTGAAATGGCATACAATTTGAGTTCCAATAAGCCCACCCCCATAATCCTCAGACGTCCTATCGCTGAATGGTACCCGCAAGAAAATAGATAGGTTTTTCTGCCGCATCCTGTATTAATGTTCTTATTTTGACATTGTACTTTATTCATTGTTCCTATTGCAATAAGTTATATAAGTTTATTTTAATTTGATCATAATTTATAAATAACATAAAAAAGCTTAAAAGCTTTTAGCGTAAAAAAACTGAAAAATATATAAAAAATTATTTGAAATAGAGAGAGTGACCTGGCTGTTGCTCTGATGAGTGGTCAAGCACAAACCGGCCTAATGAATGAAAGGGAACTCTTCAACTCTCAAAGGACATGGATGGGAGGGTTTTTATCGTTTGGTGTTTTCATCGCAAAAAATAAACTAAGAACTAACTTAGTATTATCCATGAGTATTTATGTTAATATGCTTCGCATAGAAATAATATCATTTTGTTGAAAGAATGCTAAGAGAATTTAGTTGTAAACTGTAAGGAATATCACATAATTACCAAATGGGAATTTAATCATCAAATTTAATGTATGAAAACTGATTTCATTACAGAATCGTATTAGTAAAACCACCAGTGTTTAATTTAAATAAATTCGATAGTATACATTAAAAATAGAATACTGTAAGTTCTCTTTGGGCAGACTAAAGCCTTTACATTAGATTCCGTAGAGAAAAAAGTTATGACAAAATTAATAAAATATACTAACATTTTGTGTGTGGGAGAACGACTTGCGCCCGGCGATGGAGAGGTAGCGACTCGTGGTGGAGACAGACTGACCCCGGGACAGCAGCATCCTGGGGCCCGCGGGGCCCGTGGAGGGGCCCAGTGGGAGGGCCCCCACCCGGGACACCACCACCCGGCCACTGCATCGACACCCCGACAACATCTCCTGGCAGTGCTACAAACACACACACATCATACGTTAGATACTCCATGTCATGTGGGGACCAGGACAGCATCATCCTATGGCCCGCAGGGCCCATGGAAGGGCCCAGTGGGAGGGCCCCCACCCGGGACACCACCACCCGGCCACTGCATCGACACCCCGACAACATCTCCTGGCAGTGCTACAAACACAAACACATCATACATTAGACACTCCATGTCATGTGGAGCCCCGGGACAGCAGCATCCTGGGGCCCGCGGGGCCCTTGGAGGGGCCCAGTGGGAGGGCCCCCACCCGGGACACCACTACCAGGCCACCGCATCGACACCCCGACATCTCCTGGCAGTGCTACAAACACAAACACAAACACATCATACATTAGACACTCCATGTCATGTGGGGCCCGGGGACAGCAGCATCCTGGGGCCCGCGGGGCCCTTGGAGGGGCCAGTGGGAGGGCCCCCACCCGGGACACCACTACCAGGCCACCGCATCGACACCCCGACATCTCCTGGCAGGCCTACAAAAACAAACACTTTATATGTTAGATACTCAGTCTTCAATAGCATAAATGCTTTTCTGCTTTTTTGTGTGATGTTTCTTCAAGCATATTATATAGCATATTGTATAGCTACTTAAGAGAAACTATTTGGAAAATCTGGATCTATAAAATAAATATTAATCGTAAAACAAAAGGATTTAAAAGGTTAGTAAATCGGCATTTTCAAAGCTAAATTTCCGCAATCTTTTCATAACGCAAAAACTGCTTTATATATTGTCATAAAAAAAATCCGTACATTAAATTACATTACAAACAAATTTACAATTTACACTTAGTGCTGATCTTGAAAAAGTAAAGAGATAAATGTTTATGACGTATTTCTGTTTGTGATTTTTTATAAAAAAAAGAATCTAACAACCCCTGTATGGAATTAACTTCAGTGATCCTTGATCTAAGCTATATTTAATTGTATTGGAAAATATTTATAGAAGTCTGTGAAGTGATGCATCAATTACATCGATGCAGCTCACTGTTCCGGGAAATTCAATAAACTGTATTGTGGAGCATTTTATAATAGTACTACAGAAGCAATTTTGATGTATCAATGTATCTAGATTATTGTTGTAAGTTGGATGTATTTACTATTTCAAACCTACATTGCAAATAAAATCGTTTTTACGTAGAAGACAATTCTTCAATATAGTAGTTTAGGCAACATAACTGAAGCAAAAAATAGTATTTGGAACTTTAGTGTTGTGATTGCACTTTGGTAGTCTAATAGTTTGATTGGTAAGTAGGTACGGTAGCATAGCATTTTGATGATATACATATTTAATAAATCCAAATACAAGTTGAAAAATTCTCTTAAAGGAACATTTAGTAAAATTTTCATAATACGTTATCAATTTTTTTTTTAACATTCGTAGTTTTGTCTTGTCATTAGTATTTAGGCATATTAATGTGAACACCATTTATTTTTATGCTGGACTTAAAGTAATTTACGTGAGTAACTGATTTCACATACTCTAAAATTAATAGTTTTTATTATTCTGCACGAAAGCAGCCTGTTTTTTGTTCTCTCAATAGAAACAAAAACGTTTTCATCACTCCGTATACGAAAGTAACAACTTGCCGTACAGCTGAGACCTTGGAAAGTAGTCATTTCCCAAACTGTCACCGTCAGCTGATTTTACTGACCTGTACGGAAAGTAATGTTTGTAAACATTACTTTCCGTCCAAGGTAAACAAACTTTTCCGTACAGCAACAATCGGCTGGGTTTAAAACAAATTAAATTTTGAATTCCAGCTTTGTTTACTTTGTCCAATGGCGAAGAATTTACAAAAATTATCCCCCTTTAAAACTTCCACATTTATTAATAATTGCGTCGTGATGAAAAGTATCGTTCACAACTCGTCCGGAAAGCCCATTTCCAGGCTCGATAGTGTTTTCCACGCTCGGCTTCGCATCGCGCGTAAAACACTATCTCGCCCAGAAATGGGTCACTTTCCGGACTAGTGGTGAAATATACTATTCTTTTTTGTCCTATTACTGAAAAATCAACTGGAATATTTTTTTGGTTCCAGGACTGAAAATTCAACTGTTTGCTAAGTGTTTATATATGGTGTTGAGCTTCTTTCAATAAGTTCAACACCGACTGCTCTAGTCGCTGTAAAGGAATGTGCCTGTCGGCTACAGCCGTGACGGTCATAGCCGTGAGGTCCATGCGGCCGTACGGCTAGAGTCACTTGAGTTTTCCCTTAGGAATGCTACCGTAAGTGTGTAACATGCCATAACTCGGCACGCTACAGCCCTCCCTTCCGCTTCCGACTGAGCTCGACTTGTTTATAGATATACTTAACGCTCTTAACACATAGATAACTATTTTAGGTAGCGCGCGGAAAAATGAACAGATTTTTTTCGGCGCACTTTTAAAAGGCCACAGAAAACGCCGACTTTGCAAACTAATTACAGGCCAGAAAACGGCTTTTCTTCGTGCATAATTAACCTCAATATTTAAGTATATATTGTCGATCTTAGGATCAAAGACGCAATAAGTGTATGTATGCTGTAAAGAGCAAAGAACCTTGTTACTGTTATGGAAAGTTCAAGACCAAAGTAAATTTCTGTGATCTGTTATTTATTTTTGAACACTCCATTACCTTCGCTCGACTGGTGAGGTTTGTTTTTAGATATATGAAATATTTCTTGTGTCAACAACAACATGATGCGCGCACCACTGCCAAGGTGGACTTTGACCGAGTTGTGGAACTCCAATGACGTCACAGTCGGCAGATGAGAATGACGTATCACTTAGTGACGCGTCCCTTGTCCGATATACCTGATGTATGGCCATCACGTTTAACCCTGTTATGATGGAACAGATTTATGTGTGATGGACCTTTGACGAACAGAAATCAAACGGACATGATGAGGTGACAGTCAAATTTGACAACCTTTCAACTCAGCAATACGAACACGGTGATAGGTTTTAGCTATGTTTTTATTATATTTGTACCGTATAAGAAATTGGTTCCCTAATTTTGACGTAAAATTATATTTAATAGCTGGACCATTGTAACAATATGTTCTAGGACTACAGTTAAAAATCAGTACCATTAGTGAATGGCCATAAAGAGTTCACTGTTTGAACGAAACTTTAAGAGTTTTCAAGGGAATATTCCGTTATACTTTCATGGAATTGTTCATCATCCATTCACCATAGTTAGAATATATCATCCAAAGAACATCAACAACAATGAAGTAAAATAATCGACTTCCCTCCCCTCCTTTTATCATTAAACAGTAAATTTAGTATATAATGTAAATTATATCATAACTAGTATATAATTATAGTTATTATAGTATATAATTATAGTTATTATAGTATATAATAACTAATAGATATCACGTATAATGGTGGAAATTCAGCCTAAATTTCAGTTGATTTGGACCCAATTAAATTAAATTTTTAAATTACAGCAGCGTTCCATGATTCAATTAAATTGGCTTTTCTTCCATAAGATTAACATTAAGACTTTGATAGCCTTTAGGGCATAGCCCTGGCTGCTGATGTGAATTATAATGGGATTCCGCTCATTTACAGGATGAGCAGTGTCCCATTATAATTCACATCTTTTATACCTTTGTAATGGTATGCGCGGATTTTTCCTACGATGCACACAAGCTGGGAAAAATAAATATGCTTGCCTTTTAATATATACAATTGCTCATCGTTTTTACTTTTTTATAGACAGACAACGAACGTAAAATCGAGAAAAAAATTACAAAAAAAAAAAAAAAAAAAAATAGAAACCATTAAATAAATGTACTAGACCCACTTATTGACCTTCGTAAGAAGAGTATGGCAGATTCCACGCAATGTCAAGTGTTGTACCACGAGGCGACGCGGTTGGAAGAAGTTACAATATAATACCAAGGTCACCACGAACCGATCATGTGGACTGTTATCACTAGACTCTGGTGGACTTGCCTCACTGATAACAGAACGCGGCCAACGCTACGTTGAGAAAGGCTCCTTGCCCCACATTACTGGCAGTATTGACAACTATATCGGTCATGAAATGTACTATACACGTCAGGGATTTATGAAAATTAAAATCTGGGAATTACGGGGATTAGTCATTACGTATTAGGGTTATCATCCTCTATCAAACTGTAAGTGATACAAATGATGGTTAAAGGAGAAATATAGTGTGGAAGAATTATTAGTTGAATAAAATGGTGGGTAAGGTAACAATATATTCTTTGAAATTAATTTGCTTTAGGAGCTTTATTTTTCGTCCAAAATTTGATTAATCAGTAATTTAACCATTCCGGTTGATACAGACGAGTGTTAGTAGCATCATTTTAAAGCAGCTGAAAATACACCATAGGCCCATGACGGATGAATTTTGTTCAGAAAATACCCTTTAGAATGCGATGTAAACAAATTGTACTGTACAATATAAGTAATTGATAATTTATTGGTCATACTTTACTTGCAATTAAAATAAGTGGGGCACGTTCAAATGAGAAAATGAAACTATATGTAATTAGTTCAGGTTTAATAACCTACATAAAAGAAGCGAAATAAACCCTCCCGACAGGTTTAGTAAGTAGCCTATGCAAAAAAATCCCCATTATATACTTCATAAACCAAAGTAATCACAAAGTGAGAAATCTACCTCATAAATCTATATTTAGTACCAGCCTTGCTCGTTGGTTTTAATTCACTTCTGTTATAGTGTCATGGTAATAAAGCTATTAAATTTTCACCAGCAACCAACTATACCTTCACAGTTAACAGCTTCTTCAAAGAGATTGTTTAACATTAATGTTCCTTTATTTTTGTATGCCTTTCGCTGTTATTTCATTACCAAAATTGCAACCCATAAGACCAATGTAAAAAATTACGTTTTTAAACTTGAATTTAGACCAAATTACATTTTTCCTGGGATTGAGGCTGTTTCTAAATTTATTTTTGAGTCAAAACACTATTAAATGAAAAATTTATGCAAAATCTACCCGCTTGATTTCTAGATCGTGGAACACACATCCCTTCAGACAGTGGTCCCATTATAGTATAGAATAAAAGAGGATGTTGTTTAAAGATAAATATACTCCAAATAAAGGGGTTTAGTCTATTTTGAAAATCTGGATTACCCTTATCTGCATTTAAATAAAATATGTAAACTGTATAGCAATACAACTTAAAATAGGGAAAAATAACTAGGAATTTTGATTTGATTTTGATTTAATATTCTATGAATAATGGATTGCGTTTAACGAAAAAGGAAAACAATTATTGGCTGAACAACGATTGTATCTTGACACACTTGAGGCGGCCTCGGGGAATTGGGTCGAAACACGATAAACAATCATCAGATGGACGGTTATCACGCTTGGAATGAATCGTTGGAAGCTTTATGCATAATTATTCCCTCAGGAAGAAGGTTATTGAAGATCACGAAACCAATTAATTTATTACTTCCATTCCGCGTTGGAGAAAATTGTTGTTGTCAAACCTGAGTACCATTTTTTCGAAACTTTTACTATATACATAAAGAAATATTATGTATAAATATTTTTACTACTTGTCTTTGCCAGTCGATACTCGACGAATACAGCTCTAGTTTGAGCGCTAGGCAGATGGTGTAAAACTTGTATAAAATGAAAATAAAATACAATCACATAATTAAATAAACTAATTGTCACTCCTTACTCTGATTGAAAACTGCACGATAGTAAGTACACTATCCCATTTCGTCAGTCATCGTTGAATTTGAATTTGAAAGTAAACTGAGAAGTAAACAAAAAACGAAATAAATTAAAATGACAGAAGGGAGACAGGTTATTTTTATGAAGACAACTAACTGTTTATTTACACGAAATGCATCATCTGTTAGGTAAATTACTAAATTTTGTCTTATACTTAAAAGACATTGAAACTTTGAAGTCAAATGGGGCGAAGAACATTGAAGTGAGGGTGACAGTTCCTCTCAGAGAATTCCCTTTAATTTGACACCTCAATAATCAAAATCGGTTCATAAATATAAGAGTTTTGCTGCTCACAAGAAATTCCTTACCTAATTAGTAAGATAGATTATTTATGCAAAAATATAATCAAATTAACACTTTCTTCCAGCTAAGTTGATTCTTGAACATGTTGCTTGCTTGAAAAAATAGAATACTTAAACAATTTTGATTTAACCCTACACTTATTAAATTTTGTACAGATGGTTCTTTAAAGTTAAAACAGAATATTTCACTGCAGTTATGGATTGTTGTTTACAGGTTTTATATATACGTAGAAATTTTTTTTAATTGTGTAGGGGGAATGTTGAGAGATGTTCGATGTATGGTTCAGTAAAATTAGTAAATATAGGTAATGATGCGAAACAATGAGAAGAAGATTCTAACAACAGTTTGCATTTTATTTATTTTAGGCGAATGTAATAGCTGTTTGTGCTTTTATTACATTATATTTTATACTCTAAAACGATTAAGGTATATTTGTATACGTATGTACGTACGTATGTATGTTTGCACACGGATCTCAAAAACGGCTTGAACGATTTTCTTCAAACTTTGCAAATAACTTAGTTTTTTTGATAAAAATAATATAAATACAGGTCTTTATGTCAGGAAAAATCTTATTTCTTTATAATCGTTAGTTGAAATTAAAAAAAAAAAATATCATTGGTCTTATTGAACTAAAAATTAAAACAAAGAAATGATGAAAACAGCTGACTTAACTGTCAAAGTGCAGACCACATGTTTCAGGATAAACATGTGGTTTTGTATGGAAGGCAGTTACTAAAATATTAAGTGGTACTAGTGTATGATAAAATGATTTATAATTTTTAAATAGTACGATCATGCTGATTATGTATGTTTGTATAAATAAAAGTCATGTAAAGGTATAAAACAACTAATCAATTTGTAGAATAGCATTTGTATTTTAAAATAAAATCATTAATAAGAATTAATCATAAAACAGCTGTTGACTAATTAATTAGAATCCACATCTTACAGATTCAACATGAAAATTACAGAAACAATCTCTAAGAGTTGAATCAATCAAGAGCCTTGATACCTAAGATATTTTATAACTTACCCAAAACTGGGTTTCGCCTTTAGGTGTCATTAATTACGGTACACAGTGGTACCGGTTTCAGACCTATGACGTTCCTTCATCAGCCAGTCCTCTCCTTATTTACATACTACTGCATACATTTTTGTCGAATGATAAAAATTCTACACTTATACATTAAAAACAAAACACACACGCGAACACATTAAGTGAATTCGCACAAATCAGTAGCGGTACAACCTTCGCCGTGCACGGTAATACGAACAATGCGTGATTGTATTTAGGTACTTTCCGGATATTGTCTTGATGTATTCGTGTGTTTTGTTTGTTATGTTTGAGTAAAGAATTTTCATCACTCGACAACCACAAAAATGTGTGTTACAACCACAGTGTACCGTAATTAGTGACACCAAAAGGCGAGGACCCGGTTTTGGGTAGGTTATAAAATCTTTAAGAGATTACAGGAACAGGTACTATCCTTAACGACCATTGGTCAGCGACCGCTATACACCACCGTTATCATTCAGTAAGCGTTCTGTTATTTTGTACAACATGTAAGCACATTTTTTACTGCCACTATAAATGAGCTAGCTGGGTGTGTTGGATTAAAATGTTAACCTGAAATGCAGACAAATTGACGTAAAAGGTTTACTTTAAAATGGTAATTTCGCCACTTACATTTACATACCTAGAAAACATTTACTTTGCAACTACATATTTCGTCCATTATCATCCATACGTTGAGAGAATTCAATCGACACTAATATTATTGACGCTGTCAGCATTTTCCCTCTAGAAATACAGATGCATTCTATTATTACTGCAGATTATTCAGTTTACTGTTGTTCAGTCTCAGCTTGGCTGCTGCAGATACGGACGAGGAAGTGTTGGTTTGAGGTTATCTCTAGAAACTGCTGCTAGGTGGACTTCGACTGTTTGCACAACCAACTGCAGATCGATCGGGAAATTGGCGTTTTGTCTTATTTACGTGTTTTGGAATCAATATTTAAATAACTATAAGATGAATATTTTAGAAGTAATGACAGTTGCGTTATTTTACTTTGTTGTAAACATGAGCTCATGAGCTCTTTTAAATGAATTATACTCATCGTTATTTTGCTAAGGTGGGTCGCTGAAGTATTTTTACTACATATGTTTGAAAACTGGTCACAGTTCAATTTTTTTATGCCCCTAATGTACTAGGGGGAACACGTTGAAGGACTTTGAGCTGATATGAATTTACCCATAAGATTTTAAAAGTATATTTCATCTTCGGTTTTATCTATATTTATAAAATAGAGGACGTTTGTATATGTATACATATGTTTCTAATCGATGGATTCGGAAACCACTGGACCGTTTGCCATAAAACTGGGTATAAATATAGAAAATGTCTTGAAGAAGGGTTGTAAGTTATTAATTTTTGTATAGCCCTCAGGGCTTAGCCCCATCAGGACCGTCATAAATGTGCCCATGTCAGAGTTTTTGGTCTGAGTTGCTTATGATCAAAACGTAGAGCAAATAAATTATGTTTTTGTAATTAATTCTATTAACAGCTGTTCTTATTTAGGGAAGCTCATTTAAAGTATTGAGGGAAAATTATAATAAGAAACCAGAGGTTGTTGCAGTCTTGGTGCGAGTGAATGTAGCGAACGAGCTCACCTGAAGGACAAAAATTCCTCTGGATGGCATTACAAAGAATACCGGGTATCAGCTAGTCAACCAAAGAATCTTTTGGGGTTTTAAATGTTAATATTTTTTAAACGCCATAAAGGCGCAACACCCAGGAGAAAGAACTTTTATCTGGAACTGGAACCTCAATCATAAACACACTTAAAATTGATGAAATTATGTACATTTACTAGAAAATAACCTCGCCTCTTAGCCTTACTAGTGAATGAATTCTGTCAACATGTAAGGTAGGCATAATGTTTCTTTTAAACTTTTTTTGAAATTCAATTTTAACATTCCATTTCTAACTATAGCATGCAATTCTCTCTAAAATGAGGCTACTCGCAAGTTACAAATAGTACTGTCATCGGCCCGGAGTGAGTGACGTATTCTGAATTTCCAATGTACCCTGATCTATGGCGATCTGATAGCGTACCCATCAACACTCTCCGGTGTCGCCTTTGTGGAAGCTTTAATCCCAGTAATGCTACCGACCATCAGTTTGAACAACTAGGCATTCACCATTTACCCGGGATCACCCGAAAAAAAAACTATCTACCCATTCTGCACAGTCTGGTATTGGTATAATGTATTTAATGGAATGGCCTTCAATTTTAAACAGCAACTTGATAACTACACTTTCGTATTTTTTTTGTTTTGTTTGTTTTGAATGACATCTAAAATTTGAAGTGGACAGTTAGCATAGAAATGTAGTGCAATAATATAATATAGCTTCATCATTTCAAAGAAGTTTATTTAAATGTATCCAATGAAAATCCTCAGTAATACCATAATGGTTAACGCGTTTTTGTGCTAACCATTCAACTCTTCAGCACAATATTGTTTATTTAAACAGAACAGTGTTTTCCTCTGAGTAGGACTAAATATCGATTGGGAAATGTTTAAAGCGTATGTGTGAAACTGGCAGATCAAAGAATAACTGTGATGTTCCTCAATCATGTAACAAACGTCATAATTTTTCGTTTTTAGCTAAAATGCACGGTACGTGGAAAATGAAGTATATTAAAAACTCGGCAATTGGTTTGCTACGTAATCGTTATATAAATAAATTTTTACATAGTCATTTACCGTAAAAATTTAAATGATTAACATAGGCCTATCTGGATTTTTGATTTTACAATTAATAAGCTGAGTAAAATACATTTATCTTTAATTTGGTTTATGACTAGTTGTTGCATGATAGTAGATATAGTTTGAAATATACTATCACACAGGAGGGATATAGTGTCAATTATGAAAGGGTTGAACGTTCTCGTCTGATCTTTTTACGAATAATTAACAATTAATTAAGTTTAATTGTAAAGTAAACTCATAATATGGTTATAGTACTATTCAACATGTAAGAAAATGCTAGTAATGCGTGTCATGGGAGTACAAAAAGTCGGGGTCAACTAAAGCAGAGTGTCAAGGTCAAGATAAATAAAAACTTAATTTAACCTGCATCTAAATAACAAAAACAACCGGCATGTTGACGCCGACAGTAGTAAAATGACTAATTAAATTTTATATTCAGTAGTTCACATTTATAATGACACAACAGCTCAAATAAACTTTGGATTAATGTATAAATTGCTACACAATTAGATTAAGAGTTAAGTTACATAATTTATTTTATTTTTATCGATTTGCACAGAAAATAAGAGTAAATCCGAGACACCAAACACCAACTCTCAAATATTCACTTTAGACCCCAAAGTAAAAAGACATGTATTGACTGGTAAAATTAATATCATATTTTAATGCAGTAAAAATAAGTGTATTACCCTTAGAGATTTTCAACTCCGCTAATAAGACATCAAAAGAGAGAAAAAAGTAAACATAAAAAAACATCAGTCAAAGAAACCCTCATTAGAATATTATGCAATTTGTATACTTTGAGAGGGGGGATATTTTTGTACATGGAGCTCAGGTGCTCGTAATAGTTGGGTAAGGTTTTCATTAAAGTAATGATATTACGTCAAAGCTCCTCGCACAATACACTTGTTCTTATTGACAAAATCTTGTTAGGAAAGTAAAAGAGTTACAATTAAAACTTTTAATAAGATTAGCTTATCTTCGTTTAAGTTAGACAGCGATGTTTCCCTGGAGAATTATTGGAAACAACATTAATATTTCCGATGTTCAATTCAAACCTTTAACAAGTTAAATCGAATTTTGATTTATCTAAGTGTAAAATTGTGTTTATAACTTATTGACTGTAGTGCACGATAATATACATAACCTCTAATTTTTATTTTTTGCGATGTTATATAGGTTTGCTGTAGTTGATTTTCTTTGAATTTATAAATAAAGACATATTAATGGAGAAATGTAATAGTTTAGTATTGCTTAGGTTTGTTATTCGGCATGTGTCTGTCTTTGCGTCGCGATGAAAAGTTTGTTCATAAATGAAAGTGATTTACCGGCACTTGTTCCAATTATTCCAGTCCTCCGCTTCGATTCGTATGTGAAACCCACTCCTACCAATGAATACAGAGTCTTATAAGAAGAACAGGCCCCATGTTAAATATTCTGCCTTTTTTTTAATTGGGCATCTCAACACCTGGCTGCGCTGAGCGTTGGCTGTTCCAACTGCTCTACGCGCCCCCACGCCCCTCATTGTTGTAATTAATTGGGCATCTCACCACCAGGTTGCGTCGAGAGTTGGCTGTTCCAACGTACGGATACACACAGCTGGCTGTTCCAGTTCCACTACATCCCCCTCCAGCCACCGCCGCTAAAGCACCAATTCTAAATTGCAACGTTTCATTGCAAAAAAAATAATCGTTCTTATTGAAAATTGTAATTTTTCATAGTAAAAACTAGGCTACCACTAGGCCTAAATAAAAATAACTACGGTGTTAATTTAATGTTAGATTAAAATCGTTATGATAAATATGTAAAAACATTGCGAAGCGATTTCTTTCAAATTAATCACATGAAAAGTTGGTCTGCGAGAAAGTTTTTTTTAATTATTGCTTTGGTAAATTTTGTCTTTGAGAAAGTAGTTGAGAAATCCTTACATTTGCACAGTTAATTTAAAGTTGGCCTAATATTTAAAACCCGTAGGACTCTTTCTATGCTTATTCAAAGGTAAAAGTTTAATTGTTGATTGGCAGGTAGCCGTGGGCCATGCCGACGGCCGTGATTAGTAATTAGCTTGTAGTTTTGTAATTACAGTATATTAAGTTTACTTAAATATCAATTTTCCTCATTAATGTTTCCAAAAAAAGGTATTTTAATGTTTATTGGACTGTAATGACTCATTCTATAAATTGTTTGGATTTTAAATTAATTTTATGAAATAAAGTAACATGGCCAAAATATTTAACAAACCCTATTAAATCATTCATAAAAAAGGGATTTTGGCTGTGGACGAAAGCTCGTTCACGTTAAAAATTTTGTTTTAATTAAAGGTAGATATTCTTTCCAGGTCGGTCGATAATCCATAAACATCTTGTCGATAAACTTTTAAACATTTTCTCTTGTCTAGGAGCTACTACCGTTTAATTTATTAACTAATATTCCAATGAGCGTTACATAGTTGTAAAATTTTATACTTAAAACGATGTGCAAAATCAATTTTTTACCATCATACAATTCTGCCTTTCCAAGAAACATTATTTAATTTTTCCCTACAGAAAAGGCTGATAACATGGGTAGGATAGCGAAAAATCTTTCTAAAATTACATTTTAAACCATTAAAAATTATTGTTGCATGACCTTTTGATTCAAATTCTAGAGTAAATTCTGGTTCTAACGTTCACGTGGGCCACACTTTAACGACAATGTATAATGTTAACGGCGAAAACTTAGAGGGTTACTCTATATAGGTTATTAATTATATAATTTACCTTTATAAATTCATTCTTAATTTATTTTTATTATAAATCATCTTTTTTTATTTTTTGAAATAGCAATTTCATAGCACTGTTACAAATGAATGTACAGGATAACAAATGTTTTCATAATTTATCTTCAATTTGATTTAATATTTATGCGGCAATGAAATTTATTGAAGACAAAGTAAATTACAAACTGGATTATAGCACAGAAAAACAAAACTCCTTTTTCTGTGATTATAGTAATAATGTAATAATAAAACAGCTCGATATTAATTTTTGTCAATGACCCCAAAGAAGTCTGTGGCTCAAAATAAGTAGATTCCTCGCTCTGCGATCTAGCGCCTTTAATGTAGTTTAGAATTGAAAGTTTCGGAAGATGTTGTGTTTATTACTGTTGACTAGCCTACATATTTTATGAGTACAGTATAGGGTAAAAAAAGTAATTTTCAATTTTAAAATATTTAGCAGTACATTATTTATTTAATAATGATTTAAAATAACATATCTTGTTTAGAAAAACAAGCATCATAGTATACTTCAGCATTGCTGGACAAAATAATGGTTATGTTTAATTATATAGGCCTAGAGTGTAAAAAAATTATAAGATTTCACAACTATGTGCTTAACAAATATTAGGTAAAAAATAGATAGTCAATACACCTTGTCATTCTTATGAAATCATAGACCGAACGATGAAGTAAGAGAGCGCGAGACTCAAAAAGTGAATTCCTTCAAGGCACTATTAATTCAATTGCCAACGATCAAAACATTTAATCGTAAATTACTCAATTGCATAATGAAATTCATCTAAATGTCAACAACTTTGCCGCTGAAAGTTTGTTTCTGACCCAAAAATAAAAAAATTCCTCGCTTAGTAACTTTTTAATGTCAGACTAAATAAAAAATTACAAGTTTCCAACTTGTAAATTACATATATTTCACAAATAAAAAAATATTCATATTGTTAGATTCTGCGTTTCATACAGAAATCGAATATATACGTTTTATAGCATATCAACCAGTTTGGTTAGGTCCAGGGGCGTGTAAACGGCGGCGCGCTATCCTTAAATTAACGCTGATTTCGCCGTAGATGCTAGGTTGAAGGGGGGGGATTTCACGTAAAGGAACGGCACAGGAGTACAGCGCGCGCAGCCAGTGGTGAGATGCCCAATTAAAAAAAACGGCAGAATTAAAGCCATAAGGCCTGTTCTTCTTATAAGACTCTGTATTCATTGCTCCTACTCTCACATGCTCGCCTTCGCCTGAAATTTCGTGTTAATGTGTTCGGATTCGCATTACACATAAAACTTGAGCGCGCACCGGAAAATGCCACTTTCGATACTTGTAATAATATATTAGGTTCAAGATTATAGCAATGAATACAAAAACGTATGTATTCATTGATTATAGTCCTATTGACAGTTTAACAGCTGTGCCTCCTCACCCCCTCTCGCCCTACAATGTTGTCTTTTGTGATTGGTTGTGTTTACCATGTGTAAGTGTAATATCGTATAAAATATGTTTCTGGATAGATTTGGCAACATGCATCAACATTCATCAGACCATTTTCGTGTACCTTACTAGTTCCTGAGGACTGGGGATTTTCTCCGCAGTCCTGCTAGTTTCCACAGTACAGCTGAACATCAGCTGTTCCGACTATTACGACATTTAATGGAGTTGGTATCAAGGTAATGGGGAAATCAATTGAGAAATCAAAAAGTTATTTCGAACACTCAGGTTATTTAAATTATTATTATTATTATTACTAACCAATTATAGTATGAAGAAAAATATCGTTTATAATCTGGATGAAAAATATTATTCCGTATCTTGATAGAAATCCTGCTCTTTGCTAACACCTTATGCGTACGGTAAGTCTATCTAAACAAAAGGGAAAGCCCTTACTCACTCACTGACTCACTCATTCATCACTAATTCTCCAAATACCCGACTAGCTAGAGTACTGAAAATTGGTATACTCATTCTTTAGGCTTTAAATAGGAAAGTCTAACTATTTTAATTTTAACAATCACAAAGGGATACGCCCTAGACGTTCGCAGAAGTTGCCATGTTATTCTTATGGAAGCAACATTTTTGCATTCTAACATATGATTACTTAAAGGATCAATAACTTTATAAACAGCTGTTCTCATTTAAATTATTGAAGGACGATTGATAATAAAACAACTAGACGATATTATAGACTTGCGGCCAGTGAGCTTAGCGAACAAGCTAAACCTGACGGGTAGTGAGCGTAGTGAACGAGCTAAACGTAACGGGGAGTGAACGTAGCGAACGAGCTAAACCTGACGGATAGTGAGCGTAGTGAACGAGCTCACCTGAATGGCAAACAATTTCTCAAGTTGGCATTGCGAAGCATCCCGGGTAAGCTAGTATATCCATATTTAATACTCGACATGTTTTTATGTACAAGGAACTTCTCCAAAAGTTTTAGAAAGATTTTTATGACTTTGGCGTCATTCGATAGAGTTTGAAGTAAAGTTGTTTCTAAAGTAAATTAGTTTATGCTAGTACTCCCTGTCTCAAGATAGTGATATAGTGATACTTATATTATTGGAAGTCCAGTAGGAAGAGCCCTACAAGCCCTTAAAGTTCTTAATTTCCCCATTTGATTAACATTGGAAAGGAAATTGATTGATTTCAAAGTTTAACAGCTATAAGAGAAGTTCAGCTGAATATACACTGAATACCAGCGAGATTCTTATAAAGAGGTTATGTTAAATCACAGGACCTACACTGGTTAACGAAATCTATATTCTATATCTATATCTATATTCTATATCTATACTTATTTAATACGCTAAGGTTTTTTTTTGTCTTGAGAACTCCTCCTACAATTTTCAACCGATTTTCAAGTTTTTGATGTCGTTGGATAGGGCTTGGTCTGTGGTTGTTTCCGCCAAAAACTGATGAGAATCGGACTGAAAATAAAGGCGCTATCCACCATTGAAATCTCAAAATTTCCCATTTAAATGACATTGGGATTGAATAAAGCATTTTAAACATGTGTTAATAATCAGCTGTAAATACGTGTTGTTTTGGTGATTACAAATACACACGAAATTGGATTGGTCGGATGTCATTGATTTAGAGCTAAGAGTAACATTTGTATTGTATTAAAATAAATTGCTCGATTTCGAGCAACACGTATACTATAGTCCGTTTTTTTAAACCTGATCCTTCGAGGGAGAGATGGTGGAGGGGGTTTGTTTATACTTGCTACTATCCCATTGGCTGAAGCCTTTTGGTTTTTTGTTGGTTTTTTTTGTTGTTTTTGTTTTATTTCACTGTTGCATACCAGCTGGTAATTTTACATCACAACGTAATGTGTATCAGTTTTACAATATTATTGGTAGCAGTTGTTTTTTAATCAGTTTACTTTAGAACTGTTACTTTTTAACAAGGAATAGGTTTGGCTTAAAAATATATCAGCTGACTAGGAGTTACTGAAAGATATTATAACTTATTTAAAACGTTATTTGAGGAAATCTGATACTCGACAAACGTTTGTCACGAGTTGCTTGAATAAAGCATTTTAAACATCTGTTAATAATCAGCTGTAAATACGTGTAGTTTTGGTGATTGCAGATATTCACAATATTGGATTGGTCGGACGTCAATGATTTAGAGATAAAAGTATCATTTGTATTGTATTAAAATATATTGCTCGATTTCGAGCAACACGTTTACTAGTCCGTTTTTTTAAGCCTGATCCTTCTCGAGAAAATTGAGGTGGGGGAGGGATTTAAACTGTAAACAAAAATTTTAAACTGTAAACAACACATTTAAACTCGTGACAAACGTGTGTCGAGTATCAGATTTCCTCAAATAACGTTTTAAATAAGTTATAATATCTTTCAGTAATTCCTAGTCAGCTGTTATATTTTTAAGCCAAACCTATTCCTTGTTAAAAAGTAACAGTTCTAAAATAAACTGATTAAAAAACAACTGCTACCAATAATATTGTAAAACTGATACACATTATGTTGTGATGTAAAATTATCAGCTGGTATGCAACAGTGAAATAAAACAAAAACAACAAAAAAACCAACAAAAAAACCAAAAGGCTTCAGCCAATAGAATAGTAGCAAGTATAAACAAACCCCCTCCACCATCTCTCCCTTGAAGGATCAGGTTTAAAAAAACGGACTATAGTATGTTTAAATAGACTATGTTTAAGAAAAAGGGGGAAAACTGTGTGTGTTTTAGAAATCGTAGAATGATGGAAGTGGTTTCAAATTGAAGGTTTTGGTCCCAGGGATAAATAGAGTGTACAAAAAGGTGCTGGGAAATTATAAAATTTCCTCCCTAAGAGCTGGGAATTTTGAAAACGTCTGATTTCACTAGAGGTTATACCACTATAACAAAAAATATCAAGGTCACCTTGGTAGAGATGACAAATCGCACACACAAAAATAATGTTTACCAAGAGTTGTTAAAGTGAACGAGAATTTCTATGTCATGGTGAATGAAAAACATTATAAGTATCCTAACTGAATTGCTCGATTTCGATTTAACAACGGGTATCCTAGGATACTTTTACTACGCTAAGTTATACATGATTCAAAACAAATTTGTTTTTTAAACTTTTAATAACAAATGCAAACTTTTTTTTAAATAATATTAAATGAAGCGATACAATTCTTATGAACTTGAAAACCCAAGATTATTTACATATTGGTATTATCTTTCTTGTTATCATAGCAATTTATCAAGGGATTAATGTTCTTGGAAATTTGACAACTATCATCTCAGATGTTACGTAATTGTCATTGAATAGCTGATAAGATGCACGCACTAAAGATCACCTTAAAGTGGGTCAAAGTTAAATACTTGCGATGCAATAAAAAACTTACTTATTAATTTTATAAAATTATAAAATGTTAGCTCAGATACATCTATCTATACTTATTTAATACGCTAAGGTTTTTTTTTGTCTTGAGAACTCCTCCTACAATTTTCAACCTATTTTCAAGTTTTTGCTGTCGTTCGATAGGGCTTGGTCTGTAGTTGTTTCCACCAAAAATTGATGAGAATCGGACTGAAAATAAAGGCGCTATCCCACATTGAAATCTCAAAATTTCCCATTAAAATAACATTGGGAACTGAATAAATCATTTGAAACATCTGTTGATAATCAACTGTAAATACGTGTAGTTATTGGCGATTAAAGATATTAACATTATTGGATTGGTCGAAAGTCATTGATTTAGAGCTAAAGTAACATTTGTACTGTATTTAAATAAATTGCTCGATTTCGAGCAACACATATACTAGTTTTTATTTAAATCCCTTAAAAAGATAACATTCAACCATAACCGTAATCTAAAAAAAACCCAACGCTTTGAAATATTTCAGTAATCAATAACATGCCTTATAACAGCTTAATACTTTTAAGTTTTCTAAAGCCATTCTCATGTCATTATCAGAGTAGGCTAACATTCATAACGGTATAATAATATACTACTTTATGCGTAACAAAGTTTAATTAGGTAATCCAATCGTTGTTTATTAATATAGAACAACCGGTTTACCTAGTATTTAGTCAGGACCCATCAGCGTGGCGCAGCATCAACATTAACACTAAGCGGATCAACTCGTGCATAAAATACGATGCAGTTTGAGTTAAATTGAACTTACATAGCTTTCTTGCAAATAATCAATTAAGTCCAAGCTATTTGAAGTTTAAAGCCAACTACAAGGTTGTAAGATACCTTTTTACACCACGGATAGACTGTGGTATTCGTTCCATTAACGAGCATACAACGTTTACTTTTAATAACTTCTTTCTCAATGTTTGTAATTTGGTGTCAATAAAAATTTTTAGAATAGTTAATTGGAATTAAAAAAAAAAAAAAAAAAAAAAAAAAAAAAAAAAAAAAAAATGGGTAGGTATGTGAGGGGTTATAGTGTTCGCCTTTGGAATCGAAGGTTGTTAGATCAAGAGAAAAATTAGTAGCTTTTAAATGGTTATATTCCGAACCCAGTTGCCATTTTTTATCATTGGTCTATTAATTAACAATGCTATCTAAAAACTGGTCAAATTTAGATGGTAACAAGACCGGGGTTAAGACTGGTCAAAACGGAAAAATGCCACTGGCGTGGAAACACCACAAAAAGTTGTACTCTATCTGAGATTAGCAATGTCAAACAACATACATTATTGGTTAAATGTCAATAGGATAAAATTCGAGGAATGACGAGAAAAAATAACTACACCAGTTTCCCTGGTTCGAATAAAATGCAACATGCCATTTAAACTAAAGTAACTAAAGGTAACCGCAGTAATGCTTGAATTTCAAATCCAGAATAACAAATAAAATAAAAACTAACTGTTAAGGTGTTAATAATCATACAGAAAGTTTTAAAATTGCACTAGTTCCTGACTATTAAAAATTTCTAAAAAAACCAAACTTAATATTAAACTTAAATTAGAGTATGATAATTTCAATGTAATTATCTCTACATTATTATTATTAGGCCTATGTACTATATCCTTGAAAAACTTACACTAAAGTTGAAAAACCTCAAGAGCAAATTAACCAGAGAATCATAGTAGTAGCTTACCTTAAAAAAATAAAAGAAGAGTAGATGTGGATGATGCGACGGTCGCACCAACACTGATGTGGTGCCTCCTCGAGACCGGTGCCTTCGCCTAGGGTCGGACTTCGCCCCGTGACGTCACGGAAGCGCTTACAACACACTAGGCTGGGGTGCGAACTTTTGACTCTTACCAAACCGGCGCTTCCGCTTCCCAGTGGCTCTGGTGGCCGTTTCAACAACTACAAGTTTTGCAAGTGCGCCAACCGTGGGTTGAAGATAAGGGCTGAACCCGGCTCAGAGTTATTTACGTTATTTTTTTATCTGACGAATCAGCAGGAAATACAGAAAGAAAGTTTCAAACCATGGAGCCTGTGCGTAAATTGCGCATTTTAAAATATATTTTGTAATGTTTGTGAGAAACTCACCTTCAGTAAAATTAGAAGGAAATGTCCTTTTGAAACAATATTTACGTTGATTATGCATTGACATACCGGTACGATCTATTTTTGTTTACAATATAACTTAAAATAAAAAATTGTCTGAAATGGCTTATAGGCAACAATTCGCATTTAAAAAATCTTATAATGAAAGTTGGTCAACATTTTAAAGCGCCCTCTAGAAATAAATCGAAGGCAAGGGGGGCATAGCCCGAAGCGAAAATGACCTTTTAAATCACCATTTTCCCACGCGCTGGAAAAATGAGCTTTGAAATAATACATCTATCCTACAAAATCGGTAAAATAGGTAAGGAGAAAAAGGGATGTAACAGACGAAACCCCTTACTCTAACCCTTAAGAGAAAGAAAATGTAAAAGAAGGTTAATGTTTTTGAGGAAATTTTTTTGTAAACTTGGCGCCACAAAAATCATAAATGTTTTACAATCCACTCTGGCATGTTTCTGGACTTGTATTTTGCCGGACACACAAAAATAAATTACGATTTTATCGCATATTTGTATGTGTAATTTATTGCATATGTCTTATTCCGGTGTGCATAGTGTATTTTTATAAAATGACTACAAGGTTTCAAACTTTCTCGTCATATAAGGCAAGAAGTGACTATTAAAAAAGACATTTTTGTAAACAAACATAATATATAATTTTCTTCATTAAGAGTCTGTAGTACCTACGCAATTTCGGTATCTTGTCCCATAAGAACAATGTTAAATTTGAAACATGACAGAGTTTGATTTTCGTCTGAAAATTACAAACTTGATGTCATCTTAAATGTTACCATAGTGTCCTTCAATTGACGTGATAGAAATTAATATAAAAAAAAATTATCCACTCGAATAACGAATAAAAACAATGTATATTAACACAATTTTTAAAGTACGCTAAAACATTTTTAGGGATTATTAAAAAATGTATCCGAGCCACATGAACCGCTATACCATAAATGGTGAACATATTCAAGTTTCATGCGAATCCGATGCAAGATTACCGAGATAACGTGTTTCAAAGACATCTATGATGAACATTGTTCTTATAGGACTAAAAACCAAGATGGTGGTGGTACTGCAGACTCATCAATTTTTGAAACAACAATGATTAAAAAAGATGGAAACGCAATGGATTTCTGATTTGATAAGTATGCACAGGGGATAAAATCTCATCAATGCATTTTTAAGAAAGTTATTTCTAGTTAACACCGTAAACAGCGATCGGTGTTTATTAATCCGGTCTTGCATTAGAGCACGGTTTAAACAAAGTACCAGGGGAACCGAGCTTAAGCTCGGTAAAATTATTACTTTCTTTCTCACACAAATCTCGTTCGCTCCGCTCACCTCGCCTATTCCTTTTTAAGAAGAGCTCGTTCGCTTCGCTCACTCGCCAGGTCGAAAGGTGCTGCACTTTGATATAATTTTCCTAAACTACAGATTAAAGATGTAACACATTGGTTTATATCTACAGTTATCAGCTGATTTTTGTTCAATTTAAAAATCTCCATAAGGATAACATGGAAACTTTAAAGAGCTCTAGCGCGAAAACCGGATTTTTCCCAGCTATGGGACCACCTTCAATCGATTTCTGGTGGCCAAAACCCCCATATTCAATAAAAAAAATCAAAAATCCTTGGAGCGAAAAAAAACTTTGCCCGGACAAATGGAGCTTGTTTTAGAGTATAAGATATAATTTTCGCCTTGCACTACCTAAAAACTCTTTTTTTTCTTCAGCAATATGGGTAGTCTCGCATCACTGGCTTTCAATATAAATCTCATCTCATAGCCTACTCTAAAAACAAGCACAGTTTGTATAAGAAATTTTTTCCGAACTTGGATTTTTTAAATTTTGTTTCTACGTGGGAATTTTGTCACGAGGAATTAGTTCGAGCTGGTCACATTACTGGGATAAATCCTGTTCCGGTAGCTATTAAATTAACTAATAACTAACCTTATAGAATTCATGCAAACGTAACATGTTTTTTTTATTTTATTTTTTTTTACACTGAATTAATGAGCGGAGCGATCGAGCTCGTCCTACATGTCTTACAATTTCAAAGACCGAGCAAACTCCCCAGCCGCCTCGGTGCAAGATATATTATTATTCTTATTCTCTAAATTAAGCACTGTATTTATTGAAAGTTTTTTCCGTCCTGGGTTTTATTTTTAATATTTTGTATCTACAAGGGAATTTCGCCCACTTAAAGTGCCCATTTTATTCTTATAGATATTGTGGCTATGAAATAGGAAAACATTAAGCTGATAACTATATAGGCCTAAATATAAAACAACGTGTTGCATTATAAAACTATTATTAAATTTAAACCAGAGTGCAACAAACTATTGCCCTGGAAAGTGAGCGAAGTGAACGAATTCGTCTTACAAGTTCACAAGCTTACCGATCTTTGATCGGCCTAACTGGTATACTTATTATATTGTAAAACATAACTGTTGCAAGGTAAATTTTGTCCTAAAAGGATTTTTAAATTTTTGTTTTTATGGGGTTTCTGCCGCGGAAAATTTATTGGAGGTAATCCCATGACTAAAAATTCTCATTTCCGTACTAGAATCCTTTAAAGGAACCATGTTATCAATATGGACATGGAAAACACTTATATTTTTCACGTAGGTAATAGAAAATATTTTGCCCATGTAACAGTGCTTGTTTTAGACTTGGGTACAAAAGTATGTTACTGTAAAAAAAACACATTTTACATGATCAAAGAGGTTTTCCCATTTAGGATGTTTAATTTTTTGTTTTATATGTTGTTTTCGGAAACGGGAAATCGATTGGTGCCCCCGTCCCATAGAAGTACAGTCCCCCCATTAGTGAAAAAAATCCGGTTTCCTCATAGAGCCCTTTAAAATGTCCATTTGATGTTTTTGGTAATTTTATGTAGTTATTAAATTTAACAAACATCAGGTGATAAATAATGTACAAATAAACCATCGTATTACATTTTTAACATGGGATCATTGATTTTAAACCACAGCGCAGCAATCATTGGCCCTGGCGAGTGAGCAAGGCGAACGAGCTTGTCTTACAGGATTCGCAAGTTTAAAAATTTACCAAGCAAATAATTGGGTATTACATAATAGTCCATAAATTAACGGCTTTTAGAAATAAGCAACAGCGAATTCACTTATTGTGCTCTACATTAAACCAACATAATGCAGAATATTTTCCTCGTAACGGGACTTTGAGCACAAGCGGCTGAAGACCGTAAACACAAGGACTTCAATGGCAGTGAAGGGTGCTTTGGTGTTCTCATATAATGTGAACCACTCCTCAATTTCCTCTACGTACCTACCCCATTAGGGTTATTTTCACGTGTAAATATAACTCTATGGTAACGATATTACATTGTTGCCAATTTTATGTTTGAATTTATTTCATTTACAATTAGCCTTTTCATTCAGTTTCTGTAGTTAGGGTTGCTCCTAAAATTCATTCTACTTAAGCTTTAAAACCTCGTAAAGTTGCATTAGAAGCAGGACATAAAATAAAATTGTTTACGGTTATACTTGTGAAATGATTATTTAATTATGATAAACTGCTTAGGGTTATGCATATTACACACCAGTCAGAAAAGAGGAAATAAAGATAGTGCATGAGTTGGAAGTTAACACCTTTCACAGAATTTGTTGTGTTTTAAGTTTTGCCTTCATCAGAAGCATTATGGAGTCGAGCAAATTTAACGATACATTTGAATTACCCACTGATTTTAAAACAAATTTAATGGGAAAAACCTAATAAACACGTCCGAAAATATACTGCAGAAATTCGTTTTCACTTCTCCGCAAGAGTGATGTAACTCAATTTTAACGAGCCCCGCAGAACAGCGTAAATAGTCTCTTCGAGAAAACTGAAAATTTACGTTTATAGTAATTATTTCTAAGTCATTGGTTTTAGCCATTTTTAAGAGCTAGGCTAAACAAAATATAGTCAATTAGCAATTTGCCCAGTGATGATGAAGGTAAAATAATTTTGCGATACAAATATACTGAAGAAAAGTATCACTTAGTCTGACTAGTAATATTATCCATTATCGGAAAACATCCAATATTCAATTGATCCATCCATTGCTCGTAGTGTCACTAATAAATTTAATTGGACTATTTAATCGGTCTTCCGCTTTAATGAAATTAATTAAATGGGGAACAAAGTTCAAACACACTAACACACTCATGACAGCTCACACGCTGCTGGGAATGAATCGAAACAATCATTTCCTTGCTCAATATCGCAATAAAAATGAGAAACAAAAAGGAACAATAGAATTTAATGGATATCTATATATGTACTGCTACACATTTGTGTATGTTTATTGTTGCGCAGTCGGCAATGTTGACCATACGCTTTTATGCAAAACATGGTATTTTATTCCCCTGTTTCGGACGCCGTTTTTCAACCGATTTTCTTTAAACTTAATAAGTGTTTAGTTGAATAGTTGTATAAGGTCCCACATACCTTACATCTGATGGTATGTCTGATGGTACTCTTGACTGGTTCAGATCGTACTTAAGTGATAGACGACAACACGTTCAATTTGACAATACTTCTTCAAACTTTGGAAACGTGTGTAGAGGAGTACCCCAAGGTCCTGTTCTTGGTCCTTTACTGTTTAGTATTTACATCAATAGTGTATGTTCTGAAATAACTAACTCTAGATATCATTTGTATACCGATGACTTACAAATATACTCTCACTTTGACAAAACTACTATGTATCAAGCTATTGATCGTATTAACATTGACATTCATTCAATTACATCTTGGTCTGTACGCCATGGATTAAAGCTAAATGCTGACAAAACCAAAACCATTATATTATTGGTTCTAGTAGACTTATGACTAGTGTTGATTTAAATATGCTGCCAAAACTGAAATTAAATAATTCACCTCTGGATTACTGTGATAAAATAAAAAAATCTTGGAATAATAATAAAACACTATGGTGGTCTGACCAAATCCACCACATCTGCAAAAAAGTATTTGCAGGAATTCACTGCTTGAAGAAATTTGCTTTATATTTTCCATTGGATATCAAAATTACTTTAGTTAAGACTTTAATATTCCCTTATTTTGATTATTGTGACTCAGTTTACAATGAATTACCTTTAGAACTGTCAAATAAATTACAACGCGCGCAAAATTATTGCATTCGATTAATTTTTAATTTGAGGTGGGATGATAATGTTACCGAATATTATGAAGCACTGTTACAGATGAAAATAATAGAACTTAGAAAATTTCATATTTTAATGATTCTCTACAACCTACTATCCAATGGTCAACCAAGCTATCTGGAAAGTAAATTTAATTTTACAGGCAATATAAGTATGAGAGAAACTCGCCATGGTGGCCTCTTACTAAATATACCTGCCCACATATCATCATTTTACAACAAATCATTCGTTTTAACGGCATCTCGTTTGTGGAATGCTTTGCCAGCTGAGCTGAGAAATATTGACAGTCGTGGTCGTTTTGGGGCATCGTTGAAGTGGTTGCTTTCGGTTGATTCGTGGGGGATATAACAAATTAAAATTACCCACAAACTATTTAATATAGTTCCAATAAAAAATTATTCCTGAGATAAATTGTTTGGTATATAAACTACAAAATTGTATTTAAAAATTAAAGTTTGAAATGGTAATCGTTTTGAAACTAAATTCTGTTGTATTTTTTTTCAAAAATTTTCTTTAGTCATATTATGTCTTTTATATTTTAAGGTTACTTTTGATTATTGTAATTTGTTTGACTTAAGTGACCAAATTCTTGTATTTTAAACTGAGGTTGAGTGGAAGAGAGAACTAAATAGTCCTAACTATGCCTAAAAAAATAAAGCATTTGTTATTGTTATTGTTATACCTCAAAATTATGAAAATTAAACAAACATTACTCTCTGTGATGTCACAAAGTAGGAATAATCGATTTTCCTTAGTAATATTTTTGTTTTCAAAATTTTGAGGTATGGGGGACCTAATATAACTATTCAACTAAACACTTACCATGTTTAAAGGAAATCGCTTGAAAAACAGCGTCCGAAACAGGGAAAATAAATTACCATGTCTTGCATAAAAGCGTATGGTTAACATTGCCGACTGCGCAACAAAGGGCTACTGGCCCAAAGGTGAAGATGACTCTTAAGCCACCTGTAAGATATTTCACTCGTGACTTAATTCCTTCTTAATACAATCCTTGCATACTACTATCAAGGCTCCGCTCTACCTGGAACCCAATCGAAGTGCCCGAATGCTGCCTCCCGGCCGTAGCGCTAGGCGAGTTTGATGGCTGCACAGGTTTACGAGAATCGTGTTTTTAAATTAAGTAATTCAGGTAGAGATTAAATCTGATATTTTTCTAATAAAAAAAGACGGATCTTGTCTTCAGGGTTTTTAGAACTTTAAAATGAGATTTTCAATTTCAGTTATAACTGTCTAAAACCATCTGTTTTTTCCTCGATTTCAACTGAAGTAATCTATTGGTTTTGATGAAATAATTACAAAGTGTAACAGAGGAAAATTAGTACCGTTATTCTTCTTTAATATAACACCTTATTTATAGCTCTAGCCTGAATTTATCAGAAGATAACACGATTCTAAAAACCCTTGCATTTGGGTGGCGTGCCAGGGGTAGACCGGAGCCTTAACTGCCCTTAGTTCATTATTTTAAATCATACAATATTGTAATACTTAGTCTAAGAGGTTCTTTATTTACTTATAATGTAGTGACTGTTATGATTTTCCCATGCAAATTCTTTTTTTTTAACAATATTTACCGGTATATTAGAAAATATAAATTTAACTACAATAAAAAATATTATGACCGTCTAACCTCAAAGTAACATAATGTGTATTCTGACTGAATCCTTCCATTGAATGTATTGAGAGTGTAAAGGTCCATATGTTAGGAACAGTGTCGCATATTATATTTAAATAGGCAACAAAACAACAACACATCTCTAAGAGATCCACTCAGTAGTAAGTGATTGTTTAAGTTATTCATTTTGAAGGTCACTGACTGATGACTCATGCCAGTAGCTGCAGAGAGCGAAGTCAACAACAAATAAATATGCCTCCACGTCATCTCCCTGAAATCTGGTCCCTTTGTTTTAGAAATAGTGACGTCTTACTATCTTGCCCTTTGTATGAATTTTGAATATGATATTATTTTATATATAATTTATATAATTTAAACCTTTTCTAAGAGATGGACATGTTTAGTTTTTTATAATTGTTAAATCAGTTAAGGTAATTTAGAAGTTTTAAATATGGATTTATAAACTCTAGTTTTATCCTTGGTATTCCGATGTCCATCTTGATTGTATAGTAAATGATGCTCTAAAGGAAAAACAGAAAATTCAACTAATTTTTCCCACTTTAGGCACTTATTCATATCAGTAAATAAAACAAGGAGAGAAACATAATTATGAAATATATATTAAATTATAATAAAAAACCAGTAACTAAATACTTAACTGTTTGTTTGCCATTAGTTTTAAAACGTACAAATCTGTGCCTTAAAATGCACCTTTAAAAAGGTTTACTCATTGTGTTCACGCGATGCATAAAACAAAGATTATTTTATAAAAATAACTCAACTAAACTGTATAAACTAAAAACAATTTGTGCACTTAAATTTTAGTGACTGAGTTGGTTGATTATCTTTGGAAACTGCATTTGAAAATGATCGCATTTGAATTTTGTTACATATAAATATTTTATCACTTATCTTTGTTAATATTTGCACAGTATTTTGAGAGGATGTTCGGTCACAGGGATTTAGGGCTTATATCTCCCTGAACGGATTTGTGGAAGGTGTCCCCAAAGTAAACATTTAAACAAATGAATAAAACATTTAGTAGGGCCTAGGCCTAGTAATAAAATATTCCTGTAAAACCATTACAATTTTTGATAATTTAAGATTAAAAAAAAAATTAGACTTATTACTATCTAACAAAATCATATTTCAATACACATACAGATTCTCTGCTTCTTTTAATATTACTAGTAAACGTGTTGCTCGAAATCGAGCAATTTATGTTAATACAATACAAATGTTACTTTTATCTCTAAATCATTGACGTCCGACCAATCCAATATTGTGAATATCTGCAATCACCAAAACTACACGTATTTACAGCTGATTATTAACAGATGTTTAAAATGCTTTATTCAATCCCAATCTTATTTAAATAGGAAATTTTGAGATTTCAATGGTGGATGAAGCCTTTATTTTCCGGAGGAGAGGGGTACTTTTCCAAAAACATCGAGCTTACGTTACATGCATTTTTTATACAACAGCTGATTATCCAATCATTTTAACTGAATAGTAGTGAAAATTCATTCGTCAAGTTACGTGGCGAGGGAAGTGGTATTTTTGAAACTGCTGTTAACTGTGAAGAGGTATAGTTGGTTGTTGGTGGAAATTTAATCTAAAAAATGTGCAAAATTTAATTTTATAAATTTTACTAATGTACAGCGTTCAGCTGTCTTTAGTGGTTCAAAAAGATACTCAACAAAAACTTATAAAACTACAATTTAAAAAATCCATAGCATTAAAAAAAAAAAAAAAAAAAAAAAACAGATTCGGAGAGTGGTGGACTTTTCACCATATTTTCACCATAGTTTTTCTCAGGTAATCAAAATAAATTAGTTTGCAATTGCTTCCGTTGACCCATAATTTGACTAGACTAAAATGTTTCAACTACGGCCGTATCTAATTGGAATAGTGACTTATGTAAATTGAACAAACATAAACATCCTGGTACTCACTTGCGTGGGACAAAAGTTACAGTGTGTATTCAAACGAGAACATAACTACTGGAAATGACTGACTACTGCATCGATTCACTAACTTGTAATTATCAGAGTCAACTCGGTATTTCCATGCACTATGCAATGTTCTGAAACTGCATCAGCTTGCGAGATTCTACTATTCATGAGTTTGAATTCGGTTCTAAATTGAAATCTAGCGAGGCAAGTAACTCGCTATATAAAAATCCCCATTTCTTGGAATGTTTCCCTTGAGAAACGGAAACAGTACTGAATACGTATGATTTTACTGTACAGGACTTTTTCAGAATGAAAGACCAGATTTCATATTCTTTTCAATTACAAACTTCAAAATGTATTTTATTCGAACAAAAACATAAATAAATGTTTTAAGTTTCAAAGTTAATTTTTCTTTTTTTATGTTTATGTTTTAGGTTCTGATGCAGTTTTGAGGTGTCTAAATGAACTCTATACATGTAGCACCGCAACCGCATACATCCAAACTGTAAGTAGCCTAAGTCTTTGCCATCCAATGATGCGGTTGTTCATAATTTGCGCAGTATGTATGCCTGCTGTAAAAATTTCAGAGGGTCGCCTAATCCCCTTGCATCATATGTTGCAGTGTCCCGTCCAGGTAGGCTACGGCCACACATGGCGACTTAGTCGCCGCGACACAAACGCCGCGACAAGAAAAATATTGCGAAACATTGAATCAATTGAAGGTGGCCACACAAGGCGACCCGCGACATTCAATGTATCACACTTTTTTTCTTTGTCTCGGCGTTTGTGTCGCGGCGACTAGTCGCCATGTGTGGCTGTAGTCTCAGCCTGCCGACAACAATTCCTAAACAGTCGCCCTCCCACACATACCACTGAATACACATGTGTATGGAGTGCGCATACCAAACCCAAGGAGGGCTGACCTGCTGACATTGGGCACCCACCCCTTGGATTTTTAGACATTCAATAGATATGTGATAAATCCAGTTTCTGTCTTTATTTACGCTTAACGTATAATGTTTTGCTTTGATATTTAAACGAAATTTCGATCTGTGCTAAACATTGCGTCTGCACATATTATTGTATTTAATAAACTTACCAAGGCACATTGCGATTTATTGGCAAACATTTTCTGTATATCGTATTGCAGTCGGCAAATAAACAAGTATAACCTATTTTTGTCGATTTGCTTCAACCCCCTGTTTGGTTATACTATTTTTAAGTTATGTAGGTGTAATTAACTGCTTACCATTAATCATAAAAATTTCCCATTCATGAATAATTTACGCTTGTAATGTATAAACCTTTTTTTGTAATATGTTGAGCTTATACCTATTTTACTTTCAGTAGTTGGTACGGATTGTATTACTGTAATTGCTCAGGCAGGGCCCATTTTAGCTTTGTGCCGCCCCTAGGCCACGTTATGCTTGCCACCCCCCCCCCCCCCCCCAACCTACCACCCATTCGACACCCTGCCCCCACGGCTTTGGAGATAAGAAATAAAGTCACATTTTGGTTAATCGGTTAATCAATTAATTAACTACACACGTCAACCTTTTTAACAACAAATTATTTTTACTTAAAATGGTAATACAACTTTAAATTTTAGGCTTATAGATTATTCAGCTTATTTCAGCCTTTCTAACTAATAATAATATATAAACATTCTACAAAGCTTTACGTCTGGCATTTTTCCGGGCAAAATCATCATTTATTAGCCTACACTGCAATCCACTGTGGCAGATAAATCTGCTTCAATGCACAAAATGGATACAAGGCGTTCAATTTTTCTACTCTTAGTCATGATCTTAAATAACTCTTCACTTCCTACAAACAAGAAAAGCTTCTCTCTCAAGAACAGTTGGTTGCTAGGGAACTGATAGGCAAATTCTTAATATGATGTCCAAGGTACGGAATACATTTTGGAAGAGAATGAAAACGTATGTAATTAGACACGCCTATCAAAGACCAGTCTTCAAATTTTTCCACATGAGAACACTCATCGACAAAATCTTCATCAATATCATTTTTATATACAGTATTTCTAAAAGTTTCTTGTATCTAACCGTAAGGTTGCTTTATTTACGTTTTGTGGTGATTGTACAATCTGTAACAGGAAATTAAACCTGTTCTTAAATTCCCTTTAAGCTTCATGGCGTCTTTTAAATTCAGCGATAAACTGGTCAATAATAACAAGAAATATTAATCTTCAAATATTCCTTCCCACCAACATTTAGATCCGTCGCAGTTCCTTCATTCCTTCGTCATATTTTGTGCTTCCTTTGTGTGCTCTTATACCATCTTTTTCATAAAGTGACGTTTTTTAAATTGTCATTGCTACCTCTTCGTAGTAGTCAAAATTTTCTCTTTGGGCAAAGAAGTATGCTATGGCAGCGGATAGCTCTGTCACGGTCAAAACATCCATATTGGATGACTAGGTTAGGTTCGTTTGGACGTTTTATGAAGCCTATGTAAAACAGTACTGGATATGTAGACTAATATATTCACGAATTATAATTAGTTTTATTTGAATTTGAAATTACTAATTAAAATGTGACTAATTCATGTTTAAGTACCCGATAAATTCATGCAACTTCAATATATATTTTCCACCTATAGAAAAGTAGTTGTAAATAGTGATCGGAATTTAAAAAGAAACCAAATTTGTTATGGAAATTATGCCAAACTGCATTTGGAAAACCCAAAATATTATAACCGCTAATATTTTTAATTTTTTTAATTATTTAGATGGTAGCAGAGCGTGGTTGGTTCTGAAGTGTAGTCTCGGAGGAGTTGTGTTAGTTTGGTGTGTGTGAGTGTATGTATGTGTGTGTGCGTGGTTCTTCATTTTGGTGGAGTGTGTATGTGGCGAGTGGGATAGCGTCTTCTGTTGGACCCCAGAATGGTTGCGTAGGAATTTTCGCCCAGACACCTTAGGAGGTTAAGGATTTTGTGCTGTAATGCGGTGATTTAAACCTCCCAACGCATCATTTTGGGGTCCAGCTGGGGACTTGGTCCCACCGACAATGCCATGCAGATGATGGTTCCGGCCTGGTCCGTCCGCCTGCCCACCTAGGGGACATACATGGCCTTGGTCCCCACTTGCCGGAGCTGCAGGCCGACGCTCTTCTTTCCAGTGCCATGACGCCATAAACGAACTACTGTGATATGCCACTCCACCAATGAACTGTGATATTTTGTTATTTATGTGTGACAGTATTTATTTATTTATTTGTAGTCTCTATGTTAGGTTAATTTCCTATTAGGAGCCCGCCCTGCGCCACAGGTCTCCGGGGGGAATTATTTTTGTCAACCTCAAAATTCGGCACGCCAATTCTTTTGTGTATTTTGTGTTTGTAAATTGTTATGTTTATTTATTGAAATTTATTTGTTGTTATTTATTTATTTATTTAATTTATCAATGCCAATTTTAAAGTTAAAGTTTCAGAAAGGGGGAATTTTTTAAATACTGTTGTTCTTGAATTTTGAATATCGATATTCTGGTTGGCCAACCTTGGTGACATTGACTTCTGGTAAAAATCTTTTGTTATCAAATTTATCACTGTGGACCTTGGATGTTCCCGATTTTCCACTGTTTTGCTGTTGTAAAATTTTGCTGTTAATTTTGGGTTAAAAATTAAATTGCTGGTTCCACAAGTTTGTTTTTTTGTTGTTGTTCTGAACTCCTGAGAGCGTTGGTGAGCCCCTCCCGTGGAGCGCCTTGGGCAAGCACGTTTCCAAAGGTCGGGTGCGCTTCCGCGGGGGTGCGGTTCAGATGGTTTAAATGTGCTTTTTAATGTGCCGTTTAAATATATATCTAATATATTTAAACGGTGTTTGGAAAGCCAACACTAATGGATCTTAAATAGTATGATTTATTTTTAAAACATACGGCATACCTAGCAGTTTAAACGAATGATAATATATACAAAAACTTATAATATACCTACAAGCATATTTTCTTAACAACAGTAAGGTTAGTTTATACTGCACTTTATATCAAACGCCTAGTTTTCAATGTTGAAACGCCGTTGAAAATGCTGTATTTTTAACGGCTGTATTTTTAAAGTGCTTTTGAAACTTTGTTTTAACTTTTTAATAAGATAGTTCCTTAGACAAAGAATCATTTAAATTCATGTACGATTCCTACAAGACTTTTAAGCTGTGTTATCAATTGTAAATAACATTGCTGTGAACGAAGTTTGGCAGCGGACGAAGTAACGTTCGGTCGGTTTATCTTACAATGAAATGAATAAAAATGTCTTAATCATAGCACTCCCTCCTCAAGAATGGTAAATCATCAAATTGTCTCAAGATGAAACACCAACAAACAGCAACTGACGCTACCAAACCAAACTAAATACAGTATTCTTGACGCAAATCGTAAGTCAAGCGACCCTAAACGTCAAAAATATCAATCCTGTTTCAACAAGAACCCCCCCCCCCCCACTCCAGTGGACCTCGCACCTTACAACCATCCCGGCGGCGGACGATATAGAGGTGGCTTGCCTGCCTGCCCTTTGTGGGTGGCTGAGACAAGTAAACAAATACCGATCTAATTCATTCATTCAACATGACTACACGTTCTGTTAAAAACATTATTTACAGTGTATAGAAAAGTGCAAATTATTTTGCAAATGCCGTTACATTACTTTTAATTTATTTAATTTTAGTTGATAAAGAATAAAAAATATTTAGTTACAAAAGTTGCCGCCCCCTAAAAATTTGCCGCCCTAGGCCGCGGCCTACTCGGCCTATTTAGAAAATGGGCCCTGTGCTCAGGCTGAAATGTTTTGCACGAATTGTTTCCTTGGCACCTTTGCATCTATCGATCTATCCTTGTTGTAGAGAGTAGCCTCTCCTATACTATATTAAAACCACTCATAAAACATGCTACAGAAACAAACTACAGGAGGTAAGCATGATATCCAAGTGTTTAAATTAAAGTACGGTCGAGGCTGCGATATTGTGTCCGATTATTTACCAATTTGTCTGTTCTATTGAATATAGTTTTGCTAGTTTTAAAACTTATATGTTCTATGCCAAACACGTTTAATCATTCAACATACCATTTACACGGGCATGAGTTCTCATAGCTTTGAAGATGAAAAGAAGGCCGGTTCCACCACCTTGTACTGCGCTGAGAGCCCCCTGGAGCTCACTGCGCAAAACACGCCTCCCCTCTACCTGGCTCTCCGGATACTGCGCAAATGATGTACGACCATTGGCGCAAGTATCAGTGACATTCTTACGCCGAGACAGGACGAGAGCAGGCGAGGGCAAGAGTGTACACGGTGCGCTCGGCATGTCTCGCTCTGCCTCGTCTCGCCATGTCTCGGCCTCGCCTGCGCTCGGTCTGGGAGCGGTTTTTGGCACGAGTCAAAGAGCCCGAGCGACCGCGAACTCACCCGAGAGCCCCTCGGCGAGAGTGTACTTTGTAACCTTGCCGTTAAAATCTCGAGGGTCCTTGTCGAACAAATCCTCACCGAACGTCCCGGCGAGGTGCCTCGGCGAGAGTGTACTGCTAGCATTATCCTTAAATTATTTATTTCAAATTTCGATGTATTTTTTTTAATTCGTATGATTATAAAACTGAAAAAACAATGTTATTTAAGATAAAAAAGACTAGCTGAATCGTTGAATCACAACTCTAAAAGTACCTTCTATACTTTGTCTAAAGGTACATAAATCAATCATTATTGATTTTTTGTTTCATGTAATAGTAATTTGAAATATGCTCTTTAGGCTTACATTAAGACTAACTTGACATATTATTTAAAATGAAATATCTTAACCTTTAGTATTTGGTAAAAAATATACTTATAAAGGAATTCCAGTAATTTTTACAATACATTGAACATTGAACATAATTGGGAAGAAAAATTCTAACTGATTATACAGTATAAGGCAGACCGCGTTCTAAAATGCTGCAAACGAGCATTCTCTAAAAGGGTGTGTGTTCCAAGATCTTGAAATCTAGTTGGTAAATTTTGCTTAAACTTTGCATTTAAGAATGTTTTGGCCAAAAAAAGTTTAGAAACATCCTCAACCCCAGGAAAATAGAATTTAGTCCAAGGTTAAGTTTAAAAATCGTGAATTTTAACATTGGTGTTATGGGTTGCTATTTGGTAACGAAAAGCCAACGAAAGGTATACAAAAGTAAAGGAACATTAATGTTAAGCTTAATAGTTTTTAAACAACCGTTAACTGTGAAGAGATATAGTTGCTTGTTGGTGGAAATTTAATAGCTTCATTACCATGGCACTATAACAAAAGTGAATTAAAACTAAGGAGCAAGAGGCTCGGTTAACATAATACTGTGTATTAAGAGCGCAAAAAGTACGTCAGTGTCACTCGAGAATTGTAGAAGGCCGCACGAAGCGCCAGCTGAGTGCGACCAAACATTTCGAGAGCGGCAATGCCTATTATGTGCTCGTAATACACAAAAAACATTTCCTACCTCCATAATTGCAACAAATTAAAATGTTTTGTTAAACTCTCATTAAGTTTATATTTGATTTTATTATATTGAAACACACTGTTAGCTATCAAACATTACCTCAAACTAAAAAGCAGCAATTATTAAACGGCAACCATGACCAACAGGTGTGGCATGGTTTGTAACAACAGCTAATCTTAAATTGCTATTTGATTTAGCGTGCGGGAATGGACATTTCCGCTCTAGAGCGGGAATGAAAATGAAACCGGAAAGGAACTTTTTTGCGTACGGTTCACGGGCGTGGCAATGTGATTATTTCCATGCAGAGGTAGGGAAAGGGCGTTTGCGGATGACTTTGAGTGTTTTTCGGAAAATTGGGCAAAAATCAGTTTTTGCAGCTTTTGCAATAGTTTTCTTCCAGATTAAGATGTTTTTTTTAAACAGGACCATGAAATTAAAAACACTTGTCCAACTGAAATCATATGATATTATCTAAACATTCTTAGAACGCCCATGGCATTTAATTCCCCCAATTTTATTGCTGAATTTATTTGAAAATAAAATTTAATTGGGTAACATAAAAAGTGTAAAGATAATTACAATCTATAACAATGAGTTTCTTTGTTTTAAGCTCTATACTTTACTAGTAAATGCTCTTTCAAGTGATTTTACTTCCTTTATAGCACTCTTATAAAAACATTAATACTTCTCATTAGTTATACGTAACATTGTAATCCTCTTATAACGCAGGATCATTATTTTGCCTCTGACATATTAAAATTAGTAATTAATTAGAGTTTCTGAGTAAATACCCAACTCGAATGTGCTTTTTTTAACAAATTTAATAATGCACCATTAAAATAAATCTATTCTATGAATTGCTTCAAAGTTTAACTCTTTAATTAAAAAATAAAACCCACCCAAGTAATATTGTTGAACTTTTAAAACAATTTTGAATTTACCTGTAAATACTTTTTTAGATTAATTTTATTATTCCTTTTTGTTCTGTAGAGTCTCTCATTTACATATATATATTTCAATGAAAAACTCCGCGGCAGTAACCACTTTTGTAATATTTAGCCGGAGAGACAATAGTGAAAATATTCGTTGAACAATCTGCATATCATACAAGGTCTGTAAATATTGAACATAAAAACTAATTGTAAAGCATTCTAAAAACGCTGTGATAATAAATTAGTATTTTTATGGTCATATGCAGTATAGAATAAAATCAGATACATTCATTTTTGAGGTTTTACACAACTTAGCAATGTCAGTACTTATTACTTGAAAAGTTACTTATACTACTGAAAAGTTACATACCATGTTTTAGATGCACGACTTATATGACCAGTTAATGACATTGTATAACAACAATAAGTATATAATTAAATCAGCTATCTGTACTGCGCTAATTTTGAATTGAATCTGGAAATTTTAGTAGGGCTTTCTTTTATTTGATTTCAGTAATAAGTCACACAAGATAAATAACAACAACGGATTGAGTTAAAGAATAGAAGAAAATTGGTAACAAAACTATTATGCATAGTGCTTAATTTACAAGTTCAATCTTACACTCAACAGAAAACATTCAACATTATGACCTAGTTATGCCACCATTCAAAAAACTTTAATATCTGAATTGCCTTTACCAAGCCGCGTCCGCTCTGGCCGAACATTCGTGGTGAACTTGTTCGTCGAAAAAAAATCAATAAACATTCCTAACAAACAATAACTGGCCATATGGTTTACATTCTAAAAGGTTAGCAACGAACATACAAAAGTTTTGAAGAACTTTGTTCGGTGAACATGTTTGGCCAGTACGGACGCGGTTTTAAATTGACTGTATAATATCTTATTTTACCATATTATACTGGCATTGATTTAAAATATCGAGATGGTGAACAACAAACTAATAAGAATCAATATTTTCATTATCCTCAACAATTACAATAATTAGAAATGGCGTTTTAAATAACCTAAATCCACTTAATGCAATAACAATAACACAAATATGATCTCAATTGCCAATCATAAACTGTCTGATGGGTTGAAATCTGCAGTTAACTTGATTGGAAAACTGCAGTTAATCTTGTTTGATACAATCCACAACTAATAATGGATAACTGTCAAAGGAAGTAATTGATTCCTTATATCATTGATCTTTCTAAACGCATCCATTCATCCTTTCTCTGGACATATTTTTTATAATTTCTGGGAGAAATTATAAATAATTTTTCCAAGTAGGATAATATATAGCAGACACTTCTGGCATATTCCATCTTCTGAAGTGGATTTTGTGACAATTTTCTCGGAATTCAAGAACTAAAATTATGCCTGACATGTTATTGACCAATGAGGTTCTCCTTACATGACCCAATTTAGAGAGGTTCGAGTATCTAGCTTTATTGGCTGCTGTTATTTGAATACAAATTAATATATGTGAAAAACTTGATCTATAACACTATTTATTTATTTAATTTGTAATTAGAAATCAATAATATCCCTACGAAGCATTAAATCATTGTGAATCAACAAAAATAAATAAATTGTTTTTAATTGTATATTAAAACTGCCATTCACAAAAAAAAAAAAAAAATATATATATAAAATTTTGTTAAAATATTTTATGTTCGTAGCTATTTAATGATAAGTTGTATAATGAAAACACAGGACTAAATTTAAAGCCTTATACATGACATATTTTAGCTTTATATAGTTTTTCTGTTAACTGTGTTGCCATTTTATTACATAAGTGTATAACAAAAACAAGAGCCTTATTAAAAAAAAATGTAACAGTAAATAACAGAATGGAGTTGACACCATAAGCTTTACAACGAACCAATGTTTGCTCATAATGAATTATAAAAACATTAATATAAAATAAATATAATCAAAAAAATTTAACAAAAATAACAAACATCGCACTTTAAAGACAAAGTAAAATTTCATATTAATGTAGAAAACCCGTCGTGATCATAAAAATTGGGCTACTACCAGCTCTTAAGAGTCATCTTCACCCTTTTAAAAACACTGAAAACATGCATCCGTATTCTCCTGTTTCGGACAGTTTTTTTGATATTTATTGGTAAAATTTATGTTTTATTGTAGATTAAGGTTAGATGTAGGTCCCTCATACCCGATATATGAGTAAAAGTTAAAAGTATAAGTACAAAAAATCTTAAAAGTAAGGAAAATCAAGTTACTTTGCTACGTCACAGAGGGTAATATTTTTAATTTTAAAGATTTTGAGATATGATTAACCTAATACAACTATTCAACTAAACACTTGAAAAGTTTAATGAAAATAGGTTGAAAAACGGCATCCGAAACAGGGGAATAAAATACCATGTTTTGACTAAAAGCAGTATGGTTAACATTGCCAACTGCGCAACAATGGGCTACTAGCCCAAAGGTGAAGATGAATGGTTTAATGGCAGGCCTAATCGGCGCGGCGGGGGCTACAGTGAAGCTTTGGATCGTCACGCCTCACGCAAACCAAGGAAACGTCCAAACTTGCAATCCAATACACTTTACAGTATTGATGTTTGAAATCACATGCAAATTAAGGACGAAAATATCTTGGCATGGTGTATCATGCAGTAATATTGATACAACCTTTTTACTTTCTCCCCCTATACCATAGTATATGGAGAAAGTATTGTTTTCGTCAAAATTTTCGAATTTGAGTTGTTGGTGGATTTATCCATTTTGGTTCCCCCTGAGCCCAAAAAAGTGGTTTTCGGAGTGATGTCTGTCTGTGTGTGTCTGTGTGTGTGTGTGTGTGTGTGTGTGTGTGTGTGTGTGTGTGTGTGTGTGTGTGTGTGTGTGTGTGTGTGTGTGTGTGTGTTGTAGCCTAATTCTTACAGCTCCTTATGATTTGGTAGAGAGGGTGTGGTTCAAATAAACACATCTTAAATTTCTAATTTGCAGGCCTAAAATTAAAGTTGAGAGGGCGCCACCTTGTTGTTCTTCTTCTGCATCTCCGGTCCAATCGCCAACAAGGAAGCAATTGGCAAGCAGTAAGATGGACAATATTTAAAAAAGTTTAAAAGGATGAAGACAAAGAAAACTAATTTCGTCCTCCGAGAAAAATGTATATTAAATGCAAGTAATTCAGATCACAAAAACCAAAGTAGGATTTCTAGACTAGTTTAATATCTCAGAGTGACATGCCCATTTGGCTATCGATATCGTTACTCTTAAGTTATATATCTTTTTTTTTTTAATCAGGTACGTACCAAACAACAAGTAGAATGATTACCAAAGAAAATAATTTAACGAGTGGCCACTTACAACTAACACATATTACACATACAATAAATAAATAAGCAATAAATAAATAAACACCTGTCACATAACCTTAACCTAAATTCTTAAAACTACCCCCAAAGTTCTGACGATCAGTCGATGTCCTCACGAAGCGTCAACCGATTCACATCCGACAAAGTTCATGAAGTTCACCATGCAAGTTCACTATGTTACGGTATGCAGGTACAAAACCGTTAGTTGAATTGAATTCAATTCTTAAAGTTTTTAAAGTTCGAGTCCAAAATTTTTGGTTAGGCCTAGTATGCACTGATAAAAAAATTTCTAATTGAAAGGTCCGAAATAAACAAAGTCAAAATTGAAGATCCAGTTAAATCTTAACTGAAGGTGAATCCAATTGGTTCAGTACTATAGCCTAAGACTCAGCTGACATTATGGTGACGTTGATCGGTAGGGCGAGTTCCGAGTTTCCCAGGGTTCTGGGGTAGTGGTTGGTCAGGTACTGGTAGAGAGACGAGCTGGTAGACCGCTGCCACTTCAGGTCCTTAAGGCGCGAGACTCGAATAGGTGATGTCTGCGCAGTAGCCAGTGTCTAGTCTCGATCCACAATCTCCACGCCTCAGGAAAAACCCTGTATAATCCAAATATAAATAGATTTTGTTCTCGGCTACAAATATAAATTAGTAGGCCGGATGAAATATAACTAAAAGATTACATGGCCTTGAGCAAACTTAAATCTCAACATGAAATTTAATTGTTTAACATTTCGGCAATCACAAGGAAAAGTCAGAAACAGCAGCTACATGACAGTATATAAATTCATAAGTGACTGACCAAAAATTAACTAATATCACATTAAATAATAATCTTTTTTTTCAACAGAGAGAGAGTTAACAGTTGTACGATAATTGAGCAAAATAGGCCCTAATTCTCAAGTTCCTAAAGCAAGACATTTTTCCAATATTTGTACTCAGAACACTTAAACTGTACTTAACTAAGATTACATTCATGGTAATTCTGATTAATCTAATTTAAACAATTGCCAAGAGGAAAATTTAATTATTAAATGAAATTCAATAATTATTTGAAAATCAGAACGTTACCGTTTACCGTACAAAATTTCTTCAACTTCCAAACTCACATTTAATTTTTTTTTATATAAAATAATCAGCCTTTGTTTTCCAAAAATTATACAGCAAAAATATTTATAAACTATTATACTTACATATTACCGGTGCTACATGAATCCTACATAAAGTTACAGAACTGAACATGAAATTGACAATAATTATACAACAGGAAAACCACTAAATATTAAGTTTCCTTTACTACTATTACAAATTATATCTGAATTGAATAAAATATTTCATGCTTCTTCTTTTGTCACTCTGTTTTAAGCCCAATTTGCATTTGGAAAGGTGGTTGAATAAAAATTTATTCCTTCTGAAACCATTGAACTCTACAGGTTTTGACAAAGATTTGGCAAAGACACCATGTGGTCTCAGACTATTAATTTAACTACATTTCCAGTGAAATTGCACACAATAAATAAATTTGCATCGGTAACCTTACTTTTGAAATTTTTCCAATTGACAATCAGTAGTTAAACTATTTTCAAATAGGCTATCAATTACTGTGGGCCTGACTGGAATAAGTTATGTCTGAACACTTCAAAGTTTCTAACATGATGGAAACTGTATTTAAAGCAATAAAAGTATTTGGAGGATGAAATTACACTGTATGTTAAAAATGAGAAATAATTTGAAAAAGAAAAAAATTTCAATTGAAATCAATAGAATACTGTACATCATTACTGCTTACCATGCCTCCAAAATCCGCTTGTAGCGAAGGGATGGGTTATGTCGTGAAGTAGCTATCATGGATGCTCAATCTTCTCTGACCGGCGAGGGGAATGAGGGAGGGGGACGGCAGACCGGCAAACTATCTCAGACAGGAAACGAGGACAAAAGCAAGGCTCAGCTGACGACAATATTTGGAGCGCGCGCATCCAAACAATAGAGCAAGATATAGTTGTCTCGGTGGCCAGCCGATGCAACTCTCAGAACCTTGAAAATACCTGTCTGTCTGTCTGACTGTTACAAATTCTCCCCTTCCTCGGAGAAAATTTCCTAAATTTTCTAATGTTCTCTCGCTACATAAGGTCTCAAGTCAGAGATGTGCCATCTACCGATGTCTCGACCAGTGTCATCCTTCAGCTGATAAGTCGTAGGTGAAATTTTTCGAGTGATTTCATAGGGTCCAACAAACTTGGGAGAGAGTTTAGATGAGAAGAACCTTGCAGCATCCGATTGTACGAAGTTTCTCTTCAACACCCTAGCTCCTTCCTCAAATTCTGATTGGCGGTGACGTAAATTATATCGTTTTTCATTTGCCTTGTATGCCGCTTCAAGTCGTAATTTGACGTCCTTAAAGATGTCTTCGAGACTCTGCAGTTTCTTCACCCGCCGTTCAACAACTTCGGGACTTGGTGACGTTAGGTTAGGTTCAAATTTTGGGTCATCCGGATGATTAGGCCTCAGTTCTCTGCCAAAATTCAGATAAGCGGGGGTAAAACCAGTTGTGTCATTTACAGCAGTTCTTAACGCAAAACCAATCTGAGGTATACTTTCATCCCATTTCCGTTGATTGTCATTGACATAGGACCTTAGCATTGTTCCAATTGTTTTGTTGGTGCGTTCAGTAGGATTGGCTTGTGGGTGCCGCCTTGCATTGTACAAAATCCTAACATTATATTTCTCTGCTAGTCTTCTCATCTGTTGACCATCGAATTCCGAACCATTGTCACAAATGACAAAACGAGGTATTCCGTAAATCATGAAAACATCTTCTTCAAGGCGCTGGGCTACTGCCGCTGAAGTTGCAGATCTCAAAGGATATAGTAAACAAAATTTTGAAAAAGTGTCCAAGACAACCAAAATGTAACGATGTCCTTTAGTTGAGCGAGGAAGTGGTCCGATAAGGTCAGCGCTGATCATGCTCCAAGGTTGATTCACTTGTCGACAACGGCCCATTAGTCCTGCAGGTTTCCGATTATCAGGCTTATTCTGTTGGCATACTAAGCAGGAGCGAACATAACGTGCAATGTCCGATCTCATTCTCGGCCAATAATATCGTTGTTTTGCTCGGAGATAAGTCTTCATCACACCAAAGTGACCTGCTGTTGCTTCATCGTGGCATTCGGCATAAATTTTGTGGCGAAAATCTTTAGGCACAACCAGTTTCCAATTTTCAAAATCTTCCTCAATTCCAAATTGACTAGGCAGATGTTTCCAGAGCTTGCCATCCGTCACTCTCCATCCTGAATAATCAGCGGGAGATTCCTTCACATTTTCGAGAAGTCCGTTATACCATTTATCTTTAATCGATGAGTTGTCGGTTTCTACTGATAATTTTATTTCTTCACAAAGTGCATTCCTAGAAAGCAAATCTGGGACAACATGTTCTTTCCCCTTCCGATGGATAAGTGTGTAGTCATAACCCTGTAAACGTAGCGCCCATCTTGCAAGTCGGCCTTGAGGATCCTTTAAATTTTGTAGCCACAACAGGCTATAATGATCAGTAATTACGGTAAAGTGAGTTCCTTCAACATACGGGCGAAATTTCTCAATCGCAAAAATTACGGCAAGACATTCTCTTTCTGTAGCTGAAAAATTCATCTCATTTTTTGTTAAAGTTCTGCTAGCATAAGCAATCACAACTTCACCATCCTCTGTCGACTGCGAGAGTACTGCTCCGAGTCCAACGCCTGATGCATCACAAGCTATCGTGAAAGGCTTATCAAAATCTGGGCAGGAGAATTTACTAAGCTATTTCGGATATCATTGAAGGCCTTATCAGCATCTTCAGTCCAGACAAACTTCTTATCTTTCTTGAGTAGGGATGTAAGCGGTTGAATTCTTGAAGCAAAATTTGGAATAAATCGCCGATACCATGAAGCAGTACCGCAGAATTGTCGGACTTGTTTAGGGTTCTTAGGTGTGGGAATTTCCAATATAGCTTTAACTTTTTGAGGATCTACTTGTAATCCATTCTCATCTACTACATAACCGAGGTAGTGCAATTCTGCTCTGCAAAACTTACATTTCTCACGGTTCAACGTCAGGTTAGCTTCTTTCAGCCGATTAAACACTTTACTAAGAATCTCTAAATGTTGATCAAAATCAGGTGTAACTATAATCATATCATCCAGGTAAACAAAAACAAATGGTTCTAAGTCTACACCTAGGACCTGATCGATTAATCTCTGCCAAGTGGCAGGAGCGTTGTGTAATCCAAAAGGCATGGTATTGAAATGGTATAAACCTCTCCCAGGAATTGTAAAAGCACTTTTCTCTTTACTTTGTTCTTGCAAGGGTATTTGCCAATATGCACTCTTAATGTCAAGGGAGCTTAAATATCTGGCTTGTCTTAATCTATCAAGTATGCAGGTGACTCGTGGCAAAGGATACGCATCACGCTTGGTAACAGCATTGACTTTACGGAAATCTACTACAAATCTATGTGAACCATCGGGTTTATCAAGAAGTATTATAGGGGATGACCATCCACTCTTTGAGGGCTCAACTACACCTAAACTAATCATTTTGTCCAATTCTTCATTAACTAATTTTTGACGGGCTGGGGACAGTGGATAATACCGTTGTTTGATGGGCTGAGCATCTCCTGTATCAATAACATGTTCGACTAGGTGAGTCTTCCCAAGTTTATCTCCCATTCCATGGAAATACGTCTCGATGAGTGCTTGAAGTTTTACTTTCTGGTCTTCTGAGAGGTTTTCACCATCCCGAAGTCCTCCGGTATGTATTTCACTGACATAGGGTTGAGTACCTGAAAATTCCCAGGTTCGATTTTTGATGTCGGGGATAAACTCCATAGCCTGCCAAAAATTCATGCCCAAAATCAATGCCTGATCTAGGGTCGGTACTACCAAAACATCTATCTCCTTACTGCGTTCTTCTAAGGAAATTGGTAATTTCAAAACCCCTACAACTATATGTTTCTTGGCGTCGGCCGTCTCAACACAACCATTAAAAGTCTGTACCAGATGAGAATACTTTTCAGCAATCTCTAATCCTTTCCGGCCTAATACAGAATGAGAAGCTCCTGAATCAAATAATGCTTGGATTTTTGTGCCAAAGATAGATACGGAAAGGTACAATCTTGGGTCCTTACTCCTTTCATTGAAAACATAGTCCAGATGGCAACCAGGTTCACTAACATGAATAAAATTTGAAGGTTGATTATGGTTCCTATTTACAAAAACTCGGGAACCAGTCCGAAAATTTATTTTGGTCCCCGACTGAGCACGTTTTTTGGATTGCATTTTTGACACTCATTCTTCCTGACACTTGGTTCACCGCAGCCAAAACAGAATATTTTCTTAGGTTTATTGCAGACTCTATGGGTATGACCTACTCCTGCACAATTCCAACAGGTCTGATTTGAAGATCGTTTATTATCATGCGAGGTTAATGCTGAAACATACTCAATCAATCCCACGTTGGGCGCCATAAATATATGTAGCCTAATTCTTACAGCTCCTTATGATTTGGTAGAGAGGGTGTGGTTCAAATAAACACATCTTAAATTTCTAATTTGCAGGCCTAAAATTAAAGTTGAGAGGGCGCCACCTTGTTGTTCTTCTTCTGCATCTCCGGTCCAATCGCCAACAAGGAAGCAATTGGCAAGCAGTAAGATGGACAATATTTAAAAAAGTTTAAAAGGATGAAGACAAAGAAAACTAATTTCGTCCTCCGAGAAAAATGTATATTAAATGCAAGTAATTCAGATCACAAAAACCAAAGTAGGATTTCTAGACTAGTTTAATATCTCAGAGTGACATGCCCATTTGGCTATCGATATCGTTACTCTTAAGTTATATATCTTTTTTTTTAATCAGGTACGTACCAAACAACAAGTAGAATGATTACCAAAGAAAATAATTTAACGAGTGGCCACTTACAACTAACACATATTACACATACAATAAATAAATAAGCAATAAATAAATAAACACCTGTCACATAACCTTAACCTAAATTCTTAAAACTACCCCCAAAGTTCTGACGATCAGTCGATGTCCTCACGAAGCGTCAACCGATTCACATCCGACAAAGTTCATGAAGTTCACCATGCAAGTTCACTATGTTACGGTATGCAGGTACAAAACCGTTAGTTGAATTGAATTCAATTCTTAAAGTTTTTAAAGTTCGAGTCCCAAAATTTTTGGTTAGGCCTAGTATGCACTGATAAAAAAATTTCTAATTGAAAGGTCCGAAATAAACAAAGTCAAAATTGAAGATCCAGTTAAATCTTAACTGAAGGTGAATCCAATTGGTTCAGTACTATAGCCTAAGACTCAGCTGACATTATGGTGACGTTGATCGGTAGGGCGAGTTCCGAGTTTCCCAGGGTTCTGGGGTAGTGGTTGGTCAGGTACTGGTAGAGAGACGAGCTGGTAGACCGCTGCCACTTCAGGTCCTTAAGGCGCGAGACTCGAATAGGTGATGTCTGCGCAGTAGCCAGTGTCTAGTCTCGATCCACAATCTCCACGCCTCAGGAAAAACCCTGTATAATCCAAATATAAATAGATTTTGTTCTCGGCTACAAATATAAATTAGTAGGCCGGATGAAATATAACTAAAAGATTACATGGCCTTGAGCAAACTTAAATCTCAACATGAAATTTAATTGTTTAACATTTCGGCAATCACAAGGAAAAGTCAGAAACAGCAGCTACATGACAGTATATAAATTCATAAGTGACTGACCAAAAATTAACTAATATCACATTAAATAACGGTAACCTTATTTGGAGCGCGCGCATCCAAACAATAGAGCAAGATATAGTTGTCTCGGTGGCCAGCCGATGCAACTCTCAGAACCTTGAAAATACCTGTCTGTCTGTCTGACTGTTACAGTGTGTGTGTGTGTGTGTGTGTGTGTGTGTGTGTGTGTGTGTGTGAGTAGTGTGAAATTGGGGATGCTGGCCCAGTTCAAGGTCACCTGAGGGATGACGTCATCGAGGTCAATGACCTCACCGATGACGTCATCGATGACGTCATCGATGACGCAATCGATGACGTCATCACTAATGACGTCATTTCGATGACGTCACACCCATGACGTCACAGAAATGACGTGCTGATGACGTCATCACCCCTTACGTCATCAAAATGACGTCACCGACGCCACTGAGGTCAAGGTCACGCCGAAACTTAAATTTTTTGGCACTTTTGCCGTTTCTCGCACTACGCTCTGAGTTTCAGTCACATTTCCCGTGACCTTGACGACTTGGAGCGAACTTGCGACGAGAAACGGCAAAAGTGCCAAGTTAAACTAGATTTTGTGACATGACCTTGCCTATATGACCAATCGGTGATCCCTCAGGTGACCTTGAACCAGCACAACACCCCCAATTTCATATTACTGTGACCTTGAAAACGTAACAACGGAGCGCCGACACCGATGCGCACCCCACGACAGCCACCGAGTGACTGACTGTCAGGCTCTGTGTACTCTAGGTATATGGGGAAGTGGAGGGGGAAATCTCAAGGTCATCCAAATGGAGTTTTAAAAAAGTTGAAGAGTAGAAAGACTACTCTTGTGCTTCCTGGGCGACCTCATCAATTTCCAACGGATCTGTAAACCAATCCGATCTGTAGCGGCAGGAGTCCAGAAAACAGGTGCACCACCCATTAGGTTGTCCGTAGCACTTCCGACAATTGGTAAGATTGGAGAAGTGAAATTTAATACACCGCTGCGGACAACAAGTATAAAAGTATTTGGATTTGTAGATTTTGAAAGTTTGTAGTACCGGTGGTGGCAGCTGTTGGTTCTTGCATCTACACCTGCAACATCCGAAGCATTCACATTGCCGGCAGGCCAGCCCATCCACTTGCCACTTTGGTAAGAGGAAACACTTATCCTCACAGCAATAGGTTGTCCCCGTCTCTTCCTCCCAACGCTTCTTTGCACAATATGTGACGCCTTGTATCTCCAAACACCTATGCTCGCAACATGAGATGCGCTTACTTTCCATAGCTGATGTTGCTTTGACGAGGGAGCACGATGAAGTGATGCTGTGGTCAGTGGGAATGGGGTTTATATAAACTAAGGTGGGTGGAGGGGGAAAGGTCAAGGTCATCCAAATGGAGTTTTAAAAAAAAGAAAAGAGTAGAAAGACTACTCTTGTGTATCTATAGCGATTTCATTGATAGTGAGTGCTTCTGTATGCCAAGTTGATCTGTACTGACAGGCTCCTAAATAATGTTTGCAAAAACCTGCAAAATGATTGTTGCACAATTTGCAGCCAGTTAGCTGTTTTAATGTGAATTCAATGCAACGTTCAGGGCAACAAGTGTACTTATGCCCTCTCATCTGGTACACATGGAATGTCTTCAACTCCGGTTTCGGCTTCTTCCAAGACTTGCACTTACACATGCATTGACCAAAAGCTTCACATTTTCTACACGCCAGGCCATCCGCAACATCAATGTCATTTGGCCATGAAAAACATTTCTGTTCGCAACAGTAGTTGAGTTGACTCTCCATGTTGCTGTGGTGAAGGTGCGCGATGAAATGATGCTGCAGTCATTGAGAGTGCACCTTAAATAAACTCAGTGGAGGGGGAAAGGTCAAGGCCATCTAAACGGAGTTTTAAAAAAGATAACTAGTCGTCCTCCTCCTCCTCGTCCGTTGTACTTAGAGAGCTGTCAGACGAAGAGCCCCGTGCAGGTGCTCCCCAGATGAAAAACAAATCAATTTTAAAACGAAGACCAGGATCTTGCATCATCAATTCCTTTAATTTGTCACATACTAAGTCCACCTTGTGTAAGGTGTCAACAACAAGCTTCCAATTCGTTGGCTCAATATAACTTGTAGTAGAGTCTGCCTCGCTGATAACCACATCCTCCGGCCGTATTGGAGTGTAAAGATGTGTAAAGTTCTTCGGCTGTAGCTGAGGTTCAGGCTGGCTGGAAGTGGAAGGTTGAGTGTGGACCCCTGTCGCATCGAAATCCATAGTCATTCTACATTCAATGTTGGGGTTTTCGTTTAATACATACACCAATTTCTCATGCAACATATCCACTTCTGCCGAGTCTTGCAGATGAACATTCCAGGAAAATGGCCATTCTTCATCCGTAGTGGAGTCAACTCGAGAAAGAGTGCTGTCCGCCATGATAGCTAAGCAAGGAATGATGTGAGCTACAGACTGTGGTAACAGTATTGAAAAGTAGAGGGGGTAAACCAAAAGTACGTGGAGGGGGTATTTTCAAGGTCATTTAATTTGGGTTTAAAAAAAAGGAAATAGTGGAGGGGGAATTCTCAAGGTCATCCAATTTAGGTTTTAAAAAAAAGGAATGAAGCTTACTCCTCTTCAGCCTCGTTGTCCTCTGCATCTTCATCAGCCTCATCTTCATCGACGTCAGACTCGCCGTAAGGGTAGATCGGGGACATGGGCGAATATTGTGGAGATTGTTGACCGTTGTTGTCGTCCCCTTGCATTCTAACTTGGGACCAATCATAATTTAAATTCATTTGTATTATGATCCCAGGGTTGTCCCGCAGTATTTCCTTCATACGTTCGCAAATCGACTCCAAATAGTGTACACTATCGATCGACAGTGTCCAACCCGTACTTGTACCGACATCAGTAGTGGAGTCAGCTTGGCTGATGGTGTTGTTGTCTGCCATGGTTGCTTGTCGGACAAGGAATGACGGTTGATGTGATGCTCATGCAGGAACATGGTGAAGTGGTGGGGGGTGTGGTGGAGTAGTGGGGGAATTTTCAAGGTCATCCAAACGGAGTTTTAAAAAAAAGGAAAACTTACAAAGTAACATTGAAACTTTCCAATTGATGGTGGCGAGCGTTTTCTTCTGCAACCTTGCCGACACATGTGACTATGCCATACAGTATGAAAAGTACAACCATAATAAGGCCGAACAATAAAAGATAGCCGTTGACTATCATGATATTTTCTGAGTGGATCTGTTTTCTTCTTATCGCCCTCTCCTGCATCCTCTTCTCCAACTCGTGGACGAAGTCACAACATGCGTGAGGACATCTTTCATCTGTTGGTAGGTTTGCCATTGTTGATGTTGTCGGTGTGGCTGTTGAAGATGGAATGAGGTTTCCAATTGCGATGTGCCATGTACACCAATAGTCAAGTGGTGGGGGTAACAAAGCAGTGGAGGGGGAAGTTTCAAGGTCATCCAAATTGTGTTTTAAAAAAACCTATCTTGTTACTGAGCTTATATGTCAGTAACAAGATAGGTGTTTTTGCTCTTTTACTTCTTTAATATAATGAAAAAAATATACATATTCTACAATGGTTAGGACAAGAAATACAACTGCTAGTCAGCTGAAGTAGTCCAAGTTGTCTGGCTCGGTCTTCATGGACGCTGGTGAGGAAGCCGTCGAGGAGTGTCCAGGCTCTTCCTTTGACTGCCGGGTGTTCCGTATATTGCAAGCGTAAACTTGCACATTTATACGGTAGCCTCGTGCCACCATCAGCTGCAACTCCTTGTATAAGTCGTTTAGCTCCGCTGAGTCTTGATGCTCACCTCCTCGTAACTTGCGCAACTGACGTTGAGAGACATCCTGATGTTGCTAGGTTGGCTGCTGGAGTAGAAATGAAGCCGAGGCACAGCGTTTGGAGGTACATGGAAAAGTGGTGGGGGTGATGGTGGTGGGGGTATGGAAGATGCAATTAAACACTTCTAAACTTTTTCCATTGATACAAAGGGATGGAACAAATAGCACAGGTGTCCTTGTAGTTTTCAAATCTAAACATTGGTGCTAGAAATCCAAACTGTTTTCTACCACCTTCCTGTACGAACCGTCGAAGGTCTCTGACGGCAGCATTGCCACAAGGCCTACAAAACTTTTCCCCGTCTTGGAACCTATACCAGGAGTATCCCGAATACCCTCTATTATCTTTCTTGTACTCCTCGATATCCTGCTTTACTGTTATAGGGATATTATCTCGTAAAGCCGTCTGGAATAAAGATGCGTCAGTTATAACTCGTTGTAAGCAAAGCTCGTACAAGGTGCTCATCGTTTGCTAGTTGGCAACAGACTGACCGTTCTTTGCATCCAAGCAGGTTTGAATCCTAGTGCGGTAGTGGGGGTAATTACGGTAGTGGGGGTAATTGTGAAATGCAAAGGTCAAAGGTCAAGGTCACCCGCGAAGTTTAAAAAAAAATGCAACATATCAATACGTGAAGTCTGTCACATATTGATATGTTGCATTTTTTTTTGTTTTTTTATTTTTTTGTCTTTTATGATTCGTTTATTTATAAAACATTACAACAACAACATATGTACAACATTAAAACTTAAATCTAACACTGCTGCTTGTCAGCGATGTGGATGGTCAACTCTGTAGAATTGCTACCCGTGCAGCCGTGGGACACCAGGTATAGACACCCGGGTTGAATAGAGCGAAGATCCTCGTTTTGTAGAAGATGGACGAATCTCTTGGGCAGGTACACCTGGAACTTTGGTTCATCCCCCGGAGTAAATGGCGCCTCGCTGAGACTGCAGCAGATGGCCTCCCCAACTGTAGTCTCCATCTTCTTCATAGCATGGATTATGTAGTGCTTCTCGTCTTTTAGTTCCGAGCACTTCTTTACAGGTAATATTGTTGACTTGGAGTGAGCATTGAACTGCTCGACCAAAGTCTGAAGGAACTGGTGAGATGCCATGGTCAGGTTACAGATCGTCTTCTTGCTCGGAGATGTTGTCGTCTCGGAATCTCGAGTAATACTCATGCCAGGTCCCTGTCTGCTCCCCACTTATATACTCTCCGTTACCCCCACCACTCCCCAATTCCCCATTTTGAAGGTAAGAGGCGAGTTTATAGGCATTTTTCAAAGCGCAATGTCTATCTTTATCATGTTCTGGGCTTTTTGTACAAATACATATGGTTTCCAGCATGTATTGATAATTCTTATCCAATTCCACATCATTAACCGGAACATGAGTAAATCCTTCGATCCATCTTTTCTTTTCCAGCCCCTTTGTGTAAATATTGGTAAACTTGTCTGAAAAGTGATGCATAATGTGATACAAGTCCGTGTAACTTGTAAAACCATCATACCAATCGATATGATGGAAGTGTTTTGAAATCCATCTGTTGGTAGTAGCGGCTTTACTAGTTAAAGACGAATAAGAACATGGTGGTTTAAATAAAAACGAATAAGGAACACTTGTATTCATGTCCAAAAACACAAGTTCTTTTATAATGAATCTATCATCATTACCACGAAACGCTTGAAACTCAATAATACCAGGCTTGGACTTTACTTGTTCTTCTTCTTCTCCCTTGTCCATTTTGAAGGTCACACGTCTGCTCATTACGAAGTCAGGAGGTCAACTGATTTCCACACCACGGTAGGTACTACTTTTATACCAGGCCGTACAGTTGTTGGCGCGTTGGTGTATATTTAACGTGGGCACCGTCCCCAATAGGCCTAACCCCACAAAATGTTGGTTATTGTTTTAAAAACTAACCATTGTCATTTAAGTTTCCATCTTTATATTTTCCTTGTTTTCATTTTCATCACTAACACTTGATTCTTCTCCTCCATCTTCCTCTTCTTCCTGTTTTACTGATTTCTTATGTAGTTGAGCGTACTTTTCCAATTGTCTCCACATCTGTACTTCATGAGGAACTCTATTAAATATAGAAGTATCCACAGGTCCGTATAATATAGGTGCGTCCGGTTGTTTGTCCAAAGTGTCTTCCAGATAATCTTTAATAATCGAACTTGAAAACACCAGTTGTCTCAAGTATCTTGTTATAGGTTCAGTAGCACAAGTTAAAATGAAAAACTCCTCTCGATTAAGTTGAATTTTGTTATCATGTCTTGTTGTGTCTCTAAACCGCAGCTGATGATCACCACGTTGTTTAATAATATCGATTTCCACATTTGAATCCAAAAGTCCTACTCTTGTCTTTCTTCCAAACATGTTACTACTTAAATAGCATTCTAGCAGATGCAAGTGTTTCATAAATGATTCCCAAGCACTGTCCGTAAACAAAATCATTTTGGGTCCATGAGTTAAAATTACAGTAGGGGAATAATCTGTAGATTTCATAACACCGATTAAAACACTTTTGTCCAAACTGGAAGAGATTGGGTAAAATATTCGCAAAAATACCTCACTCAATATGTTTGGAGAAATATTATCTTCAATATCCCTTTTTCTCTTTTGTATATTCTTTCTTCTTTTACCTTTTTCTTCAACATTATTACTGGCGTGAAGTTGTCCGCAAACGTTTTGTTCACCTCCTTCCTGGTGACCTCGAGGATCTAAAAACTCAGATATCTCCTTCTCAATATCTATCACATTTTCAGGTGTACCACTAGGAGAAGCCATATTGAATACGATGCTACCCATACAACAGTAGGCAACAAACTGATGAGGAGCGGTCTGTACGCTCTGCTTTTATACTCGCGGAATGAAACAAAACCGGTTTTTTACAGTACATTTTTAACAATTCCAGTTAGAGGTGTGTACGTTACAATTTTATCATGTAGAATTAAACAGTATGCAGTTGTATTTGCAGGTATAGCTGCAGTAAACTCCATTTCAATCTTTATGTCAACACTTGATGATTTTACTGATTCATTTTGTTTAGAACAATCAATTACAACTATTGTGTAACCATCTAAGTATTCTTCTGGTGATAGTAAAGGTGTATTCGTTTTACCGTAATATGAATTTTGGAATCTCGCATACATATCGTATAAAATACTGTACTTTTTATTAGCAAATGACACATTCAAATTGTCATAGGGGAAAAATTGTGAATTCAAATAAACTTTAATATTTTTTAAGTTGCAATGATCAAATTTGCCTGCATGTTTTGTGATGCTGTCTCTCCTACCTGTTTGTAAACCAAATATAATATACCTGGCTCGTTCTACGTAATTAGATGTTTTAACAGTCCAAGTGTGACGATCCGTAGCTGGCAAGCTTGGATGTTCATGGAATTCCCAACTTCTAAAAGGAATTACAATATCACGATCAGCTTTTAACTTCCTTAATAGTAGCATTCTATGCTCGTCAGCTAATTTAACATGTGGAACTCTCCATACAATTTTGTCTAATGTTAATTTCCATTCTAAAGTTGCATCTGTTGTACCATCTGGAGCTTTAATAATGTCTTTATCGTTAGAAGATCTCAATAAAACTAATTCTTGTTTAACATTTAATATTATTTTTCTATAGTCTTCAGCAAACCCAAGCAACAAACGTAAAGGGATATGAAAATCGAAATATCCATTTGTATTTGGAGTGATTGTTTCATGTTCAGGTAAAACCCATCCGGCAGGTTGAAGTAAATTGGTTTCATTAGGTGATATAGATGTTATCCCTTTTAAAGTCGTTGTAATACCTACTTTTTTAGTAGAATCAACTGTTACACCTGATATTTCATATCTAATTTCATCAAACAGGAAAGCCATAGGATTATTTATAAATGGAACTGTTGTACCAGCAGTAGTACCGTCCTTTTTAGTAACTTTTCCTTCAATATACAAGTAACTTTCACATGGTAGTGTGTAAATGTCTTGATGTTGTATGGGAATACGAATTTCATCGTTATTGTTTAATTTCGATGAAGTGTAAGGGTTGTGGGTGTGATATTCTTTTTCCCATAGGGTTTCGTCGAATGTTGGACCCTGCGCTATATCCAGTATATCCATAATCGGTTAATTTTAATCCAACTCTCTCTAAGAAACGAATGTTCTCGCGTGTTAACTCCTCCACAGCTGAAGAGCTACTAATGCGGTTTCCCGTAGGTTGTTCGCTTTTAAATGTTAAACCCATGGTTTTTGTATTAAAGTGTCGATTTTAAATGTAATCTAATCGTAATAGGCTCTTCTCTGAAGTCTACCAAGTTACCGTCTTGATCCAATACGCTCAACACGATGTCTGAAATGAAAGTGGTGTTCAACGGTAGATATACCAGGTTTTGTGGCT